>OX388341.1:84004998-84629998 GCA_947579665.1 Sympetrum striolatum
TTCTCCATTTCTTCTTCCTTCTTTGGGATCTTGTTTATTACATTCGAAAATGTTTTATTTAACTTCATGGACTTATTGTTAGTATGTTGAAAATTTAACACTATTGCTTTCTCCTTATCGACCAGTCTGGACTTAACTAATTCTAAAGTTATCGGCTCCTTATGACAAACTGGGATATGTAGGAAGAGCTGATAGCCTCTCAGCTAAGTAGGAGAGGTAATGCGTACTTAATTTAGTCCCACATCTTCCTCGCCTAGTATTTAAATACATAAATTAAGCATCATATATTAAATTTATTTCTGAAAACAAAAACTGCTAGACAAACATGGTCCTTCCATTTACCCCTCCGTCTAATTGCCTCTCTTCAAACCGCCTCTTGCGCTCTTATTTCAAACCTCCCTACACAGCCATTTCTATTTGCCTTCCGCCAACATCTCCACTTTCTCTTCTCCCAGAAGTCCTCTTCCTTCCCCACAAGGAGAGGCTCTCACATTCCCCAACGACCGGTAGTGGACCTCGCCCGAGTTACGATTAGGCCACGAAATTACTCTTACCGCGCGGAAGAGGAACAATGGCCGATCCAATTGGAGGAGGGAATTAGGATTGGGCGAAATTGCTGCCAAGAACGAGGGTGGGTGGTGCGCCGGAATAAATGAAAGAATCTGGATGGAGCGGAAGGAAATAATTAAAGGTGAATTACGAGAGAAAATGCTGCGAGAGGAGCAAGAAGGTGTAGCGGCGGCGATGTTGCGCTTGTTTCCGTCAAATGCCGTCGAGAAATTGCGCGGGAAGAAACACATTCGACGACAAATGACGAACGATAGCGCGTCTCCTCACGGTCATTTTCCAAACGATCTCAAATCCCGGATGAGAAGCATTCTCGTGGGCGCTTTTTATTTTGTTGAGTCCCTCGATGATTAATGGGAACCTTTCCGCAGAGGAATTAATTTTGCTCCTTCCTCGCGATACTTTCTCCTATGATAATTCCGTCTAGGTTTTTAATTCCGCCGTTGACGTTCGCTCATACGCTTTCGTCCGTGGGATTTTGCCCGTTTTTCCTCCAACGATACTGAGTATTCCTCGTCACAAAACGCTCCCCTCTTAATCCGGTGAATAGGGTGCCGAGATGATTATTATTAATGATAATGTGCAGCATACGGAGACATTGCATTCTCTCGGTATTTCCAGAATAAAATCGTTTTCCTCGAGAACCGACCATTCAGCAATGAAATACGAGTGTCGAGGCGCTGGCTCCGTTTATTAATTACGCATTACTTTTTAATTTGCAGAGACTATAATTATAAAAAGGTAGCCTTCCCTAGGGATATGTGTTCTTCAGAGATCCCTCATCTTTTTTTCACCTATTTCTTTCCACCACTCGTCATCCACCTCGATAAGACATGACAAATGGATGGTATCCTTCGAGTTTCGAGGCGGGTTTGAAGTGGTTGTAACCAATGGAAATTTTCTTGAAGTCTGATGCATAAGATATTCTTCTGAAGAGGGAAATGATTTTGCTCCGTGAACTTCGCCAAGCAAAGTAACTGAGCGCAAAGGCGGAGCATTAAGAAAGAATATACGGTGCAAAAGGAATAGAACGGTCAGAAAGATGAAATGATGCGAGACATGCCTATGCTCAATTGTCGCAATGGGACGTACTTCCCCGTCAAGGTTCGCTTCAAAGAAAGGGCGGAGTCTTAGAGTGGAAAAATCAACGGCGACGATTCCGATCTTCGCCTCCGGTTTTCCTTCTCCATGACTCGAATGACTCTCGAAGTTTCTCACTCCTCTTCTATTCCTGTTACGTATCCCAATTTTATCGTTAGCGACGGGGCTAAAAATGCTCCTCAACTTAACGAGCTAATTTTCGTCCGAGACATTCGGATTCTTTATCCATCCATTCTTCCTGTTAAATTAATGACGTTTTCTCTTTTGATGACTATTTTAAGTTGATTTTCTTAACGACGGGTCTTAAATACGAAGTTATCTCCATATGAGGAGTGATACCGAAACGTGGAATAGGGCAAATGGATGAAAGAGGAGACGGATGGAAGAAACGATAAAAATTTATTTTGATGTATAAAATAAGGATTAAATTTCATGCCGTACTATGATATAACTTATGTGAAAGATTTTTAAATTGTGAAATATATGTATGATGTATTTTAGAGATTAACGGATTATTGAAAACATCTAACCCGAATCAAATTAAATTGCATAGGAATATTGAACTCATGAATTATGTTGATTAACTAGGTTGGTATTATATTAATTATACGGAAGCAAAAGTATGTTCACCAATTAATCAAAATGAAATTGCAATCGATGTGCAGAATGCAGAAGACGAAACAAAAAACAATCAGGGTTGTCAAGATAGAAAATGGTAGATATATAACTTACTACAAAATATTCTTTTAAATTGTCTTTTTGACAATTTAATTTTATATTTGTTTAAATCTAATTCCATTTACACTATTTTAATTCCCTACGTCACCCAAGGTATCAATTCATAAATGATCGATCAAAGTTTTCTACTGAAGATTTGGGATTTGGAAATATTTTCAGATTTGTAGAAAGAAGAAGGAGATGGCAAAGAAATATAGACAGACGGGTTTATTTTTGAGCGAATTGATTCGATGGAAGTGGATAACTGAAAGGGAGAGCTTAATGGAATGGGATGGCCACCAATGGGTGGGGGGAGGGGTGATACAGACGACTTAATTTCCTGGGAAAGAGGGAGAGGGACGTCACCTCGAAGAAGGGTTTCTCAAAGGCACGGCCGATTACACATCTCGGAAACACTGGCTTCCGTTCCCCGTGAATGCTCGAGATAAGACCCTGTGGGAAGCGATCGGAAGGGGAGAACACATAAACGTAGGTTTTTTTAATATTCCTTAACAAAGAGGAAATGGGAAGAAATCCCAAGTCCTTTGGAGCGTGGAATAGGGGAGGAGTCATAATGGGCAGAGTGGGAGTGGATTAAAGAGATTACTCGATCAGGAGTTCAATTTATGTTTCATGTTTTCTCTTCCGTCACGGGATCTGATCATCGTCTCGATGCATTATGCTTCCCCGGGTGCACTGTGTCCACAAGACCACGCTTCCCTTCGCCACGCCCTTCCCATTCAACTCTTCTTCATTTTCTGCCCACCTCCCCCTTTTAGCTGTGTATTTCCCTTTTTATTCTTCTCTCCTCCTTATCTCTACTATGCACCTGTTTTTCTTATCTATCTTACTCTTATCTCCATACCTATGTTCTCACCAGTATGTACTCTCCTTCTACTTATGCATTCCTTATCAAAGATTTCCCATCGTTCTTCATTTTCCAATCTCTTTTCTCTGCGTCTTTTTTAAACCATATCATCGGGGACATCTTTCCATCATATTTCTCTTTTAGTAGTATAATATTTCTCCTTTATCCAAGATTTAGTTGTTCTTTGACTCGCTTTAGCGTTTTTTTCTTTTCGTCTTTCGTTAGATTTACTCCTCTATTTTTTCTCCGCGTTTCCCTTCTTTTCTCATTGTAATCGCACCTTTTCAAAATACATGGATCCAATCTTTTTTGCCGTCTTCTTTCGTTCTCAGCATTCCAGTTTTCTCTTTTTTCAGCACCCCTTCTTCGTTTTTCAAATCGTCTGTCGTTGCTCCATTCCTCCCTCCATTTATCGATGCATCTCTTCCAATTCCCTTTTCTTCGTCCTCTCTGGCTCCTTTGCCCCCTTTCCCCTCCTTCCTCCCCTTCGCCCTTCTTCAACCGACTCGAGGCCTCATTGTGTCGCTGCATTTCCCCTTCGAAAAGTGCTGATGAGAGAGGTCGGGAAATGAACCCGGAGACATCTCCCTCCAAGTGCAGTATTAGAAGGAGCAATTATTAAAAAGGGCGTGGATTGACGGACGGTGGATGGACGGTAGAGTTGGCGTAGCTTTCCAGGAGAAGAAAGAAACTCGGTGCTCCAAAGAGGGTTTCGAATTAAATATTCGGAATGCATTCGAAGGAAATTTTGCTGCCATCGCGCCGTCTCTTTCGCTAGCGCCTCTTTGGTAATCACAGAGCGTCGGCGGAATGCAAATTTCTCAAAAAAGCGAAGATCGTATCTAGGCGATAATGGGTCCGTAGCGACGGAGAGAAATAACGGCAGCGAACGGAGATTTGAAATAATGAACGCCTTCCGCAATTGCCTCTCATCGAAAATGCCCGGCGTCGAGTCGCAGTCTTCCTTCTTTTTTATCATTCCGCTACATTGAATTCCTCTCAGTTACTAAATCGTCTTAGGTTATTACGTTTCCTATAAATAGAGGTCGTAAGTTGAACAATTCCAAGGCAAAAAGCACGAAAGTCCTCTAAGAGCTGAATAGCTATTATATTACCGCATAGTAGAGAGCCTGTGCGGAATTTTTCGTACACCTCCTCCTCATATATACCCTCACTCACGCGAACTCCTTACTCCATGTACTCCTCGATAAGACCTTCACTTTCTCGTGGTTGCCAGCTATCGCTAATCGCTCTCTAGTTTTTCTACAAAATATTCTATGCGTACGCCTAAGAAATTTGTGAATGGAGAGAATTTGTCAACACTGTTGTGCATAGAAGAGATTCACTCCATAAGAATTGGGGGAATGGATATGGTGGTGGAGGTATTCGAAGGTGGGGTGAATTGTCGATGTTCCGCCTACTGGTACCGGAAAAGGCAATTTTGTACGCGGTGTTATTATAGTTCCTAGAGTTAGCTTCTGCTATTTAGTTCCATGCTTAGCCCTGCTCTGACCCAAAGACGATTCTGTTGATTTGATCACCTCTACACAATCTGGAATGATCTGAAGAAACCTCTAGATTAACCTTCTGGGATCCATTGTGGTTTGCCTGAATTATTCCTCCAGGAAGTTATCTTGAAACTCGGCCGTAGAGAATGGAATACTAAGCGGAAAGTACTAAGTTTGAAGATGTTTCCCCTTGATTCTTTCGCATACTTTGGAAACTCTTGAGGGATACGGAGTTCCATCGGAAACATTTATGACGACACGAGAAGGGAGGGATTTGAAAGAGCGCGTAGTGACTACGGCTCGCCCCCGAGGAAATGTTTGAAGAGCCCGGGGTACCGTGCGTAACGATCAAAGTATGAACAGCAGGGGGACGGTGAGTTGCTATGAAGAGAAAGGTTCTTTCCGTTAGGACCACTGGTGGGATTGAGGCATAAAGCAAATAAGAGCGTATAAGCCGAATCGATGAAATGGCCATGAATAATTCGTAATCTCTTCTGCATCGCATTTTTTGGAAAGGGGTTTGTCTCTCAACTCCGGTTTGCAACAGAGCTGAAACCTTTTCTAAGGAAAAAGAGCAAACGCTTAGGTGAAAAATTATTGTTTTCTGATAAATTAAGTTTACATTCAAGTAAGTAGAGTAAACTTAGAATAATTTCCCTGGTATAATTTTCTGTAAATTAATCGATAACGCATTGTCATAATATTATGATTAGCTTAAATAGCTTCGAGATTCTCTGTTTGCCTCTAAAAAAGTTTTTAGACAACTCGAAATCGGAATGATTTATTTTTCTCGAACTTTACCGTAGGCGAATCTACAGAATGCAATTACCGCACTCCCGAATCGGAGGTAATTGCTAAATGTTTCACAATTGCTCACTCGTTGAATACTTCATAGTTCTACCCTTTTACGTTCTACCCAGGTAACTGGTATCATTCAAATCTTCCGAAAGTTAATGTTTACACGAATAAATTCGCTTCTTAGCTTCCTTTTCGACAAGTACTATCGCTAATTGCCAGCAATTTATTTAAATGAACGACAATTTTTACACATGAAATGGCTGCCTTAATGCCATTGCGTGTGTGCTTAACAACCTTTGACCTTATTATCATGGAAATCCGCCGGTAGCATTCGTCGCTACGAGGTGCTTGGAAACGTCCTTGCAATTTTTAAGCGAATTCATCTTTTTGTGTCCACTTTTAGAAGTCGTTGAATATTTGATGAGGTTGTCCTGGAAAATCGGATAATTGAATTAATTTGCTCGATGTTAAAATGCGAATGTTCAAATTTTGCCCTTAAAAACATATTCATCCACTTTTTATTATTTAAATGATAACACCAATTATATAATTGACTAATATTTATATTCCCATCTAACGATATCCCAAACAGCTCGAGTGTAAGTTATTTTATACCATTTTTAAATACTAATAACTAACTTTAATGTTACTAGTGTAAATAAGCTCAACTTTATCTTTGAAAATATCTTTAAAAAGAATCCATACACATGTATAAAAAATGCTACATTACTATCTTAGATTTAGATTTGCAAAGTAGGTCTATTCGCTCGCGCTTTAAAAAGAAAATTTTGTCGTATTCCAATGGTTTTCCATTTCAAATTCCGTAAATAATTTTAATATTACTGCTCACAAATTGAAAAATTTAAAATCTCTCTATTTGAATTAATTGTATTTTTTAACATAAATAAATGCAGTAGAATTAGAAACTGTTTTCTCTGTTTTCCGCATTAAATCCATTGGCAGTTGAAGGAGGTGAAAATAGATTCGTCCACAGACCTCCTTGTACGGATATTTGGTACCTACTTCCCCCATTTCCTCTAGGATTCGGTATAACTCTTTACATCGATTCGGGAGCTCCCTCAATGCGGAGGTCGAAAGGAAACACGCGAAGGTTAGAATAACTCTGCTTGTACTCTCGTTCGTGGGGGAAGTGAGGGAATTGGAGAATTCTTCGGATGAGAGAGGAATTGCTCGACGTCCGACCGTGGAAATGTGTGTACTCTTCTTCAGGAAAAATGCTTTTTCTCGAGAGAAATCCCCGTTCCTTCCATCGATCTGTAGATGGCACTGCTTACACTTCTGATCCTTTGCAATGAGAGAAAGTAGTATCTGTAATTTTTCTGCAATACCGGAAATGAAAACTATCGAAAGACATGCAACTTCTTTCTTTCTCGTGTTAGGAAAAGTTCGTCTCGTTTTTATTTCCTTTTCAAATCTCTCTCTCCTTTCATAACAGCAAAGATTTTCTACAAAGATGGACTTTTTAATTTTTCACGTCTGCATTTTTGAGAATTTCTCCAAAAAACACGGTTATCATAACTGTAAATGATTATAGATATATATATATATATATATATATATATATATATATATATATATATATATATATATATATATATATATATATATATATATTGAGGAGTTCTAGGAAATTATTTCATAAATTCATTCTTAATAAAAAATATTAATATTATCACGTGTTAATTAGCCTGATTTTATACCAATATTGCAATTGGGTTTTCAAATACAAACAACCGTGTCCTTAGCATTCAGAATTAAGGATTTCTCCTTTATTAAGGCACCCTCATCGAGACCGACATTTAAGATGCGTCTTTGAATTTCCACGAAAATGAAGCCTCATAAGCCGGCTTTCTAGGAGAATGTCTTTCACAAAGAATAATAAAATTAATTTAATAATGAATGACCTGCGGCTTAGATTTAATTTATTTTGGACATTCCCAAGCAAGAATATTCCTGAGGATAGAGCCGTGTGTTAATTGAAAAATGCTACGAACCTACTCCCATTTCCTCATTCATAATGCACTGTAATTCCGCTAGGAGCGTGTAATCCCATACTTTCGTATGCTTTGTGTACCATTCCGTTAATTATTTTCTCATTTCCGAAAAATTACGAAAAGGTAATTCCAGGAAGTTAATGTTACTAATTGAATTTCTGATAGGTAATCTCTGTAAATGAGTTGTAACGGAGTTTTACACAATAATCTTAAGAGGTTTATCAGTATTATACTGTCAATTTTAGGCTTTAGTGTGCATATTTTATGAATTACGCTAGATGTTAATGTACTCTTTTCTCTCTTTTCAGGTGAGTATTTCGTGGTCGGCAGAGTCCGGAGCGAAAGTAAGTGGATGTCAGAGGAAAACTAATTCTCAAATAAAGAAGCTGCTGCGCGTTCTCTTCTCCTCCGAAGACAATGGAAAATAATAAAAAATCGATCGAGTTTTTCATTCTCGCGGAGAAACAAACATTCTTCTTGTGGAAGGGGACTTCCATTTAAGCAAAGTCTCCTAGCGCAAAATCTCCCACGGAACTTAAATCCCCTCCCTTAAGAGTCCAATACGACGACCTATTGCTCCAACTTTTTCATATATTCTCCACGAAAATCCCGGCATTTATCCCTCCTCCCGATGCATTCCGAGCTACGTGAGGCTTTTTTTAATACGCCCCTCTCACGGCAATCACGGGCCTTGCACCGCAGTTTATATTCCCCTCCGTCCACGGAATTGGGAGATAGGGAAGAGTTTTCTCGTGGGCCCCGCTGCACCTGCTTCCATTCACCGAGACCCTTATAAACTCTGCCGCAGTACCACGGAAAGGGAGAGATCTGGGAAGGAGGATATGAATAATAGATGAGCGGGAGAAATTAAAAAAAATTATAAAACTCGTAAAGCGAGTAGCCTCCCTCTTTTCCAGCGAGCCGGCTTTATTATTATAATTTTATTCTTTTCTCCAATTCGCGATTCTCGCCTTCGCTTCTTTCTTTCGAGGTCTCTGGAAAGTTTTCCGACCTCTTGTTTTATTTTCCCGCATTCCCCCGTGGGTGGGTCCCCCTGCACGCCATCTCTGTCCTCCGCAGGAAACTTCCCACGGTCACAGTTGTCCTCTAAAATTGAGGTTCCGAAAATAATCCGATTTTTTTTACGCCCGCGGTTGATAAAG
Organism: Sympetrum striolatum; assembly: GCA_947579665.1. Lineage (NCBI taxonomy): Eukaryota > Metazoa > Arthropoda > Insecta > Odonata > Libellulidae > Sympetrum > Sympetrum striolatum. The sequence goes on from OX388341.1 coordinate 84,013,736, forward strand.
AATCGAATTGCTCTTTTCCCTCCTTTATTCCTTCCTACAATTTTCATCTCTCAACTCCTTTTCTCTCTTCAATTTTTAATATCTATTCACCCCTAAACCGCCTTCTTTCTAAGCTCGGATTCTCTCTTTTTATCGTGTCTAATCTCCTCTTTTTTTAATTTCTCCGCTGTTTCATGTCCCCACCGTATTTCGCATCTCGCTCTTTATTTTATTTTTTACTCTCCCCTTGAGCGTAGTAATTAAAAAGATACTTCTAATTCACCATCTCCCCCGATGACCGTATTCTTTAACGTGGCCCAACCGTTGTGTTGCTAACTTCTTTTCTTTCCTCGTTGTTCCGCTGAATTTCTCCTTCATTTCTTTCTTTGACTAAATTTTCATTTAATAGACATCGTAATGGAGGTGACAGAATGGAGGAGACATTACGAAGACCTGTTGCAGTAATTCGCATTCCCCAAATTCAGTCTTGAACTTAAATTCCCTTCGTCCTTTCAAGATAGGATCTGATAACGTAATTAGGGAATCTGAGTAAATCATATGCCGCAATGAAAAATTTGAACATTCACTTATCTCAAACTTTATGATTTAAGGTAAATGTGTATCTCGGATTTAACCATCTTTCAAAATGTCATCTATCATCATTCGTACTTGCCAGCCTCAGTATTTTATCCCTCGTTACAGAATCACTCGCTGATAGTTAACTTTTTGACAGTATTTTATTAGCTTTCTCTAAAGCAAGGGTCCTTTAGTATTTAATTTAAATTCGGAACCGATAAGTTACCACGATTGACAGAAAAAACTAAATCCAACGGAGCAACAACTAATTATACTTTGAATTTTTTCCATCGTGTTTTAAAATTAAATAAATCTTGACAAAGAAATGAAAAATGTAATCTCTAATATACACGCGACAATAATTGAATGTATAGGACACATCAAGATGGTTCTTTATATTTTATTTAGAGTAACCTCACAAGATATTTGAAAACCTTTAAGACTTGGCCTGCGGGTTGTAACTCGAAGACCTTTGGCTAAATATAAGGAGTACTCTTTGGTCTCTCCAGTTTCAGATATTTCCAAAAACCCCTGTCTTTTAGTCGAGAGGGGTGCGAGTAGTTCACCCGAGATTCGGTTCAAGTATAAATTAGGATTCTTTTCATCGGAGAACCGCAGCGATGTCGGGAAGGGAAAAATAAGCGGAGAGAATTTCTCGCCCGAAGGGAAAAATATCAAGTTTTCCAAGTGAGCTTCTCAGCGCTCTCATTCCTATATCTTATTCAGATAACCGGCAATGCCTCGGTGAACTCACTCGCGTCAACTGCGGAATCTCCCTCTTGGTCGTTACAGCTTTTCTTTTGTTATAAAACATTTCATATCGTTATCTCTGGATAAAGTTTGTACCTCCATAACCTTTATAATCCCTTTTTCCAGATCCCCTTTAAAGATTTCTGTAAGAAACATTTCGTTTTGTCTCTATATCGCGCCATATCCTTATATATACCTGAAATTTATAATATATCTTTAATTTCTCGTTGTTCGGCAGAGTTTTTTTATCTTCGAGATAATCTTTATTATTTTACTGTCAGTATTTGCCCAAAACCGTAATTGCCTTATACATAACAATATTATTTTTTTAATCTAAAACTTTAAATTCATTAAAAGGTACGCTGATATTAATAGACTAATATTTTTATATAGATTGCTCTTAGAAATTTTATTAATTTACTTTTACCAGACTTCGCTCCAATTCAATTCCTTGCGTATCTGCTTGGTAACAATTTTTTAAAGCCACTTTCGTATGCGTTAATTCCAATTTTAATGTGTACTACTTTTTAAAATCTTATAAAATTAATATTTGCATACAGCGAAGTTGGTATACAAGATCTGCTTTTGAATACCGTGTTATTTAAAGTGGGGTACAGCAGGTGAATAGTCAAATTTTTGGTTCGCACCAATGAATAATTTTCTCAAGGATTTTTAATTTTCGCCGGGAATTATAATTCAAGCTGCTTTCCATAGGCACGTATGATGGCAGTTATTACTGAAAGCCACTTGGTGATAGTCACTAATGAATGGGACAGAGAAAGAGGCGCTCGGATATCGGATGAAGTCGACCGCAGGTGTTGCCCTTGCGAGACCGCATTCGCCCTTCGTATCGCATCTCCTCGACCAATGGAATGCGTCTCAGACCCATATTCCCACTCTACTATTCCTCTTATTGCTAAGGGCTTCCTAAAACTATCAAGGACTGTACACTGCTACTTCTAAGTATTCTATAGCTACTCTTTAAAATCACAGGATAAAAGTTGTCAATGCTGGGTATTTGACTTCAAAGGAAAACAAATTATTATTATTCAGCGATTAAATATCAGTTTATGATTTCATTGTTAAAGAATATTTCACGTATTTTTATGTTTTTTCATCTAATTTGTCGTGTTTGCGAGTAAAGAACCCACAGTAATTCCACAATGCGTTTTACACCCTTGAACTGCGAGTGCAAGTTCTTCGGCGTTATCACGATATATTTAAGTATAAGCTCCGTACTTTCTATCGCAAATTAGTCGTTAATTGCAAAACCCCATGTTGTACAGTGTAATTGACTGAGGGACAAGAAATCTTCAAAATTTTTTTCAAAATCTTCAAAAAGAAAAATAAAATAAGGGAGCACCTACTAAAAACGGGATTCCTGAGAATGTAAATAATTATTTAAAGTTAATGAGATACAGGTATGGATTAAGATAACGGATGTGTCCCACCAAACATTCATAAATTATCCACTTCGCGAGTCCTTTGAAGATTTGAGTTTATGAAGATTGCGTATTTGAATTTGTCTAATTAACGCAGCTGAATGTATTCTTATTTGATTGCTTACATCTCATTAGTAGCGGGAACGGATTCCGATTACTAATAAGAGGCGTATTCGGAATGCTTTGTGTTTCTCAAAGAATCTATAAACCGTTTGTCTTTTAGATTTTAAAAGCGGAGGCATTAACGTACTAAATATTTGGTTAGCTCATCATGGAGTCACCGGGTGAACTAGTGCTTCATGATGCTGCTCTCGGATGAAATCTTAAGATAATGTGGCGTTACCTACGTGGCACTAGTACACTACATGTGTATGTAAGTGTTCATGAGGAGCTCAAAACAGAAAATGAATCGCGGAGTCCGTTTAGACGTGTAGTGTGTTTGCCTTTCTCTCCCTCCTAGAAATTTAGCGCAAAAGTTCTTTCGTCACGGACTCGCGAGAGATTACTCTGCCAGTTTTCCCGTTACAATGTTTGTAAACCCCGTCCTCCGTTGACTGCACTGATGGAAGCCTAAATAAGCGGATTTCGGCCTACACCGTCCCTCCCACTGTCAACGGCTGTTCCATTTCCATTCCCTTAATCGCCTCGGGGAGCCACCGTCGACCTGAGTTCCTACCATGAGGTGTGCTGTTTACCTAAGTCATGAACGCGATGACTCTCAATGGTCATCTTCCTGCCTGCCCATTGCTTTTGTTATTTCCTAGGACAATCGCTTTGGATAAGCGCGATTTCTTCTCAGGGAATGGATATGAAAGTTTTTTTTTCTTCAAAAGGACACTGTAACTTACCAAATTAATCATGAAACTTTCTACAAGATTTCAAAATTAATGAAACCGATGAATTATTTCAGATAGCTCTGAAACCATCAATGAAATCCCTGATATCTCATTGGCCATTTCATGTAAACTTACAATATCATTGGCCATAACTCTACGCAACTTAGTGTAGCATATGTTGAAATTACAGACTTTTTAAAATTAAAGATCACGTTGAAGAAAATTTGTATTTCAATGAAATTTTATTGAAAAATTAATATCAAGGAAATATCGTATCATTGAACATGAGAAAAGTTGCGTTTCAAAAGTTGTAGTAATATCAAGTAACGAAGTGCATATTCACTTTCACTAGCGAAGTCTTCATTATGAGTTATCCTCCGAAAAGTTTGAGATTTTTACAACAGTTGAAGTGACAAGGAGTCAGTGTACGCTAAAGCAGTCCTCGGTGGAATAAAGTCTTTCATGTAGTCTCGGAAATAACCGAATTCGACGAAAATATCTTCGGAGTTCGTCAGTCGTGAAAACTACTGGCGAGTATTTATTAAAGGAGTAAGCGATAAATATATGGAGCCACCAGATGTTACTTAATTATAAGTCCTCATTTATGTGGGCTTCAGCTGCTGCTCCATTGGGCGCTCTGGAGCAAATTGAAGTCGAAGTGTGGAGCAACTGTCGTTTCTGATCTTTACTTTCCCCCGCATCCTAGAGAACCTAGCAGCGGCGTTCGGTAGAGCAGTTAAGAGGGGGTCACTGACTCCTCCGCTTCGCTTCCCACTCCACCTCCTCTACTCCCCCACAACACAACTGCCTCCGGCCATCAATTGCCATATCGTCGCTTTCTTCCGGCACAAAACCCATTACGCCCTACGCCATCTCTACTTCCCACCAAAATGCGACGCGAGATGTACTTCCATTCGCTGTCTTTCATCCCCCTCTTCCATTACCTAAATCTTCCGTTTTTCGGGACGTGACCACCTTTTCCCGAAACCTCAACTCGGCTCCCATCTTTATGTCGTAGATGTCAAAGTCGCCGACTGTTTCAACTCCAGGAGTCACTTACCGGATGCACCGATGTCCGGGAGTCGAAACTTCCCAAGTGTGTCGCATCCTAGCAACGCAAAGCGGTCGAATCGTTGCGCACTTCGGTTCATTTGGCTAATTCCTATTTTGAGAAGGCTACATAATTACCGTAGATTTGCCTAGGATGTTCAAGTTTGGTGCATAGTCTTGAGTATCATTCTATGTTGTACCTTATGTGCATCTTGGAATTTGGTACGTTCCAGTTTCTGCCTAACTTAAGCGATTCAATCCAAAGTCCAAATTGCCATCAAAACGATCGAGCTACGATGGAGACTTTTCAACCATTAGTAATTGAACTTCGAGGCGTATCCTCTGTATTCTGCAAACTTAGGATCACAATGAAAACAACCTCGCTAGGGAGGAGGTATCTTTTTTATTACTCGGAAAATTTGTCATGTTTTTCCAGATCAAGAGAAATAAAAATTTTCTTTTTGAGTGATGAAAAAATGGATCATAAAAAGTGATCCTTCGTTAAAGATTAAATGAAAAACTGTTCTATGATTATAAATGAAACTTTGACATCTGTTTTAGACATGATTCAGAGGAAGCGTATGTTAAACATCTATTAACTCTAAAATGTCCATTAAGCATATTCATAATATATTTTCAAAGCGTTTTCCTGGAAAAAGGGAATTAATGTTATTCATTTTACTGACAGCATTTATGCTTCTTATTTTAGGGAAACTTCATTTGTACTGTGATGGATTTCTATCACGCCTCGACCTCACTTGATTCCACACAATTTCCTGTTTATCGACCGCCTCAATATCCCTCTGTTATTTTCTCTAGCCTTCCTCAAGTTTTTTCCCATCTCCGTTGATTGGTTTCCTACGCATCCAAGGCCCTCTTAAACACCCCCATGATTACTATCCTTCTCTCTAGTTCCTCAGACACGATTCTCAGCAGGGGGACGCACCACGCCCCGGGCGACACCTATATTCACTACCAGGCCTTAGCCCAAAATAAATAGAAGGCCGAGTGATTCGTATTGGATTTTCCCCTGCGATTGAACCCTCTAAGCTAAGTATCAGTTGCCGATGTCTTCTCTTTTTGATACTAGAAGCTCAATGCTAAGTGAGTTTTATTTCTCTGGTATGACGTTGAATTCTGTTTGCCGAAGTGTGGAAGAATACGTATAAAACGAATAATTTAAATTATATTTTGGTAGAATTGACGATGTTTTGAAAATAAAGGACTTCTACTGTTCAATATTAATAACGGAACAAACTTTGTTTCCCACGGTCATTCTAAATTAGGACGGAAACTAATAATTTCTACATTGCGACTTAATTAGACGTGTATTGTAATAATACAAGCGTTGTAAATGCTTAAAAATGTATTACCTGCTGTTGATTTGTAATTACTGAGTGGGGAATTTTTCAGTACTTCAGTTCCCCCAGTATCTTAATATTATTATACTCTATATTGGTATTGCACTTTTAGGACTGAGAGAACAAATCCTCAAAACTCTCAATATAAAACTTAAATTCGCAAAGAAATGTCGTCTTATATGTTAGAATGTTGGTATTATTTTCAGGATTCTGCATTAAATATGGTTAATACTTTCTGGCATTTCAAGGAAAATTTATTGGTTTTAATACCAGTCTTCGATATTACTCCATTAACTTTCGTTACTCTGTTCGGTTGTCTTCAACTTGCGGTGTATTTCTCATCCAAGCCCCGAAGCAGACACGATTGACGCAACCGCGTCTCGTGACGAGCTCTAACTACTTCGCCGATCTATCCCTCAAAGTTTTCGATGGAAACCTATTTTCGTTCCCCTCGCGATTTTTCTTATCTTTATCATGCCATCGCACTAAAGAATTAACTTCCATCGCTCATTCCCAGATCAATTCTGATAGACGTTCGTTAGCATATTATTAGTAAGATTCCGGCAACTTTCAAATTCCGTCCTCTCTTTCAAAGTAAAGAGCCATTTATAGGCTATGCGATGGAATTCATAGTGCTAAAATAGGAGATACTGCCATTTATTATCAGGAGGTACATTTATGAGCGCATTGCAGAAACCTTACTGCTTAGTCTAAATAAACTTCAACACAACTTCTACGAATGTACACCCTTTCTTGAATCTGATAACCTTGTTCTTTTGAATAGTGGAATTCTATCCTTAAAATAAAACGAACTATTTTCATTTGAATAAATTAATCTCTTATCGGTCAGAAAGAATCGTTACAAAAATAAATATTATTATTCATTTACTCCGACAGATATCTACATTTATCATCTTCATCATTTATGAAATTCAAATCGTCGATAAGCTGTCCTTATCTTTAAAATTGACCTCCACATAAAAACGTATTTACCCTGTCAAAATCCGTAAGAAACCTTTTCAAAATTTTAAAGACGAGAAAGATATGTTGCTTGCGCCTACGATCACTTCGTATTTCAAAATTACAAAAGTTGAAATTTTTGCTATGGATCGTTTTTCGTTTGTTATAGGTTGGGTTCGTTTCTTTTAACTATATTTTGATAAAGAATTCAGAACAACTTATTTTGTTATTATAATTTGAATCACATTGCAACAAACTCATCCTCGCATTGCTATTCCATGATGTGTCAACAATACGGTATTTCTTTTTATATTATACTAATGCAACCGTACATTAAACACGACCTTCTTTTCCAAAAGCTGTCGCTTCCCTTCTTGTACGTCAAAAAATTCCGACACCATCCCACAATCAAATCTCAAAAGTACATAAAAAAATACATTTGAATTTATATTTCATTGCCCGCCGCTTCTTCCCTCGAGGCTTCCGTGACTTGTCGAATTATACTTTAGGAGAAGTGATGGCCAAGACTTTGATTGACATGAGAACGAAATATTGAAGGCTGAGGGATTCCGAAATATCTTTTCCGTCTTTCTGTTGCGCCAGGATGATTCAGGGTCGTGAAATTGCGGTTTTCGATTCCGAATTTACAGCCTCGATTTAAGATTTTCTCCGTTTCAATCTATGTGAGCCCGCATATTTTATGTTGTATCCGTTTTATATGTATTAAACTGGATAGCAATAAATTGTTAGATTTACTCACACAATATATTTATATAGAATATAGTTTATTGGAATTTCATGCGCTCATACTGCCATCTTCCAATGAAGTACGGCAAATAAGAATGCATTTGGCGTATATATATTATGATTTTATGTTAGACTGGGAATTGCGAGAATACAAATAGCCTAGATATACGGCCAATCACTCTACGATACCACTCTCTACGACTCTCTCGTATACCACGTACAGTAATAGCATGCATGGCCATCTCTTCGTTATCCGCTCCAAGTCAATTACTAACGCAAATGAAATCTCGACGGAAAAAATGATGCAAAGAGCGGAAAAAAAGATTCATGGAGATGCAACTGGGACGGGTTCCGAAATGAAATTCAAGAATTGCGGATATCACAAACAAAGCATCCATTTCTTTCCACGTCGGATTGTGCCGTGGGCAGAGTCAACGAAATTACCTTTTTTGGATGGAAATGGCCCAGAGCGATGGATGGAGCACCGCAGATCGACACTCTTTCGACGTCCTCTCGCTTAAATCTTTCCGTTTGATGACCACTTTTGCGAATGCAATCTCCCGTAGCGAGGGCATAAGAAGCGATAAAAGGGAAGCGAATGATAAGAGGAAGAGAGATACGCAGAATAACGAGTTACAAAGGAATGGAAAGGTATTGGAAATCAGATTGATTGGAGAAGCAAATGGAAAAGATATCTGAAAAGAATAACTTATATTAAATATTTGTGATCACCTTATTGATGAATATTGATTAACGAGGGGTCCTACAAGACCATCTGCAAGAGAACCATGATTCGATGCAGCTTTAGATTCATGGATTACTGACGTAGATTCTTCGAATAATCAGAGAAAAAATAATCCTATCTCCAAACAGTCATTACTGTTTACGTGCAGCATTTTTGAGAAGTGTTTGGCCTTCATTGTTAGCATTTCGCACATTGTCTCCCACCGAGAACCCTATGTTGATAACTGTCGTAATTCGGATTTGGAAATAATGAGGATGGTCAAATCTCTATCTATGAGGATGATCAAATCTAAAATCTCACGCCTTCATATAGGTGTTTAATTTCACGAATTTATTTTTAAAATGTGAATCCTAACGTTTTTTGCTCAGGTATGGATAGTGTGTACGATTAGCATTCGCTAACTCCATTACCTACACTTATATTTACTTGCAGCACCTACAACTCAATCTTTGAAGATAATCATCTCGAAGATGTTCGTTTAAAACTTTAAGAAATAGTTAATGATGAATGTAGGAAAGCATTGAGGATTCATTGGGGACTGTGAACTCAGAAGATGAGAACCCGAAATAAATCAGAAGTTTGGTAAACATGTAGATATGCTCGTCTTTTGAGTGACTGGGGAATGTCTTTTTCCTTGGAGTTTCAGTAAGGCGGAAATGATTCGAATGTGGAAGTGGACGGTCATTCCGAATTTGTTCAACGCGAATAAATTGGAATGCGAGGGTCCTCCCAAAGGATCTCACGTTCTCTCAGCGAAGAGATTGACCGTCGAAGATAGAGCAGCGGATGAATAAATGTGGAGAGCATGAAAAGACGGATTCGTATCCGAAAGAAGCTCTCGCTGTAACGGCCAAGTGCAGCATGGTGACCATCTCATATACATGAGTCAAGGTCGCAAAAGAAACGCTCGGCTGGTTTATTTACATCCACGAAGTCAAGCGATAATAAACGCTATTGGGGTCGAAATTTCCTCATCTGAATATCAATAGCACGAGCAGCGAGTGAATGTGCATTGATATAGAGAGCAATAGCTAGCGTAGAAATGAATGCAAGTTCGGACAAAATATAAGGCGAAACATTTCGGGATATGAGAATTCCCTTGAGAAAGATGATGCTGATTTAGTTGATTACGGTTGATTTTTTCTATGTGTTTTACATATAAATTCTTTTGCATTTGCCATACTTTGATATAGAAGATGCCAGATTATCTTCCATTTGTTTGTAAAATATTTATAATTTATCTAGAAAGTATCTATATATATATATTATTTAAAGATTCTTCATCGCGATTATAAAAAGCAAAACTTTTGAAATGCATTTTTTCTGTTACTGAGTGATATTTTTACAAAGGAATTGCTTCAATGATTTTATATAATTATTACATAGAAATTATTAATAATGTCTGCATTTGCAAACTTATTTGGTCGGTGGCACTCCTCGAATCTTCGTAAGATAACATAATGTCGTTCGTCTTTTGATAATTCCAATTGGTTATTGATTCCTAAATTTCTTCGGTTGGATAATGTAGGGATATAAATTTTAATAATCACCCTCTGTGATATCTTGCCATCTTCGTAGGGTTCGTAGAATTTATAGTTATATGGTGCTGCAAGAAAAATTTAATTATAGTACGGAATGATTTGGGCTCAGGAATAGATCCCAGCCATTTGTTAAATGGCTAAACCGCAAGCCCCTCTCATCTTCAGCGATCTTTCACGGATTCTTCCGAAGCCAATTCTCTCTCTTTGCTGTAACTCACCAACGATTCCACTCCGAGACAAAGGCGAGGAAAGAAAACGGAAGAGTGGCGTTGTACCGCGCCATTGATCAGAAGAAAAGCGGCATTTGTAGGAAATGGAAGTATGGGAAACGGGAAGATTGGCTAGAGGAGGAGGCAAGTGAAGCGGTCTAGAGGTCGACCTCAAAATGTCTGCCCTCCTCTCCTCGCTCCACTGCCTTTTAAAGACATCATCCCTACGACAACATCCCGAGAGTGGGGGTCATGACGACTAGCCTCCTTTATTCATGCCTATCTATCCATGTATTCCTCCTACTCCATATACCATCTCATGAAATTCAAACATCTCCATGATGCAAACAACATTTTTATCTCGTGAATGAGATCCAGAATTTAGTAGGGGTTGCAACACTAATAACGATCTACTCATTCTTATTCGGTTTATTGTGTTTCCATCTCCACTCCCACAATGCTTGGATATCCAAATAAATAAAGAACGTATTTCAATGTAGCGATGCGCCTTTTTGGACTTTCCATGTCTTCGACCATTGAGTTTCACAATCTTCTTTTCCCTTCTATTCCCTTTAGTAATTCCTCAATACTTCATCCGTGTTAAACAGTGCCATTTTAATGTCACTTATTCGTTAATTAATCCTATTTTATGTTTAATCTCCTTTCCTTTACGACTATTTTTGAATCTCGACAATATTTGATCGTTCAGGAATTTTTATTTGCCCTACATAACTTTCAGTTTATCTTATGGCTTATTTTGATTTATTTTATTCTTAGGCGAAGGAATGAATAAAAAAATTCCTCCAAAGCGAACTTGTTATAAAAATAAAATCTTAAGCCCACCCATACCTTTTGTACACCCTTGTCCTTTTTCCCTTTTCCCTAGACAGAGGACGATTTTTTCTCCTTTTTTGTATCTGGGTCTGAATTTCTCCTTACATTTTTCCAGTCTCCCAGGCTTCTAGAAAAAATTTCCGCTGTTTCGTATCAAATTTATTTTCTGCTTTCAATACGATAGGAAGCGATGTCTACGATAAGAGAAAATGTCAAAAATTGGCAACTAAACTTACGAAGTATTCTTAAAGAGTCTAAGGAAAAAAGTGCTTAACAATATGCGCAACTTCTATTACACGTGATCATGATGGCTCTTTTAACGAGTTAAGGATATTTCACTCACATAAAAACTTATTTGCTGAGCCGTGCCATCGAAACTTAAAGGTGAAGCTAAACTTCAAACTCAGTGAACTATAGCGTATTTCGACAGAGTATGGAAACTTTTTCAATTTCATAATCGCGCACTGAGGATAAATTTGAATCTCTCGGATAGTATTAAATTTAAAAAATACATAAGCGAGACCTTTTTAATAAAAAAGATAACCCTGGCAAAATCTGCATTGGAGAACAAATATGCATAAAAAACTAAAATTATTTTCCGAAATGGTTTAGATAACCCCTACAAGATTGAATGCAACTAATGCGAGGTAAGGCTGAGCTGAAGTGTGAAAGCTCGCGAGTTATGCGGTAATATAATTCACGCTGTCTCAACGAATCAATAAAACTAAAGCTATTTGAATCGGTTGGATTTCCTGTCCACTCACATAGAGACGCACAAGACGACGTCTCTGCATGCGACGATTCTCGCGAGTTTCATCCGGACATTTTTGTGGTCGCATTAAGAATGCATTCCCTCCAGCTAAACAGGCATAAGGGGGATGTGGAGGTGTAAGGGAGGAACTGTGAGACGTATATCTGGTATAGTATACGGAGACGTATAGTATATGAAGAACTATTATAGACTCTCTCCTTCATTGCACATTTAATTCAATTTCTTCCAGACGTTATTTTATTCGATCATTGTGATTTATTCCTCACCCCAAATTCAATTCTTTAATTCCCATCAGTCGGAAATTTTTCTTGTCTGTTCTTCCTTGGGTATTTTCCCAGATGCACGCCATAACATAAAAAGTCACCTTTTACCTTTTCCCTTGTCATTTATAGGGAACACAAGTTTTGTTAGTTAAGACTCTTTTTCCGTGTCATTTCTCTAATATCTTAAGAGTCTCTATTTTCACTTTTATATCTCTGCTAAGCATATTTTGGAAATAAATAATAGTTTGTCTTTTAATCTCAATCTTTCAACTAAAGTACGTTTTATTTATATAAGTTGTTTATAACGATTTGATAGGTTGTATTTGCATTTTTATTCTTGGGTTTATTTTTTTCAATTCCAAATTGAACGTATTGTATTAATTTTAAGATTTTATTATACTGTTGTTAAACCCGCCACTCTGTTTTTACTTGCATTCCATTTTTTATTCAATCTCAGATTTTTTCTCCCTTATCATCCATTCCTCTTGTGATCCTTCCCATCTCCATTCATATTTCTAATCCATTATTTCTCCACATCTGTACTTTCTCTCATCACTCTTTTATCTCACTATCACTCTTTATTCTCTTTTGTTCACACATTTTCCGTTTGCCAACCGTTTTTAGGACGCGGACATAATTTTCCTTTTTATATCTTGCCTTTCATCGTCCTCTCTCTAGACCCCTTTTCCCTTTCTGTTCACTTTTCCCACTTTCATCGCATACCTTTCTCCCTCAATTTTGCCCTTTGAGAAGTTTATGTCCCTCGGCTTTCCATATCTCCCGCATTAAGATGGAAATGACATTATTCCAAAAATTAAAGCGAAATAAAACACGGCGGGGTGGGCTTTGTCCGTCTCTCCTGATAATTCCGCTCTTGTTTATCTCCCGACCACTTCAAATAAATCTTCCCTTTTCGTTTCTTCTTATCCTCCGCTTTCTCTCTTCCGATGCGCTCTCTCTTTTTCTCCTTCATTTAATCACCACCGAGCGAAGCAAACAAAACCCTTTGGTCAGCAATATTTCAAGGAAATGTCCGTATCTCTTTTCTTTGCTCTAACGAACGTGGTTGCTCCCGAGAGACATCCGTTCCTCTCGATCACCGACCTCTGGAAGATGCGTTTCGTGCGACGCTTTCACTTGTGCGGTGGAAAAACCTCCATTTCACACTCCCTTCGCAAGTCGCCGTGGCCAAGCGAGCGACTCCAATCAGGTCTACGAATTTCAGGACTATATTTGAAGCGTCGGCTCCCACAAAACCAGCCTTGGAAAATAAGTCCATCGCTGCGGCATTTTCGGTCTATTGCGACTGATGATTGGAATATTTATAAATTGAAGAATGATTCTAATCACCACACACATCAAACTTTATGAGTACATATTTATATAAATTAGAATTCATCAGTACCATACGTTTACTACATATGCCATAAAAAAACGGAATCGAAAAAAGTCTGACGGGGCTGGGAATTGAACCCAGGATTTTTTTCCATGGGATTTTTTCCTATTTGCACAACCTTATATGCAAAGTTACCTTGACCCTTTTCGTTACTAGATATGCCCTGAGCGACATTATTATGCGAAAAAATGCTTAAAAACATGTTTCTTCTATATAGAATCGCACAATGAACAACGAAGATCATAGAGGTATAAGATAAATTAACTACCTCTGATTCAGAGCTAGAAATGATAAATATTGTTTTCATTTTTCGAAGTGGTAGATTCTAAACTTGGTAGGCAGGTACGTTTGCATAGAAACAAGGAGAAATATCAGTCATCCCTTAAGAAATTCTCAGAGAGATACTTCAAGGCGGAGTGTAAGATTTTTATTTCCATTAAAAATTATAGGCATTCTCATATATAATCAGTTAATTTTACGAAGTGCTTGTCATTTTTAATTGAATCATTTTCCTGTGTGGAGAGATAATTGAATATCATCCAATTTCATTCTAGAAAAGGCCTGCTTCAAAGTTTGCACCTCAATATTCAGTCAGTGTAATGCACTTTGAGTGTGTTAGCCTGTGGCAGATATCGACATAAAGAGGTGAAGTGCATGTATGGCTGTCCACACCTTCACGGTGACATGGGAACAATGAATTTGCGGCTATTATGGGACAGGAGCCGCCGTTCACGGCCACTTTGCCCTTTTGCAACATTTCCGCGTAAATCCAATTTATAAAGTGTTGTCGACCGTCGCTGTTATCATAGTAAACACCCCAAACGACCTCGGTTATGAGCCGCAAACCTTGCACCGACCTTCGTCTTGTGTGCCTAATATGCAGTCATCGAACTAGAGTTCAGTCGCCTTTTAGAGCCCATCTATCGCTCTATTCTCTTTCTCGGCCGATGAACCTTTTTCTGGCCGCACGAAAAAGAGCGGAGAACCCCTTAGTCATCCTCTTGTCTCTCACCGATTCGACTCATCAGCGTGAAATACAAATGCAGCACTAAAAGAGAACCAGTTCTCAAGGCATTTTGTCGTTTGAATTGTCGAAAGAGGTTCGAGGCCACTGAGGCGACTGTGAGTTAGATGGGAGGATAGCACTTTTAGGAGTTTCTAGGAGCTAAAATTTACTAATGGTTCAAGAGCAATCCTATTTAAATTATTTCATCAAAAAATGAGGGCCAATACTTGTTATATTATTATTACTAACTTATGTTTCAAGATATATTTCAATCCCTCTATTGCGAATATATGTATCAATATTATCTGCTACCAACACCTACCAACCTACCTCCAACATCTACCAATATTATTTGCTTCTTTTTATGGTAATTTACCTGTGTAAGAATAGTTTTTTTTCTTTAAGTCATACCTATAACAGTTAGAAGTCGTCTGACACAAACTTGCTAAACCCCACTTTAAATATGTATACGCAAAAAATATAAATCAAAGCTGAATTTCCTTATGCCTAGTTATTTTTAATTTTCTGGAAAAGATGAGTTACTAGGCGGAAGTATATTTTTTGTTTACCGACGTCTTCGTTTTGGTTTTTTTTGGCCAAATGAAAGCCAGCGCCACTTCGTCTCGTTTAATTCGCGATATGATGTATAGGTATAACTAAATGATTCCAAATTCAATGAATTCAGTTTAATTCGCGTTAAACAAGGAAGAAGCAATAAAAGTGACCTTTAATCATACAAAGATATTTTTCGTTCGTTGACGAGAATAGCGGAATAATACGCACTATCCTACGGAATGAAGCCCGTATAAAATCAAAAAGATGTTTCAATTTTGCGATTCATTGAATTCACGGCCGGCACTTTTTTCATCTTTGTGCACACACGAAAAACATTTCCATATGCAACACCACTCTCCCGGAGCGCATTAATATTACCGCTTAATGGATTTCGTTTGTCTTTCGAAGATTCGCCCTGTAATCCTTTTTTAGAAAAGCGAACCGCCAACTAAGCGGAAGATGAAAAATAGCTGCCGTTAATAAAGTCAAGAAGGCTCTTTCGAAACCAAAAAAACCTCCCCAAACTCTCTCCAGGAAAGTTTAAATACTCGGTCGTGCAAACTTCTTCCTGTTTTACGTGCAAATCCACTAAATACTTGCGTTTCACTGTCTCCTTTCCTCTCTCCCCGTGATAAACAAACGTCCTTTCCCGCGAAAGCCCTTTTTCTCCTTCGCGATGGGAGCAATTTACGGGGAGCCCATCCCCTTCACACACGGACTTTATAATTCTTTCGGGGCCCTTCCCCGCGGGTCGGAAAGCCGCGGAAAGTGACGCGTACGGCGGGTCCCAAAGGCTGTTTCGCTAATAACAGAGTTAGCGGTGAAAGAGAGTGGAATGGAAGAGAGGATCTTGAATTAAAGAGGGAGTCACGTGAGAGAAGGCGGACGCCCTTCTCTTGGGATAAATACCGCCGGAGGGCGTCCACCGCCGTGTAATGCATTAATGAATGCGAGGTCCTTGTTTGCCGGGCGCCCATCTTTGTCACTCTCCGGAACCCCCTTCTGTTCTCCCCTTAATTATGGTTCCGTATCAGGAGTCTCTCTTCCCCACCTCCCTTAATGGTGTTGACAATAGGGAATTTGCATAATCCTCGACCGCCTAGTTTGTCTCTTCGCCCACCTTCCATCGCGTCCTTCCCTACCTTATCCTTCTTTGACCCTTTCCCTCTTTCGAATAAATTTTTCTTCCCTTATTTTAGGAGCTCAATTCGAGAGTCCGTTTTTTATTGCAGTAAAGGTTTTCGTGTATTCCTCTCTTCTTCCCCAGAATCTGTATCTACCCTACAACGATTAGGATTAGAAATAGTATTTATGAAGCATTCTCCATTAGTTCCCAAGGAAAAACGGACTTGAAAAAAGTCTGACAGTTCAAGTCCGTTTTTCCTTGGGAATTTTCCTGGGTGCACGCCCTTATGTGCAAAGTCACCTTAACCCTTTCCTTATTTGATTCTCCATTAGGGTGTATTTTAATCCGAAGAAAATAGAAAGCAAATATGAAAAATCTCAATAGGTGTTAAGCAACATTAACATCAAGATTAAACAAATGCTTTTACTTAAGAACATACTTTTATAAAAAATACTTTCCTTAAAAACTCGTTCAATAAATAGTACGATTATTGACCGTCATTTGAAAGTAATTCATTCCCTGAGCAGAACTTTGAAATAGGTTCATCACTGTAGTTCTCGCTCCTGAAGTTGCGGATAATTAAAACTGTACAGTCTCCGGTATATTCTATTTTCGATTGGAAACCATCTGATAGAGTGAGTTAAATACACTAGTCTCGAAATGGATGATTCCTCCGTGGAAAAACTAAATTTTTATTTTACTCTTCACGCCATCCTCGAACGAAGTACAAGTAGGTCCCGAGTCTATAAATGGAGTTAAATTGAGTTTTCAAAATTTACTTAAAGGAGGATTTCCGTTTCCCGAATCCGATTCTGCCCAACCCTTTCTCCTCTTTCCTCCCATAAATATCTTTCCGTATGCATCCACTCCAATACTTCTCGTCGTCCATTCATCTGCGACACTCCCGCTTTCTCTCGCAAAGGAATTCCCGGAATAAAAACAGCTTCCGCGATATTCGTTTTTTTTCGCGGATTCCATTCGATGGGAAGAGGACGTTGGGAGGAGGCTCTCTCTAGAGATCCTGCGGAAGCAGATCGTCCTTTTATCTATCGCTTCTTTTTAGATGTCCGCGGAAATGACGGTTCTCATGCCGTGAGATGACGCGACGCTGGATTTTTTTCTTTGACGTGTTTTGTTCCTAATTTGTTCTGTCTCGTTGATTCTTGCATCCTCATGTTTACAATGAGAACTGTTCATATTTTCCGCTGCGACGTTTAGTGTTTGGTTTCAAGATTCTGAAGAGAAACCTAGCAAAAATATACTTTTCCGATGTACATGATAAAGCTCATAAACACCGCGTATATGATTTCACGAAGTGATTGTGTTTACCTAAGATATC
Source organism: Sympetrum striolatum (assembly GCA_947579665.1). NCBI lineage: Eukaryota > Metazoa > Arthropoda > Insecta > Odonata > Libellulidae > Sympetrum > Sympetrum striolatum. Next base: position 84,031,223 of record OX388341.1, read on the forward strand.
GATCAAACGATGTAAAAATAATAGGTATGCCTGCAGTTATAGCTAAAGGATAGGTAGGAACAAAATCGAAATTTTCACTTTCAATTGCTGTTATCGTCGCAGATTTAAAAGTTATACATTTTATAGATTCATGCACTTTCTAAGAAAAAAATTATTTTTTAAATTTGAACGATTATAAAGAGAGCTAGAATGTCCGCCTCTACCTAACTATTGCGAGAACGTCCTGTAAAGATGCTATTATTTCAACAATAAATTTGGATAATTTCAACTGAAAAATGTTTTTCGTTCTCTCAAACATATCTTATAAGTACGGACTTGCTTATATAGTAGTTTGTTTTATCGTTTCTTTTAAAATAATTTCCAGAAAACAAATTTTATTCTTCTAAATTAGTTTCCACCCTTCACTGCTATAAATAATGAGGTACTAAAGAGTTCAAAAATCTCTGAAACTCTTTTGAATATAGGAATGAAAATTTAATTTTAATTTACGAAATTATAGTTGTAAAATAATGGCAGATTATGCTTTATGTGGACCAAATCATACAGGTTTGTAAAACCAAGCAGGGAAAAGGTATGAAAGTTGTAGTGTTGAACTTTTATTGAGTTAATTCGTCCATTACTAAAATATTTAGACTTCTAAAAATACTTTAAGTGCAAAATTACCGTTCCAAATATTATATAAACAAAAGTATCGTTTTTAAAATAATTTAATCCCATTCTCGGTAACTGGAATTAACAGATGATTAAGTGGAGCGCTTGTACTTATGGGCAGCTCTTGGGGACGGTATGGAAAGTGTAAACGTCATCAGATCTCCGTTAAATGATTCCGCTGACATTTCACCCTCGCTTAAGGAACTCGCAGTCAACGATTGGAAAGAAAATGCAAGGGAAAGAGGGAATCTCGGAGGACATGGGTCACTCTTGCGTGAAGAAACACATCCGTCGACGTCTTTCTTTTGGTGGCCATCCACCTTTTGGTGCCGTTACTTTCTCCTCCACGCAAATCGGTTAACATCTGCCACTCGCCACCTGTCGCCAGTTACGCGTCCCGATTAATTTGAACCGTAAGAAATTACGGTCCTGTGAGGACGATAATCCGCAAAGCAATCGCTTTGAGAACCAGCTCAACAGCGGAGGCAGATGGGGCAATAATCATTTTCGGAATGTCTTCCGGCCTCGGATCGATCGCTTGTTTGTTTAATGCGCACGCTTGATTTTCTCATAGCTAATTCACTTCATTAATTTTGTTTGATTCATCGAGTTTAAATGGTCTCTCAAAATGATTGCTGGAGAAATAAATCAGGCGGATGAATCATTTTTCTCGCCGTGTTCCGCGTTACCGATAGCCGTAATTAGCGGTAAGAGATTGACATTTGGGTAAATAATGGAGAACCAATCGACGTTAACAACGTCATTGGTTCCGATATTTATGCTTTGAGTTGGTAATCAGTTCGATTCAGCCTACAAATCTTGCTGCATTCATAGAGTGAGCTAATGATTTTCAGGTTCATATAAACCTTATGAGGGTTTTCCTGAAAAATCATAGTCAGCTCATAGTCTAGCTTAATATTTCTGAAAGTTATCTCACTAAGGGTCAAAATTTTCACTGATATAGATTTCGTTTCCTATGCTGGTTTACTCGATTGTATCTGGTTGAATACTAGGAAATCTTTCTTAAACTTAGTATTTTGAATGAGTCATTCATTTTTTTTAGAAATACTAAAATATCTATTTCACGTTACTATATGAAAGTAAAAAGAGGTTTAAATTCTGTTCTGCTTTAAGGTTTAAATTCTGTTTCTGCTGTTACTGTTGGAATTAATCTGGCAATGGGCATCAGAACACGGAAGATTTCGGATGAATAAGGAAGAGAGAAACTTTCAATCATTATTATATCTGATCGATATCTTTGATCGATTTTAACTCCTTATTTAAAGGAAAACTTCCTTCGAATTGCGACATTTATAGGAAGTACGAAAAGAGAGAGAGAGATTCTAGAGTTCGTATCCTTCATCGATGGTGTGAACACAAAGACAGCAAATGCCGATTTCTCCCTCAAAAAAATCTATTAAAACCTCATCCTCTCGGAATCCCTTTTTCTGGTTCATTGTTACTGCAGAAAAGAAAAAAGTGCTCCGAACCGTCTCCTCCTAGGGGCGCTGCTTTCGCTTCCTCCAATCACGCCGTCATCGGCGATCTCAAGAAAACAAAAAACCTAGTTCTCAGCATAGAGGAAAGAGTTTTGCATTTTCTCCCATTTTAGAGAAACAGATGCGCGCTGCACCAGGGTTCATTTTTTTCGCATCCGCTTCTATTGTTCCCTACGTCTGCGTCGTTTTCTTCGGGTCACCAGTCTGGCAAAATTGCAATAAACTCGTAAAACTGTGTATGAGCCGCTCGCTAAATTAAGCGATTCTTCTCTAAATTGAATGCAATAATCATTCTCCGAGAGAGGGCTGCATCGGTAGCGTTCCGTCTCCAAGTTACTCCGGCGTTCTATTCAAAGAAACTCCGATACAAATTGGATTGGCTTAAGCAGACGATTCATGCGTACCAATTTCTGAGTTAACGGAAAATTCGAACCGTACGCACGGAGTTAAAAGTGATTTCTGATTATGAAAGCTTTCTGAGTTCAGTGATGTTTTGAGTGACTTCGGATGAAAGGAAATGCCTCAGAATCAATGGCGCTTTCCGTTTAAAACAAAGGAGGGAAATGAACCGCAGCAAAACGTCGATGGAAGCCGTAATGTATTTTCAGGATGAAGAAATATCGTCGATGAGAAATGGCTCAGAACTTCCGAGAATTATCTTATTTAATGTTGAAAAACCGTTTGGGTACGCTTTTGAGCCGTGCAGCCTGTTTCATTCCTACATTTCAATCCCGGAAGAGTTTGAAGAAGTGGATAACGGAGACAAAGTGAGTTTGGGGGCGGTGAATGATTTTGGAGAAGCGATGCTCACTTGGTCGAATAACGAAACCATACTTCACATGACTAGCCACGCACGTGAAGTGGAAAGATATAACGTCTTTTAGTGCCGATTGAGAGAAAATGAAATGAATAAAAGAGGGGGAGAAAGGGTAACGGTTGAAAGAAGAAACCATTACGAAAAAATTCAGATTAAAAAACTGCTGAGACTCGTGAAACATTATGTGAGTGACGATTACCCAATGAAATTGACATCTGAAAAACAGAGGTGATTCAAATCTTATTAAGACATGCCTCGAGATCAAGAGAGAAAAACTGATTTCTGAGTGTAAGGAGATCTCTTGGTAGTCGCAAATATACGTGAAGATGATAAACGCATGTGGGATGTAAAATATAAATTCATGGCTCCTTCATAATAAACATACAGTAATGATGTAAATGTAAATATAACTCATCTATTCATATATCCATCTTCTAATTGTATATTACACATCATATTCTAAACCTTATAAGGTTAGTTCGGTAATAAATTATCAGTGCTCAATAATATTACTACAATTTTCATACCAACATGATAATATAATCTCCTTAGTTGTTGATATCGGTGCGATAAATCAATCTAGCTTAAAATAAATTATTCGTTGCTAATATTTATGCATTACAATCAAACTATCATTTTTATTTTAAGTGGAGTACATAAATATACGAAAAAACATGAAACACTGAATGGCTGTTCAGATTATAAATATTTTACTAATATTTAACTGAAATATGAGCAGTATAAATAAGTTTTGTACGGTATTTAATACGAAGTATGACATTCAACTATTTTTACTAATTTAACTTACTTTGACGAAGATATCTATTACATTTTTAAGATTTACATTCTTTTGAGATTATCGCTACCACATATCTAGATTAAGTGATTTAGTGAAAAGTTCAGAGAATTTGTTCGATATTATTTATTTTATACTAGCTAAGATACTCGTCTTTCAATGGGGAAATGAAAATTGATAAATACCAGCGTAAGGTAACTAAGTGTATCTCTTATAAATGAGATTATTTCCATTATAAGAAATAACGATGACTGAATGAGACGGATCAAACGCAGGTACTGTCTTTATAGCCACCCAATTTTATTCTGATCTTCGCTTCGGTTAAGAAATAATATGCGTTACAGTTGTTACTTTATTCAATTACATTAATATTTGCGAAGAGCATATGCATAGATAGAGAACAGTGTAACTAATTGTAATTCGGTGACTTCATTACTCAACGGAAAAATTGAAACATCAGTAATTGCTTACAGCCCTGAAGTTTTAAAACGCTAAGGAAATTTATTAAAGGAAGGCTTGTACTCATCGATATCTGCTTACTGCTGAGCATATCCGTGGTCCTTAATTCCTCCTCCTGTTGGTATTTAATCTCTGGTCTTGCTGCTCGGTCATCGTTATGGACGATCGCTCTACTAGCCCAATCGTCAGTCGGTGAGGACATCCTCCTCGTCATTACTTTACCCCACCCAAAACCAGTTGGTGAGGGCGCTCGATGGCACTTCCCTCATCAATACAATACTATGACTATGAAACGAAGATTAAACACGAAGAAATTAAATATATATCAAACGGAAATCACCCAAACAATCAAGTGTGGTAAGTAAGCGGTAAGTGTGGTAGAAGGCGATTGGCACATTAATTCAGATATTGAGAACGTGACCACAATTTAGCACGCTAAAACAAAGAATTGCTCATTCTGCTGAGTTATATTTGATTTTAAATTTGGCTGACAAAATATTTTTAATATTTTATTTTATTTAAAATTGTTCTACCTTTTCGGTAAGGTTAGAGATTCGCTCCTACTTGAGAGCTATTAACGGATAAAGCGGATTAACTCTTCAAAGAAAACCAACCAAATCGAGAGAAAGCGTTACGTTCTTTATTCACTCTTTTATTTTCGACAACCGCTAAATATACGGAAATGCAAATAGATCTAAAATGATAGAACATCTAATTCTCATGTTTTGGTGAAACATGTATACACACATATCCATTTTGATTTATGTGAACAATTTATCCTTTAAAATCAATTTTTGGACAGTTCCTGCGAGGGATAAAAAACAACAATGGAGGAATTGAAACATCCTTATCCTAATCAGGGGAAACCCGATTGCAAGCAGTTGATAGGCTATTATGCTAAATCATTCATCATATGCTCATACTTTTTATGTATCAGTACCTCATTCAGTCAAAACAAAACGGCTTTCACGTGCAATCTGTCAATTTCTTGATCCAAGTTACTCCTTACACTTTTTTATGGACGTTGCGTAATATTGCGACCACTTTCATCCAGCCGCCACTACGAAAATATTACATTAAACGTTATTTTTTGAACGAGCGGTGTCGCGAAAAAATCCATACTTGTATTATTTGCCCTCTTCCGGGTCAAGGCCGTGAAAATAAAGGATAATTGAAAGAATAAAAACTCAGACCGAAACCGAAGAACGGAGGAAAAATCTCAACTTTTTATATTCCGCTTTTCAAACAAAATTCCTCAAGAGCTTCGCAAATTTCGGAACAAAACGAAAAATAAACTCGGCGTCGGGATTTTTCTCATTCTTCTTCACCCTTGAACGGTTCCCGCTGACCTGTGGAAATAAACGGCATCGCGAAAGCTCATACAAATCTCAACGAGGTCTTGAGCATTCTACGAATGCGATAGCGGGGGTTTTTAAGGGATTCTTTGTATCGCGAGTTTGAAGCGATCTTGAAAGGCATTGCTCCACATTCCATTCCTCCTTTTGTTCCCAAACTCCGTTGTTTTTCGACGTCACTGGATTGTGGCGTTCCTCTTTTTGGATTTCTTTCTCCGTCGAAAGTCATGACAGCAGAAGAGAATCGCAATCTGAAAGTTTCATCTCACGAACTGCATACTGAAATATCTCTCTCCCACCGCAAGCTGTGGTAACTCTTAAAAGCTACGGTAAAACTTCAAAATCGATATCCATGACTATTAAACTACGTAAATGCACCTGTACGGATCTATTAGTGTGATCCGAATGATTGAATTTCTTTAGTAGTACAGTTTCTTTCTTTGAATTTAATTTTAAGTTGAATAGGCATGTAACTGGTTAATTAAGAACTTATGGTATTTTTGATTCATTTAATATATTCCAATAGCGTATCCGCGTACTTAATTAAAGTTTGAGAGGGAAGGATTTGTATGGAAACGTAACTGCAAGTTTTGAATTTCTTTCTGGATGAGCCAATTTCCAAGCTAACTCAAGGATGAAAGAGAATGTTTTTCTTCATTATCAAAAAGGGAATTCAAGATTTTGATTAAGTTATCAAAAGATTTGAGGTTGAAATCGGAAGAAGGTCTAAACCCATGATTTCAATAGAGGCAAAAATAATTCCATCGTAAGATTGAGGAAAACAGATTTTTTATTAATTAGCTTCACTCCATTAGCACTCTAATTTTTGCAGAAAAAAGTTTGAATGTCTTTATTAGATTTTCGATACGGAAGAATCGTTAATTATATGAAGTGAATGACGGAATAAATTCAGTGCGAAAGTGGAAGGTTCCTGAAGATTTATCTTTATCAATTAAAGGGAATTATACCAATTCCAAAACATGATAAGACGATTTTCTGAATAAAAAAAGTAATACTTTGATATGAAGTGAATCATTACCATCGCAAAGAATGATTACCGAACGGGAATACCATACATTTTAAGAACGAAATGAGATGGAAAGAAGTGCATTCTTGCTTTCTTTACAGCATTTTGTCCGAGGCAATCTCTGTTTTCAATGCAGTTCCTCCAAGGCGTACTCTTTAAGTACCCAGAAGTCTGGTTCACTCTTAAATATTTGTATTCACAGTTTCTTTCCCCGTAAAAATTATCCACGGAAGTTAAACATTTATTTTATAAGATCTGAGAGCGCTGCGAGCGAAAGCCGGATTTCGATTTTTAATTCATTTTTCCACGAGCCGGATTTTCAATTCAATGGGAAAACTCGAAATTCCGCGTCTCCGAATCCCCGGCTTAGGGAGAAAAAGTAACGAGGACCGGCAAAAAACGCGTTTCTACAATTTTTATTGAATGGTTAACGAGAGGACATTCGCGGGATGAATGGGTGTTCTTAGGAAGGGTTTGAGAGGAAGTAAATCGCCCGGAATTTGTATGGAGCGGATATATATAAAACTTAAGAGGTAGAAGGCATCTAGCGAGAGGATAAGGTAAATAATGGAGTAATGAATAGAATAATAAATTCGAGAGGGGATGAAAAGAAGGGAGGCAAGGATGGGGAAATGGTGAAGGAGTTGAACGGTGGTCTGAAAAGAGAAAATTGAAGGCGTCGAAGGAAACAGTGGAAAGTCAGCTCACAATGGCGTGGGTTGGGTCGTTTGGTGACTTTTGAGTGAGGGTGATCAAGATTGAGGGAAAGAATTGGGAGTGGGTGAAAATCCCAGTTGGCAGACCGGTTGGGAGGATTTATGGCAGCGTGGAAAACGTCGCAGTGGGGGGGTGCTAAAGAATAAAGGTATTACAAGGGGATGTAATGTAAACGGATGCTTTTGGCCCACTGAAACTCCCTTCTTATATTTCGCTGCCTCTCTTATGTATTGCTCTATTCATGTTCAGACGATGAATGTCGATTGGATTGGTAAGATCGGATTGCGTTAGGCTCTTCAGCTCCATGAGGAAAAAAAGGTTCAGCTGTGAAATCGAGATGACACTCCGAGATTTCTTTAAGTGGAAACAGAAGGGAGGCCAAATTTTTCGTTTTTATGACCATGTTTGTGAGATTTTATACTATTTGGTGTAATCGTTTTCTAATTTTATGTATTTACTGCTTTTCTTTTCGATTATAGAGGAAAATTAATTTTTTTGTCCAAGATACCTGAGTTTTAATATATTTCTGAAAAATCATTCAGGTCGGTCTATAGCTTATGCAAAGTACTTAAGTATGTACTGATAAAGATTTTTATTAATTCTTTTTCGTGGTATTATGAGATACTTGTAATATTTGGAAGATTTGGACCTTCCATGACGTCTAAAATAATATTTTGGTATCTTAATGTTCCAGTATGCATGTATGATGGGATCTTACTAGCTTTTTTCGAGTTAGGATCCTACGTAAGTGGAAAATTACCGAAAGGGTAAAAGAAGAAGCCAAAGACTAATTTTAAATAAGCGATTCAAGTTTGAAATCCACTGGATAATAAATTGCAGAATACTTTTTTTTTGGGAAAGAGGGAAAGAAACACTTTTGAAGAGATACGAGCTTTGAAAGAGTTTGGCAATTTGGATCTTCTTTACTACTTTTTTTCCTGTGAGGATCTTCTGTCTTCCACCCAAATGTGATGAGGGTAAGAATGGAAAACACGTTCCTTAATTCAACGTTTCAGAGCTTCGGAAATGAAAGGCTAAAATTGGATTTCACGATCAAGTAACACATGGAAATCCGAGCTGCATCTGCCAGCGCAGCAATGTAATGTTAGCAAGTCCGTTTCTTTGAAATGAGTTCACACATTTTCTTAAGAAAACATCGAAATCCAAGATTGAGATGAATTCTAATTTTAAATGCTCAGTATCACGTGGAGATGAAGCAAAATTACTTATTGCTGTATGAGAACATTTAAAAAAATTAAAGTAGTCTTTTATTTTAGAATGGTACGAAAATCAAAGATGAATGTCATAAAATCATTTGTATCCTTTTATTTTGTTAATTTTGCTTGAATCATTTTAATTTATGCGGATTTAATGGAGATACGAAGACAAGCTATTGCGATAATATTTCAGAGATAATACCTAGGCTTTCATTATTAGCAATAAGATTAATGCGTTTCAAATTATGACCCACTAAATACTATACTTCTTGTATTACTCAAACGTTGAATTCAGTGGGTTGTTTTTCATGATGTAAAGCTCAAACACTCTTAGATGCCTCATTTTTCTATTCGCTTCCATTTCACTGTCAGCCAACTCAACTGTTTTACTGATCATCGTCCATGATAAAAGAAAATGTCCTTCTGACAGACTCATTCATACTGAACTCTCACTCATCGTATTGAAAACAAATTGTTCATAAGTGGTGAGGAAGACCAATCGTCAACAGCAAAAATGATTTTGATTGTGATCACCCGTCCGTATTTTCGTAATTTTAATGATTGAATGTGACTCTTCTCAACCTTCTAAAACTGTAGCGGATTCATTTAAAGAAATTGAAGAATTTTTCCCCGGAGGAATTAAAGGAGAGCGGAGGTAAACATGGGAAATACAAGTAGAATCATAGAAAAAAGAAAAGATGATACGAGAATATGCTGAATAAAAGACTATTACCTTGGAATAACGAGAATGAACGACATTCTTCGTGTACAAAGAGCACGTAAACGGTCTCTGAGCAGTATATTAAGTTAAAAAAACGAAGAATTCAGAAGAAGAATCGCCTGGGTTTTCTACGGGAAAAGCGTCATTAGTCTGGCATAAAAAGCTATGCGATTTAATGTGCTTTCTGTTTAAAATTAAAGGATTGTAAGTAAACGGCGCGTGGATTTTAAGCGTTGGAATAAATGACTTGGAAACTGAGAAATGTGACCCCTTATCTTATTCTGCTGTTTTCTTTGAAATCACCCATTGTCACCTCTGCATAATATCGGTCGATTCGTACTGATCCGCTTACATTATCTCCTTTCCAACATCCTCCATACACTATCTCCTGCTAGATCTTTCGTTGAAAAAAGTGGCCTTACGTTGTATCCTCTCAGAAACTCTTCTTTCAGGACGACAATATCTACTGAAAAGAATAGACGGGCAATTGAGCGCCGTTCACGACGTCTATTGCTGTAGTTCAGACGATCGTAAACAAGTGGACGCCTGCACTTCATTTTACGAATTGGGATTGTGATGACGCAACGAATAGCCTTTGGAGAGATGCCGACTCTGAAGGCAATGTACAGAATTGTTGAACACAAGTAACGAAAAAGATTTATACTAAATAAAGTTTATAACATTTACAATCCAACTGTAACTAATATTGCTCCATTTCATGGTTATTATGTTAGTTATGATTTTTCGTAAAATACTTGAACGCCCCGTGCTTTTGTGAGCTATTAATTTCTCTTTGGTCCAAAATATGAAATTTCTAAGTAGATATGTCTTCCTGAATTAACCAATTAGGGATCCGGTACATTCGAATCAGCTTGCTATTGTCATTCAACTGATAATTCAATTTAATTTCTTACTATAATAATTATTTCATGCGTAAGATCGATGTGAGAAACATTCATACTTATTTCAGGCGCATGATCGCTGTAAGAGATACCTTTACAGTGATTTAAAATGTTCCCTATTTAATACTATGAAAAATGTTAAAACATCTAGTAACGAGTAGCTAGTGGAGCTGGCATCAGATTTCACTATTGAACGTAAAGCTATTTTATAGAAGTTTATATGATTGATTTAAAAGAATTACTTTTTCAGTTAACTAATTAAAATGCCCATTTTTTTTAAATATCGAAAAATCATGGCCTTTATTTTCTTGAAATTCTTATCGAAAATACCTTTCCGCTATTAGTAATCAAGTCATTAATTTTTCAGTACTTTTACAGTTTATTAAAGTTTTAATATTCGGCTGTTGATGCTTTGATCCGTGCCATAATTGTCTGGAAGGAAGCCTCGATCGCGCTTAAGAATGCTTTTCGCCTCCTTTGAACTCTAATTCTTCTTCACAAGCAGCCACAGCGGCAGTTTCGCATCCCTTTTACATCCGCTGATTACTTACGCGAGGAAGTTTTCTTCTGTCGACGTATCGATCCGACCCACATTTCTCAAAGACTCGCACCTCTTGTTGAAAGACGTGCCTTTGTCAAGCACTTGTTTACACCTCTTCAAAACCACGCTCACGGAGCACATAGCAAGCGCGTGACCGAGATTTGAATTTCTTCCTCTTAAAACAATTATGGTGGAGATTTAATCCCGAGAAAAATTAAAGGGCGTAAAATGGAAGGGATTCCGATGAAACTCCCAATTTCTGCCGAGGAAATTCAATTTTAGGAATTAATTCTTCCTGCGAAAAAACGACCCCTAAATTGAGTTTCAAACCTTCGCAATTAGGAGATTTACCATCGAAGCTTGTTAATCGAACGTTTTCATTCGTTTTATCGAGTTGAAATGCCCTTAGCTGCTAATAAAAGAGGCTTTCTTCCGTTCATCCATCTCAAGCGCTTAGTATTTAAGTTTTAATAAAGGATTTTGAGTAATCTCGCAATTACTAAGATATTACTCAAAACCTCTCATTCTGTCGTTTTTTGCCCATTTGAAGAGTCTCATTAAATTCTGGAAATGAGAATGATTATTTTTTCTGACAAAACATTCCGATTTTTATGAGATGCGGAATTAATTATCGCTCATAGAGCTGGCTTCTTCCAGCCTAAAATCATAATCTCATTCTAATATCATCTGCATGAGTCGCAATGAATCCATATCAATGAATATTTTTTTTAAATACCAATCAATTATTTTCTTCTATTTTCATATTGATTAGGCAAAAGAGAAATAAATTCCTATGAAATTATTTGGAACAAAGTAGAAAAACCATCCTATTTACCTATTCATCTTTATTTTATACCGTTAGAAAGGACAGTTTTGCATCGCACGCTAATGAGACTTATTTGATTTCATATTCACCACTCATAAAAGCACTCTCATCTTCTCTTTGACAATTCCACGTCGATATCTTTTCATATAATATTGACTTCTTGCCGAGATTTGGCTGTCACAGCAGCACATGGAGAATCAAAGGTGATGAAGGAATTTAATTCACAAGGGCCTTTGAAAATATGGAATATTTAGTATTTTTTCCTGATCCCAATGATAAAGCCAGAGTATTTTTTTCTAGAAAATGATTCTTTGTGCTAATTGATCTACTTAAAACTCCGGATTCTAATATTGAGAAATATATTCTTGGATGTTAGAAGATTAAAAAATACAGTTCTTTACGCGTAACATATTTCCTTTTCTCTTCCTAATCAAAGTTGTTGTCTTTTCTATTCGAGTATCCAACTATCACATTTGATTATTTATAAATAATGATATTTAATGATAATAACGCCACGTATCTTCCTAGGAGATCGCAGAGAGTGTGTACGGAAATGTTTAGTTAAGTTGATTATCCATTCAAACATCTGGTCCAGTTTCTCAGTTACTTGAGCCCTTGTTACCGAATCCGAGGCTCGCAATGGTAATCCCACTCTCTTCCTTTGATTCGCCATTTCCCTTTAACTTAGTCCTAATTAGAATAGTCTCAGAGTTTGCAATTCGCACGGCCTTCGTTCACTTCCTCTTCAAACAGCACTCGTTCGAGTCCACCTTTTGCTCATCCGATCCTAATCTCAACCTCCATTACACTTTAGCGCTCTTTTCTCCCCCCACCCATTCCTCTCTCCACCCATTCCACACTTCATTTCTCATTTCGTTCTTATCCCGCAAATTCAGAATCCCTCCTCCTCCTTTCGTCATTCTCTCCCTGCGTTATCATCGTCCCCTTTTAAACACTCTTTCATCTCCTCCCCTCCATTTCTTTTCCCTTTGAATCTCCTTCCCCGAGATAACGTGATAATGCAAAAGACTCTTTTCGCTCGGAATTGGATTTGGCCGTCAGAGGACTTGGCGAGAGAAAAGCCGGACGTAATCGAAGTTCGTATTGCGGGGAATCGTCGGAAAAAGAATTTTCCGTCGTCGCCTGAAAACGGCGCTCTCGCTAGCAATCGTGTCTAGGTTTCCCGAATGACGCGCGATCCTGACGAGTATTTGCCGAAAAGGGGATTTGTTGTCGCAAAGCTGCTCCGTGAAGAATCTGGGACATGACGACTCGCGTCTGCGAAAATGAAGAGAGGGCCCCGAGGTTAGGAAAAGGATTTTCGCTGTGGATTTCTTACGGTACTTTTACGGCCCCTAAAAATGACTCTAAACATCGCAAGATCAATGGGTTTGTTGACCTCTGTATGAGAATAGAGAGATCGTGGGATTTAAGAGTTCTTTGAAGGGATTGTATTTTCAAGAAAATGTTATGTCTTGATGTAGTTTAGATGTAGAAACGATTCAGCAGATAACCCAGATTCCCTGTAGATACTTGTTATTCAAATATGGAATCAGATTTCTCATTTTTCCATATTTTAAGTTTTTACAGCAAGAACTTACCTTTCCCCTGCACCTTATGCAGCCGGTGATAACACTAATTCGATAATTTTGCGCCCGCAATGCAAGGAAGTCTCGAAAGCAGAGATGAAGAAGCAGTTATGTTTTAGTAGTTAATAGAATAAACATTCTTCTTTGGGAACTTGTTGAACAGATATTTAAGAAATACCCATATTAAGTTTTTACGCTACCTTTAAATGAAAGATGTTACGAAGTTACAGATACTCACCAGTTCAGCATTGTGTGAAATAAGCACAACATTTAAACCTCACAAAAAACGTTACCGTAGTTCCATCATTAATTATTTTTAATTTTTTAGAATATGAATGTTGTAACGCGTAGCCTTAGGATAACTATGCTGAACATATCTTGCGTGAAAGATACTTAATAAACTAGCCTTTAGAAATGAATGTTTGTATGGCTATAGTTAGCAGTTTAAAATTTGTAATGGAGAGTAAATCTTATGGTAAGCATAGGACATTAAACTTAGATTGTTTTCTTTTAATAATTTTTGTTATTAACTTTTAAATACAGTGTTTTATCAATTTTTTGTATTTTTTTCAATGAAATTCAAAGTTTTGAATACACTGTGGAATAATGGACCAACAAGTCATTTTCGATATATCGTGCTCCTCTATGGCGAGAGACGCGCACTGTTTAAATAGAGTACCTCTAATAAACCACTATTGAAGAGGAAATATTAATCAATAGAATTTTACTTTGATAAAACTGAATTGAATCGTCGAGAGACTATGCCAAAATTCTCCTCTAATGCTACGATAGTCACTGGCTTAATTAAAATTCAACCCGTCCTAAAGGCAAGATGTTTTAACAGCTGCGTGTAATTGTTTTTAAACTGAACACAAAGCGGATAATGTTCGCACGGGATTAATTCTAGCGTGAATTAGCTTCCCAAAGTCGATGTGATAAGATACGCCTCACGATTCATTACGATCTCTCCATTTATTCCTTTAAGAAACCCTCTTATTTGGATGGATCGTCCGTGATAGCATTAGACGCCATTTTGCTATTATTTCCGAAATTTCATATCGGAAAAGAAGGACGAGGAATCTAGGGCACTCAGTAGTTTACCTCGATTGGGATTTTTTCATTCTGATTCTCAGAGGGAATGCAAAAGGGAAAATCTCCGAGGAAAGGAAAAGATAGCGGCGGAAGGACTTGGAAAATAAAGGGAATAAAAAGGAACCGGAAAAGATATTAGGTCGAGGGAAAAATTTTCCGGCCGACGCACATACTGAAGGGAAAGGAACGGATTGGGAAAAGGTATGTAGGAGTGGAATTGGACAAAAATATTTGGCAAGGATAAATGAATCGGAAAGAACGACAGAATTGGAGAAGTATGGGTTTGAGGGCGGAAGGAGAGCAAAAGGCTAAGGGAGGACTGATTGGGAGGGGAAAGCGTTGATAGAGGGGAAAAAATAAAGGATTGCCCGGATTTGGTTTAAAATAGTAGGGGATTCGGGAGCGCACCTAAGGGAAAAGAGGATATTCGAGGAGAAGGGGCAGAATAGATGAGGGAAGAAGGGAGAATGAATTACGCTCGTAATTCCGGAGACCTTTGCCAAAAGCCGAGGTCACGCAATAGAATCACTGCACAAATAGGCTCCTTCGCTCGGATCAGTCGTCACTTAATCATTGAGCCAAAAGCACTGAGGTCTTAAGCGAGGATTCGTTTGGTCTTTCATTCGACGAGAGCAATTTCCCATTACCAAGTGAGTCAATTTAGAAGTGTAATGGTTATTGCGACCAAATGTGAACATGTCGCCAGTATGAGGAAAACATTCGAATATTCCCAATCAAAGCATGTTCATTATTGGGAATCACGTAATGAAACATTTAGTTATTTTGGCTGACCTATTCCTAACCACAATATATTGCTGTTTATGAGTATCTATATAATAATAATAATAATAATAATAATGTTAAAATAAAAATAAAATGTCTTACTTTCCGAGGAAGTTAATGCATTACTGCTGTATTTCACGGTATCACCGCCAAAAATATTGAAATACATATTTGTTCTCGGTTTATTGAGAAAAGATGAGATGTGTCGCGCTAAATGCTATCTTATATAAACATATTTTACTTATAATGAACATTAAGAGCCCTCGTATTAACTTTGCTACTTAATATTACGTACTGTATGTTCAAATATCATTCATTAAACAGACAAAACAAATACAGTAGTTTAAATAGGACTACTTAGATAGCTCTCAGAGTCGTATGAACTGAAACCTAACCCGAATTTCATTAAACTCTGTCGCATGCACGACTTCGGCTACATTGCAACTCGGTATTCTCTCTAAATATTCATTAACAAACATCTTAATAAATTTGATACCGTGCCATTTAATTTTGTTGAACTCTGACATGGAGTGTATTCTAACAAATTTCGGCTAGTTGCAGATGTTTCCATATCATGAAGGTTTCAGAAATGCGCGGTAGATGACGTACATGGATAAACTACCTTTTCAGGACGAGTCGATTTAAGCATCCAATTAAATAGAGATGATGCACAAAGTTGCGAATCAGAAAAGGCTTTAAACTCTGCGGTCCGCACTTTTTTAGCTCTCGCCCGAATGTCCTCTGTCCAGTTCAGGAACTCGGGTCCCTCGTTCGCTCTAATCGTCCCATTACTTTTTCACTCGACGCGGAAAAAACGTCCGAAACTCACGCAGCGTCCTTTATCGGTCCAAATTGAATCGAACTTCTCCTTTATCGCACGAATATCTCCGCTCTCGCGTCATTTGGGATTTCGCTCTCTATAACCTTGCATGCTATTGATGTTCTTCAAACGGAGACCGTCTCAAAAATCCTTTCTCTACCACCCTGCACGCGCCCCCGAAAAGGCTGATAAGCGATAAAAAGATTCGGCTTGTCAGATCGTGTGGGGTTTCCATGGGGCGAATGACAGTCCCTTTGCTCCAAACAAACCCCTTCTCCACTTTCCCTTCCTCCCCCAATCTGTTTCCTCCGAAGAAACCCTTTTATTCCCCGTTTTCCTCCTTTGTCGCAATTTTCCTGTCTTTCGCCCAACGGCTTGTCGGGGCTCCGTAGAGCAACCGGAACTATGAGCTTATTCTGCAAAAGTAGAGACCCGGCGAGAATTCTTTCTTATCCACCCTTTTCGGCTCCTTCGCTTCTTAGATCTTTTTAAAGCTAACTCACCTCCAGATTTCCTTTTAACCTTATCAATCTTTCACACGGTCTCAAACGTAAAGTAATCCTATTTAAAAGGACAGAGATTGCTAATAGTCGTGTTCAACATTACAGCCCATTCAATTTATGTGCATGTTCAAGAGTGATTTCGCATGCTATCATTACTAATTTTCGTGACAATTTGATGGATTTTTTAAGTAAAAATATACTAATATGATTTCATATGAGATATAATAAAATAAACAGAGAAGAAATGTCCATATTTTAATGATTCATTTCCCCTGGATGAGGGAAAAGAAGTACGTTAGTAATTGTAGGTACTCTCTCTAAAAACCAAGGATAATAAGAAGTGTAAAGTAATTCATATACTGTGCATGATAGTCTCGTGGTTATAATACCTGCCAAGAAATGGGAGAGTTCGGGTAACAGTCATGTCGCTTTTTCACTCCTGGTTATCTTTGAATTAATTCCTCTTTGAAACATACATATATATTTATTATCTTTTCTCACAAGACTTATAATGCACTACTGACAATTCGTCTGAATCTCTTCTCTAGCGCATTATAGATGCTAAGAGCAGTACCAATGGAATCTTCTATTAGAAATTGAGCCATTAGTAATTACTCGGAATAGAGATATGTTTCCGAATCTAATTAAAAGATAGGTATTTCCGGATCAACATTCCTGCCAGAGGAAGATTAAGCCGTAAATCCAATAACGGATTGAGGACGGGCATGTATTTTCGTTTCGGAAGCTAATCCATAACCTACAATGAGAATTTTAATTCCTTCGTCGCCATTCTCTTTCGGCGTAGAATTCATCTTGGACTAGTCGTGAGGAAGGAAGAGCAAAACTTCGCAATCTGACGAGAATTAATCATCGAAATCGTTTGTCTCTATATTCTCCCCGCCAGTCCCAACTGGGCCGAAAATTCAATTTATACACTAAAAGCGTGCTAATGAGTTGTCCTCTCCTCGCTCGAGACCGGAATTAAATTTCAACCGAGACGTCGAGACGGGATTTTTTCCTGCCCGAGATCTTTCCCCGCACCTTCTCAAGGACCCGCCCCTAAATGCCCCACTCCTTCCCAAACAATTTCCGAACATTTAATAACAGGAAAAAAAGGTGCCCGCGTAACAATCGAAGTTTTGTGAAACATTCAGGGAAGAGGGAAAAAAATCATCGCCGAAGAATTCAATCATTTCCATCCACGAGAAGGGTTTCGCGCCCGGTGTTAATTTAAGAGAAAACTTTCTCCTGTTTAATGAAAGCCGTCAGCCGCTTTACCTTCTTTTCGCGAGAGCGGAAGTTTTCCCGGTATTAAATCCCTAGAATAGCCCTTTCTATCGCCATCTCTGTCCATCCTCGCCTATTTCTCTTCGTTTATTTCCCATGCCTTTTCCCTCTCTTCCGCTCTTTCGATTCTCAAATCCTCATTTTTTACAACTTCTGCGTTTACTCAACCGTCTTTTTCCCCGGAAAAAGGACCAGGGTTGTTTACCCATTCTTACCCGTATTTAGTTAACTTTTTTGCTTTTCGTCCCGTTTCAGGAAAAATATTATAACGGCTGTAAGTGTTCTCCAAACTGCTCGTTTGTGTTCGTTGGGACCGCAATAACAAAATGAAAGCCTCTGATATGCTTTAGAGCAGAATTGTTATGAAAGAAACTTAAGAATCATAATTTTCACTCAAAAAGTGTGATCTTGAAAAACTTAATTCAGAGGTCGTTGGAATTTATTTGAGATAATATTATGTGGCAACTGTACTTCGTACCGAATTAAAGAGCCCGAAAATTCTATATTTGGTTTTTTCTTCAAAAGCATGTAAATCGTTTGTTTGTGAATATTATATTTGTTATTGTAACATTCTCTAAGAAATTCTCAATTCGAATTCTATTACGTTTCAGCGCAACATTTTTATAAATGTGAACGCGTTCGTGGTTCAGATAATACGCAGAGGAAAATGATAATAAAATAACAACTCACTGCGTTAAACCCACTATTTTATTTGTTGATACTGACGTATTTGAAAAGAATTGATAACGTAACCCAGTAATTTTCTTTTTATTTACTAGATAACTCCGTTTATTCAATATACTTGTACATATTCTTTTGATGAAGGATTGAAACTATCAGCTGTCAATATACTTTCTCTATTTTAAACAGTTTACAATGAGAAATCCCCATATGTATTACTATCAAAAACCTCGACAGCTAATATTCTCCGTTTTTCCATTAACATGTTCTTTGAGCTTTTTAGGGGTGCAATGAAAGAATGACTTCTTACCCTACATATTCTCCTTAAAATCTTGTTTTTCTAACCACTTCCCAGTACCGCTGCGGCGCATTTGACTGCCGGGTAGCTCTCGAAGCAAAGCGAAAAAATAACAGGAGTCCCGAAAATTAATGTTTTTTCTACTCGCCACTTCATCGCAGAAGGTATAAAAAAAGTGAATTCGGCTATTGGTCAGTGGAAAAAATATAGAGCCAGTCGGTCAGTGCGAGGATTGTGTCGGACGTGGAGGTAGCGGAAAATAAAGAACGAAATGCTCTTTCGGACATTTCTGCTTCCAACCAATGAGAGTGCGCCTGCTAACAATTCACGAAAAGAGCTTACGCGGATTTTTCTTCTTTCATAGCCGTTCCGGATAAAGGAAGGAAGGCAGGCGTAAGATGGGATTTCTTATTTGGAGGTCATGTCAAAGTTCAAACTTCCTGGACGATGGCCAGAGTCGGGCAGTTAGGGGGGGAAGAAGGATGGAAGCGAATAAAGAGATTGGATTCTGTAAGAGAGGGTAAATAGAAGAAAGAGAGGTTCCCATCATCGAGATTTCCTCCTCATCCTAGCGCGGAATGACTCACAGAAATGGGATTTCCATAAGGTCCTCCAGGAGGCCTCGAGGATTGAATTTTTGAGTGAAGAAGAGAGCAGATTTGGAAGGAGAGAGGAAGGAAAGAGAAAATGGAAAAGGGAGAAATGCCAGGAGAAAAGAGCGAGGTGAATTGAGAGAAAGTGACGGTTTTTAGCGTTCGTTTGTCATTTCAGAAAAGGAGAACTACAACTATTGGTACACGAAACGTTCAGTTCTGACTCTGACTTTATTGGGGCAAAACGACTTGATCCTTTTTTCAGTATCGTTAGATAATTCAACTACCTCAGGAAGAGGTTTGACCTATTAATTATTCGTAATTTATCCCAATTACAGAATTAACTTTCTCTATTTGTGACAAGTATAACGCTTTTGAAAGTCACCAAATCAGAGATGCTATTGTTTTATTTTTTCACGGAGATAGTAATGTCATAGTTTGAGAAGTATGTCTATTTGGATATCTAGCTCAATTGTTATTCATAGATCGAATCTTCCTTTGTAGCCATGTCTTAGCATTTTCACTTTTACAAGTACAGTCGTCTTAAATGTTCGTTGCATTGTCTCAACTGACGAAGAGCAAGTGCTTTCAACTCATATTACTGTATCTCTCCCAGGCAATCTGGAATGTTTTGACATTCTAAAATACAATAATAACATCTTATCCCTAACACCAGGAGGTAATCCTAATCACCGAAAGGCATTAGATAAAAGCCTGAGTTGGGAGTGATTCTTAAAGGAGAAGTATACTTTTCAGTGTATACTTTCTTCGACCTTCGTACGCTCAAAATCTAAGAAGCAAGCGCTTGGACTTCAGGTACCGGAAAGTAAGGATGAGGATGAGTAAGACTGAATCTCATTTGGAAGGACTATATTGAAAGCTTACTATAGAAATAATTTATGATATGATTTTTCTGAGCATGTATACTTCCAAAGGGAAACTTCGAAATTTGGGTTATCAAATGCGATAAAAATACGTCGTGACTATTTCAGTGCA
Organism: Sympetrum striolatum; assembly: GCA_947579665.1. Lineage (NCBI taxonomy): Eukaryota > Metazoa > Arthropoda > Insecta > Odonata > Libellulidae > Sympetrum > Sympetrum striolatum. The sequence goes on from OX388341.1 coordinate 84,051,393, forward strand.
TTTCTGATGCGTAATAAATGTTTAGAAATTTATGAGGATCGAGGGAATGTGACGTTTCACCTCTACAAATAAAATCTTCTGGTTCAATTTTGGAGTTGTAAGTAATCTATCATTTGATTAAAAAACATTTTCCCGGGCTTTGGCTTTCTGATGAATTGAAAGGAAGTTAAAAAACAAAAACTGTCGAAGGGAAGATGCAATGGGTACCCACCATGGGTGGAATTACTCTAAGATTTACGGCAATGGAAGCCATCTTACTTGATATATCTACGAGGTCACAACCTTTGCACTACCGCTTGATCTTATACACCCAGTCTTGGGTAAGAGATTGATGTTTTATCGAGGAGTTATTCACCGGTAGGGAAGGAGTAATTTTCTCATGCCCATATGAATGCTTTAAGGGAATATTACTCAAATTTTTAGTGCACGCCTAGTAATTTTCACGATTTTTTACTTTCATAATACAATTGAGAAATTGATTAACTTATTTCAAATGGAACTTCAAAATATTCGACCTGGTGTATGATTTTTAAATCACTGCTTATTTTTCTTTTGTCTCTCTAAAGTTGAAATTGTCTTAAGATGTGATGTATTTGGAGTTAACCTCCTCACGGTTTTAATCAGCGTATGCTTAATAATCCTTTACAATTTATGAAAATACTTATTGAATACGGAGAGGTCCAAGGGCTTATTAAGTACTGCATCACTTACGATCTTCGATAGCAATGGAATTTATGAGTCAGATTTTTTTTGTGTTCACATCGAAGGGAATTGAATATACTAAGTTTTCATGCCCTAATTTCCCACCGAAAATGCGGAATCAAAAGGTTAAAATTGGCTTTTGAATACAAGTCTAATGAATATTTTTTGTTCGCTTCCTACTCAAGTGCGATCCATTCGATTCATTAATAAACCTCTCAAATGCCCCAATTAAATCCCCGAATCGCTCTCTCCGAATCTTACCTGTTTATTTCCCATTCCATTAATCACGGAACAACTTATGCATTCGGTCGCCCAATCATCGCCTTCCTTTCAAAGCGGTCCTCCGATTCTTCCCGAAATCTGTATTCTAATTAAATTCCTCGATCGTCTATTTATCAGCGATGGAAATCCGCTCGGATTCGTCGCTTTGGATTGTTAACAGAATTCCGTTTCCCAACGTTCTTTTCCCTTCAGCTACAGTCTCTCCCCAGCCTCCTTCTGACCAACGCGAAAAAGAAACAATGATAAAAAATGGCCAAAAAAGAAAAGCTAAGCTCGGTAATTAATTGCATGCAATTAGCGCACTCTGCGCCTTTCACTTTTCCTGACTCCGCTCTTTTTTTATTTCGCTTCGCTTTTGTTTTTCGTCTTTCTCTCGCAGTCTCTTCCGCAACCTCACTTTCATCCCCTTCGCATTTTAATCGCCTCATTTTATTCCTTTTGCAAGGAAAAGAGGGGTCGAGGAGACACCGTCTTCTAATTGAAAGCGATGCGGATTAAAAACCTTTTATTATTGACGGAATGCTCAATGAAGGGAAATTATGTAATGCCATGTAAGTACGAATCACCAACATGAATTTTGAACCAAGGAAAATTACAAATGCGAATTTCTCGTCGGCTTTGGTTAGTTAATTTTCAAACATTAGTATACATTTGTAGTTATTTTTAACTATAACTACTTAGGCCTGAAGATGACTTGACCTTAATCGAAAAAGAAAAATCTTGTGAACCTGACGAAAACAACTAAGTTGTTTTCGTCCTCACCTCGATGGAGTTTCATCTAGTTACTACTTCTTTTATTGATTATATACTTAGTTTTGTTTCTGCGTAATGCTAACTGGCGGCGATGGATATATATCAGAAATAATCTCAGATAATCTAATGGATCGCGCGTTGGTTCTAATTAGCTAGTACGTATACGATGGAAACGAAGTAATAGATGAGCATCAACAAAAGAAATGAAATTAAATATATGGGCAATGTTTCCAATAGTTAGTTATAAAATGGATATAATGTATACTCAGCCTTTAAATAGGTTGTTAGTTTGAGATTTACGGCATAATCGCGTAAATAATCGAATAAAACTACATATCAATACTTCCGCAGTGGGGTATTATAAATTGTACAGAACTAATTTTTTTTTACTAAAAATAAAATGCATGGCCCTACACTTTATCGGTGTCTCTCATTACGCTAACTAACTAGAGCTAACGCTTTTCCACCTCTCTCTACAGAATATACTAAATGAGAGTGTATTTTCACCCTTAAAGTGTCCTTCAATGATGAAATAAAATCTAAATCCTGTCTACCATATCTCTCATATGTTCACATTTGTTTTTAAAAGGACGTATTTGCATAAGGAAGCCTTTCTTCCAAAAATGCTTTCCTTTCGATTCAAAGGTTTGTTGTGCGTTAATTAAGTTTCATTTTGGGATAGTCCCGGATAACTATGGAAACCTCTCAACAGATTGTCTGCAGAAGTACAGCCAGGTACGAAAATTAGTTCATCGTACAAGCAACCGCATCAAAATCTCATTTCCCTAGCAGCGAAAAAAACAACAGTAGTCCGTTAGGCGAGGGAGTGCTTTCTTGTTGCCACGGGTTGTTAAGAGAGATTAGCGTTTTTCTTTTCATTATTCAGCGGAACTTGGCACGTAAAGGATGAGCTCCCGTGGGAGAACGTGGGGCGTGCGTGCAACACACGAGCAAAAAATTCCTTCTCTTGTATTCTCTCCCTCTCACTCCATCTCAATTTCCGAGCCCTTTTTACCATCTATTTCCCAAAAATATCATATTCGTGTTATTCATAGATTGGAAAGGATTTCATTTTTTGTTCCGAAAATTCTTGAATGCGTCCATTGATCCATTTTGAACGGTCTTCTTTGCGGTAAAAGCTAAAATGTATTCGAAGAATTTTTTGCGCACTCTCTCCTTTTCTGAGAATTTGATTGTTTTTATGAATGAAGAAAGGGTATTTTAGTCCACTAAATACGGTTTCATAGTATTGTTACTAGAAAGGTTCCTTTCGCAACGTTTTGTAAAAGAGGAAAGATGAGTAAATTGAATTATGCGATTGAAAAGCGATTTAAGTTAAATTGCATCACTTGGATTCTATATTCCTTCTAACAAATATCCCTTTTATAATAATCATTTGGTCATTTTCAAATTATTCACAAATAGCAAATGGAATTTTCTATTAATTTAAAATAAAATTATCACAATATTTTATAGAACAACGAATCAAAAATAATCCCCTTAATGATAATACTTAAAATAGTTGTGATTTATGCTTTCATTTAACGAAGCAAACTTAACATGTTTAACTCAATCTTTTCCTTTTTCTTTGACTTATATCCAATGGATAACATTGAAGTGAATACGAAAATAATGAAGAGGTATAATTAACGTGATTAAGGTGTATTCCTTAATATCTGATATCACGGCAATATTTCGCAGACCATCAAAGCGGCGACTCTTTCCCCTTATAAAGACCGTCTTCCCAAAGAGTAAAATTAAAGCAGATTGCCTCCGACTTCAAATTAAGAGCGACTTAATTGGTTGTGGCGCCTCTAACAAAATAAAGACACGCTTCGGATGAATTGCGTCGTATATCGGGGAAGTACGTGGAGCCAATGAGAGGGGCCCGTAAATTCAGCCCCGTTGAATCTGTACGCACTTAATGAGGAAATGTTACAGCGTCTGCGCTATCATTTTTCTTGCCGCTAAGTGTACGAGGAAATCGTGGATTGACTGAAAAGAGAAGTGGATTTGGAAGAGGATAGAGAAGGCAACACAAAGGGAGAGGAAGAAGAGAAAGGAAAATATAGGTAGCTCAACATCCGACAAATCTTTCTCTCCATTATTCAAAAGGAAGTATCACACTTTGCTCCCTTTTCCGGACTCTTTCACACGAGGAAAATCCGGGAAAGGCAGAAGGAAAGAATGGAATTAAATCCAAACAATCCCGCGGCGGCGAAACAGATTTTTTCGGAAATGAAGGCTATGCGAAGAATAAGGTAGCTTACGACTTAACTAAGAGGAGTGGCTGACTTTACTTAAGTATTACAAAGTGGCAAGAACTAGAAGAAACTTCATACTAAGTTCACTTTAAAAGAGACCCGCCGCAAGAGTCAAATGAGCTGCTCAGTGTGAAACTTTTCCCGTGGATAATGTTTAGAAAAGCTGTAATCTATAGTGATAAAAAAGAGTGATTAAGCATTAAAAACACTTCGAAGACCGGTTTGTAATAGAAATGAGAAAGTGTCTGCCAGTATTTTATTGCATTCGCACTTCAAATGCATCTAAGTTTTTCTAAAATGTTCTCGTATTCTAAAGTAAGCGTGCGATTAAATGTGAGTAATTCCTAAGTTTTTGCCTACAATTTTTGCTTCTATTGTGATGAGTTTTTAAGATGAGAAATTTGATGAGAATTCGCGTTTGATGACAGAACGGAACTGTCTCGCCTTTCTCCATTCTTAAAGCCGTAGCCGACGGTGCAGTAAAATTTGGCCCATCCCCTAAGAATTTACTCATAAAGGAAATAAATTCTGAAATGAAGGGGAGGAAATGATAGGGCCACGTTAGCGGGTGAGAGCGAAATGAGGTGGAGGTAGTATTCGGAGGGAACGAGACGGGGAATATGAGAGGAATTTCACGAAAGGGAAAAGAAAGGAGGGAAGTTGTTATTTGAAAGAGGTACTTGGGGAGAGGAAGTCTTGTTTGGAGGATTATGGTAATGGGACTTAAAGGAGAAAATTGAAAGTGAGAGCGACGTCACGAGTGGCTGTTTGTACCCTCAACATCGACCTCTTTTTATGTTCCTTTCTTCCTTCGCTTATTCCTCGAAAGTAACGAAAGGTGAGGTGTTTTCTTTCAATTTCCATCCTCTTTCCTCGTCTCCCCTTTTATCAAACATCTCTTTCCTCCCGACGCGATCCATTGGCCAGGCAGTCTCCCCTTTAAGCTGCGATGCTGTGTTGATCACTCGGATACGATACCAAAAAGAGCTGCGTAGGGATGAGGGAATAAAAGGAAACGAGGGGCGGAGACTTTTTGTCGGGAGGTTAAAGGGTAGAATTGCGATCGCATATTTATCAAGCTCTATCGATTTGTATTCGTAAACGGAGGTGAATGGACTTTATTCGAGAGCGATTTATCGTTTGCCGGTCTTTTGTGTCGGCTACGAAGCCGTGTCTCTCCGCGGAAACTCTCCACTTTTATTCGGATCCGAAGAGATTCAATGCGGACCCTTGTCACGTGCGCTTAAGGAATATTTTTTTAGTTGCGCCTTTTTATGGCTGAAAACCGTAGGGAGGGTACGTTTCGGAGACCCCCTTAGTAGACATTGTCTCGCATAATAATTTCTCCATCGATTAAGATATGCTTGAGACTCAAAAGTACTGGCAATCAATTTCATGGTAACGGAATCGCATTCCATTTTCCTAGACTTTCACATCTTGTTTCTCGAATGTGAATAAGGAAGTAGGGTTTCCCAGAACTCTCAGAAAATAACAAGTTACCCTATTGTGATCTGAAAAAAGTTATGATGGACATAGATTTTTCGTTTATAAAAAATTGGGAAAGCTTCCATGTCTTCAAATTAGAGTTCATTTTGCAGTTATGTATGCTCACAAAATGGTGAAAAGGCCAAGTTGCAATCCTCCTTAACTATTTAGTCTCTATTTAACTATTATTTAATTCGCCCTTAAGTATTAAGTCAATATATACTTAATCTTGGTCTGTTGGGTTGGGTAAGAGTCTTAAAAATGACGATGCTCGAGATTTTTAGTTCCAATTTTATGAATAAAAAACGAATGCTGAAGCAAAATTTCCTGGGTACTCGAGCTCTAGAGACCAAATTATGCAGGAATTCGTAATGCAACAATCTGCACGGAAGATCAAGCAAATAGTAATGTCTGCTTTGTAATTAGCCTAAAATAAAAAGCTGAGCATTTCACTAACCGTAAGATTATTAGAAATGCATCCGTCGTATGGTGAAGCTTTGAAGTGGGTTTATCGATATTTTTTGGAACGTGAACAACAGGTATCCATCTCTGACAATTTCTCGGAAGCAATCCCTTCGTATCAATACTCCTTTAGGGATTTCCTCTACAGCCACGAACTAGACAAATGCCTCGGCAGGAAGAGAGGATGACTGATAGGACGAGAGGGAGAATGGGAACAGTAAGTGAGGAGGAACCATTATGCACCTCTTTAAATATGGAAGCGCCCGCTCTCCACCCATCTATCACAGCCCTCCGTTCACGCAGAAGCTCTCTTCTCCCACGAAAGTTAAGCCGCGCTTTATATAAAATTATGATGCATAGAAGGTCAGGAGGATACGTGAGAGAGAATCTGGGAAGGAGATTAAGCCGCTCCCAGATGGATGTTCTTTTCTTCTTAAGGTCAAAGGAAAACACGTCCATAGAATCAGAAGCCTGAAAGCCCTCCACTCCTCTGACACGATTTCGTACGAGTGCTCCGAGCCGCGAGTCTCTGCACGCCATTCTCATCTTCGTGAGGAACTTACTTTGCGGCTCGTTCTGCAAACACTTACAGCCTTTGTGAAGCCCCGCCGTTGTCAAACACTAGACAAGAAAACTGAATGTCGAAATGAAATTATCTAGAAAGGAAGGATGAGAAGAGCGCAGGAGATTGCATGTGCTGCTAAAGATTTGCATAGAAGTAACAAAACCACAAGTTTCCAAGGTAAAAGGAATGCAAAACGAGAGCGCTCTTTCTGCCTAATACCGTGGAGAAGATAGAAATGAAAAATACAACCATAATTTTGGGAAAAAATAGAGAAGTAAGGATTTCTTTCAATTAGAGAACGAAAACAGCAAATGATTTATCTCAATCACATCCAAATTACCCTAAGTCGCAAGAAATCTTCATTCCATCCAATAGACAACTATTTTACCTATTGACACCCATTTGCTCTTTTCTAATCCTCTTTTTTCCTAATACATGTGTTGGAATAATAGCCAATCAAAGACGAAAAAATGTGATTTTTCGGCATCCAAAAAATTCTGTTACCATGATCTTAGTTTCTGTCTAAGTAATCCCTTATAAAATTAAAGCAAAGACGGGTGATTAAGTTACGTGGTATATTTTCAAGATAAACTGAATACAAAATAATGCAAACTATTGCGTCAATGATAGAACATGAAACTATTAACGCAAACCTCCGCTGTGTTTAATTTTTTTTCGGTGAACCCTAAGTAAATGAAAAGTTAGCTTTTTAATTTCCAATGAGAGGAGTTTTAGTTCTTTCCAATGTTAAAACTTTTGATTTCCTCGTGGATCTGGGATTGGAAAAAAGCTTCTGCTCTATCGTTATCCAAGTTTTCATAATGATAAATTTTCATTCCAAAGAGAGAACGTGAATGGGATAAAAAGGGATTGTAATTAAGGCGAGGAAGGTGCGTGAGTGCGATGCGCAAGGACTTCCGCGTTTTCACTCGAAGAGGGAGAGGAGTACTCCAAGCGCACAGCCGCAGTTGAGAGCGCTTCAAGGTCATTGCCCGGGTCAAGGTCGAGCCTAACTCCATAATTGCCCTCATTAATAAGCTGTCGCCTGACACTCTACTGAAGACTTTTCTCGGAAAAGTGGTTTCGTCATTTTTCGGTAACAGATTGCATTATCAAACCCGGAAGTTAAATATAGGGGGATTATTTTGTGAATATATCTTCATATTGGAGAACTTATAGTAAGAAAAATACGATTCCGGAGTTAAATTAAGAATCTAAAGTATATAGTAGTAGTTACAATGACTATAAGCATTAGTGGAGAAAAATAATGCGAACTGTTGGACTCCCAGAAAATGTAATTATCTTTGTAACTTCCGATTTGGATATATATGTTTATATATTTGCAGGTACAAGTATATGGAAGGTCGACCAAACTCCAAAATATATTCCGTACTCATTATCAGAGTAATTTAATGATTAACTTGCCCCTTCCTCTCCAATTATATACCTGTATATATTCATATCTTTTTATCTTAAATTACTAATAAGGTTTCGTACAATTTTCTATATTTCGTGTTAATTCTCATTCATAGTTGTGACTGCATGATTGTACCCATTGCCAACAAATCCCATATGTACCTTATGTGCGGATAGTAATACACAAATTCTTTCCGTAAATTATGATTCTTTTTACTGTTAGAAAAAAACATTCTCTCAGATTTCTTATTAAATTTTTGTACGGAGGTTTTGATGAATATATATAATCCTAACAATGAAATCACCGAAGCGAATTTAAAATGCCGACTTGTTTTAGACGAAACTTAACTTTTGAAAAGTACAAATCACAGAATATAAAATGAGACAAATGGTTTCCAAGTTATGCTCAACTGCCAAATTCTTGCATTTTTTAATTTTTCCGTGTAACTTCGACGGTATCCCGTCCCACTGGAAGCCTTAATAAACCTTAATTGTATCCCAGGAAAGACATTTTTGGCACGCAGCTCCGTAAAAGTTTCCCATCAATGCCTCGGGGAATTCCGGGTTATTGATCCATTTGAATAAGTGATAGCTTTACTCCTCGGAGAGAGAAAAGTTAGTTTGCGCCAATGAGAGGAATATTCAGGCCAAAAGAAAGGCTAAAGAATGTGGATAATGCATGGAACGGTGTATGAATAAACGGATGAGGAACTCGGTTGAAAGAGAGAAATAGAGAAAACAATTTATTCGATAGAATTGGATTTGAAACAAAATTGAAATCTCTCTTTACGTTGCTTCTTGATTGTTTGCAACCGCAAAATTCCGACAGAAATACGATAGATTATGAACGATGTTGCGCTAATTTTCCTTACAATACGATATGTAATTTCCTTCGATTGAGGGGTATACCTTATGGTTGTTTGTGGACTGCAATTATACGCAATAATTTTTAAGAAATAAATATAATTTCTCTGTGAACATGTTTCTACTGACATCAGGGCATACAGATATGAGGAATGTGTAAAATATCTGATCATGGTAGGCAAAATCTACGCGTAAAAATTAATACAAATAAATGTTGGAATGTATATTATAGATCTTTGAATTCGTAATACCTGACAAGAAAAGGGCAAGTGGAAGTAGAATAGGGGAAGCAAAGGAATTTTGGACTCTATTGAGAAGAAAGCAACTTATGTGACAAGAGAAAGTAGAATATGAGTAGCTTTCTACGAGAAGAAAATGAATTTTGGACTATATTTAGACAACGTACGAGAAGGAGGAAGACAAGGTGGAGATGGAGATAAGGCAAGGAGAATATAGCTATTAATTGGGTGGTTAGACTCTAGTAGGAGTCCTCCACTAGGTGGCAGCAAATGCTCTGAAACTTTGATGAAGTCTTTGCACGCCTGAATTACAGCCGTGCGACGGATTTCAGAGGAAGAAAGCGCTCGCGGAAGTGTTCTCTCGAGGGGAGGAGCGTCCTCGGAATTCCCCTTTTCTTTGCCTCTTCTCTACCTTCTCTGTCTACGCTACATCCGAAATGGAATTCTTTGAGGGGAGTTCATCTATAAATAACTAACTCTTGACCCTTTACCTTTCACCACTTTCATTCGATTCCAACGACTGTAAAATGTCGTATCCCGCCTTGCGCGTACTCACCCGAGAAAGTATTTAATATCCATGTATTTGTTTAAATGCGCAATGCCTCATCGCTAAAGAGCGAAGATGCCTGACCTTAAACTGTATCCTTTACTTTAATTTGACTTTAGAATTGCAAAGATTTCTTCCATGAGTGTCATTCATAAACAGTGTTAATGTTAGGTAAAAGTACTTGAGCGAAATATTTCTAACCTCCGGAATAATCACTGAACTTTTAATTACCTAATTTGTTAGAGCTAACTTTCTGTGGAAGTTATGGCCAAGAACTCGTTTTTTTAGTTGAATTCCTAAAATAATTACAAAAACGGAGTATAAAAGAGTATGAGAATTAGAGCTTATATTTCCCCTTAAAAAATGCGAATGTTAGGGAGATAACAGTATCTTTTAAACTGATTTATGAACGATGTTAATCTTACTCTTGCTGATAGGGCAGCTTGATATTACGTTAAACTTTTAGGTATTTGATTCGAGTGAAAAATAATCTTGGTAAAAAGCGGTCGAACTTATAATGCCGATAGATGAAACAGAGTCGAGTGAGAGAATGTCTACACAGAGGATAATGTTATAAATATATTTCGTGATCAAAACTAAGAATAAAATTCAATGACAAAATTTACTTCTTTATCCTATCACTCAAAGTTTCATAAGAAATATCGGACTCGTATTTTGGGGTGAGTTCTAATACCAAATTATTTCCAATGAGAGCATCTACTGAAATCCGGCGTCTAAGCCGTGATAACTTAAATGTTAAGCAGTTGCAACCAAAACTGACAGTAATAGAAGCTAAAATTGTTCTGACGATGATGCAGAGCTATCCATTTCCTCTCAGAGGTGGTGAGATGTAGCCCCCCCTCCTGCAACGATCTGTTGATGCTGTAGGTGAACACTTCCACGGAAGTTTAGATCTTCGTCACAACCGTATCTAACACGAATTTTGGTCAGAAATTACCATTTGAACAAGGCTAACGTCATTCTTTGTCATCTGCTCTTTGAAAACACTAGTCGTTATTCTCGTAGCTTTTACTTTGAACAGAGAACTACTCCCACACAGTCGATGTAAGAAACATAATTGTCATAATTTTCTCCTGGGTTATAAATATTATTGTGTCAACTGTCATTCATCCCAAAAAGTAACGAAGGAGAGTTAATATCAACACGGAACTATCGTCAGTTAAGAACTCTTGAATGTGTCCTTTCTTTTGTATACGATCTCTAATTGTGAGAGTCATTTGATACGCATCCGTGGCACTGTCTTCTTAGTATCACTAAGTCAAAGTCATAAGGTATTTTGGACTGCAATTTAGACGATAATCTTTTCATCACAAAACTTGGCCTTTTCAAAATGCTGACTGAAAATTTTCCTTCTGGAGATGTTTCCTTATAAATTGATAATCCTGTTAAGAGAATAAGAACGATATAATTAATAATATATCGCATAATTATGGAAGATTTCCTATGAAAAAATTTGATGTACCAACTCCGATACTTCAATTGAACGTTTATCTTGTGAATTCACTTTATCTTGTGCTCTAAATTCAAATTTATTTTTAACATTTTTTAATTTAATGTAAAAGTGTTCTCAAAAGCTGCGTCATAAAAAGCATTGTTTTAAACCTTTCATGTATTTTGTATGCGCATTCTTTAAACGATATTCATTTCTCCCGACAGGCGTTGGAATCGTTCTGATCACAGTGAGTGGTGTTGCGTGGCGTCTGACGTCACACGATGCACCGTCTTGTCGGATGATGCTGGGATTGGGAGGTTCAGACGAAGGTGCCGCACCAAACCGGAGATTCGTACCACGACTTCCACCGTCCTATGGCCGACCGCATCATCCTTATGCCGGTGAGTACTCTAAACTTAGACCAAGGGCTACAAAGCTTAATCTTCCAGCAGGCCGAATCGGCATTCGTAAATGGTTCGTAGACAGTAGATGACCGATTTTAATTTTACCTATTGAAATTTTATAATTAATTGTTCCTGGTTGATCTTTAATTCAAGTCAATGCTTTGTATTATTTACTCTTCTTAGCTGAGTTTGGTAAAAAATATGCTAATATCCGCTTCAGCACCCAATCATTAATGGAAGAACGTGTATGAATTACTAAGAAAAGATTTAATTTTATCAAGGATAGAGATACTCAGGATTCATGGAAAGGTCGCATATGGCTCGCAGGCAGTGGATTGTAAACCCCCGACTTGGAATATTTCTATTTGACGTAGGTGTGACTTACTAGTCCTCGTTTTTAATATTTTGCAGTTCTTTCGAGGGGATTTATTAAAAGTAGAGTAAAGAGAGGGAAATAGGCTTTCTACTTTTGGTTATAGGTTCCTGAGATACGTTTTAACCATTAGTTTCTAAGATATGCAAACGTTTGCCCTTTTCGGGTGGATATATAATATTTCCTTCTAATCGTAAACAAATTAATGCCAAAATTTAATCCCCAATGTTATTAAAGACCACTTTCGGCCGTATATCTTGATATTACTTAAAACATTTCCTCATTCATGAAAAGAAGTCTTACTATGAAGCTCAATGAGAATTGTTCTTAGTTACTCTTGAAAACAATAAAATCTATTCGGCTCCTTCGAAAAAGGTCTACCTTTAATATAAAACACTAAAAGTACCTTCATCCAATCCTTGTAAATAATTTATAATATCAGATGATTTAGAATAACTATTCTTGCCCGATAAGAACAGTAGTTTTGAATTACGAATCTGCGCATGAGAGTCAGCATACAGCCCCTGTATATCGGTGAGTATGCAACCAGCGCACCATTTATGTAGTGCGGGTTGCTTGTGCTTGAGGATATTCGGCCGAACTTCTCAATTGTTATCCAAAACAATGGGATGAATTTCTGCCATGAAAGTATAACAAAAATATAAATTACTCTGAGTTCTAACTATGATTAACTACCTAGACGTCTAGGAATTCCGCTCTTCATTTCCTTACAGGAAATTTGTCATACTTCAGCAAAGTATTAGCCTGAAGATTCAAACAAATACTATGCGTCTATTTCACTAAGTACCTTGATTTATTTACTCTATTTCCCTGAGTTTAGAGTTATTATTGACTTTCAGCAGTAAATGTATTAAATAGGGTTATAGGTATCCTAAAATATAGCATTTCAAAGGTTTGCAGTAAAAAAAAGATATACTATATGCAGGAGGTAAAGCACCTTGATATATTTAGATTTAATAAACTACTAGGATCAGACTGGCTTAGAGATATGGTACAATCAAGAATATCAGGATTAGGATCTATTTTTTAAATGCCTGAAATATTATCTTTGATGAATGTTGAATATTTTTCTTGGCCAACGTGACGTCCAACAAAGAAGTCGAAAATATTTTGCGATGGAACGAAATTAACAGGGACGTGGAAGCTGAATAATGATGGAAAAATTGCAAATGCGGCGAGATCATCGGAAATAAAAGATGAAGTGAGGTTTTATTCAAAAGTCCATTATCCGGTATGAAAATGAATCTTATTTCCCGAGAATTTTAAAATGCCGCGCCGCGAAAACACCAATCGATCAACGCCTTCATTTATCGCAGCACGTTCCAGGTTTTGAAGTTCCCCTGTGCAGAGCTCATTAATTCGTTACGAGTTCCATGTTTCCCTCCAGAGAGTAATTCCTCGAGACTCCAGCGATTGGCTCTCACTTCAATTCCTCGAATCAACCCCATTCGCGGAATGCCTTTCCCACTAAATTACATTCTTTGGCACAATCTCATCCGTGTCGCACAACCTGCTGGACTAAGTTTGGATAACGCTCTGAGAATTGCTCCCTCGCGTTTACACTTTATAGCATCCACATTTCCGATTGACTGGAATTCAAATTTCGAATTCGATCCTTTAATAATTTTAGAACCTCATTGACTAATCTAATTCATATTATACGATTTATATTTGACATTTAGTGAATAAATTATAGTGAATTAATCGCTTTTCAAAATATATTATATTTTTGTCGTTGATTTTCTAATTAAATGTGTAACCTTTAAAGCTACCCTGTCCTGAGTCCTCTACTTCATCATTAACCCCTGCATCCAGCATGAAAAGACTATTTGCTATTTATATTTTAATACGATATACTATTTTCATTCCATTATTATTTGAATGCTGTATTAACAATAGTAACTCAATGGATCCTGTTACTCACATCCTCTCTAATCTTAATGTCTATTTACCCCAAATTTACTCCATAAATTGTTTTGCTATCAATAATCTGATCTTTTTCACTTTTCCATATCACAACTCTACTGTTCTTCACTTTATCTCAGCATTTGTTCACGATTTTACGTGACCACACTAAAGAAAATATTCAGATACATCTTCCTCAGATTTAAGTTTATTTGATAATATCTGATTTGTCCTATGAAGAAAAATTTTCTAGTTAATACTAAAATATAAGTCATGTTTCCATTACTTCTAATGTCAATTTATCTTTTCATTTTGATAAATATCTACGTTAGATGATTCCTTATGCATGCTTTTCGTTGCATTTGGAGGAATATTAAAAAAATAATTCCTACATGTTTTCCAATCTGTTGATATTTTCTAAAATGAAGTAACGTTGTAAATAAATCTCGAGAAACTAAGGCAAATTTATCCCAGTTGAAGTTTTTAGCATCTCTCCCCGCATTCCAGAAAGAGCGTTCCTTGCAGTCTCTGGGTCTTATGCTTCCAAGCGATGAGAGGGTTTGTTCCCAAAGCTTTGGAGAAACTAAGGAGCTTAAGCACGATATTCCCTTACATATTATCCCATTGTAAATATTCATGGGCTTTATGGTAATTTTCGAAAAAAAAATTCTTACGGTAAAATTAACAAATCAGTAGAGTTACCGTATCTTTAAACTAAAAATTGTTTGTTTCAGAATAGCAACGAGATTTTGGATTTTGCTATTTAATCAAACTCCAATCCAATATCTCTTTAAATAGCAATCTCGTGATTAACTTTACGACGAGCTAGTGCTTAATCCGTTTATCCTTCATAAGAACCTCAAATTGAATAAACTCTTTCAACCTGTTTTATTTTATTCACGATACTTTAATATCTCTAGGAATGTTTTCAATTGTAAATCACAAATGGGTTAATGGTCATGAAAACTACTTATGGTTTCTTCCTATGGTATACACTCTCTTATACTTTAATCGTACTCAAAGACCCATCATTTTGTACGCAAAATATAGCTCAACTTTTAATAGTAATAGTAGAGTTTGAACGCATATAAAATTGCACGCAGTCCACATCGCGGCATCGTCAGAAAGCGTGTCCTTAGAGGTACCTAATATGTTTTCGCAAGCTATTGGCTAACTGAATACTAATACTGTAGGTTATGTACGGAAGGTTACTCGAAAATTTTGCTTTCCTGATGCGAGACATTTTCAAATATCGAATTATGCGCATAAAGGCATGACCCGGTTCTCATTATGCGACCGAAATTACATTTTACTCTTGGGCTCATTTTTCATCCTCAGCCGTCTTTTGCGTCATCCTCTCTCTCCGTATTCCCATCATCCGTGCTCTCTTCACATCATTCATAATCTATTGTATCAATATTCATGCCACTCTCCGGTAGGACGTTAATATTTCACCGTCGAGACCCATGGAAAGGACGACTTAGAAGGAATCGAGGGACGCAAGTCACGCGTCGCTCTCTAAGTGTGGAGGGGAGACAATCTGTACCCTGGGAATACTTGCTCACACGTTCATCTTTCCCCCCCGTGCGTGCCTTCGAATAAGGATTGTTTATTATCATTCCGGAGCTTTAAGATCCCTGACATTTATTCCGCGTGTCTTGAGAGACGCTTGGTCTCCTACTTAATTTCAGGCGACTCACGATGGATATTCGAACCTATTTCGGATGGTTTAAAGCAAAAACAAAAAGCTCTAAGTGATGGAAAAATTATAAAATAATTTAGATTATAATCCGTTAGATTAAAATCACTTACCACGATGGATTTATCTCTTTGCCTTGTCAATGGCAAGGTTGACATGAATACGACAGTAAGATTACATATAATAAGTATGATACTTAAATAAAAAGGAAGGATGTTTTACTGCAACTTTTGAATTCATACAAACTCTCTCAAAGGCACACGAAAATCAAAAAGTTGGTTTGAAACTTACGGAATTAATGTTTCCACTGCTACTTAAATTACAGATTTGAGCAATCTTATAAGTATGCAATTTCCTCTGCTAACAACATCTGAAATTTCTTCCTTACATTCCATTACCCTCATAACGTTATTATTTGAAGATGAAGTAAAAATATGAATTTAAATAAATGTTGGAATGCCAGTTAAGATGATTCTATTCAAATACGTTAAAAGCTGTAATAATACGGAATTATTTAAGAGTTTCGCTGTATTAAACTGAGCTATTTCACTTTTGTTTTCCAGCCATGATGTATCCGGAATTCCAGTACCGCCCTCCGCCTCCATCGTACCAAGCATCCATGCAGGAATATCGGCTTCGACTCCTGTTGCTGGACAGGCATCCGGGAGGAAACGGGGGTGCAATGAGTGGAGGGTCGGCGGGGGGCGGAATGCCACCTCCCCCAATGCCTCCACCCCCACCCCATCTCGGCCATCCGCCGCCCCACACCGTGCACGCAGTCTCTCCTCCGCCCACTTACCGATCTTACGCCGGCAGCACTATCAGGTGAGCACATACCTCCTAATCCCCTTCAGTCAGATGTGCGCAATTAAAGGGGAGCCCTCCCTCAATTGTTCAATCTCTCGCTCCGCCGGCCTATATGGAATTTGCGTGCCATGCATTTGATCTAAAATTGCAAAAGCATTTAACTCACTAATTTGGCTATGTATGTGCGTACCTAAAAATGCCATATGCTTTCCCTGTAAGATACAACTATCTAATTGCTATAAATGCTCCAAACCAGTGTACTAGTAAATTTTTATAGTAGCCAAATTTAAGATTTTTTGAAAAGTATTCGAAACTTCAGAACTATTATTCCATAGTAACCTAGATAGGAATATTTTCATGCTGATTTCAGTCTGCGACCTACTTCTTCCATCATTTTATAACCTCTATTGTGTCTCCCCAGGGAATGGAGATGCAGGGCTGGACTGGGCCTTCGGCGAGCCACCGAAGCGCAGGACCACAGCCGTCCTCCGAGCTACCGCTCAAGGGCAAGTTCTTCGGCGAGGCCCACCCTCGATCCCGGAGGGGGCAACGGATCCGTGGGACAGCATAGTCGCGACGCCTCCCTCTCGCTAAGCTACCTCTCGGCGACGTCGCACGACGACGCGGCGGAAATCAGGAGCGGAGTGAACCCGTGCGACGTGAGCGTGATCAACGTCAACTCCTCTTCGCTTCCCTCCTCACCCATCCCCGACAACCTGGTGCTCATGATGGTGACGTCGGCGGAGGATGGGGAGGAGAAGAAGAGGGCCATGGACGCGGAGGAGCAGCACCAGCCCTCTCTGCTGCACAGGCTGTGCTCGGAAGGCAAGGACCCATCGGCGCCAGTGGTGCACCAAGAAACGCACCTGGTCACCATCGTCCAGACGACGGACACTGAATCGTGCGGCCCGTCACCCCCTCGTGATCAGCAGCAGAGTCAGTGTACAGGACAAGGAGAGGCTGTTATCGTGACGGTATCCGGTTCGACTCCCTCGGAGAGAATAGGGCACGCCGGAGGTCCGAACGAGGGAGAGATAGAGATTCTAGCGCATTTGTGAGGTATTCGGAAGATGCTGTGCACGCTTGTGGCCAGTCATATCAAGTTCTCGTGGAGAATGCTTGGTGTGCCAAGGAAATTGTTTTCGTTTTGAGAGGAGTATATATGGCGGCGCAAACATCAGCTTATGATTTCGTTTGAACCATTAAATATCCTATTCCTCATCGACTGCGACGACGTCAACCATAATACGTTGTCGCATTTTATAATTGTAAAAAGTAACGTCTTGATATCCCAAGCGTTGGTGATAAATTGTTAACAGATATATTTTATCAAAACTAAAATATATTAACTCATGAATTTCCATAAACTGTTTATGAACTGTATAAATTAGCATTTAGTTGTACCTTAAGTGCTAAAAGCATTTCTGACACTATGCACAAAGCTGATATTGTGATCATAAGAAATGTAACTCTGTATTGTTCCTTTAATAATTCGTACAAATACAGATAGGATTAATAGAGTATTTATGCTACCAGCCATTATTATTGCCTTTTAAACCTATTACTGTTGTTTTTATGACAACAACTCCTGATGTTGGTGGAAAATGAACCATTTAACGCAAGGCTTTGATTATGGTCACAAATAACCCGAAACACCTTGGATGAAGAGAAAAATAAACATGATACACTTACTGTGAATTAACGAACAATGTTCTCACTAAATGGCAGTTTTGATAAGAAGTTTGAGTGATTTCGAAGTGCTGTAACTAAAGGTGTCAACATAGTCTGATAAGCTGAAGCAAGTTTCTGTGAGAGCAAAATATGGAATATAACAGCATTCCAAGAGATAAGTTTTCGTTAAAAATTACGAAGTGTTTACTAAATGTGAGATGCAAGTATTTTTACATTAAGTTTGCTCGACCCAAGCAACTTAAACTCAGCCAAGAACTGTAAGTACTAATTGTATAATTTCATCAGCGGTATTCTTGGTTGCAGGAGGAAAACTGACTACGACGAAACTTGTAATTATTTGTATTTTTGTTAGTCAAAAACCATATCTAATGTACATAAGATAACTATGGATTGATTAAATTTTACACAAAAGCAATGTATTTCTCTGTACCCCTTTGGAGCTAATCTTTTCACAAAAATGAGAATCGAAAAAGGTACTGCACTTTCGAATCAGCAAATGAGAATCAACCCAGCATTAAAAATATTTGAAAATTATACATCATAAAGGTAAAGTATCCATCAACATTGTAATATGCGAGTACAGTCATAGCGTTCTTCAAAAGAGATAACAAAAAATCAATTTATTATGTTTCCATTCGTACACTCCATTCTGAATTTACGGAAGATTAAGTAAATATGTAACACTAACGATTCATAAACTATTTAATGTAAATAACTCAAGTTATTTTCAAACTTTAAATATTTCCCTCAGATCTTCTGAATAAGATCTTTCAGTGGCAGTAGACGTTTGAGATGGTTTTTAAATTCTACGGAATTATTAATTTATATCTTTTACCAAATCCTTTATGTTTTGCATGAAACAAATTGAATGGATGTGCACTGAAAATGTTTAAAACTTCAAAATTCAAACTAAAATATCAAAAGTTAGCCGGCTTGAGAAGTGACACAAAGCATATTTTTCCCTCTCCATTAAAGGTTGCAGTATTTTATGAAAACCTTTACTTATACTATATTATGAATGGGAATAAGGGTCCCCCCCTTATTGGATTTAAATTTTAGAGTATTTTCATTCAAAGCGATCTCCATCGGTAGCCGGCAACCTTCTCTCATCTTTCAGGTAAGAAAGTGATCCCCAAACAAACGAGAAAAAATAAAGAATGGATGAAAAACAAAGTCTAGTGAATATATCTGATGGCGTAAAATTTCCCATTTACTCTTTCCAAGTTTTTTGACAAGTTTTAAAACGTGTAACTTTGCGTTGTAATGTAACAGAATCAGCTTTCTGTGGCCATCATCCCTATCTGGACGTCTTTCGTTCTAAGCTGAGATCCAATATAATATATATTACGCAGTAATAAAACGCCAGTATGATGTTGAGGGTTATACTAACTAGGTAATCAGTCATTGAAGATAATGCCGAAAAAATTCTGTTTTATATACTAATCGTATCTCCAAGATTTATGCACTCCACAGAAAAATATATCTACGAAAATAAAATAGTTGAAATTTATAGCACAGATGGGAAAGTAGACTATTTTGCTATTTAATATGATTCATTTCTAAGAAATCTGTTTGCTGAGAAGGTCAATGTTTTTATTACTATCGGTAATATAGTATAGTATATCATAAAGCTGCGATTCATGCAACAGAGTCATGACGTCTATTTACTTTTATTGGATAACTTCCTAAAATGACATTCCTAAAGCTACTTCATAGCACTTCAGAATCATATATTGGGTACTCGAGTTATAGACGTTATTTAGCAATTTTATGCGTTATTTTTAAGCACTGAAAACTGCATTTCATACATAAGTTTACGTTCGTGTCATATTTTATAATACTTATACTATAATTTACCAAAGCTCCAAGAAAACTACACGAATGTCTCCTCAGGGCCTAAGATAAGAAAGTTTAGACCTAAAATATTATTTTACGGCGAAAATTGTACTCAATTGAACGGAATCATGTGCTTCTGCGATTCTAAGAATATCTCTCTAACCTTTTCCAAGCCCTAAATCCACAGATAACCCCACAAGCCCAAAATAATCATATTTTTCCCTGAGAACAAAATAACAAAAGGGTCCTGAAAATGAGAGCAAAAGCTTTTCCGGATGTTAAAAGTAAACTAAAGAATCGAATGAAAAAAATTCCAAAGTTTCGTGGAAAAATCTCGACCCATACGGTCGTAATAGGCCATCAAAAATCGTAATTTTTAGCTGAGTTCCCAACTTTTTTTTTCCACGGTGCCTTATGGGTAGGCGGGCAATTTGAATCTCCAAAAAGTGATTTAGCGTTGTGTGTGCACTGCGAAAACATGGAAACGTCCATTTTAGTAATCTTTATTTTCGTATTAAGTTAATATTCCAGAAGATAGGAATATATTATGATATTTGGATTATATTTATGTATAAATAAAGATAATTTTCTATTATTAATTGCATTTATTTTATGGTTTTAAATACAACACAAATCAATGATAAATTATTTACTTAAATGATGAGATTTCATTATCAGTACAAAGCAATGTTAAGCAAAAGACTTTCTTAATAATTAATTATCATGTTGGATGTATTATGAAATTACAGTTTTGGTATTTGATAAATCAAAGACCTAATATTCTAAATAATTTAGAAACTCTTGAATAATGTTACAATTGCAAATAAAGTGCATTATTTATTGCATGGTGTACCTACAGAGAGATGAATAACAGTAAGAACATCCAGTATGTACTTGTGAAGTCAGCTCTAACTATAGCCTTTGACAAACTTTGGAATAGAAGGCCTGCAATTAGAAAACTCTTAGTATCCTGTGCTTTGTGCATGCAGACCATAGGACCATGATGTTACTAGGAATACTACAATGAAGAGAACTGGACACTGATTAAAGGTCTTAAATTAATGGGAAAACCTGATGAAATTGGGACGATGCAATAAAAATTGACAAGCACTTTTGAGAGATAGTTCACACTCAATAGCTGAAACTCATCCTGCTTATTGCTGTTGCAGTGTAGGTTTTTATCCAATGCTTCCTTACCGCCAATGGAAGAATAAAGGTCTTTATAAATTAATGTTTTGTTTAATAATAGTGTGGAATATTTTCCTTTTACATATGTAAATGTAACTTTAACTTGGCATGGTTTTACTATTTTCTTTATGAAAATTTTAGGCTTCACTTTTCAAGCATAACTCAATTTAATGCATGTTTTTTATTCATAATATAACTTTTCCTTACAAATTCCATTTCTATGAATGAATTAATTCATCTGTGAGAGATATATCTGCTTGTTGTTATCTTAGGAAGGTAGATTTTGGAGCAAGGAACCTAGGAGGAACTATTTGCTGCAGTGCTAAGAGTTACATTTTTTCAATTGCTGTAATATTTTATTATAATGATTATATATATTTATAGTATAGAGGGTTCAATGGTGGAGTAATTATCAGAAGAAGTGTAGAGACTTTCACAAATTGAACTAAATTTTCCATAATGTTACCATCTTGTATGTTTATCAGCTTGAATTGTGAAAGCACTGGTGATTAAATCTCATTCCAGCCATAAGAAATATACAGAAAGAAAGGCGTAAAAGTAGGAAATCTGGAATAAAAGGTAAAAGAAAGGAAAACAACAATTATATGGTTGTTCTTGAGCTTACCTGAATAGAAAGAAAACCAGGCAAAATAATTGAAAATATTGCAAAAATAGACAAAATAGTTTAAGATGAATCTAAAATAAATTCCAGCCAAAGTAATTTAGAAAGCTAATCAGTCTTTCCAGCAATTAAATTTTTTAATGGATTGGGCATTGCATATTTAAAATTGCTGCAATTCTGCATTTAGTATATTTTCCTCTCCCTCATATGCATGTATCAAAACTTCAATGCTATGGTTTCAGCAAACATTACAGCAGAGAGTTCACAATCCTCACATATTTTATGGAATAATGGCATTGAAAATGCAGTCTCTTAGATCACATAATATAAATTGCTCTGTATTTGCTTGGATTAATGTAATGTAAAGCTATCCCTTAGTAATCCCTCATTTAGTTGATTAGTAATAACATTAATTCAGGACATCAAATTATACATTATTTATGTGGTAGCTAATTGAAATATATTCTACTGAGGTGAAAGAGACAAAAATCACAAAGTTTAATTTTCACATTGCTTATATCTTAAATTCTATCACTGTTAATTGGTTCTTAGATGTAGTAATTGTATTTCTGTTCACATTATAATATTTAGCACAAGGAGGTTGAAGCACTTACAAAAGGCAGGAAATGGGAGTCAACTTTATTTCGTACCAAGATTTTACTAATTTAGTTCAATCAGGGTCCAGTTCTCTCCATTTTAGTATTCTAGTAACATCATGGTTCTATGGTCTGCATGCACAGAGCACAGGAAACTGAGTGTTTTCCAATAGCCAGCCTTCTTTTCTAAAGTTTGTCAAAGGCCCTGGTTAGAGTTGAATTTGCCAAGTTCATACTGGATGGTCTTATTGTTATTCGTCTCTCAGAAAAGAGATAAGAATGGATGTGTGTTAGCAAAATTTCGTTTTTTTTAGTTCATGTACTACCCTATTTATTCAAGCATTTATTAAATCTTTTCAACAAAAACACGTTCTATGTAAATTGTCATTAAGTTCCATGAATTTAAACACACCTGTTCTCCTAAACAAATAAGAGCTATGCAAATTGCACCCTATATGCTTGCTGCGGTAATCTTTGTTCATTTCAATCATTTAAGGTACACCATGTAATAAAAGAAGCGCCTTTTTTTAGCAATTGTAACTTTATTCAAGAGTTTCTAAATAATTTAGAATATTAGGTCTTTGATTTATCAAATGCCAATCCTGTAATTCCATAATACATCCAACATGATATCTGTAATTAATTATTAAGAAAGTCTTTTGCTTAACATTGCTTTGTACTGATAATGAAATCTCATTATTTAAGTAAATAATTTATCATTGATTTGGGTTGTATTTAAAACCATAAAATAAATGCAATTAATAATAGAAAATTATCTTTATTTATACATAAATATAATTCAAATATCATAATATATTCCTATCTTCTGGAATATTAACTTAATACGAAAATAAAGATCACTAAAATAGACGTTTCCATGCTTTCGCAGTGCACACACTACGCTAAATCACTTTTTGGAGATTCAAATTGCCCGCCTACCCATAAGGCACCGTGGAAAAAAAAAGTTGGGAACTCAGCTAAAAATTACGATTTTTGATGGCCAATTACGGCCGTATGGGTGGAGATTTTTCCACGAAACTTTGGGATTTTGTTCTTTCGATTCTTTAGTTTACTTTTAACTTCTGAAAAAGCTTTTGCTCTCATTTTCAGGACCCTTTTGTTCTTATGTTCTCAGGGAAAATCGCGAATATTTTGGGCTTGCGGGGTTGTCTGTTGTCTATGCCTCCAGTATGACAATCATAGAAACATGGCACTCGTTATAACGATACTTCAGAAATTAACACTCGTTATAATGGACATAACACCCTATCTTTTTTGCAGCGAGACAGACAACGGCCAATAAATCACTAAGTGATTTATTGGCCGTTGTCTCTCTCGTAACTCTCGTTATGTGCCATACTCGTTGTAATGGACTTCTACTGTATGTAAAAAAACTGTATTTGCACATAACAAAGATAACATTTGGAATGTTAATGGAATTATTTGGATGACTCATATTTCTAAGGCTGATGATCAATGATTTTAGAGCACTTATGCAGGATTAAGTACAACATAATATTTGAATAATCACAAAAGCTTATAACACACCTTTATTTTATCCTTAGGAATTCAATAGCAGTGAAAAATATTGTATGATAAACTCATTTGCTCCATAGTATAAAATATATATTTTCTTATATAAGTATCTCCATGTTTTTTATCAGAATGATATAAAAATTCTATTATATTTTCATTGATACATTTGCTTTCTATGATTTATATAAAATTACATACTGATGTATATATATTTAAAAAGGTTCATTTCATTTAACAAGCTTCTTTCTCGACACACCAAGCTTCTTTTTGCACTAGACTTGGCATATAACAAATGCTATTTGTATGTTCCAATTAAATATACTATTTTATCAATAGCATCTTGGACATCTTCTTTGGTAATTTCATGATAAAGAACAAGACGCATGAAATCTTTTCCCAGAGGTACTATTTTCACAGCTATTTCTTTTCCCAATACAGATTTTTCATCCTCCTCGACCTAGAATGACATAAGAATAGCATTTATAGCATACAATGTTCTCAACTATAGTATTCCTTATATTATTGTTGATATAAATATACACTCTATTGAAGAAATAAGAATTTTAAATTGAAAAAGAGAAGATCATGATTTTACTTACTCTGGCTAAACGTTCACAAAATTCAATTGGGTTTACTTTGGTTTTATCAAACTTTATTATCAGTATATTAGTGTGTAAGCTTTTCAAATCCACATGAAAGTATTTGCTATTGGTATCCTGGATAGCTGAAATAAAAGTAAATGTTAAACTGAGTGAAAATCATAACATGAATAATTTAATATGTTACTAAGATTGTATAAAGACTAAACGCTAATGAATTAAGTGATCAGATTTTCACCTCCATACTCAGAAAAACACTGTATATACTCCTAGAGAAGAGGCAATTTTCAATACATACTGTTCTATCGAGAGGCCTAAAAACTCTTTGAATACTTCAATTTGAATATTCAGCTGTGATGTGCAAAAAAGTATTTCTATACTACTCAAATGTCTAGGTAATTTTAAGCTTATGCCTAAGCTCCATTCACAATTATCTACACATTACTGAATTATCCAACTAATTTCCCAGATATTTGGTTAGGAAAAATGTTAATTTCTTGGTTTCACACTCTGGAAACCCTTAACATAACTAAAATTTTCTTTGCCAAAAGTGATGAAACTTCCACCAGTTACATACCAAATGAACTTTGTGGTTCTGAAAATAGATTTAAATATAAAATTCATATAGTTAATACAGATGCAGGATAGGAGTAAAAAGGGAGAACAGATACCTGAATGAAGTATAAGTTAAAATACTAATGAAAATATATTAGGGTTAAAATATAAACCCTGTTCCTTACAATTATAGTCCATTATTGGTGATTTTCATCACAACCATTTTTATTTATTCATGGATAACCAACTAGTCAGTTAAACTACACAAAACCGAAAGGATGAAAAATAGAATTGAAAATAAAATTATAAATGATTTACGAATATGAAGCTAAAATGAAGTTGATAAAACATAGGAAGTTTCTTTACCATGCAGATGGAACAAAATGGAAAGCAAAGCATTCTTTTCAGTGAAATATAGAAATACAATTCACTGGGCAAACGATTTAATCATTCTGGGCAGAGCTGGATGAGAATGGTATTTTTCATAACTCATGAACACTCTATCACACAAATTCTTATAAAATATCTCTAAGATCAATTTTTGTTCCACAACTGAAAAAAACTGGCGAGAATAATATCCTGTCATTTTCAGCTTCTTCAGCGAAATTAACATTCTGAGTGGTCATTTCAATAAGTTGGCCAGCAGAATCAAATTATTAGTAAACATCCATTTGAAGATAAATTCATGATGTTTCATGTATCTACTTCGAAAGAAACAAGACAAAAATGGAGATTTAGGGCTATAAATGTATTCAAATGCTGTATACTCATTATAATTTTTAAATTATAGTAAAATAGCTTTCATTTATTCAAGTTCATTCAGAGTTAACAGCTTGGCCATTTTTCAATTTCAAACTATTAAACTAATTTTATGAAACTGTAGGTTGAATATCACAAAATCTTACAGAGACCACTGGATATAAAACATGAATCAGCAGATATTCCTATTCAAACTTTGAATGCAGATATTATGCATGCCAGTAACCAATTTTAAACCTTCTCCTTTAATGCAAACAAGACAAACATACCAAAATCCTCTAATGGCAAAACCTATAATTATTATTACTTTACATATGGTCATTCTGATCAAAATTGTAGTTTAAAATTCATAACTCTAGGGATATTCAATTACTGTCACCTTTGGCAATGTCATAGGTATGTTGATGATCATCTGCCAACCTATCAATCATACTGTCCAAGGCGACAATACCAGCAGCTGCCATAAAGCCCACTTGCCGCATTCCTCCACCCAATGCTTTCCTCAACCTGCGAGATCTGCAAAAATAAATAATCATAATAATCACAAATGCAGCTGCTTGAATTTAATCCCAGTTTTAAATAAAATCAAAGTAGTAAAACATTGAATACGAACTCTCTTATCCTTTGAATCATTTTACAGTCTACAGTTGAGTTTCAACAATGAGGTAAGTCAACTTGAACAAGATGGAGGTTAGTGCATGAGTATCATTGCAAATATTTTCAATTAAGCTATCATTATTTATTTCTCAAATAATCATAACAGCAACGAAGTTGAAAAGTATATCATTGGATTAAATTGCAGTATCTGATTAATATATTGCTCCAACTATTAATAAGGCAATGTGTAATATACTTTGTAGAACCGATTAGGAGAGAATGGTAAATGGATTTTAGTCAATAAATAACATTCAATGAATTCTTTTACAGTTTAAACCTTTAATTGGCTATAACGATATTTCAAATGAAAAGAGAATTAAGGAAATTCTGACTCACTCATAAATAAATTTCTTTGAGCCGACCAAGACCGAACCTACAGGAGCTCCAAGACTCTTACTGAGACAGAAAGTGACAGAACTGAAATTTTTCACAATTTCTTTTGCTGGAATTCCCAGGTAAACTGCTGCATTGAATAGTCTTGCTCCATCCATATGTAAAGGTATGTTCAGCGATGACGCAGTTTCTGCCAGCTTTACATAAAATTCAAATAAGTTACAAGATCATAATTTAATTTATGTAACTCAATCCACCCATCAAGCAGAATAGTACCTCATCCAACCATTTCATTGGAAGTACTTTTCCTCCACATATATTGTGAGTGTTTTCAACAACAATTAAAGATGTTGTGGGTTCATGAACATCTCTAGTTCTCACTTTAGACTTCATTAGATCTATGTCAAAAGTACCATCTGGGTTATTGGGCAGAATGTGCAACTGGATTCCACCTAACTGAGAAAGAAAGAAATAATTACTGATCACAATGAATTTTGTTGGGAGAATTTTAGGTATGAAAGCCTGAGATAAACTGAATTATACTCAAAATTATCTTTCATATATCTGATAATCTTTGAACTAATAAAATGTATACAAATGTTAAATTACTTAAAGTAATTTATAGAAATTTTTCTAAAAATGTCTTTTAAAATTAATAAGAATGAAATGGTTTTCCTGCAGCAGTTTCCATAAAAGGAAAGTCATGTTGAACTTATATCCTTATTCCATCCACTAAGCAAATAGTCCAGCGTAAATTGAATTTGTGACCCATCACCAGAATATTGACTTGTACATCACTTGAATAGCTTTTCGAGATCCCACAATAGATACCAATAATTCACAAAGACCTACCATTTTTAGCAATGTTGATCATTAGCACTGATATTAACTGAGTGAATTAAACCTTGGATTTCCTTCATAAATTGTATATTATGATTTATGTAAACCACAAATATACTCTTATTACTTATTAACCACAAGTATACTCTTATACTTATATTGATAATGATTCTTTGGTCATAATTGTTTCATTGGCAAGTATAGAATCCTCATCAATCATTTTAACGGGAATTGAAGGTAGCACTAACCTGAGCAGCACCACCTTGTTCATAGAGGAATGTATGGCTTCTATCACCCACAAACACTTCAGAGCCACGTCTTGTAGAATGAATCATCACTTGCAAGCAAACAGTACAGATTGTACTAACATCACATTAGATAGATTAATGCTATTTTCTTATATATCTTCAATATCAAAGAACCACCCTAGACATACTTGCAATAAGATTTCCCATTGTTCCACTTGGTACAAATAGGCCTTCTTCTTTTCCAAGCATAGCTGCAGCTTTTTCTTCCAGCTCTAAAATAAAAGTGGTTCTTTCAAGTGAGATAATTCCCTTAAGTAAGATCTTACACCTTTCAATACACATCAGATTTAAGTATTAATTACCTTTCACAGTTGGATCTTCACCATAAACGTCATCTCCAACCACTGCTTCAAACATTGCTTTCCTCATAACCACTGTGGGTCTACTTATGGTATCGCTTCTGAGATCCACAACTTTCACCTAAAGATTGTTTATAATATAAGTATGAGTCAGCGTAGTACAAAGTAATATAACCAAGTATAACAGGTTATTTTTTAAATTCTTTCACATCGTAATTAAACACCGAAATCAGCCGAAAATCTCTTAGTCTGAATATTTCTCACCATTTTGCCAATAATGTTTTTCTGAGTTTTAACGTCGTAATAACTCAATGCTGATGAAGTAGAAATTGTCTTTAAGGTGTTTGTAATGTTTTTTTTGCGAATTATAGCTCCAACAAAGCTTATGGGACGGACCAACATAGCATTTCTCTGAAACTGAATTAGCCGGTTGAGAGAATTATACATGCCTCGATATATCTTCTATTTCTTACATACTTTTAAAGATATAACTTACCAAAACTGTGAGATTCTTGTCTCCTCGTGCCGATAAGCAATCTGGCGATCTTACGAGAGTGGTATTAAAGTCCAGCAGCTCACAATAGAGAACGTGAATGTGTGCATAAGCACTTGATGTTTTACAAGGCCATCCTCGATGTGAATACCAAATTGATACTTATTAAGAGATAATGTTAAAACGAATTCATCAAATAAAGATGAATGTCAAAGAAATAAAAACATAATAGAATGCATTAAACAAATAACTAAGCCTCGCCTTGCCATTTTAAATTAAAATTCCACGCTTTTTCATCAGCTGTTTGAATCAGTAATTCGAAGAGCATGAAGCGTTTCGAGATCTCGAGCGTACAGAAGCGTCGTCTGCTATTTTCAGTCAAAGGATTGGTATCAGATCCAGAGTATTTCCAAAACAATGATTTTATGCTCCTGGAATTCCAAGAGGAATTTTAGCGCAAATTTGCTAACACAGAATTGCTAACTGAGAAAACTGTAATGCAATTTCACCATTTAAATAGCAAAAATATAATATTTGAAATTTATATTCTTCTTCAAAAATCATGTGGTAGAATACATAAATCCAAACTGTTAGCCTTCATGATTTTCTTTTCCTCCCTAAGATAAAAGGTCAGAAAGCCCTGCAAATCCAATCCAACATGGGTGTCAATAGTCAGGTTTTTGTAATCTTCATTGCCAATGAGGTTTTGATATCTATAAATTTAAGCAATCAAGGAATAGCATTTCTCTCTTTACTGTCATGAATTTCACTTACTGATGGCAGCTAAAATGATTCAAAATTGAATTTTCATTTTACTTTCTTTACAATCTTAGTCCTTTCTTCTTTTATATTTTCTTGCTCTTCCTACAACTTTAGATTCTGTCCACTTTTTTCTCTGATATCTTCTGGTCACTGTCACAATTACAAGGAAAGATTCACACCAGTGTTAATTGCAAAAGCTTCATATTTTAATAGCATGTCAACTCATATAGAACTTAGAGACATTATCTTTCAATATAAAAAAATAATGTTTCAGGAATGAAAATTTCATTTATGCCAATAATTTTATGGCATTAAACAATGCTAACAAGTTGAAGTTGATAGTTTTTATGGATTTGGGCCAATTAGGGAGAGTAAAAACTAGAATCCATTCGGGGTCCAAGAATAGATTTGTCTACAATTCATTAAAATCCATATAGTAATTACTATATGGATTAAAGTTTTAAAACTAGGTTTACAAATATTTAAGATCACAAACTATCTCAAGGAAAAAATTTAGTTTGTGGATCAATTGTCCACTTTGATAATATTTCCAATTCATTACATAGACACTTGGATATATAATTAAGTTTAATTTGTTTGAAATGTCACAATGAATATATTTTTATAAAAGTGTAAAAAACATTACTCCCATTATGTTGGGTGTTTAAAAAATATTCTTTTTATCTTGAAAAACACCAAAGCATTGCTGACTTTAGAAACTCATAGTTTTATGTAAAAAGCATGAAATTAGATCTATCTTATCCCTTATAACTAAAGCAGATATTTTATAAAAACCATCATCTTACTTTTAAAATTACTGCACTGGCATAGGCTTAGCCATATATGTATAATCATTACAATAGTTATATTTTCTTATACATGAGGTGTACTATGTGTAACTTATAAATCTAATATGCATGTATAATATAAAGATTTTACATAAAATCTAAGAGAAAACCTATTCATGAGATTGACTATTCATAAAAATACATTACCTATATGTCAATAGTGAGTACTTATGATTGATTTGGACTACATGACACCATCATTTCTCTACAGAGCTAATATTCAAGTGAGCAATTATTATACATGTATGTATGTATGTAATGTATTATCATACATTTTAACATAAGGATGGATTCTTCTTTCTCATTTATATGTTTTAATCAAATACACAAGTTTTGTAATGGAATCTTGAACATCTTCCTCAGTGATTTCATGATATAATACCAGCCTCATGAATTCCTTTGTCATTGGCGTCATTTTTACAGTAATTTCCTTTCCCAAAATAGACTTTTCATTCTTTTCAACCTAAAAATGTAGATTTCAGAATTATATGTCATCAAAACATGTAATAATTTTAAATAAATTGTATTCATTGCAGAATCTATTCTACAGTTATGGTTATCTACATTCTAAGTTATAGCATTTTTCTCGTTCAAAATTCATTTTGCATAAACAAATACATTCATGTACCTTTTCAAGGCGCTCACAAAATTTAACTGGATCCACCCTTTCTTGATCAAACCATATTTGCAGTATATTTGTATGCAAATTTTTTAAATCAACGGAGAAGTATTTACTTCCAGTATCTTCAATTGCTGAAATAAGCATAAGATAAAATAGCCCTTGAAAATTGATAATGGGAATCACAAACTGGAGGACTAAATCTATGAATTGCTAAAATTAAAAATTAGAAAAGACATTACACTTTAGTGCAGTTCCCACTTATAATTAATAAATTGTACTGACTAAAATAACCTAATATGGACATGATGAAAAATGAATAATGTTAAACAAATTTTGATTGCATAAAATACAGTGGAAAATCATTAGCATGAAAACCCATTATTCAGAATAAGATAATGAAATCCAAATTATTTCCATCTTGCTAACATTTTAAATTAGACTTTTAAATTGGCCTTTAGTCTTTTTATATTTACCCTTAGCAATTCTGTAAGTGTGTTGGTGATCAATAGCTAATCTATCAATCATAGTATCCAAAGCAATCATTGCAGTTGCTGCCATAAAACCAGCTTGGCGCATTCCTCCTCCCAAAACTTTCCTCAATCTGCGAGCTCTGAAATTAAACGCTGATACTGTATAAACTTACACCTAAACAGAGAAAATCTAGACAAAACTCATTCTTCCATGCTGGTGGATAATTTAAAGTACATTTTGATGTTTTACATGCTTAACCATTGCTCATTCACAGAAATATCAGGTGAAGTGTAAAATAAAGGAAATGTCAGATAAGTATCTTCATATGATTTTACCTAATCAACTGGGAAAAATAACTGCAGATATTATGAATCTAAGGTGGGATTTATAGAACAAAATCAGTTTCAGTTTTCTGTTGGTATTTGATAAAATTTTATTTCCAAGAGGATCATAGAAATATATTTTGGAAAATAAGAGTATCAGTCATCATTAAAAAATCATTAAAACTTTATCAGAGTCTCCTGATTTCAAAGTAACAAATTTCTCACTATAGACAAAAGATAATATAACAACACTCACTCTTCCATAAGTGCCTTAGGTCCAACCAAGACTGAGCCAATAGGAGCTCCTAGTCCTTTACTAAAACAGACTGAGACGGTACTGAAATTTTTAATTATTTCTTTTGCAGGAATTCCAAGAAAAACTGCTGCATTGAATAATCTTGCACCATCCATATGTAGAGGTATATTCAAAGATGAAGCAGCTTCAGCCAGCTATAAAAATATTTGATCAGCAATTATTGAAACATATGAGTGATTTGAGGATGAGAATTGTTTTATAGATGCATCATATTACTCACCTCATCTAGCCATTTCATTGGTAATGCCTTTCCTCCACACATGTTATGAGTATTTTCAACAACAATCAAAGATGTTATTGGCTCAAATATATCTCCCTTCCTTACTTTAGACTTCATGAGATTTATATCAAAAGTACCATCCTGATGGTTTGGAAGAATGTTCAGATGAATTCCACCTAACTATTATTTAGAGAAGTAAATGATTAAGATCAGTCTTTGAGTTATTCAGATTTTTTGGTTTATAGAAATGCGCTCAAGAGTAATTCTATCACTTTTTTCCCTTCCCAGCATTGCTTAGGGAGAGAACTATAATAGGATGTTTCCATTTAAATAGAAAAATGTAATATTTCCCTGTGTCAATCCTTAGGAGCCTTTCACACTGCGGGCCGAGCCAAGCGAGTCCATGCCTAACTGACTGAGTATGTATTCACACTGCTAGCCGATCAATTGAAGGTTTTGCTTAGGATTTCACAAATTTTCCTTTTATTTATGCACACAGCCCAGAGAATCAGCTGCCGAAAACCCCTCCCAAACAAACAAATTTGATTGAACTTGCTCGGCTTGGGCTGGAACAATTTGGTTCAGACTCACTTGGCTCTTAATGCAAATACTCACATGCTGACACCCACGTTTGTATCTTGAGCAGAATCAGTTCGGCCTGTGAAAGCCAGTGTGCAAAGGTACCTTAGGAAGGATCTTCTCTTATGTTGCTTTGTAAGAGATCTGCCTCTATTGGGACATCTAGTGGTGTTTGCATTACTCACAAAGCAACCCATTATCATAGTTAACAAGAGGCTGGATTGAAGACATAGTAATTTAGTGGTTGGAATACCCTCCATGAAAGTGGGAGACTTGGGTTTGTGTTCCAGTCAGGTTGATATTTTTCACTTCTGTTTCTCCTTGGATAAAAAGTGCCAATTTAATGAATAAAGTAACCTATTAAAGATGCGTGAATGTCTCTGAGTCAAAAATGTTTACATGGAAAGGAAAATATAACTTAGAATTGAAAATAATAGATTCAGTTTATTCATCTGTTTATCCCAAAATCTAACAGAGTAAATGCAATTTATGCAAATATGAAAATATATCTGTAACAGTATGAAGTAAAGAAAATGAATAAAAGGATTATTTTGGAGGAGTATTGTGAGTAAACTAAGCTATTAATATTATTACCCAAAAAGGGTGTTATTAATTTAAATGCATGTATATTTATAGGTATTTGCTATGTAACTGTATATTTCTGATTACAGTGATCATCTGAAATGGAGTTTATAATTTTGAACCTCTATTCTAATTAACATGTGATTTTATCCTCTATAAATCGAGCAGATGGGATACCTAGTAAATTATGCTGATATTACCTTGTTTTAGCATTTTCTCCACTTAAGAAATAAAGCACAGAATATTTTCTGCATGCTCCACATATTCTTATGTGAAAATGATGAATGGCTTATGAATTACTTTCCATACCTTTTTATGAGATTCATTAAAAATGTGATTATACAAACCTGAGCAGCACCACCTTGTTCATAGAGGAATGTATGACTCAGATCCCCCATCAAAATTTCAGAGCCACGTTTTGGACAATGTACCATCACTAGCAATAGCTGCCCCCTCCCCCTTGAAACCCATTCGTATTTTGGTTCAGGAGGTGTTGGAGAAACAATTTTTAGGCACGAGTGTATTTAAAAAGAATTTAGACCCAAAACAAAGTCAAGTGTTGGCACGTGTAAACACCAGTGATGGGAAAAGTACTGAAAAAATGTAATTGGGCTCAATTACAATTACTATGTCAAATTTGTAATCAGTTACAATTACAAATCAGATTTCAGAAATTCGTCAGAAGCTGGGGAAACTTTCCCTCTTTTCATAATATTTAAAAGTATAGCTTCCTCATCGCTTTTCTTTCTTGCAGTAAAGTATTTGTTTTATTGTTATAACCTGCAGTTACTTTACCTTCATTATGTACCCTCAATCAGGCAGCTTCCCCCCCCCCCCCCCCCCTAGCCCAGTGGCTGGCGATGCCCTTTACTCAGGTCACGTATTTTTTGATTCAATTAATAAAAAAATCATTCAAAGCTTTACTTTACTTTTACTCACTTCCAATGAGATTTCCCATCGTGCCAGTTGGTACATATAGAGCGGCCTCTTTCCCTAGCATAGACGCAGCCTTTTTCTCCAATTCTTAGATGAAAAAATTAAAATTACCAAATCAGTCAATCGGATTCACCACAATAATTTGATTTTACCTGAATACCATTTATAGTTGGATCTTCCCGGTAAACATCATCACCGACAATTGCCTCAAGCATTGCTTGTTTCATTAATTTAGTGGGACGGCTAATAGTGTCACTTCTCAAGTCAATCACTTTCACCTGTTGATAATTTAAACAATACTTATATTTCAGAAAAGTCTTTGGAAGAGCACAATTACTCGTTGCGAAAATAATCATAAATATATTACTTATCTGAATTTCTTACCATTGTAGCTTTGGTTAAGTTTTCCTTTTTGGTAAAATTCTAATAATGAAAATATTATTCCTCGATAGAGGAATAAATTTCAGAGTCCTGTAAAGAGGATCAGTTTGAAACGCAGATAATATATTTCGGTAATTACGAGAAAACGGAAAATTTTCTGTAAGATTCCCTTATTATTCGTAATATACACTCGTAGAAATACTGAAAATTGCTATATCATTTTACTTCACAAATATTTGAATAGATCTGAACACACTTTTAGCATGCGATTCCTAGGGGTAGATAAACCGTAATGCACTATCCTAGTTTGATGATCAGACGTTCATTGTGCAACCTATAAATAACATTACAAGGCCGATCTCAAGGTTGTTGTTTGAATTAGCGCCTAGATACAAGCTCCGTAACGATTTATAACTACAATTTAATTTGTAAAGGCTTTCATCAAATATATTACTGAACTTAAGATGAAAGTTTTTATTTTAGCTAATAATTCATTAATGTGAACTAGACCGCGATAAATTGAGTTTTAATGAGTTAATTTAAAGTCTTGATAAGGTTGATTGCAGTTCCTGGCAGTTCCGCAGTAAACCGAAGAAGATCGGTTGGAGCGCGGTCACGGCGGTCACTTAAGCCGATGATTAATCTACATTGATCTACATTAATCGCTGGAAAACCAACTTTCCTCTAGATTTCATGAATGGAACAATTTCTACTTTTCCTGTTTTCTAATTCTATGGCTTCGATACGCTAGAAATAGTTCATTCTTAAGGTGTTTTAAAAGGGAGAATTCTCTCCAATATATTCCTTATTGATATATACCTACTCTTATGTAACTGCGATGAAATATTTTGGAAAATATAAGCTAAAATTATTACTAAAATAACGGAAAATAATCGATAGATATCTATCGATTATTTTCCGTTATTAAAACTGTTTTTTTTTAGATTAAGTAAGTGAAAGAATTTGCGCCATCCAAGATAATATCCATGCTACCAAATGTTGTTTTAATAATTGATAGTCTTTGGAACCTTTCTGTCCGAGCGAAAGTGTGGTGATTTCTAAGGACGACACATCCTACGTAGCTACAGAACTATGTATTTTTCAATTACCACGTTAAACCAAAATAAAGTATAATTAAAATTTTACTTTTTCTCACAGAGAGAATAATCTACAAAAATCTCATGCCTTAGAAGTAGACATGGGCGCCGTTATGATTTTTGTCAGCGGGGGCGTAGGGGGAAAATGAAGCCGGCGGCGGCGGCGTAACGGCGTGAACGCTGACTGCTTAATCGTCAGCGGCGGCGCGGCGTAACCGGCGGCGTGTAAATTTTCGTTCGTATACGGCAGAAAAAAAGGCGAATAACTCGAATATCTGAGAATACATTATTACAATTATATCATACCAATAAAAATATAAAAATAAGATTTTATGCGAACACTTGGAAGAGGACCCAAAAGCGTTTTGGTCGTACGTTCGTGAGGTCCAAGGTAAAGAGCAAACTGTTGGTTCATTAAAGGATACTAGCGGTAATTAGTAAACGATGCTAAAGGCAAAGCTTAATATCTTGAATGATTTTTCTGAAGCGTTTTCACGTCTGACGATACATTAAATACTCTCCCGAATGTTGATAAACCTGAATCGATGTAAAAATCACCTTCAGAGAAGACGGCATCATTAAACTATTGCAACAGATTAAACCGAATAAAGCTCCAGGTCCTGAAGACATACTGGCTCGATTGTACAAGGAAGTTGCGGAGAGCGTAGCACCTTTTCTTAAAGTTATATTTGACAAGAGTATGAGCGAAGGAAAGGTCCCGAAGGATTGGAAAATTAAAAATGTCACGCCAATATTTAAAAGCGGCTCTAAGGACGATCCAGCTAATTACATACCTATATCTTTAACATCACTGAGCGGTAAAATTATGGATCATATAATTTCTAGCTCTTTAATGGGTTTTCTTGAAACGTCTAATTTCATAATTAGGAATCAACACGGTTTTCGTAAGACTCGTTCTTGCGAGTCTCAGCTGGCTTTATTAGTACACGATATTCTAAACTCTGCTAAAAAAGATAAGCAAGTCGATGCAATATTTTTAAATTTTCGGAAGGCTTTCGATAAGGTACCTCATCATAAATTGCTGTACAAATTAGAAGTTGTGGGTATCAATACAGAAGTTATTAACTGGATAAAAGACTTTCTCACCGATAGAGAGCAGCGAGTATTACTTGATGGTACTAGTTCCAACTTGGTTAAGGTGACCTCGGGCGTCCTTCAGGGCAGTGTAATTGGACCGTTGTTATTTTTAGTATATATCAACGACCTCAGCAATCACATTGGAAGCAATGTTAGGATATTCGCAGACGACACAGTCATTTACAGGGAAATAGTTAGTTCAGAGGATAGATTAACCCTTTCGAACGACTTAGATAGAATTATGAACTGGTGCGATGATTGGCAATTAGAGCTTAATTTAGAAAAGTGTTTGGTAGTTAACTTCTTCGAAAGTAAATCTATAATAAATGATTATTCTTATAGTCTCCGAGGGGTAAACCTAATGACAGTAGAATCGGTATCTTGGAGTAACTCTCACGAATAATCTATCATGGAGTGCCCACATCCGAAATACATGTAGAAAAGCACTTAAGAAACTCGGTTTCGTTATAGGAATAGTCGGTAGGAGCGAAGAAAAAGTTCGCGAGCGATGTTACTTAGCGTTAGTTAGGCCTCACCTTGAGTATGCATGTAGTGTATGGGACCCCGCTGAGAAATGTCATATTCGGGATTTAGAAAACGTACAAGGAAAGGCGATACGATTTGTAAAGAATTGCTATGATAAAACAGCGAGTGTCACTCAGATGTTAAAGAACGCGGGATGGGAATCATTAGAAGATAGAAGAAAAATTCAAAGGATACATTTATTAAATAAGTTCAGAGAAATTACGTTTTCAGATGATGTAACCGATATAATGCGACCCCTCTGTTATATGGGCCGTTCTGATACTGCCAGAAAGATTAGGGAAATAGATGCTAGAACGAATCGCTTCAAAAATTTATTTTTCCGTGAAGTTTACGCGAAAGCAAGCGTTTAGGAAAATAGAGTCAAGGTGCTTGCACCCCCTGTCACACGCCGAAAGGTGGCTTGCAGGGTTCTTACATAGACATAGACAATTATATTTATATAGACATTACAATTATATCATACCAATAAAGACAATGTAGAGCTATCTTGAATACGCAGAACAATGGGCTAGAATCGAAAAAACCTGGCAAAAAAATCCTTATCTTGAGTGCGGACTTTAGTACTGGCAATTCTCAAATAAATCCTGCCTATTACTACCAAATTATTTACGCTGATTTCTACCTATTAAAATTCTACAGGTGGTCAATATTGACCAAAATTCACGAATAATGCCAGGCTTAGATTTTTGCAAAATTCTTCAGCCTCAAACCAAACCCAAATGAGCAGAATCATCGGAAAAAAATCAATACAGTATTAAATAATCAACCCTTAAGCTTAATTATGATTTTTTAAGTGATCACAGTTGAATTATTGCATCACTTCCATCAGATCTCTGAATTAGCTTCTTTAGGTGAAATACTCTCTTCATTCAACATGTCTTTTAAATTATATTTCTTTCTCTTGTCCTCTCTCGGACCCTCCGATTTAAGGAAAAATAGCTCACATAAGACGCTGTCTGGGAATATTATATGCAGAACTTATTGAGGTATAGCAATGCGAAGTTTCAAAGTTCACACTCAAAAAATGTTTCCTTATTCTTGGCCAGCATTTTTCGAT
The DNA here is from genome assembly GCA_947579665.1 of Sympetrum striolatum. Lineage (NCBI taxonomy): Eukaryota > Metazoa > Arthropoda > Insecta > Odonata > Libellulidae > Sympetrum > Sympetrum striolatum. The sequence goes on from OX388341.1 coordinate 84,089,785, forward strand.
TCTAGCTCGCTCTGCGCCGTAAAGGGGTTAATTTGGCAATACGTTGCTTTCCTTATTTTCACAAAAGCATGCTTCTTATAATTACGCTACATTACTTTAAGAACGTTTAAAGAGTGGTATCACAAATTGGGCACAAATAGCCAGTAGAATGTCGATCAATGGATGTACTATTGTTGTGAATTAGCTTAACATCAAATTTGCGCCACATTTTTCAAGTATGGAATCCAGGAATAGACGTTCAATTGAAATTTCTAGAAAATAAAAAATGTATAAATGATGAACACAAATCAAAACATTTAAGTTTAAACAAACTAAAAGAATAATAAGCAAATGGATGAATGAGAGGAGTTTAAAATAAATATATTAATAACATTCAGCAGTAGGTTACACTCTGTCAACAAAATCTTTGCACAACGCATAGTTCTCATGGATGAATACCATTTTATTCAATCTCTGTGGCCCTAGTCTGCTTTTCTTATCGTTGAGAGTGAGCCCGCATATACTAAAACTCCTCTCAATGGGAGTGCTGGTTGCGGGAGTACACTATGTTCTAATGAAGATATTCAAATCGATTATAATGTTTTAGAACTCTGGATTAGACGTTTTTTTATAAACCAAAAGATGCTTCAATTATTAGGAATTGAAGGTAATCCAGGAAAATACTGTTGTACCCTATGAAGAAAATTCTCTTATTGGAGTTAACATTTTGGTTTACATGTATGTTCAAGATGGTTTTTATAAAAATATTCTCAGAAATTATGATACGTAATGAATACACATTACTTGAAATTACTAAAGCCCAACTTATCTCAAACGGCCCCATGTTCATAAGAGAGATTGATGCACGTAGTAGAAATATACGCGTTTAAAGAGAAAGTTACACTAAATTAATTTTAGTATTATACCACATGGAGATACAGTAATTGAAAACTGTTCAGTGAAATTTAATTATAGTTAAATTTTATCACATTTACAAGAAAAATAAGAAACGAAAAATATTTCAAATTAAAAATTTGGAAATTCGTAGCGAATTTGTTTGTACATGTTCTTTAAATACTCACTCTCATTTCAGAAACAAAGAAGTTCTTATTCTTGATAATTTTCTTTCTTTTATGATCTTTTTTCGATACTTTTAAATTTCCCGGTAAATATTCTGGGAAAATACATTCTGAAAATTTTGAAGGAAATGTCGAAAGGTTTGAGAAAAATGCGTTCAAAAAAGTAGCTGCCTACTTTTAGCTATACTTCACTCATTAAAAACATCCAGCGAGATAGTATTCTGAGAAAAGACTGAATTTTATTTGTGTTATTTTAAATCTCTATTTTCTATTATAAACATTCGAAAACGAACATACATTGCGGAAGTTACATCTTCCGCAATAAATTGTATGAATTATTTACGTACGAAATATGTTATTATATACGAGTAAAAGTAGCTTGGATAATGCAAGCTTATAAAAGGTATTTATAATCTTTGTTCACATGCCACGTTTTGAGTTTCAATGTTATCGGGAAGGGCTTAAACAAAACTTAAAAATTGCTGCAATTTCTGATTTTTTGTAAACGCCTGGTGTCGAACCCAGCACCTTTTGGAATATGCAAATAGGTATAATAACTTGTTAAGACCTAATCTTAATTAATACAAAGTTTAAAGTAAATATCATACCGGGAAGGTCCTGAAATAAGACTCCATTATCCCCTATCTGAAATGCATTGGATATAACATATTGGCAGCTGTGAATGCATGTTATGACTTGTTAGGACTCTTGTTAGGATCTCATTTAATACAAAGTTTCAACTCGATATCATGTCTGGAAGTACCTAAAATTTGTTTCCGTTATCTCCATAAAAAATGCATTGAGGAATGTAAATTTCCCTCTGGGATCGAACCAAGAACAATCAGCGAATTGCTAACATTAGATTATGAAATATATTTATGATCTCTATTCAAGTGCTGAGTTTCAAGTTTCCATCTTATCGGAAAGTGATAATAAAAAATCTTAAAAACCGCAATGTAAATTAAACGGGAGCATATTTTCCCTGACCTAGCGTCGAACCAAGGATAAACTTGGATAATGTCTTAATGGTTTTCGTCGGATACGCAGGGCCTCCAGCGATCCCTCGAATTTCAACTCTCTACTTTGCCTGAAAGTGCCTCAAAAAAATTTTCGAAAATCCCCACCAAGTATCTTTATGGAGAAAATCGGGACTTTGTTTGTTTCCGGGACGGAATTTGTGGAACATGGTTAGAATTTTGATCCCCTATGAATGAATGAGTGTATATATAGGTACGAGTAAAATGTTGCTAGAATACTGCAAGCATATCGACAACACTAATTTCATGTCGGCATCATATCGAGACGGTCCTCAATAGCAAAAAAAGGATTGAAAATATTCTTAAAATTCGCTGTAATTTAATTGCCTGGCATCGAACCCGGGTCTTTCTGGTCATACTTACTATGCAGCACAACAGAATATCACCATCTCTAACTATGTGTGAAAATTAAAGCAGAAATATTGGCTGCAACTGCCTCAAACGACGTCCTACTTTTCACATATTTTCCTTATGTGAGAAATGTTATTATGCTCTGGCATCGCACCTAGGAACAGCATGGGCTCATATAATTTTTTTCTTAAACCGAGTCTTAATATATATCTTCTAGCCAAGCACGAACTTCCTATCATTTCCATAAGTGCATCAAAAAAAATAATGAAAAACTACCACAATATTTTTAAGGGCAGATTTTTACATCGTCCTAGCGTCGAACCAAGGACTTTTTCCGTAAAAGTCATTTATGTTTTCGATAGATGATGACCATATATATAAGCTCCTTGAGTTTTGATTCTCTTCCTATCCGGGAAGTAAATTTAAAAAATTCCCGAAAATCAAAGCAATACATTTAAAGGGAAAAAATCGGGACTTTGGGGCCCTCTGGAATCGAACCCATGACACTGAGGTTCAAAATTGCAATTTTTTGTCGGTTACACGTTATGGCCAAAACGTAAAAATTTCAAGTCAATGACGCTGGTATATCATAACAGGAAGGTCCTGATATAACTCCATTATCCTCATCTGAAATACATACGAAATGTAAATGGCTCTCTGAGATCGAACCAAGGACGATCAAGATATCCTAAAACTGAGTATTTGAAACATATCAATGATCTTTATCTGTATGCCGAATTTCAAGTTTCTATATTATTGGGAAGGGGTTCAAAAAACTTCTTAAAAATCGGATCACCTTCTGATTTTAGAGACGGCTGGAGTCGAACCAAGGACATATTGGCATCTGTGAATGCACAGTATGACTTATTCTGACTTGATCTTATTTTATGCAAAGTTTGAAGTCGATATCATGCCGGGAAGTACCTAAAATTGGTTTCTGTTATCTCCATAAAAAATGCATTGAGGAATGTAAATACCTCACTGGGATCGAACCAAGGGCCATCAGCGAAACGGTGAACAGCGTACATAAAATTTATAATTGATCTCTATCTACATGCCGAGTTTCAAGTTTCTATCTAATCGGGAAGTGATTTAAAAAAATCTTAAAAATCGTAATGTAAATTAAACCGGAGAATATTTGCCCTGACCTAGCGTCGAACCAAGGATAATCATCGATGATTGTTTAATGGTTTTAATATATCAGCGCCCTCGTGGAAAGCCCGAGATGTGTTCTATCAGTTCAAAGCGTATCTCTTCGAACTACTTCTCAGCATATTTTCGACTATGGGACTTTGTTTTAAATCCAAGCCACGCCGCGCCGCCGCCGATAAAATTTCCGGCGGCGGCGCGGCGGCGCGCCGTAGTTATTTCTTCGGCGGCGGCGGCGTGCCCGATATTGTCGGCGGCTGGCGTAATCGGCACGGCGCCCATCTCTACTTAGAAGGAACGCATCACCACGAATTACTTATGGTACATACATAGGGAACTTAATTGAGGAACAAAGCGTGTTCTTCTTCATCGAAAATCTTCTGGAGGAATCCCTCACCCATTAGGAAACATTATTATTTTCGAGAATGCATAATACAATGAGATATTTGGCAGGCGGCTAAAAAATACTCGCAGCTCTTAAGCGACTGAATTAGAGCACTGATTATCCAGAAACTAAGTTCCTCTTTAATGAAATTCCCTTACAAGAGTAATAAGGAGATTAAATTGACGTCAATTCGTGAGCAATCAGAGATTTCAAATATTCTTCACAATTCTCTTTTATGGTACATACTCTCCGAAAATCCATCTTTGAAGGTATCCACCAGGAAGGGCCCGGAAGAGGGGGAGAAGCATGCAGTTTTTCTTGGGGGCCGGTGCTGATTTTGCGATCTTACTTACGAATCATTTGTACTCTGCGACATTTCTTTCTCGTGTTATGATTCTCGTGTCATGTAGATTTCTATCCATATGGTGCACATGTAAAGTGACCTCATGTTATAATAAATCTCATTTGAATCTTTTGTTTACACTAACCCTCCGACATCTCTCGATTCTTAGTTTATAAAATCATAAAAAATGAAGATAATAGTCCAAATATAGAATATTATTCCAAAGATTAAATAAATGCGCAATGCACTAGGATTTAAATTTCAACATTTTATTTCTCCGGCAGTATGACGACGTTCGCATTTTTTGTACTCGGAAAGTTAACTTTTGGCTCAAATCTGTTTATTTTTGTAAAAATAATTTTAAATATAGTTTCTGTTATCAATATTGCCGAGAGGTGACCACCCCAAAAAGGGAATCTGCTGGGACATATTAGATAGAGAAAATTGATTGCTTATCAACATCTGTTAACGAAACGAAAAACATCACTAAGAAAAATCATTTGTTTTAACTATAAATGTTATGAAATTCTACATAAATAACATTAGTAATGTGGTTTCTTAATTGTGAATCATTGCCAGGGATTACAGAGGTGGCGGATTTCGGCTTTTCAACTCAATTCATAGAAAAACACTTTCAATGAATAAGGCAGAAAAATTTTCGACTTTTTTTTAAGCTGCTATATCTAAATCATTCAATTTCAGTTTTAAATTAGGTTTTAAATAGGAATAAACTTTGTGCCTCAATCATAGACATTCCCTTGCAATTTTGCATAAAGGTATTCACTTTAATATAACTTGCATTAAGTATTGGTTTACACAAATGATGGAATAAAGTTTAAATAACTCAAGAAAGCTTGTATCTTGAAAACAACAGAGGTGAAATTTTCTTTCTTTTTACTTAATACATTTTTAAAAAATATTATAAAATTTTAATCATCAGCTGAAAACTAAATCACCCTTCTTATTTAAATTATGAGCTTCCTCCCATTAAATAGCCATATAGGTTGTTTCAATACAAATTTTGAATCGGTGAATCCCTTGAATTTCTAGTTATCTAATTGTAAGATCAATCAAACATAAAAAAGATTCTTTACCTAGTGAGAGAATAAGATTCTAAGAATTTTTTAAGGTAAGGAACATATGTAAAGAAATTATCCTGTGTGGTACATACATAATAAAATTTTATTCCTTCTATACAAGGAGTACAAATATAAAAGAAGAAAAAATGCTAAGAAGTGGATCTTTAGTTCATATAAAGCGCATAATGAGCATTTTTCCATCATAAAAACATTAAAAAGTTTTATTACAGCATAATCTGATGCCATTAAAAGTGACATCTTTGTTTAGTTAACTATCAGTCCATACATGGAATGGTATCCCTATTCATAGAAAATTAATACACACAAATAAATACGAAACATTCTCACAATGATTGATGTTGATTGTTTAATGATGTTACCATTATTGAAAAATGTCACCCTTAAACAGATCATTTATATATAATTGATTGAAGGATCTCTCATTGGACTGACGTATTAAAATTAAATCGTCTTTGGATGAGTATTTCTCTGCAGTCTTCACATGCTTGCTTTCCTAAAGTCATCATTAAAATGTATTGGAAACATCTGAAACCTCTGGTGAATATTTACACATTAAACTCTCAGGATACAAGCAATTCAAAGTGCATCCTGCTGTTTAATTTATGACATATAATGTACAACGGTGATAGAAATTTCATCTTAAAATCTATATTTACGAGGTCTTAGTCAAAATGTAAAAGCTAAGCAGTTGGAGAATCATGTAATATGCCAATATCAGAAAATATCTTTTAGTGCAACATAACCATTAATTTTTTTTAGAGAGAGACATAAGTATGTGTATTTGAATACTTATATAGGTACTTCATCTGCATGATTATTTGCATTCATTTTTAACATTCACTAGTAATATTTCTAATTGCTTAGTCAACTTTTGAAGTAAAACTTTTACGAAGCACTTCAGACTCCACTGTCTTTAATAGAAACAGATGATAAACGCTTTGACATTTCCATCTCTAGTTTTGCATCGGTAGGAATTCTATCTTCCAGGGTAAAACCTACAAATAAATGAAATTATACATATTAAACAATAATAAAGTTGTTAAATTCATGTAAATAAGTGTTAGCTTGAGTATGTAATAGAAGATTAATCCAAGACTTATTTTGGTTGAATAGCAAATTTACACACTTTAAGGTGATAAGATCAGATTGACACTAAGTGGAGAGATAAAACAAGGAGTACATCTATAAGAGAGGAACTTGGATTTTAGGCAATGTCAGAAAGATTAACAAAGTAAAAAACAGATGGAGAGAGCATGTGTTGCAAATGCCTAGAATGAGATTTCCAAAGCAAGCTTTGGAATATAAGTCATTGGGTAAAAAGAGAGTTGGATGACTAAGATTAAGATGGTAAAGTGAAGCCGGAACATGCTTAAAGCCTAATGCTGGAAGGAAGAAGAAGATTATATAAGTGGGTTATGTGTGACAGAAAAAGACAAACCTAAAATGAGTAAAATTCAATCCAACCTGTCCCTCTTTTGTGGAAGAAGAGAAAATTATAAGCTACAAGGAGGATAATGATAGATGAGGATATGAGATAATTTTAGATTAGGTACCTTGAGGGAAAAACATTTAAAAATTACATATTTAGTATATATAAATAATCTTCTACATTGGTGACAAATTTTTAATAAATATAATGCTATCTTAGGATTGTTACCTCGTAAAATATGATGTAAATCTGAATCACTGGATGATGTGATGAACTCTGGAATGGTTATTGTATCCAAAACTCTTCTAACAGATGGTGTTAGCCTATGAAATACTATGTGTTGCCCACATTTCTTGAAATCCAATATAAGGGACTCAATTCCCTGAAAATTGTAAAAGTATTATTTTAATTATTACAACGCAGCATTCTAATAAAAACTGAAATAAATTTATTGAAAATAAAGGTCAGAAAATATGTCAGAAAAGGAAGTTTTGTTTTCTGTCTACTCATGACTGTGCCATTTTATAGAGATTTTTAGGTCATCATAGGATTTCAAGACAAAAAAAAAACACTTTTTATAGGGGTTTTGCATATTTTTCAGATCTCTCATAATCTATGTCAATATAAATGGCTATTTTTCTTGCTTATGATTTTATGGCAGTTTCTTTTAATTACCCCTAATTTACAACTTTGATGGATCCTCCTAATCAAGCTGACCTAAATATAATTCACTTTTCTTGATTTTCTTAGTTTTTTATTTATTTTGGAAAAATTTTAACCCAGTATTTTACTGCCAAAATTCTTGTACAATTGTTATAAAAAGTTAATTACAAAGAAAAATTATGGAAATTCCTATGTTTGTTCCAAAATGCAGCTATGATGGATTGCTCCCTTTTCTCATCAATTTGATGCAACTTAATATTTTCACCATTGCTTTAAATTATTCATCCATGAAATTGTTATTGATGAGTGAAAAGGCCCATGTCCAAGAACTTGGTATTTTCCAGCTGGTATTTATCCAGGATTTATAACACAAATTTTATTTTATTTTTACATAAATAACCACCAGGAAAGATATTTGTAATTACATTACAGAGAAAGTAAAATTCAGGTAGATTAATTTTTGCTTACAATGGCAGAGGATAAAAAAATACATTATTTATATGCATATAATATTCTTAAGGTGTAAAAGAATTGATAATATTAAAAAATAGAACATAGTACTACTTATTGCATATTTTAATAATAGAAATTAGGAATAAGTTGCAGGGTTGAAGGACTCAATTGATTGCAAAAGAACTATTAGAAGAACACTTACATGCATCACAGTGAAATCTGCTCTGTGAACTTGTATGCAGTCCACCACAAGAGTCATATGAGACAATTTTTCATCTTGTCTGGTACGAGATACTACTTCTCGCAAGTAATCTATGGCTGGGAACATGAGACCTGAATCAGGAGTTACTTTTAGGTATGGTGGGACTCCAGGAATATCCTGAGAAAGAGAGATGAAACAGTTGAAAGTTAAATATCAGTACAATATAGTCTATATTTACAGATTGTAAACAGTAATAAGGTCTACATGCCATTGTAATAAGCTGGATAGCAAAAGTTTATCAAAATAATTTGTGATATTTTGATCAACTGATTTTGGTAACAAATGTGATTCCACATTTATAATATGCAATCCAAGGTGCAATATGCATCCAAATATAATATCATTCATAAGGATTAAAGTAATCCTTAAAATATGTAACAATAATAAATATAGAGAACTGGGTGATAAGTACCAAATATACAAATGTATAAATGTACAAACAATTATGTGATTGATATTTGTGTAAATTATGTGAACAATGATTATATATACTTACAGTGACCTTTTCCACAACTATTTCAGGCCTAGCACTTCCATACATTACAAAAGCTACATCTACTGCAACTCCTACTAGAAGACCATACTCAACTCCAATTAGGAGGCAAGCAAAGAAAGTAATGAAAGCTGGAACAAGATCTCTCTCTGAAAATAGATAGATATGCTTTTATTACATCCAGCTTCCAGTTAATAACAGCTTATCATGTCAATAAGAAATTAGTTTAATAATAAAGTAGGAAATATTAGAAGATGAAGCTAATTACTGGATGTAAAGTTTCTGTTCAATATAGCCCTTTTTACTAAGTAGATTTTCATGTTAGCAGATAATCAACAATCTAAGCAAACTTCAATAAAAACATCCATATAGGAGATGGAATCTAGATCCTTTATTGCATACTTTGCAGTTGTATTAGTAAATGTATCTATTCATATTTGGTAATATTAAGGTAAAGTTAGGTTACAAGTGTTTCAGAAGAACTCACTGTTTGATTTCCACATTGGTTTCAATTTTCCAACATCAACCATAAATATGACAGCACATATGATGACAGAGGCAAGGGTGGCTTTTGGGATATAGTAAAAGTATGGAGTAAGGAATGTCAAAGCCAGGATCACCATGACACCTGCAAATTCAAGAGTGCACAAAAATGGATGTTAGTGAGAAAATGTAAGCAATAAATTATTAAAGATTATACTTTAAAAATAATAATTCTATTTTATTTTCCTTTAAAAATTCTGTAAAATCTTTCTTTCTGATCAAATTTTCATGGGTTTATGGGTAAATAATTTCTTGTCTCATAGATCAAGCTAAACAGTTTCTAAACTATAACGCAATTAATTCACAAGTTTATGACAACTTTTGGCCAAAAGAAATTTTAATAATCAACTTTATTTGATCATTATTAAAAAGATTTGTACCAATGGTTTTTCTTTGAAGAATTAACCTGATTGGAGTATTCAGACGATATTTTTTTAAATATTACCTTAATGGGGAATTTCAGATTGACTCTGAAAGCTGACTGATTATGATGTTGGAGTCAAGAAGTATTTACCTGTATATATACCAGCAAAAGGCGTTAAAACACCACTTGCATTACTAACAGCACTTCTGGAAAATGAACCATTGACTGGCATTGAGCGGAAGAAAGAACCTATGATGTTACAGAATCCCAGGGCAATCATCTCTTGAGTAGCATCTACTACCTTACCATTGGCTGAAATAAAAGTTGAAATTGCATTTACCACCAATCATGTTACTACAATAGGTTTTAACTAGCTTCCATAATTAAAAGGAAGCCTTTCACAGAGATAAAAGATTTTTGTCTGTATCTCTTACTTAATTTTTTGTTGAAGAAAATTGCAAGCCCTAAAAATTTTGGAGAATGCACAGTTTAGAAGCAAATAATGCTTAACATCATCTCTCCATTAGAATGAATTCATTTAGCCCACTCCACTCTTACAATAATAATCAAAAACTCACAAAGGTTAATTTTCTTTAAATATAAAAATCTCTTTTCCCTTTCCCATATACTCTGTTACACTATCACTATCTCTAAATTTTTTAGAAACATTTTCATTTGGTTGTTTATTTTAAAGCTATAAACTGTTGAAATCCTGACTGAAAGGTCAGTCTTCCCCTCTGTATAAAAAATTACCTCAGTTAAGAATATTGGATTCCTGAATAAAAACTTACCAAAGGCCTTTGCTATTGCAACATTTCCAAGGATTCCGATGATTGGTGTAACCAATATTCCACTTCCAAGATAGTGGCACATGTCTATAAATCCATAGGTGGAATTACCAAAAGAGGTAGTGAAGGGAGGTGGGCCAACAGGAGGAAGGCCAACATCAATATCACCTAATAGATTGGAAGTTGTTTTGATTAAAACTTTTTGGTCTACAAGAAATCATTTAATAAATTGTTAACACTTTACAGGCAATCCTCTTTCATTCTAAATTTTTCATTCTCAGATGAAGTATGCTTTATTTATTTTAATTAATTTTAGTATTCTCGTCATATTCATTTACTTGGTTCTTGTTTGACATAGAACTAAATGCACATTTTACCTTATTGTAGCTGTGGAGTACCATTGAAAATAGATTAGGGTCAAAGCATTTAACTCAAGGGCAAATATCGAACATTTCTCTATACATATTAAATGATGCAGAAATATCTGTAAAGAGGATTTTTATGATAGGTGACTTGACAATCAAAAAACAAATGTTTATCCCGTATGGTTTTAAATGATAAGGGGAACTTTCTTCTCTCACTTAAATTTCTGATTTTATGGATAGCAAAATACGTAGAAAAGAGAGAAGGTAATTGATCTTATGTGTGTGCCTACTTCTCTACAAAATCCGGGAAACTGGTTATATATAACCGCAAAATTATACAAATCCGTATATTTTCTCTAAATTCCCTTAACATTGAATCCAAAATGATTTTACGGGTGAATTACGGGAATCTATAATTATATTCCCCTCTTTTCGTATTCGACTCGATTATATGGGACCATCATTCGTAATTTAGTTTTGTAAATGAAATGGAGTCTGGAAAGGGGTCGTCCATTAATCACGTGATGTTTTTTTTGCAACTTTTTAACCCCTCCCCCCTGGTGATACGTGGTGAGATTTTAGACTAACCCCCCCCTACCCAAAATTACGTGTATCTTTTGGTACAAATTATCTTAAAATTTTTAGAAGATTATCTTTAAATACGGGTATAATCTAATTTGATTCTGGAAAATTAAGCACCGTTATAAAAATTTCCAGACAGACATTAAGGTTGCAGATTGTTTCTGACTGGCATGAAATAATAAATGAAAGGTGTAATCATGTGAAAAACATATAATTTTACTTATTATTGTTGCATTGTTTTAATGGAAAATATACATGGAAACGATTTACGCATGTTTTCGAAGCCAAAATCACGAACTTACTGGCAACTGGAAAGCCGAGCCGGGCGGCCGTTTTTCTGTTTAGAAATCGCACACTCAACGAAAAATTACATACACGTGATATCTCACTCCCCCCCCCCCTCCCCCTTGTGATATTTCGTGATATTTTCCAAACACCCTTTTCGAGCCTCACGTGATTAATGGACGATCCCAAACGGTAAAATAGAGTTTTACGAGTATTTCTTATGGAGGTATATTCGAGTCTTCAAGAGTCTAGCTCATCATACTTTTATCAAATAAACATTGATGTGTAACACTTCATCGTTGCTTCAATGAATCCGTAAATTTCAAATTTATATCTCATCAAGAAGTGATTAAATTAATTTTCTAAAGTTGGTTCTGTGCTTTTCTCGTGGAGAGTTAAATGGATAAATACATACACATCGAAGATGTTTGTATAGGATTAATACATTTGTTATATGGGAATTCATTTCAGAAGAGTATTTTATGAAATTTCCATTTCCAAAAAAAATACAAAATTAAAACAGATTCGCCGTAATAAGAGGTAGGACTCATCAGTTTATAAAATCAACCGAAAATATATTTTTCTTTCAAATCACATCTGGGACTCTATATTTAAAATTGTCATTCATTTACTTTATCTTAGTAACGCCTTCACACATTGAATTAATTTACTCCTTCTAACAGGAGGAAGAGGTGAATTACTATTAAGCAATTAGTGTAACTTTATTGGCTATCCTAAGAATCTGTTTTTGCAACAGATTTAGAATTTCCATACTTTTTATTGTGAAATAGCCCAGCAATAATCGTGAACCCGGAATTAATGGGAATACGTGACAACCCACCTGTTAACACGAATGGAGTCTCCCCTTTGCTTTTAAAAATGAAAGCAATAAACGCGCATACCACGACGACAAGGGCGTTTCTGGCATTGGCGAAGAACCAGAAAAATTTGCTGAGAGCTCTTCCTCTTGGTGTGTCTTCTTTTACTTTGTAGTCTTTGAGCATCTGAATAGAAATAAAGAACATATGAGATAAGGACCAATCAACAATCATAAGCTACAGTATTCCAGGACACATTTTACTTTGAAAAGAGTCATATAAAATACACCCCTCTCAGTATAATTCTTTTTATCAAGATGCATTGAGGAAAGCAATGTATGTTTAAATATACAAAACTGCATAATATAAACATCAATCATTCCAGTAGCATTGGTTGAGAATTTTATTGAATTATACGACCAAAATTCGATGTTCAAATGTAGTTGCAGGCTCTAACTTAATTAAAGTCAATCTAGGTTTGATTAAGGATCTCCTAGGACCATATTAATGTACTTTTAGTCATAGAATGAATCAACATATTTCTAAATCCCACAAAAATTTGACGAAATTATTTATTAACGTTTTAGGACATTAGATTGTATTGGTAAATATTATTATCAGATATTTACCGTTGGAAAGTTCAGGAAGAAATTAACAGCGACATAACTCGTTAAATCGCTAACGAAAAGGATCATCTCTACAGAGCCCCAAAATTTATTTTGTACGATAAGAATTACTTTTGCGATTTCTTTCTGCACGTTGAAAATTAATTATCGAGAGAGACGTTACATTAGGAACTGATATCAAAAATATTTCGGCAATTTTAGCAGACCGATATAAATCAATGAATTAGCTGTAACGAGTAGGAAACTGAACCTTCAAGGAAAAATTTTTAATAAAATTCTTCGAAGTACATTCATGATTTCACGAATACGCGTAATCTCTTAAGATTAGTGTGTCAGTGTTCCGTCGTGATACGGAGCACGCTCTCTTAATGTTTTGGCTAGTTACTTTAATTAATAAACGTCACGCATGTTTTCTACGGATTCTTCCTCTTAATTGATTCCCAAAAATTAGCACTCATTTACATGCTGAAGGATCCGTTGCGAATTTCCTGCCAATGGAGTTGTTTTTCATGAATGTCGAATGCGCTAATTACCCTCATTAGTAGTAGAGTAGCTATGCAGCAAACACTGAGGACGATGTCCCAGGTCCTAGCTTCGCCCACGTGGTGATAAACTTGTATCCAAATCTCTTTGAATCCTTCCGCTTTATACTTAAGTCCTAGAAGACCTTTGATTTGTGCGCAGGCGATGATGAGAGCGGCAGCCGAAGTGAATCCAGAGATGACCGGTAGTGATACGAACTCCACTAGAAAACCTGATTGAGAGAGAATTTTTAAAACCTTGGTGTACATGGTTGATTAAAAAAAACACATAAAAGACGTGTGACAATCTGTAACATGAACAGCTACAACGTGAGAAATATACGTGAAAATAGTTTAAAATACCATGAAATAAATATATATAACTGTGCTACTTAAAAATGCATTAATTTTTTAACAAATCGTTGATCCACAAACTCATTTTAGTAAACTTTTTAGTTAATTTTTAGTAGACAGTGGCAATTAAACTTGATCTAATTATACTCTGGATTCAAAATTTGAAACCTGATCAATCAAAGAAAATTTATAAATGGAAATTGGGGAATCATCTGCATTAATTCTTTGTTTTCGATGAGTTGATGAGCCTTACTTAATGATTGATTGTCAATTAAATCAAGTTAATGTGTAGAAAGAAGAGGTTATTTGATGTATTTAAAATTATTTTAGCAATTGTGTTATTTTTCCTCTTCCAAAAATTGCCCTCTTAAGTGTTATTTATATTAAATAATTATATTAATTAACTCTTAATCACCGATATAGGAATTTATGTATTTTTTCCGTATAAATATTCTACTTACCTAAGTGGAAGAAACCGCACAGAAGTTCTATAATACCAGCAAGGAAGCAAAGAAGCACCGCCATTTCCGGGCTCGTGTCGTGTGTATAGTTGAACGTAAGTAAGGACAGGAGAGCCGAGGGACCGATGTTGACTTCTGGACAAGTACCCAGTAGGATATATACAAAACTTCCAGCGAAAGATGAGTACAAGCCATACTAAAGGAGTAAAAAGTTAAGCGTGAACTTTAAAATTCTCTTTATAGATAAATCTCTTGGGTATCTTTTCTCTCCTCAATTTTTGTCTCCTTTTAAATATCAACCATATATTCATATCTTTGATGAGTTTGAGATTGATTGAAGTATACACATACTTTCAAATTCTTACAAATTCTTACTCTATTGAAAGATTGGAATAATGGTGTGATTGGTTTTCCATACTTAATATCTCTCGACACCGAAAAATTAACTATTTGAAAGTTATATACAAGAAGGGTCGTATTTAACATAATTTAACACATCGGAGCATGACTAGGGGAATCCCAAAATGGCCTTTATTTTCTAAATATGCACATAATAGTTACTCGACATTACAGATGGATTATCAATGTAAATAATCATAAGTATTTTAAACAGAATGACGAAACTCTTTAATATACATCCATTTCAAATCCTCGTTTCATCAAGGATTTTTAAGCTGGATGAATGGAAATAGATTTAATTATCAATAACGATTCATCTGTTACATCTGAAGGATTCGTAAAGTTCTTCTCGATTACACAGAAGATGACTACATTATAGGATTAGAAACCTAAGGTTTCACTTAAGAAAAAATATACACCGCAGCGGGAAAACAAGAAGTAGGTGTGAAAAACCTGCGAGACATACAGATAGTTGAGTAAATTTTTATGGAAAAGCAGGTTAAAATAGATCAGAAAGGCAAAAAAGTTAATACAGATACATATCGCATAGATAAATCAATATAAATGTCTGCATCACAGTGAAAAACATAGAGGAAAGCAAGGAAGGCAAGGCAAGATAATACTTTAAACGAGAAAAGAAATTTAAAATAACTGAATATAACTTTTAAAATAACTGTAATATTCAATATATTTCACGCCAATATTTAAATGTCAATATTAGGACGGAGCAAACATTTTCCGTCTTTCCTAAAACGTAGATGTAAAACGGCAAAAATATAGCGAATTTTAAAAATGCTTTATTTTATTCTAATTGATCTGAATGTGTATCATTATTTTTAAAAGGTATTAAAATTAAACTGGGCCCAATGATACTTCGTAGAATTCCATCTATTGATCAGTGAAAGCAGAGAGTAAGACAAAAATTAAATTGAAATCATCGCTTCAACGATTACAGGCTATTTAAAAATTTACATGTCAAAGTAAGTCACAGAATAAAATCCAGTAATCATTAAAGATGCCCTAAAAGTTTAAACGAACGCACGTTGTGATAGTTACATTTATGTCTGAGGCAACTTCTGCTATTCATATTCCGATACCCTATTTCAGGAGTTTTTATCCTATTTTGTCACCCTAAATCCCTCAGTCGTAAATCAATTAACTTATCATTAACGCTAATGGGACTCACCTGTGCGCTGAGACCAGCGAGGCCTGCATAAGCGATGGCTTGAGGGATGAGAGTTAATCCAATGGTGATTCCGGCAACGGCATCCGACGCCGCCTTGTGTGTGTCATAGGTCGGACCCCATTTCATCGGAGGTAAACGTCTCTTGAGGAAGTCTTTGGTGTAGGAGACGCATTTTTGACCCGCATTTTTGGCCGCATCCGAATCCCTCCGAAGGGACCATCTCGCAGTGGTAACCATGGCGAAGTCTTCCGAGAAAACAATATCATCTCAGTTAAAACAATTCCCACTATATATTAAAATTCGCGTGAAGTAACTTACTTCAACATTTAACGTAAAGAATTATAGCATTTAAGCAATTACATTTTGTGTTTTTATTCCCGTTACGAGAACGAGAGTGAATCACTTGAACACTCACGCACACGGCTTTGCACAAACTTTCAGAACTCAGAATAAAACGATCTTGCTCCGACTTGATCCTCAACAAAAATAAACTAACCTGGTTATCAGAAGAGATACCTCCAAATTCTCCGTTCAGCACGAAAAAAATCTGTTAATAAATAAAACGTCCGATTTCTTGTATCCACTTGTCTTCATGAGTAATTCATACTTCGGAATTTAGAAGAGGAAATCCGCAAAAAAGTTCACATTCGAGCTTTCATTAATTTCGCACTGGTGATACAAATTACTCAGTTCAATGTAAATATACTCAATACACAAAATTCATTGGCTCTTTCCCGAACGTTTCCCGCTATAGTACTGAACGTTGTCACATGTTTGAAATCCAAGAAAGAAATGTAGCTTTCGAGCCAGGATCGTAAAAAGAAAAGGCATTTATTCTTATCCCTTCAATTACGATGGGATAAACGTGACGGAGAAAATTGCAGGAATAAATACCGAACCCATTTTCTCATTCACAGTAATCTCGAACCGTGAAGGTCAACTTGACTGTGCCTTTCGTTGGAGAAGTGCAATTATTATGTCACACAGCGCTCTTTTTTCCCCTTCGGTTTTACAGGAGTAAAAGAATGGCAAGTGCATTTGAGTAACTCATACAGAATGCTACAACGCAAAAAGGTAATGAGTTTTCGTTTTATCTTCTCCGAGAACAATTACATAAATAACAGTTAGACAATCAAGGTTCTATGACATTGTTGGGTTTCTAAGAAGTAAGTCATTGGTAAATATGTTGCTTCTATTCACTAGATATAAAAAGGGAAAATTAAATCGCGACTGTTCTCATATGATTTCTTTGGAGTAATTTTAGGGATATAACACAATTAACTAATGACCGATATAATGTTATGTAGTGAGATCTGGAAATACTATTTTGTTAACTTCATAATTTTACCGAATAGAATCTGGTAGAAGGATTCACTTGATAATAGGAGAAACATTAAAATTAAATAAATAAGTGAACAAGATCTACTATGAGAGAGGTACGGAGGAAAACAGAAAAACAGTTTCCGGTTCCGGTTCCTAGTTTAGTTTTCGTTAAAAAAAAGATTCTTTTGAAGGTATTGCGTGGCGGAGCTGGGGTAAAATAAAATTAATCGAAATATAAAAACTCAATATAGAGACTGAGGGTTGCATGAATAATAAAACTTTTGTTGGGCTTAATGAGCCGTAATGTGCTTCTTAGGATTCTCCTTTTTAATGGCATAAATACACAGATAATGAAAATTGGTCACTCTAAAGAGGAAAAAAACAACAAGGAAATTCGAATCTACATGGTGAATTTTATATTTTTAACATAGAAGCATGGGAAATAAAGTTTCTTACAGTATAACCTACAGTATAACCTACAGTATAACCTACAGTATAACCTACAGTATAACCTGCCACACGCCGAAAGGCGGCTTGCAGGGTATTAATGTAGATGTAGATAATAAAAAACGCACTCCGGTACCCTTAGCAAGTAGTACAAATAGTACTAAGTACAAATTATCACATAAAAGCAAATAGAAATAGTAAGATGTTGACGGCAAGCACTGTGAAATACATAACATAGAAAATGGAAATTTATCCTTAAAATAAAGAAATTAATTTTAGATATTCATCACGTAAAAGATCGTTAACAGAATAACGGGAATTAATATTATCATTTAACCTAAAATCGATGTCTACGAACGCTTGTGCATAAGAACCATCAAATCTTACTTACGCTGATTCGATATGATTCAATGATGGAAAGCTAAGACTATTTTCCATTTTTAAATCAAATAAAATCCGATCGAGAGGTAAAGTCACGTTCAGGCGGTGGCGCGAGCATGTGAGGGAAAAATAATTAACCTTGAGCTGTGGAATCTTTCCCAAGTAAACACGTTGCAAGTTTCAAATATTTATATTCTAACGATGAGTTGAAAGTACATACATAAATCATTTTCTTTCGTATTTATAGATTTTAACTTTCCTTTGTTTGCTAATTGGTCGATTCTACGTATTCCACTTCCCTGTTTTTTTTTTTAATCCGACGCACTCCTCAGTTTTCCTGGTTTTGCCCCATCTTCATCACAATACGAAGATATTTGTTCCTTTGGCCACTTTCCTCAGTATTTCCATTGATTCCAACAAACAATTGCATTGATTTCCTCAAGGAATATCGAGTTAAAATGCTCACTCCATTAAAAACACGCAATATTTGTGATAAATATTTTTAGACCTGATGATGACTATGAATGGTTGAGAGCGGTCTCTAATACAATATTTCCTTTGAAACTTGGACATAGCCATTTCTGACTTTACCTTGCCATCATGCATTTCATGTTTTTAATCGTTCTAAAATCACTATGCTGACGTCTTTCAAAATTAGTTCAATATAGTTGATCCTACTTAAAAAATCTTTGGGGCAGCACATACTTTTTATGATGTAAACAATCTGTTTGAGCGTCTCTACGATTATTTTAGCAATTAATTTAGAAGAACTAAGACGACAGTATAATTAGTAGCCACCTAGATTCAATGAAACTTAAAGAAATAATAGATATTATACCTCACGAATCAGGATATCGCTAGAAAATTACGAAAAAATTCTCCTTGTATTTTAGAGGAAAAGTTTTCATGAGAACTGCCGAAAGTAGTGCCTATTTTGGTAGGTATCTCCCTTCAAAAAAAGTAGCACCAGAATTTCCTCGGAATGAAAAAGATTTTAAATGAAAACTTTTAAAGGGACTTGGCTCAGTCTAAAGCGAAAGGGCATTTCAGATATGACAGTACGTGGTCGAGTAAGCCTTCCATATTTATCCGGCGAAAACGCATTCCTTCTTAGTTGAGAAAAATATCTTTGGAAAGAGAGATCAAAAATTTTCACAAGCTTATCCTAGCTCATCAGAGATGTAGCTGAATCCTCTGACGTTAAAGATCTCTCTCAAAACTTTTTGGGCTCCCATCGGTCATGGGCCTAGTGCAGTTGAATTATTATTCCTTCCCCCATAAGGACTAGTGGTTATTTATCCGAGAGGAAATGAAATTTTCATTGAATTCATACCCGAGCATCTATTACAGTTATTTTCTCAATTCCTATTTATGGGTTTCATGTTTTATCCAAGAAAAATTTCAAAAAGTTATATCTTCTCTAGCATGAATCTATTCATTTATACTATGCTCAGTAACAACACTGACAAATTTATTTGTATCTCGAAAGCTTGCTTTCATCGATGTATGAGATAATTGATAAAATGAGCGTTACTCCGCAAAGGAAAGCTAGTACATCTGCATTGATAACGTGCTACCAGCCGATACGCATCTATTAGAAGGGATACTTCTTAAATAAAATTAAGGTAAGTTCGATAGTAGTTATTTGAGTAACTGCTAATGCTCGCATAACATAAAGATTCTAAATCAAAATCATTAAATTTGTATCAATAATTTAATCAATTCAATCATTATTCATCAATTGTATATGGAAATAAATATTTTTGGAAATATTACTCTGTCATGTTTAAATATTGCATGGAAATAGATATTATGTTAAGCAAGGTTAAGATTCTTTTATTCAACTTAGTAGTTGGATACGCAAGTACGTGAGATTATCAATAATGCTCATACAGTTTTTTTATTGACGACACATATTTCAACATATTGTAATAGTTTATCAACTTTCTCAATGAGTGCAGTCTACAAAAGTATTAAAATTTTACTAAGTACAAAAGTATTAATTTTTACTTTATTTTTAAGGACTATCCTCCAGATATAAGCATGAATGGTATTTACCATTTAAATAATTAATAACTTAATGACTATGATTGAATATGGTGTTGAAAATGAATAAAATATGAAAAAGAATACATGATGTCTAAGAAAGTGAAATGTGAAAACTTAAAGTAATGTCAATGACCTAGAGGTTAAAGTGGCGTAGGTAATGGCTTACCTCAGATTGATTGGAACCCAATGCAGATGTAAATTTTATGTGAAATGAGCTGTCAAAGCTCAAAGTTAGTAAATAAGAAAAGGTATAGAGAGTTTTCTCAAGTGTTATCCTTGAGATACACCTCTGCATATATCGGCAACCATGATGAAATGTCATTACCAACTTTCATTGCTGTCTAGGTTCAACTTTCGAAAGAGGAGTTAATTTTAAAACACTTTCAAGTTATGTAATGGGAGCAAAAGGTTTGTCAAAGCGCAAAGTCTAGCTTACCATCGGAACCAAATCAAATAGCTCAAATCACTTACAAAGGGCAGAGTAGTCAAAAAGCCTACTTAAATATAACGGACTTTTTCTTCAGATATCGTAAACATGATAAAACTTCAGGCTTACATATGTCTACAAATAGAATAGCATCCCTAAGATTAAGTTGGTAATTTAGATTTATCCTCTGTAAAATTTTAAGACTTATTTGTAAACAATGGGCTACTGCGAATGACAAATCAGAATAAAGAAAATAATAATTGAATTGCTAGAGACTAAAGTAAACATTTCCTAAAGAACGGTATTAGATTAATTGATGCATTAAAAAGTCCGTGTTAATTTACCTAAAAGAATCAATGGTGGGCTATCGACATAACCTGACACGCGTAGAATTCCCCCGAAAGTTACGAGGACACCTATGAATAACACAAATAATTAAACAAAATCGTTGATTCTTTATCATTGACTTTGAACCTCCTTGCTGCATCGTGTAATTTTATTCAACAAATAATATTCAATTCGTGATACTTCAACTTTGCCAATGAGTATCGTCTGGATCGAGCACCCGAGCAATAGTAATATTTTTGCTACATTTTGCAAACCAAAACACGAAAGTGTGACATGTTAAACGTAGTCACGCCATCAAAGTTTAGCGGCATAAATTGCTTCGCCCATTGTCTCCAATTGGCGGATGTCTGGCCAAAGACGCGGGACCAGTAAAATAGCCCGTTCAGTTGCGCCCACCGAGCGTATACGAAGGACGTCCACTAAATTCCATAACTTCAACAAAATAACTTGTCGTAGAGACTCTCGGAAGGAATGTGACTACATGAAGTGCTCTTCGTCAGCCGTTTTAAGATCTAAAGTAACATTTCCTTTAGTCTCGTCTCACTTTTGTAATGCTGACATAATTACGCTTACTCATATATTTCTCAAAAATAAATTATTTTGCACCAAAGTTATAAATTGCGCTCCTTAACGAAATAAAGTCGTTTTTGAAGTCGCTACTTTGGAATAATGGAGGGGAAAATCTTTAAAAATTAGGTCCGACTGTTCTTTCTAGTCCACGCAGCCTCCTCTACACCGCTGTCCTTGTGAAAGAAAATTGCTCAGACTATGGGCGAAGATATCAAAAGTATCAATTGCTGTTACCAAAACTATTGCTCAATGATTTGCTCTTCTTTAGCCCTCTCTATTCGAAGAATAAGTGGTAAATGAGTTAGCTGCTAGGGTATGAAGAAAGAGATCCTGGCGCACAGAAGAAGCCACCAGGAGTCAAACAAATCAACAACACTCGATTTTTGCTATAGTAATAGAGTAGAAGTATTGAGGTAAAAGTTGAAAAACTACATAAAAGTAACCGAATTCCTAAATGACACTGAACGATCTTTAGGCAACACAGCGACTCAAAAGACCGTTGATGGACATCAAAGAAGCGGTATGATATTTACGAGGGAGTTTTATAAGATAAAATAAATTAAATTGAATTTGAAGAGACTAATTGCCTTGTCTTTTTGTAAGAAAATAATTCAATTCTTCGACGCTTGCATCTTTCCAATGAAAAATTAATTTAAGCATCATTTAATATAAAGTGTCATAAAAATAACTATGAGTTATTACTCAGCCCGATACACGAAATCACAATATCGATTTCCACTTTTTCGATTTATAAAGAAAACGAAAAGCCTATGAGTACAGCATATTGTGGTAAAAGTATAAGTGCTTTTTTCGTTATTCTTTATAACGGAGGACTACCATAAAGTCGAGGCCGAATTAGTAGTCAATTTTCCTGATTATTAAATTATTCATCAAGAATTCCAAGAAACAAGCATATGTTGTCTCCCTGATACAGGAATTATATTGTCTTCCGAAAGCGATGATAAATTCGAGCTGCAGTATGAAATCAAAACTGAATTCCGAAGGAAAATGAGATAAATATCATTATGTATTCAAGCAAGATAAACATTAGGAAGGGTTTCCCGAGAATGATCTGCCGCTTCATTAAAAAAAATTAAATTAAATTTTTAAATACTTCTGTTGAGTATCAATAGGTTTGGATAGAGACATTAAAATTTCCTGTCAACTTCTTTTATAAAATATAGTGTCGCCTTGACTACCGATCTACTCCAAAAAAGATGAGCCAATACATTTACTATGAAATAAAATTATTCAATCGATACATCAGATTTAGCAAATCAAGAATACTTTCCGTGAGAATTTATGACATCATTTAATGTACCCTGTAACACAAAACTTTTCACAAACGCACAAAAAGATAATTTTTGTAATCTCACGTTCAGGTGATACAAAATTGATTTATCCGATGAAAAATTCGTGTATATTTTGTTGTCAAGAAATAAAAATAAGATGAGTAGGAGTAAACACAAAAAAATCCACGTTAGCCTCTATTTACTCAACACTTGGCGTTTGGAAACTTTTATCCGTGCATGTACTGGATATGTACACCAATTTCCACAAAATACAGAAGAATAGAGAAGCATAGAGAAAAATTCACTTTCACGAATTCAAGCTATTCACTTTTAGCAATCTATCATTACACTCACCTCTATGTGGTCACACCTCCGATGAAGTCGGTTGGTGACCTATCCAATGGCGCTTTATGTCCCGTATGTTCGTCCTGACACTACGGAGACTTAGTTTGGAGTAGGCGGATCTTATATAGCGGAGACGTCGACGATCGGAGCATCTTCGAGTGCGTGGGAGGAGAATGGGGTGGAGGGGGAGCCGCCATCCCCAGTGGCTGAAATGATTCGGCCAAGTCGGTTTCTTTTATTCCCCATTCTTCCCTTTGTATTGCTTCGTGCTTTATCAATGACGAACCAAGTCCATTGTGATCCGCACAAATCTATTCTCTGCTCCATATTCTCCAATGGCCCGCAGACAAGTATGTCAACAGAATGAGTTTAATCCGATTGAAATTTCGGAAAGTACCCAAGCTGGTTCACCTTAAAAATAAAGAGGAAATCACAGTATCATTTCAACGAGCATCTGTACATACTTCTCTTTTCTACTGGTCGAGAGAACTGTTGGGAAATGCGATAAGGAAAAATTTGATAACACGCTCAAAACCCCTGCTCCCAACTTTCTTCGACATGATTATTCCCGAACATCTCGCAGATATTATCCATTATCTCACAAACACATCCATTCTCCCTTATCTTACATACATACGGAACTGACACGTTAACATACAAATTGAAAAATTCTAGATTTTGATTATTATGCTTTCTTACTTATACTTGTTATGGTATTTCAAAGAAAGGCTAAACAACTTAGGATCATCACGGAATTTGAAAGGCTTGTATGGAAACTGATGAGGATATCGAGTTTGCCCATTGCACTATTGAAAAAACAATACAATATGAGAGAATTACGTCCATTGGCTATGATTAAATTATAGTATTTTCATCCCATTATATCCTCACGGTACGTATTGATACATTGAGAGAAACGCGTTATTTACCTGATTTGTTCGTCTTTTACTTTTTTCACTATACACCATAACAAAGGTGTTGTGCAAATTTACTTTCTTATGAAATACTGATTAACATCTAAAATAATTTCCATAGCAAAAATCTCTAAATATAATGATACATACCAAACGACAACTAATTTTTAGAAAAGAACGATCATAGGTGGCAACACAAACTTTGGTTAACGACGCTTGTTAAATCATATAATATTTTATGTAATAATGAAACCAAAACAAACTTGAGGTGCGCAGACTATTTTCCCATTTCATAAGAAGTTTACTCTGTTTTTCGATAGATCTCATATACCGAGACCAAATCAAAAACCATAGTTTTACATGTCCATATGCCAAATATTCTCTGAATCAAACCCAATTATTCGTCTTGGCAAAGATTTATAATTATACTTTATTAGAACTGTAAAATAATTTGTAAAATATTGGTCAATTAAGGAGTAAGTTGATCTGGAACTGTTTCTTTTGGGGAGGATTGATTTAAGTTTATAATACGACGGTAAATTTTAGAATTAACTTATTCAGACTTGTAGAATCTAGTTTCTGTCTCAATATTGTATAATAAAATAGAGTAGACAAATGAAGCGTGTGGTAGGATATACTTCATTTCCATAATTGTAAGTTCTTCCTCCATTACAAACAGGATTTTACAATTGTTTGTTAACAGAATCTAACTAAGACCGTACCAAGTTATTTTCCTTTTCCGTTTTCCATAAATAAGTTATTTGTAGCAGCACAATAAAGCGATAACTTGAGAGCATTTTAAGTGCTAAATTTCTCTGCTTTCTTTCAAGAGGCATTTCCCTTCCTATCTTAGAAAGTGATAGTGATATTTGAGTGCATTCGAGAATTTGTGTTGAGTCACTACATGTCTGATCCACCACTTAAACAATAAAGTTAGCAACTTCTCTTAGGATTTCCTTGGCACGGTTCCTTTTACTTAGATGGATAACAAATCTCTCGTCTGACTATCACTATACTATTACAGAATATAAATTCTCCGCATATATTCACACAAATCTTTCTTTTGCAATCACAAAAGCCGAATACGTATGAATTTTCACAGTGTTATCCATAGTAATTCATGTACTACTTTTTGCTCGATTAATTCTGTTAAGTCGAACAAGTATTGATCCGAATGAAATCACATTTCATATAATCCCTCTCGTTAGGCGGGATATTGAAATATAGCGGACGGACGGACAGATTTTTATCCTATATTTATGTTGTCTAATTCACGAAAATATAAGATGTATTAATGGAAATTGTCTTCTAAACGCAGAAAATAAAATAAATAACGGACTTGTTTTTAACAAATAGCATGCGATGATTCAAGTTCATCAAATTCTTACGACTTTCACCTGTAACAAATTATTCACTAGGAAAACACTTTCCACGAATTTTACTTTTGAGGATATTAATTCAATTCTTCCGTTGACCTTTTGAAAGCATTACTAATGTTTATAAGCAGGGAAGATGAAAGTTAAATTAATACATGGAAAATTTCCCATTGATGGAGAAATGATAACGGAGAGGGAATGAGTATGAAGAGTGCAAATTAATAGTAGGGAATGCGTACCTCGGACGGACGGTGTATCACGTTTCGAAAGGACAATACGTCACGGCTCTGATGAGAAAGTCCTTGGAAGAGGGGTTACAAAGCTGAAGACGTACACATCAGAACTGATCGGATACTACACAGGACCGGAAGAAATCGAAAGCTCGCAATCGTCGATGCTATTTCCGTTGCCGACATTGTTTATGTAGGACACGGACGAAAAGTAGGACGCAGAAACAAAACCTTCGAGTCCGAACTCAACTAACACTCACCGAAAATGTAATTGAAAGTAACCTTCACGACGTTGATTAACTCCATGCTCTTATTAGTTACACACGACACTTTTCGGCGGAGAATCCATCGTTGAAAATACGTTCCCAGTAGTCTACCTTTTAACTCAAGTTAGATTACCAAATCCGATTACAAAACGACCGATTAATCATTTTAAAATACGGTCACTGAAATTTAGTATAGAACAGAGTTGTTAATTCTCGGTCGCCCCTGACCGCGGCGAATACTAATCGATATCGCGGCAAAATAAATCTCGGAAAACAAAGAGAAAGACGTATTTTAACGTTTGCTACATTTATTAGTAAAATCCCGAATGGAAGGAGTTGATTTCAAGCTATATTAAATGAGAAGCCCACTGACACTGACAATGTTCGGACGACATCGCACTTTTGTTTCCTTATGATGGCACTGAAGTTGGCTACACTGCTGCATATTCAGACAGCAGTTTTGCCAACCACAGCATTGCAATGCATTACATTTTCTTACTTTCAATTTCTCAGAAATTTATTACGAGAATGCTATCCCGCCATTAATTCACGCCGAAACTTTTTCCCTTGTAATCCGGTAGAATTTTTTGAAATATTGTCATAATTTTCTAGTCAAAACAGATTAAAGTTTATCTTATTATAATCCCATGGTAAATTTTTGATTACTATAAAATAGTTTTTACGTCCTTCTGTTTAATTAGAATGGATTTTCATCATAGAATCTAGAAAATTTACTTTTTTACCTGTTTAATTAGAATGGATTTTCATCATAGAATCTAGAAAATTTACTTTTTTACCCATAGAATTCAGAAGGGAAGGAATTTATTATTTAGTTACCTCTTTATAAATCATTCGATAATGATCATGGATACGATCTTATAAACGAATCATGATTTCGCTGAACCGTCTATAAGGATGTTACTTCGTGTACCTGTAATCACGCTTTAATACCTCGACGTCACTGTTAAAGTATCAAAATTTCAAAGGACAGCTATTTTGAAGCTATTAAGGTTTAAGAAATCAATTCCAGTGATATTTGGTGAAACTTCATTTTTCAAAAAACACCAAAAATAAAACACAACACACTTGTACTATTAATTAGTACAAGTGTGTTGTGTTTTATTTTTGGTCTATTATAGTTACATTGCGAGAACCTGTCAATGGAAATTCATTTCGAACATGATTATTAAATATTCGGTGATAGCCTTAAAACATAATTAATTCAGCCTTCTGTATAGTCTGCACTTAGTCTCTTAGGCAACATAATTTAACATTTATTATCATATTTTCAGCGATGAGAAATCCTTGTAAAACTTAATTCTCAAAAAATAGATCATTCTGACTGCATCAATACAAATCTAAACTTAAAGGACAGCGTGTTCCTAGCATCGTTTTGGAGGGTATTGAAGGAAAATTTAACGGATCTCTAGAGAAATGATTGCGCTATTCCTCAGCATCAATGAGAGGTATCATTTATTTTTATCCTCATTAAGGCAAAATTTTCAATTACAAGTCGATCAATCAATATCTTTAAGTAACTCCTTTACTCCCCATTGTCCCTCATTGAAAAGAAATATTGTTAACGTGAAGAGTTAATACTGCATGAAACTTGTTGTGATATATCAGAAATGTCTCACATGGCAAAGTACAGTAAGGCATGATTTAAATGTAATTTCCGTACTTCTCAGGACATTCAACTTTTCAGGATACCGCATACCCCACCAACGTTCCACACGTTCAACACAGATGACACAATCAAACTTAGCCTTTTGACCGATATTACTCAGTAATTGAGTATTTCTATGCCGTTTATATGGGGCATTCCCAAATGTTTTATCGAATTGTATTATTTCCCGAATATTCGGAAAATGAATACGATGTTGCTTCTCTCACTACGCAAAAGCGCTCATATTTGCGCTAGATACATCTCAATTTCTCTCTTTCACTGAGAATCGCCGTATGTCATCCCAAAAAATACAGTTCCAGAGATACTTTATGTGGAATTAAGCGTTACTGCGTGCATTAGGATAAAAAAATACAACCGTTACGGTAAAGACTTGTTCTCTCTATTTTAATTAGTAACTATTTGATACCCCAAGAGAAATTTTCTGTTTTTAATAGTTTTCCCTATGGCTGTTTCAGATTTCAACAATCGTGCAGGAGGCTTTTCGGACTATTTATCAACAAAACAACTATTAAAGTATTTTGCTCAAACCCTCAGACCACGAAATCCTTGCGATTGACTCTCCGTCCTCTGCGTTGTGCAATCCTTCCGAAAAAACTGTGCTTGATTTGTGTTTTTCAGCTAATGGAATGAGGAACCTGACTTAATTTACTCTATTGTTTTCCTAAAATTAAATTATTCGCCTTAAGTCTACTTCCGTTCAAACGAATCTTGCCATTGACCTTGCTCAATTTTCCAGTGATTCGTGATTTAGCTTAAGGTCCCATCATTTATTTGCAATTTTTACTTGAGGCTATAGAAATTCAAGCTTCACACAAAAATCTAAACCGTAACATTTAATAGATTAGTATAAGGTTGTAGGTATTATCTTTTTAAGCCATTATTTAGCACGGGGTCTTCCTTAAATATTGCTGCTGCCTTCACAAATTTAGCACACTCGATGACTTAACAGTCTTTGTCTTTATGAATAGTTAAACGGCGCTCTGAATCTACTTTCTATTCGTCCTATTTTATTGCAACCGCCAGATTTTCACATTAGTTCGTCTCTGTAATATTTTCATTCACTTTATAAGTAGAATTTGGTAATTTGCAAGGCTTAAACTTCGCCCGATGACTTTCGCCCCTTTCGCCTAATATTATCTCAGTGGGGAAAAATAATTCTGTAAGGATCCTAAAGACAATTTAATTGGGTATCCTCTTGCGTATTATTGCAATGGCGAGGACTGCCACGTAGACGTGGTGGTAAATATAATGATGGTACCGTTGGCTCAACGACTTCACTTTTCCTTAATACTGGACTTCCCCAAATCAGGATCTCGAGTCATTGCCGAATGAGTTTTCTCGATTGACGACGTTCCGCCAACGATATTGTTTGCTTACTCAGGCCGATTCCTCTTCGAAGCGAAAAGGAAAATACTTTGCTCTCCGAAAGTTATTTTTGCATGGGTGAGGAGGATTAGTAAACTTCCTTTGACTTTTCAGTTGTTAAGTGTATTCAATTGGAAATTGTTGGATTCAATATCTAATCAATATACATCGCTCCAAAGATGAAAAAATCATGGTGCAATTTCAACAATACTATCTTCTCAGAAGCCCATCCAATGAAGTCATCAGTCCTTTCTCGGAAGCATGTCCTCGGATTCTACGCCGGTGAAGGAGTAAATAATCCATTAAATAATGCCGAGGAAGAAAACTGTGGCTGTTGAAATTCTTAACTTATATGTATACTGAAATGAGTGGAAATAATTCGGACGACCGGTTTCAGCTCTAAGCCATCATCAGGAGGACATACAGAACATGCAACTTTGGTGTTTAAGTGCTTGCATGTTCTGTTTGTACCTGGGGGATGGCTTAGTACTGAAACCGGTCGTCCGAAATATAAGTTGTGGAAATTTACAAAGTGTGTTTTCTTATTTCTTTATGTATTTCCACGAAGTACGGCCAAAAATAATTGATAGAATTCTTAACATACTGTCTGCCTTCAAAATGCTTCAGATCATATCCCAATATTCTGATTAACGAAAAACGCTAACATTGGCGCATTCTTGTAGATGTTCTGTAATATAATCTCTGTTATAAAAATTGATAAACTATACAGATCTATCAGGTTTATATATTAAAATCAGATATCCATTTTAACTAAATGATACTGTTTAAAATTGATAGAACTTTTGAAAAATATTTGCTCAGCGAAATATAAGTTGAGGTTTAAAATACAAGCCAAAGATATCATACAAACTTTTATAAATAAACATAATCGTAGGTGAAGAAATAAGATGCTATCTTACTTCCTTCAAAGTTTTCTCCAACTGCATCTTCAAATAACTATATCTTCATACAGTAACTGCACACTTGTCACTGCAGTGATTATAAATCCACAGGCTCCAGAGGATTTGGGTATACATTAACACAAATTGTTAATCATTATTATTCTGATTTTATACCAATATTCCCAATGAAATTTGATAGAGTAGAAATTAACAGTTTTCACAAATAAAATTTCACATCTAGTTTGAGATTATTTATTAATAAGTTATCAAATAGAAAAAATTATTTACACAGGACTCGCATATGTCAGTCAATACTTCGGCATAGAGGTAAATAAGCCTCTTCTTAATCTAACGTTGCACTGCTGCAAAAGCATACAGTGGGCTTTCAGACACCACCTTTTGGGGAAGTCAAATACGTCCTTGCTTGCAGAATGATACTCATAGCACAAGGCAAAGTGCAAATGAGTTTTAGGCCACAAATGATGGGGGAAGATGAGTATTTCCCTCTCTTTCAATGAGAGAGGTTATAAATAAGAGCAAACAACGTGGTAGCTGCATATACTCCTAAGGCAACCCACCACAGCAGCTGCTCATGCAATTTTTGCTCAAAGTTCTTCAGGACCAAGAGACCAATTGTTAGGCCAGCCAAAGCTCCAGTCAGATGGGCCACATATGACACTACTGCCACTTGAGGACCCATTTGCTCTGCGGCATATCGATTATACACGGCAAAGCCTACATCAGCACTAGCTGTAACGAAAGACAAGAAATCTTGATAAATTTAAAAATTCTCTTTATCTATTATATAAAAGTATAGAAATAGCAAAACAAATTAAATGAGAGAATTATCCATTGTAAATTTAGCTGATGACAATTTTCTGGATATATGAGCTAAATAGTGAAAGATTATATTAAAAGCAAATATTTTCATCAATAAGACTATAATTATTAGAATTTTTAGATATTTCTGTAAACCAAGAGAAGTAAGTTGTTGACTATATATCCTTAATTGTATGTACAAACATCTTCAAAATGCATTTGACTTTGGTGAATACAGTACAGGGTTGAAGCACTTATAACAATAATACTACTACTGCTACATGCAGTAGATACAATACTAAAAAATTCATATATACTGATTGACAATTAAAAATACATCCTTATCTAACCATTTTATTGTTACACAAAGGCACATTTAAATAAATATTATAAACAACAGAGAAAATCGTAAGATGGGCCATACATACCTACTACGAATATTCCAATGAGCCTAACAATACCAAACTCCATGCTGTTGTAGTTCTGTAAAGCAAATAAAGAAATGATACACGTGTGCAAGAAATGAAGCAGTTGCATATGAAGGAGGAATATAATCACAGTCATAAACAACCACAAAGTCAGAATGTAAGAGGAAAGAAGATATGTTAATATATTAGACTGTGCTTAAGACATATTCAGAAGGAATATATTGAAATTAAAATTTTAATCAGTAAGGAACAATTTTTTCTACTTACCAATAGAACATTGGCCAGATGAGCTGCTAGAAGAGCATAAACACCTCCAGACGAACCCACCAAGTAAACATCTCCATCAAACACTGAAGTTCCCAAAGATCCTGGAAATTTTTGAAATATCACTGGTAAAAATAATACATAGTAGTTAAGAGACACCTAAAAGCTTAAATTAAATTTGTTCTCTCATCTATGAGTAAGTGGAAATACATTTGACATGGTGGAAAGCCCAAGAGGAATTTATTCACAATACTTTCACATTCAACCAACAAGCTGTGATTTTGTTTTTAAATGTCAGTTGAGTTTCATAGCCATCCCTCCTTATATAAGCAATCTATTTTGTTAAGTTCTCTCATACTCTCATCTATTCTCTTAAGTTCTCAATAATTTGGCATACACTCATTAATCCATTAAGAAGATAGGACCAGACTATCACAGGATATACATACAGTGCTTACTCTGAGAGGAACTACTTCCTCATCTTAACTGTAGTTAGTAGCATTTCCAGCAGAATCCACAAGAATAATTCCTAAATCAATTTACTCTTTCCATCTCAAATACCAAGAACTTCAGAAAGACAGCAACTTGAATATTTATTGAAAATGATTACAATATATGATCTTTCTTTACTTTTCCACTTGTAACATGAAGTGGTAGAACTCTTTGCTAAGACTAGGTGACTCATATTTTGCTGTATTATATGGTATTCACTGTTTTTATTAATCTTTTTCCAGGTTAATTGGTAATTTTAGGATGTAATCATTGTATTTGACCTTAAATTAGGCATACTCATGGTTTTAACTTATAGAAATGAGCATTATTCAGACATGAAATTCGAACAGTCAACAGAAAAAGATAAGTCTACTGCATCACAAAATATGCTAAAATAATTTTAACTAGCATGATATGTAAATTAAACCAAGAAATTAGTTAATTACCTGCAAGTACACCAGCCATATAAACAGTGCCTATACGCAAGGACCCATGCACCATTTCCAAAGGCAGACCAACTAGCACTTGCACTAGAAGATTGAACAGTAGATGCAGCCATCTGATAAATGAGAGAAAGTGAATCTTTAGTTTCTTAAATAGAAAATGAAAGAAATAGTTTACCCTAAATTAGTCAAATGAATATTTCATCTCTTACGATCAATCTGAACAAACAAAAAGAAACATTTGGAATATATCTAATTGTAAGTAGTGAGCCAACATAAAAAGTGATGACAAGAATTAGACACAAGAAATTCAACGATCAAAAAATTAGAATCATTGAGGCTTTTCAAAAGTAATTGGTATAATTCATATTACATAGAATTGTGCTACAACTATGTTTCTCTAATTATCAGCATTCAGATCATTCATCTATTAAAACACTGCATGATTAGAAAATAGGTAATTTAATTTACAAAATTATTTGGCAACAAAAATATCAGCATTACTCTTAAATATACACACATACCCAGCATGAATAAGCATGTAAAGGAAAAATCTCCATACTTCTTCCTTCTTGTCTGGATGATATATGAAAGGGCTATCAATGGGAACTGGTCCAGTAGCACTCACTTCTCCCATAGTAATTGCATAGTAGGCAAAAAAGGAAACCTTAAAGAAAGAAAAGAAAGGCATGAGAAATTAACTTATCCAAGAGAGTGATAATAATCTAAAAAAATTGGATTGGAATTATTTTATCTGGTTTCTCCTTCTAATTCTCTAACTTATTTAAACATTAATATAAATTGTACTTGTGAGTTTCTTCTTTGGCTGTCATCAATAACTTTTAAACTTAGAAAGAAAGTTTATGAGATATTTAAATAATGTTATTTATTTGCATTTTATATTTAACTTGTGCATCTGTTTTATGACTACTTATCTTAGGTTTTTTAGTTTTTTCTCTGCGTTCCAGCTATTTTTATATTTATCTTATTATATTTTCTTATTCTTATAGTATATTTATTATAATGGATGTAATTGGGGCTAACCTGTATTCATTAAAGAAATAATAATAATGATAATAATCAAACTCTAAGTGATTAGAATTTTCTTAATGCCACATGCAGAACCACATAAAACAGGACCGGCAAGAGGCTTTTCTTCACAGCATACGGACAGATTATGGTTCAATGTCTAGTCTTCCTTTATTTTGAATAAATGAAAGACGTATTTTCCGCCAAGTCTTTGCCTTTTTAATTGGGAAACTCATTTAATTACGTTAATTGCTAGCAAAACTATCAATCCAATCTAAATTTTGTGGCAATAAATGTTCCTAATGTGTTTTGTGTGCATTCCAATGCTTTTATGGAAACATTTTTAACTACCTGACGATTTGCTTATATTTAAGAGGCACATTCAGATGCTGTGCCAAAGTAAATACAATCTCATCCTACACTCGAAATTTTCAGCAACTCGGTACCTCAGTGATAACGGGAATTTGCTAGTAAGCGGTCGCACATGCTTGGATTCAACGCATGGCTAACAAGTTCCGAAAGAATTAAAGCGACCGAGGGAATCCCAGCGTGACACCAAAAGAGGAGAAAAAGAGTTCAAATGCCTTCTACCACTAACGACCTTAGCAGCCACCGCCAGGTTAGTGGCTGTGGCGCTGACTAGGTTAACGGAATTATTAGGATGCATTCAACGGTTTAATGAGCAAGGATTGGTGGTTTAGTTGCTTAATAATCCTAAAAGTACTTATTTGACTAGAGTTTGGAAAATAGACTCTCTCTTAGACTCTCCGCATTCCTACGAAGGCTTTCCACTTGAAAAGAAAGGCAAATGGTTATGAAGTTCGTAACACGAAGGAAGCCCGCTGGGCCACTAATGACACCGTCAAGGCTTCAACCTCTAGCGTTTTCTGACAACTCCGCAAATTCCACGAAGACTCATTTCGTCAAATGGGGTAATTTGATTGAATACATACCTCTATGAGAGTTATGAGAACGATGAAAAACGGAGGAGGACAGCACTTGTAGTGGTCGGCGTAGTACTTTCTGTCTCTCTCCTCGGTCAGGAACTCGTCTGCTATTACTCTCACCATCCTAAAAATAAGAAGGATGAATTAATACAGTATATAAAAAAAATCTTATGAAAGGAAATCTACAACGCCTTGTGCCTTATTGAAGAAATTATCAATTTTTCTGTTTGGCATACATTAAAACGAATGCGAATTAAACGCGGTTAGTGACCGTAGCCACTGAGTCTTCTCCTTTCCAGGCCTCAGAATGAAAAGACGAAAGGGCGAGTGGAAAGCTAGGGAAAGGCAAATCCTTAGTGGAGTGAAGGGGTGAATACGAAGGGTTGAAGGCAAAGGCTATGAGGAAAGGAAGTTAATTACAAGGAGAATCGGTTTCATTTGTGGATATATTAGAAACGTTTTTGACTTTTGGCATAGTGATATAATTTCTAAAAGTTATAAAATAATAGAAATTTATAGATAAAAATTCTAGATGAAGATTTAACTCAAAAAAATATATCGGGCAGAAAGCCTTCCACATTGAGATTCGACCTTATTTGACGAAATAAGAAGAATACAGGTAAACTCTTTTAGAATTATCCTGCAAACTCCAATGAAAATTACTTTTCTATCATCATGACAAACACAATGGGAACCCATCACCTCCCGGGACTAGGATTGTCTCGTAAACATTATATTAGGATTTCTTTGTTATTTTTTTTAACTTGTTAATTATGGTTGCAGCTTTGAACATTGAACAAAGGGGACACTTACTAATATCGATAACCTTAGTAGAATATATACCGATAACTTGATAATAAATTTATGGTTATCTATATTTCTAATCTCAAATTTGATTATATTCATAAAATTCATAGGGCCTAATGATGATTAATCACAATCACACACAGAATCAATAACATAATATTGACACGAATTGGGCACACCCCTTTTCCAATACTTTACTGTCTGCCTATAAGAAATTAGATAGACTAAATTATTATCTGATCTCCAAGATGCATCATCATATTAGCTCACATTTGGCGAACTCATACCTTCGTAAGGAACCGGTTGCTAAATAGTCAACAACCGCGCGGACATTCTCGCAAAAGTGCGCGACTAATTTCGCGCGTAGAAGCTGATACCTTTCAGGGGGTGCAATGGAGCAATTGAAGGGAGATTGACATATTGGCGTCACCTTTTGAAAAGAGGAGGCTCTCGAGTCAGGATGTGGAAGTCGTTTTCACTGCAAACTTCTCTGTCTCGTTGGTGCACTGCGCATTTGAAGCTGCGAGTCCTCTTACCGCTCATCTGCAAAGACATAGGACGCCTTTTACTCCTGCACATGTAAACATGATTCTACAAGGAGACCGATGTAGTATGAGTTTCAATGACGAGCACAAACATTCATGCGCAAACGAAAATGAATCCGAAATCCTCTGATCGGATTTTATCAATGCTAATGATCTGCTAGCTTAAGCGACTTTTTCGAGTTAGTTTCAATGACGAGCACAAACATTCATGCGCAAACGAAAATGAATCCAAAATCATTTGATCGGATTTTATCCATGCTAATGATCTGCTAGCTTAAGCGACTTTTTCGATAGATGAATGATTAGCTAATCAAACAATGAAATAATCTGAATGGAATAGATGAGTTCCTTCGCATTCTTAATATTTTTTCTTACCATATAAATGTTAATGAACAATACATTTTAATAATATGAATGATTGATATGAATTTCAATGATTCTATGTCACAAACTGATAGTAATTAATTATTATTGTATATATCCGTTAATATCACGTTAGTTTTGGTTAGTATTATCAGTAATGTTCAATGAAAGAAAGAAACAAGATCAGTTAAATTCACCCATTCATGTTATCAATGTATATTTTTTTAGAAATAGCTAGTAATGTTTCCTTCAAATAACTCCTACACCATCACAGTCTCCTTTTTTGAAAATTTAATTTGTTCTCTACTTTATTAATTACTTTCTTTCTAATTCTTGTTCAAATTTCTTTAAAATTATCAATAGTTTTCATTCTGTTACTAGACCTATTTCTGCTCTGACTTCAAAAGTTTTAAAGGTGACCGCATGTACTTTATCTAACATCTGATGAAGAAATTGACGTAAATATCACAGTTAATACATTTATGTTATGCTTGCAGCATTGCACCATCCTTATTAGGTAGTTTTAGCTGACTGAAATGAAAAATTATGAATTTTCATTTCCTGAGAATCCTTCATTGAGGAATAATCATCAAATGAAATGGCTCTCTACCCTCTCGCTAGAATGGTCCGCACCAAAATTTGTTCCTTACTGATATTTTTCTCTTCATATTCACTCTAAAAATAAGTGTACGTATCATCTGCTCTTGTCTCCAACTACAATCGAGATTTCAAGTAGCGAAAAATAATCGCAATATTTTCACTAAATACGACGAAAACTGTTACACCTTCGGTCCTTCACGATTTACCTCACTAACCTTCAAATTATAGGTGTAATCCGGTTCATTCAAAGTATAAATAAAATTACCTATCGTGGGTTATTGGTTTGGTGGCGCATATTAATGTCACATGGCAGTAAAAATGCACGATGTATCGTCGTCATACTGAATGTAGAGTGATTTTCTGTAGAGCGATTGTCATAATTTTTTACATAATTTACATCAGTCATAATGTGCAAGTAAAAATCCTTTCTGATCGGTGTCGCCTCATCTTTTCATCAAAATTGAAAATGTAAAATTGTTTGTTGGTTGTTTGATGAATTGACTTGATGTCACAAACTCCGGGTTCACCCATATTATATTAATTTCGGAAAGAGTTAATCTGAGTAGAGAAAAATCTGCTTTCGGATTATACATGAGGTTTTTTTCTTTGTTTCTCTGAATCTCGTGAAGGTAAAACACCTACCACAACCATCAGAGAATTCTAGGACTTTTAGTTTCCCATTTTTCTTTCAAGCAAAAAAAATGGAAGACGATGGGGGTAGAAAAAATGTATAGTGTTTGTTTTAAATGATCAGATCAGTTTTTCGTCCGAAACGTTTACAATACAGTAAAGCTGCACCATTAAAAATAAAGTAAATCATGTTCTTGTTCAAAGGGTTTATAGTTTATACCAATATGACAGATGGATATTATTTTCATATTTTTATGAAATCGCTAATTAAAACGAAATGAATGCTGATTAAGGGCCTCAATCTTATAGTGAACACCAGCAAATCAATGCTAATGAAGCATTACAAACTTCTCAAATAATCTCTTCTTAAAGCACAGTGATATGTGATAAAAATAGAAAATATAAACAAACTCTCTTACGAGGTAGGGGTTTTTTGTGAATGGTGTGATTTAATAGGGCAACAGTGTCTCTTAATATAAAACTGAGGATATTTTCGGCTGAGGCAATCAACCATAAATAAATCAGGACATTCATTTCTTAATGAAATTATAAAGGAAAACGCTATTAAGCAATTTAAATTATTTTATTTCTTGTAGAAAGTCAAAGAATACTTTTTTGTAATTCGTTTGTCTAAGTTTAAACAGACTAGAAAGAGGAAATGTCTACGTGAAAAGAAGATCTATTAATAACTACAGTTCATGCATGCCATTAAAATTTTTAACCATGTTTCATATAAACTACATTTATGAATTTTAAATTAACAATATTTTCATCTCTATAATAATCATATCATTTGTGCTTGGTCTTTGCTTTATGATTGGTGTTTGTCGTTCGTGGTAATTTGTTCCACATGTCATTGGTTGTCTAACACTTTATCTAACATCTGATGGATAACTTAATCGTCTTTTGTTACTTGTATTTTTTGGAATATTAGAAGTTGAAATCGTGTTTGAAAGAAATAAAATACATGTGATTTTATTTTAAAGTATAGACAACCTTCTATGCTAATGTTAAAATGAAAAATGTGGCATAGATTAAAACATCGTCTTTAGAGAGAGAGAGATAAGGAAGGACTATAAAAATAAAATCGCCATATTAAAAATTATTTTGCGCTACGCATAGTAGTTATTGAATTTGCTTGCTACTTTTTTCACTAATGTCCAACAAATAATACTGTGTATACGGCTGTGCAAATAGTAAGCCATGCTCAATATCATTCCTTTCGCTATTTATTTTGTCGACGTGCATTTAGGCTACAAGTAATAACTAGTATGTACGTCAATTATTATTTATAAGTTATTGGACCGATTCTAGACTACAGATATCTTTTCTATAGAACAGTATAACTATAAACTATTCATTTTATGGAAATTATCCAACAACAGTTTTAAAATCAATGTTTCACCGAAAATTAAAAAGAGATAACGGATCCAACGTAGTTGTCTTTAATTGTGAGTATCTAAACTACTATCGCTTCAATTTTCACTGCAAGTCCAAATCTAAATCTCTCTAGCCTTTCATATAAAATTACCATCACCCAGATGAAAGAGAATAAAAGAAAAGGAAAAAAAATTGTTAAGAAATTTCTATTGATTACCAATGTTTATGGTCAACACGGAAATAATCCAATTTTAAGCTACGAAAGAATAAATGAATGATTAAGTGAAATATGATAAGGAAATATAAAAGGCAGTTCCACACCAATGTTATTTAAGCAAGCATGCATAAAATTGCCGAACTTAACATAAAATACTTTTATTTGGCGAGTATGAAGTTACCTCACAACACATATTATGATGTTTTTTAAAACATCCCTCAAGACTCACCACATTGACAAAGTCCTGAAACGTGATGGCGGTGGTCCGGCGCTCAGCAGCTTTCTCTTCCAATAGCTCCCTCTTGTGCGCGTCCACCTCCGAGCAGAACTCTGGGCTGCGGAGCGCAACCAAGAAGTCCTCCCACGGGATCTCCCCGAAGCCCTCGGGATCATACTGACAAAATCATCATAAGAATATGTACGCGACCTCAGACCACGGACTCATACCCGAAAGAGCATCTTAAGTTACACCAGCTCCTTTTGTGAGGGGTGAGCAACCACGAACCGTTTTTCCAAGGGAGGAATCCATCGCCGCAAAAATTAATTCGGGGTCTGGCACGCTTCAACTTAGCTTTGAGGAAAAATAATGCGTTTTTTTTTATTAAAGCTGAATTTTGAAATTAAGGCGCTCTTTGAATAAAGAGCCATAGTTTCACTAATTGAAAATTCACATCAAGCAATAGCCAATTGCAGAGACGTGTGCAATATGGCATTCATAAAATACAAGCGATTCTTCCTCTAAAGTTCAACGAAGGTGACCAAAGATTCTCTGAATTAATTTGATAAGCAAAAAGAACGCTATTTATCGCGAAGGTATACGTAGTGGTTAGCTTTTAATTTATTAGAAAGAACTTTTGTTTTATTTCAGAAACTCAACAAGCTAGAGAAACCCTCTTAAGTTTGCAATTCTAACAAAGAATGGGCAATTAAGCAAAACGAATTCGGTATGCTCATCACATTCGAGCTAATACGCTCGTTCCGAGTAGAAAGTGAAGATAAACGTCCATTCTTTCACCTATAAAGTGATATTAATACACTTCGTGACCAGCACTTTCACTGTTTATGTGCAAAGGAGAACAGGAAACATAAGTATGGAGAAATTTTTCACACAACTAATAGAAGCAGATTGCTTAAATATGCCATCTTTTAGGTGGCCATTCAACCTTCAATTTTTTAACCATCCCAGGATATAGAGATAAGAAATTGGTAAACAGGAAGCTATTCCATCCTAGTTTTTTCTCTTCTTCAAAGGAAAAGTTCATCAAAAAATCTTTTACCGTGACTAAGAAAAAATGAAGTTTTCAGAGCATAAAAGATGCATGAGCGAATGTAGAAACTGTTTTGAAATTGGGCGAAAAATATTCTGAAGTTAAACTGTTATCGGTATGAATTAATGACGACATTTCTTGGGCACAAAAACCAGAAAATATTTTTTAAATTTTGTTTCCGAGTTATAAAATACTATGGAGTAAATTGATTGATGTTTAAGTTCCATATAAATCATTTTATATTGACTCTTAAACCACAAAAGAGAAATGGTACATCATATGCTTGTAGATCAAATTGTAAGATTTTAAAATGGTCTAGATATAGAATAAATCCATTTATTTCATAGGAAAACAATGAAAACACATGGAAAAAACGTAATGAACCCAAAAATAATTCAGAATCAAAATAGTAGTTATAAAATTTACATTATACATTTACTATCGTATGTTTGTATTGTACTAATCGTATGATTCTATCATACAATTCGAAATGTGCAATTTCTCAGTGTCCTCATTGTTAGAAAGAGGGATGACTAGGGTAAAAAATTTGTTGATAACTTTCAGACGAAGAATTATAAGAAATAATTCATAATAAAACAGTTTCAAAATTATCAGACTTCTAGGGAGATTTTTTCCTTGAAATATGGGATTATTTTCAGATACTGCAAGTTGGAAAAATATTCATGTTTCTTTCAACCAATTTGCAAGAATTATTCCACAGCGGCTTTTGTTTCAAAAACCAAATCTTCCTCTAATTCTGTTAGTCTCGACTACATAGAGCCATTAAAATAGTCACCATGACATTGGTTGAACGACTT
Organism: Sympetrum striolatum; assembly: GCA_947579665.1. Taxonomy (NCBI): domain Eukaryota; kingdom Metazoa; phylum Arthropoda; class Insecta; order Odonata; family Libellulidae; genus Sympetrum; species Sympetrum striolatum. The sequence goes on from OX388341.1 coordinate 84,130,772, forward strand.
GGACACGCTCGTAAATAAATTTTAATTATTGTACGAGTGTGGTACACAATACTCTATGCTCACCTTATCGAAGAGAGTTCGCCATTTCTGAAAGAGAGGAAAAAGTAAGTTGATCAAATCGTGCGTACAGGGAAATATAATTTTTACCTAAGTCTCAGATCTAATGAGGCATGCTCAGAGTAAACCAGAAAATATACGATTAGAGCACCACTATACGATCAAAATTATTCATGAATTACCAGCAAAATTTATAGTAGAGAGAATTAAATTAGATTTGCGGAAGTCATGAATTGAGCATATTTTACGCACGTCTCTAAGAAGCTCTCTCCTCAGTTCGGACTCGTCCAACTCCGACCTGGTATCCTCCTCCTCTTCGCCAACCACACATGCTGCGGCCCCACACTCCTCGCAGCCGCCCCTCTTCTTTTCCGCCCCACCGCCCCCCGACTCCTCCACTCCTCCACCCCCGAAAGGAAACGGTCTCCTGGACACGGAATATATGGATATGGGCCATGAGAGTCTCATTGCCCACCACTTATTCCCTCCCTTCTCCCCTCCGCTGCGATTTCCTCCACCGACGCTATCCCGTTACCATAGCAAATCAGCGATCACGCGTGGGCAGTACAATAGGCACGCTTTACAGTCTTTGGAGTTATTGTCCTAGGCAGTGACAAATGCAACTGATTGTTCAACAGTGCCAGCATCAAAGTTTTCAACTATACAATTATAGCGGAGAAGCTGCCTGTGTATTGAGCGCCTCCCTTCCACTAAGAAGGCGTAAACAAACGTATAAACTATGCTGGACGACTCGAAAAACTCTACGGTCGCCCCGATTACAGCTTTCGACTGTTCCCTTCTCTAATTCTGCGGGAAATTGGATACACTTCTAAAAAAACCGTCCGGATCGGGTGAAGAGGACTCAGTGGAGATGTCCTCAATCACGCCATGTTAGTGCCACGGATATTTAATCAAATTCGATCGGTCGAGAAATGATTCCGCTTCTTTCTGGGAGAGCGCCTTCCGACCACTCTCCCTCTCTTGCCCATCATCATCTCACACACAGCCCATCGCCGTTGCCCACTTCTCCTCCCACCAAAGACTTCTTCCTCGACGCCACCTCGAGAGCTCTTCTTCAATTCTGAAAAAAAGAGTACAAGTTTTAGACTTACTTGACATCATTAATCACAAGTCCGACAATTTATTTTATGCATTTTAAAAATGGAGATGATACAAATTACTCGAAGACGAATTCTTCCGAAGCAAATTCCTCGAGAACGGATTCTCCGAACGATCGATTCTTCGAATGACAAATTCTTCCAAAATTGAAACCACTCTAATGAATCTAAAGTATTCCAAAATTTATATCAAAGGAATTGATTCGGAGCTGAAACCAGTAAATTTAAGAACCACGATTGATGGGTTGGGTGCAGGCATCGAATGCAACATTTATTTCGAAGAATTTGTCATTGAAGAATTTATCGGTCGATGAATTTCTTTTCGAAGAATTTCTTTTCGAAGAATTTTGTTTCTAAAGAGTTCCCAGTTTTGACAGGATGATGCTTCTCACTCTTATAAGCATACTTAATGTCACATACTTTACAATAGAGAATGAGATTGATATTGTGATGAATGGAAACAATGATGCGCGCCCAGGACTAACCAAGGAGTAAACTGCCATGAAAAGTCTGCCGACATCGGGAATCGAACTACGGGTCTCCCACTCTCCGTGGGGGAGTTCTTACCAATTAACTTAAATTCTCTCGAAGAACATTCTCACACCTCATATTGGACCCAACTAACCTTTCCATGTTGAGGATAGAGAGAAATAAAGCTATAAAAAAGAAGAAAGATACTAATGTGTGAATTCACCAAAACAGAGTCAAGATAAGAGATAAAATCTCAATTGCGGGAAACCATCCGCATGAAGGAGAGTGAAAACTCTGCGAAACCTTCTGGTATTAACAGTTAAATTTTTAAATAAAAGGAAATCAATATCTGGGATCTGAAAAGAAGAAATCTACAATAAAATATGAAATATATATCCTAGTAGTAAATACTTATAACTATTACATAAACTGAAACGTGACAGAGAATTAGTAACTTGCTTTATCATGGAGCGGCAAAACGCCTTGATAAGGCAAAATATCATGAACCACAAAGTAGAGTGATTTCAGTCATCTAAATCATGTAAAAGCATAAAAGGAAACAGAAGATTATTGGAAGTTACTAGTGTTATTTGTCCAAAAAAATTAAGCTCTCCCAAAATTCTAAAAGTGGGAGGAGAGATCGCTTCAACCTGATACTAATACCTGTGCAATGAAAGAATTTAGATAAAAGCCTCATCCAACATCGCAATGTTGTAATTTGAACTAAAATCAATGCCATGGCTAAGAATTCCTTTTGGGGTCTTAAGAAACACTATCTCCACTTTCTCCGAAGCCAGCACGTGCTCAACCACAGCTCGAGGTAAATATCCGGATGGTTCGAAGGCATTAACTACCCCCTGTGAGCCGGTGTATAAATATTTTCCTCTTTAGTCAGTCGCGAGTCGTGAGAATTTCCAGGGTAAAATTAGAATAAGAATTTATTTAAAATATCAGTAGGATGAACGGAGAGTTGCCATTGAAACATGATTCAGAGGAATAAGTGCCGTTATTGATTCTTTTGAACTGAACTCTATTTGACTAATTACATACTTAATTAGATAATTTCCAACGTGTTTAGTAGCTGTGGGACTAAGTTAGGATATACTGGGAAACATACATAGAAATATTTTCTTGAGCCTAAATAAGCACTGTAGGTATAATATACTCAGAAGAGTAACTTGTAAATAAACAGAGGATCAAATAGATGCCTCTGGTGACGATTCCACGTCAATCAGTTTGTTTACGTTTCCTCTAAAGTGTACACTATCAAAAGCGCCTTAAATTCTTTAAATCTCGTTGAGGGTTTGTATGTAAATCTGTCTCACCAGAACTACAGGGAAGCAACCGACCGACCTTGTCTTCTTCCCCTCTGACTTAGAATGGTTTCACGAAGCACTGCTATTCACTTTCTTAAGGGCTATTCGAGTAAACTGAGAGGATTATGATATAAGCAGCCAACAAAAAGAACCTAGCAGTACTGCACAAAGCAAGATAAGTTTACCAAAATTTAAAATCGTAATTAAAAATCTAAAACTTAAATCATACTTCAAATTATGTATCATAATTATTGACAATTTGAAAAAAAACGAAAGTACGGAAAGAAAATACCGAATATTCTCAGCATTAACAAGCTAATTTGCATGAAAGTAAAATTTAATCAAGTGTTCATTGAATTTGAATCAAATTTCATTGAATGTATCAATCTGACAATCTGAAAATAAGTTCAGCTGAATCAGTATTTGAGTTGCACGTACCTTCTTCTATTATGTCAGTACATTAAAGTACGAAAAAAATCCATCCGAAGTAAAAGAATTATAAAAACTTTGGATATTTTTTGATTATTCTCATACGATGATAAATGATACCAAGAATTAGCAAATAAATCGAACTTAACCCCCCACTCTAAATAGTACTGCATAATGATTACAACATAAAGTGGGTTTTTATTTTCTTATCTTTATTAAAAATACAAATGAGATGCCTGTACATATTAAAGGTTTACATTTATTTTATTAATTATTTTCGTAGCTATTCAAGCTTCAATGTATGAACAATGAATTTTTCAACTATCATTTTAAGGAAATATAACATAACACAATAACCTATTCTTTGTTTCCTAAGCTTAAATCTGCTTAGGATAATTTGAATTAAATATTTAGAATTTACAATATATTACAAGAAATGACCAGAAGATGCTGAGAAAACACCAAACCAATGATTTTAAAAGTAACCTAAAAATAAATAGATTTTTCCATTGCATGGAATAAATAGACATTCTTATCAACCCTAAACATTTAAGACTTATCAAGAAAAACACAATGCAATGAACGATAATGCACTTAGCGAAATATAAAAGTCTTCCTAAAAGACCTTTTATAAGCCTATTATATTCGGAGATCACGATGGATTTCAAACTTGAGTATCGATTTTGATTGTACTCACACCAACTAGAAAGTGACAGGTCTGCACTTCTTTTGAGAGCACAGCAAACGCAGCATTTAAAGGCAGATGGTGCCTCAGAATGTAAAACAATCTCATAGATTTTACAGGCACAAAGATTAACGAGACAGAATTTGACTCACTGAAATATATAATACGGAAAATATATATCTTCTAACGTTATTTTTTACCGAATTTTTATTTTTTAGGAGGAGATTAGGACATCGAAACGTTCAGACACATCGATATCTAATGCTCCTGATATGGATGCGGAGGTTACAAATCTTAAATTTTCACATTTTAAATATCAATTAATACCACCAGCAGTTTTGCCCAGAACATTCTCTTCCCTTTGATCCTCATATTGAACAAGAATTGAATATTGCAGAAAGTAATTCGTAATAAATATATTTCACTCTGACTGAATATCGCATATCGTATTATAAATTGTAAGAGGAAGAATGATATTCAAATAGTAAATAAATAGAGGAGGTATAAAAATGAAATTTTACAGCTAATTATGAGGAAAAGCTTATATATAATCACAACAGAAAATTTCGGAAAACTATAATTATAATTAACTGATTCCTAGATCAACTAGTACATAATTTACTGCTTATATAATTAATTACTAAAGTTTAGAAGAAAATTTTATTACAAATTGAGCAACTCCTTGAGAAATTCCTTGTTGACAATATTTTTTTGTTTTGTTTACATGTTGATTTTGGATCAAAAATAAGAAAAATATTTATCAAAATAAAACGCATGAAAAGTAATTCAGCGGGACTCAGGAGAATCTGAATTTCTTATTCGACTTGTCCTCAAAATGACTGGAAAGAAAATACAAAATTGATAAACTCCTCATATCCCAATCATTCAGGAACAAATCCATGTTAATTGGGAAGCTTTCTCATAAACTTTCAGCCAGTGCTTATGATTCCGCCTGATGCTATCGCAATTATATTTTATCGCATTTATTCTCATATTTTAGTAAATCGTTGCTTGCTTAGCTCTTAAACGCTCCATACCTTTCTATTGGTATGAAAACTTTTCATTGAGGGAAATAAAACAATTTACGTGAATGTGGTGAATATTCAGACGGAAAATCTACACAGGTTTAAAATGATGTGACTGAGGCCGTTAGGAAAGCCTCATAGAGCGCACCGCTTGAATAGAATTTGCATACGAAGAGGATGCGGAACTCTCAGCGTATTGAATTGCATCACATGAGGTATCCTTGTTCACCCACGTCACATGGTTTAAAAATTCTAATATTTGTAGCAAAAGCAAACATTCTTTAGCAATATCAACCAACGCAACATCATAAAACGATAAAAAATGAGAAATCAAAGAAAAATGCAGTTATTTCTTTTGTACCAAGAAGAAATCTAAAAAACGGGCACATCTCATTTTCTCGACATTTTACCAACAATAAGCTTTCATAGAATATAAAAACTTCTGATCCTTTGTCGCTCTTTTCTCACAGCAGAGGAGAAACGAGAAAGATAAGATCTAATCGTGATTCTGGGAGGCATTCAGTCAAAAATACGACGGGATACCATGGGAAGGACCCGTAGCGGTGTGACTTCCGGCAATCGACTTGGCTGCCCTATTTACTGAGCCACCAGACACATCGGTGCCATCGACTCAATACATCGTAGATTGTTATATCATTAAATTCGACTCCTGCTTCATGAGCAACGTGCCGCGTGACCTACGTTCCATCGACACAAGAAATAGTTCACTGCACGGAATTACAATCTCATGTTCTAGGAGAGGAATATATTATTGACAGGTCCTCCCGTTAATGTCCAGTCAACATTCATTCAATTGATAATCGACCAGAACTTGGTTTTATTGCGTAATTTAAATAACTATGGATGGATAAAGATTAAATGAGATGATAAACCAGTTCTTTCCAAAATCTGATGGTATCCTAACAAAACATTTTTCAATAAATCATTAATTTTATATTCCTGAAAAACTACCATACCGGTAATGCGTTAAATCCGTTCAAATATAAAAACTAACCTCGAGGCATAAATGATTTGACAAGAGATAAGCAAGTGAGGACGGCCTAACGGATTAGAAGCTTTGCTGCAACTCCATTCGATTTTGATTGGAAATGGTTCTAAAATCACCGTCCGCCTGATCCAGAAAACGTGGAAACGTGACTAAACTTGGGGGTTGCCCCTTTGTTTGACTGCCCGCTATGGGGAAACGCGGCATTCGAAGGAATCGAGAGATCGCAGTATCGACCTGAAGCCAAGCAAACGAGGGGATATGGGGGAACGACGAGGGGGCGAGGCGCTGCTCCCAAGGGTGGGGGAGGAAGAGAAACTATGAGTTCGAAGAAAATGTTTTGCCAGCGTCGCGGCTCACCTTAAGTCTCCAAGCACTCCTAATCCTCGAGTTAGATGCTCCTCCACACCCACGAGTCTGCCACGGCCGCGACTCCCAAATTCTTCGCTATACTCACTTCGACCACGAAATGCTTTTGCCAACTTCCGATCGGGAGAACGGAGCAGACGAGAGGAACCCTTAGCGGAGCGTGAGAGAGACTGCGGAGGGGAGAGGGATCGACACGCGGACTGAGGAGAGGTGCGCGGGGAGCGGAGAGTTTGGGGGTGGGGAACCCGATGTGGAGGTATCCGAAAGGGGAGGGGGCGATCGGTGGGCATGCGCCGTGGCGTTAGTGGCGCGCGTCTTCCCCACACCCTACCGCCGCCTCTCCACTCCCCCACGAAATACCATCGACGTACAGAAGCTGTTTTCCTTCGAGTGCGCTCACCGCCCTGTTTCGTGAGCGCGTGCGGTCTCCCCCAAAAAACGCGATCGGTCCTAAACAATGACGCACTAGCCGAGACGTGGAGTCGTGCGATCGATATGACCCTCGAGGGGCGAAAGACACGCATGTGAAGGAGGCCATCACTACGCGTGCCTTAGCCACGCATACCTTAGGAGGCGAAGAATGCAAGGGACGCCGCGACGGCTGGAAGCGCGTCGTTACGTAAAGGCGTCGCAGACGAGAGAGGCGGATTGACTGGAAGGGAGCGAAGAGTAAAGAACGATGGAAAAATAGTTGCATAAACTTGAGGAAAACGATGCAATTAACTTTCGGCATTGGTGAAGAACTTCGAGGATACTTTTCAAACCAGAATGCTAAACTGAACTGAACATAAACTCGATCTCTTAGGGAAGTAATTAAAATTTTGTCCTTGATCTACAAGATCAATGATAAATCGTTATATGATTTGGGAGTTGCTCTTAGAATTTAATGTAATGTTTTATTTAATTTCGTAACTTCTTGTCCCTTATTAAATTATTGGCATTGAATTGAATGAAAAGAAAACTTAAGATAGAAAGATGTCAACAACAGAAAAATAAACACAATAGATTTCTTTTTTATTTTTCTCAAGAATCCTCACTATCTTGCATTTCTTGGTTCTGTTGTCCTCTCCTTAAACCTGAGTCTTTCTTCTTGCATGCGGAAAGGTTTAATTTAATTATTTGGAAAGGCAGAGGGAGGAGGCCTTAAAACTGAGCAACCTTTGTACAGGAGCATGTTAGGTGATATATTACTGGAAGATAAGAAGAGAATTAAGTTGAAATGGAGAAAGAATGAAGTTTTTAGTTCATTAATGCAGATATATAATGCATTATCACAGAATTAATATGCTATCAATGGAAGTATTCTCCAAGCTAGAAAATTTAGAAGTTGAGTAAAAAACTAATTTGCAGTAATGAATGTGCTTAAGTGTTGATAACTTCAAAGTTAAAATCTACCGATGTGGCTATGATGTTGTGGAAATTCATGATATACATATATAATCTTTCAAAGAAGTTATTTAAAAAATTAGTTAATTATAAAGTAGCATTATATTTTTGTTATCTTGGTTGTCAGTTTAACATAAAATAAGTCTCTTATTTTCCTTCCTAGAGATAATTTGACAATATAAATTAAAAAGAATTAATCAATACATCTACAAATGGATTATATATTGGCATTATACATACATAGAAATACATTGTAAATTATGCAAGATATTTTTGGGCTCCTGATAGGCCATCACTGCTTCTACAGCAGTTCAGCTGCATACATTTTATCTGCTGTTCATCACCCTACTGCACAGTCCCCTACTTCTCTCATGTTTCCTATATAAATTCAATCACAAATATATTATTAAAGGCAAAGCACATTTCACTTGAAGGAATTGGATTTTTAGTAAAGGACTTAAACTGCAATCCAGGTAACTTGTTCCATTCCACTATGCTACTATTCAAATAGAGGATTTGGCAATATAATTTCTTTTTGGCATTAGTTTTATTTAGTAAGTATCACCTATTCCTTAAAATTTGGTGTCTAGATTAGATTTTTAAAATCTTCCCATACTTCACTATCAGCTATTACCTAGTAAACACGACCTAGATTGTTTATTTCCCCTCTCTTCTGTAATGATTCCCAACCTTTGAGGGCCTTCAACATTTCTGAGATGCTATCTGTTTCCCATTTCTCAAAATGTTCCCATACTGTCATAGTATATCCTAGGATAAGTTTGACAAAGGTTAGGTGCCCTAATTATTTTTCTTTGCTACTGCTAACTCTTTAATTTCTCATGATGCGATGTAACATCCTATACGTTTTCACTACCAAATGATCTATGTGTTTCTCTGAATCCAAATTTCTATGCAATATGATCCCCAAATATTTATAGTGATCAGACGTTGTTATAATCTCTCCATTAAAGTGACATCTATGGAATGAAATTGTTTTCTTATTTGAAAATATGATGTACCTACTTATACTCACATTAATACTTGCATTTATACTCATTCTAATTTTTTCAATCCAGTCTTCTACAACATTTAAATCTTTCTGTAATGCATTCCTATCCTTTATATTTTTTGTTTATGTAAGATGCAATAATCAGGGAATAAAAAATGCTAGAGTTAATGCAATCAGGGAGGTCATCAATATAAATTCGAAAAAGTAAAGATTAAGTAAAAGAAAGAAAAAGTTTTCTCATTCAATTGTTTCAATCAGCAACATCATGGACTAATACACAGAAGATGGGGTTGTTGCAGTTCTTAAGGATGTGCCCAGCCAATCACTTCATCTCATCAGAATTCTTCAGAGAAGCCCATGAGACTTGCCTCTCATAATAACACAGAAGCTTCCATCCTCTGTAAATCTTACCTTTGACCATTTCTTCCAATACTGTCTCCAACAGACTATTTTACCTTAATCTATACCTGATGAAGTTTTCTCTTCTTTCTATGGACTTATTTGCTCTTCAAGGAAAGGATGGAGGGAATTACTTGTACTGGCCATTTTATTTTCAATATTCTCTTGTAGAATCACATCTCCATTACTTCTAATCTTTGCTGCTCTTGTAGCACATGTTCATCAGCCCTAAGAAAGGTCACTCCACAACTAACATTACACACATCCATATTAGGTGTTTTTGCTTCTTTACTAGCAGAATTATTTGGCCCATTGAGGTGTGTCCATTCCTAGTTTTACCAGAAAACATGACTACCAATTTCTGCCAAGGACCATCATTTATGTTCTATTTTTATTTATTTTGTGCTTGTATTGCCTCATTCTCTTTTCCATTGAAGACGGAGTTTTTGTTTAATTTTCTTTCTTTTCATCTAGTATTGTACATTTCCTGAAAACAGTGAAATGCTTTAATCTACTTTAATTTAAAAGCCCCCTTTATTCTCTTTATGGCCTCTACAAAATATACATCGACAATTTGTAGTGATAAGCAGGATACTTCTTTTTTGGAAATGGATTAGTTCAAAGTCATGGTAATTTATGGTCAACAATTTAATTTTCATACATTATGATATGATTGTTTGCTTTGTAGATAATGCTACTTGACCAGTAGCCAAACATGACACCCAAGAATCGTAGCTCATCAAGCTTATTGTATACAGATGTCTTACATTAGAATTGGTATTGCTTACCTAGGGGATGTGATTACCCATTAATCCTGTTTTTAAAAATTTTAATGTTGCTTTGATATTACTTTTCTATTCTTAACAACTCAGGGGTCCCTAACCTTTCAAGTTCCGCTATAACATGGGATTTTAAGTCAATTATCCCATCCCCCTTATCATGATGAAAAACATATTTTCAAGTTAACCACAGTACCAACATAAAATAGCAGAGTTATGTTGCAGACAAATAGTTTGGAATACTTAAATAACATGATATCCTTACATCTATAATTTATTATGTCCCTCTGACAAACTTTCTGTGTTCTATAACTGATTGCATGATAACCTCTAACATAATACTCCTCAAATTACAGAATTGTACATAACAACCTCCTTTATATTTTTATTTTAGTAATTGCTTGGTTTTTCTCCTGGCTCTTAATTTTCAGTAAACCTACAGAATTCTGACCAATTTCCTCGTTTAGGGTCCAGCAGGTTAGGGTTGAAAGATTTCAGAAATCATGAATAGTTATTTTTTGTGAATAGTAATATTTTATGTTTTAAAAGAGTTCATTTATAATGCCATTTAAGAAAATGTAAGAAAATAAGAACTTTATTTTTGAAAGTATCACCATTCTAATGAGGCCCTTCCAAGTCCAAGTTTTCCAATGTTCAAGCATTGTTTCATATGAGCAGAAAAGTTGTCCAATATTTTTTTGAAACATAGTAATTGAAATCACTCAAATTTCTTGTGTAATGGCATCCAAAAAGGCCACAAGAACATGTGCTTTGTAATAAAACATGGTCTCCAGATAGCCCCAAAAAAATAGATGGCACAACATCATGTCATGCAAAATTGGAATGAGTATGTAATCTGCACTGTGTAAGCACCACCAAACTACCCGTTTTGAGAAATATCTCAAAAACAAAGATAAGATGTTCAGTCGTCCACGTTTCAATGTTTACTGAAACAGCATGAATCAGGGAGTAATTGCCACCAATTTTGCACGAGATAGTACCCAACCCCTTTTTTATACCCACCCCAAATATGTAATACCTCTATGCAACTACTTTTAATTTAGAAAGTCATTGAAGCAATGAATTGATTACAAGTAATACAATTCTAAAACTTAGGCTGTAACTGTATGACTATGAAATTTTATAATTTTCCCCTTTGCTTCTGAATGATTGGTTTTAGGAGTGTATAAATAGTTTGTAACAAAGAGTTTGTGTATAAATAAACAGAATTATAATGAAACAACAAGAATGAGGGTACTCGGAAAAATTTTGCAAACATCTTGGACAGTGAGGAGGATAAGTACTGCAATGTATATTTAAATAAAAACCTGCAAAATTTCTATCAGCCCCACTCAGTAAATTTAAATAAACATATTGATTTGATGTAAATGATTCTCCGACACTCAGAAATAATGTAGACAAGTTTTTAAACATTTTGATTAGTTCGGTAAAATCTTGCTAAATTGTACAACACAATGACTTGAAAACTGATTTGAATAATACAAATGCCTACATTTCTGGTGAAATCAATTTAAATTAATTAATGAAAATAAAAGGATCTGTATAGTTGAGTAAATATAGTACCAAGTCACAGAGACAGTAAAGAGATGCTTGGAAACAAAACATCTCATAAGGGGTTTTGAGTGCTGAAGTAGGATTCAAAATGGATTAAGAATCAAAAATATGATATATTAAAAATCATAAATTCATCAACAATAGTCTCTCATTATAACAGTTTTTCAATTATTACATTATTTTTTTACAATCATCCTTCCTCTTCTTTTCCTCTTCTTACTAGCTGATACCATCTTCTGCTGCTCCTCCTGAAAAAATTTATAAAAAGAAAAAAATATTAAAGTTATTACTTAATGAGTACACTGCCACAAACTCTAATTATTAAATGATGAGCACCTCTGTACTCTCTCTCTCATTCTTAGTTGGCATATAAATCCAAAATATATGTTAACTAAATTAATTAAATAACTAACAGTTTGCTAAAGATTAATAAAAAGGTATATATTTTTCACTTGCCTTGAGTGTATCCTGCATCTTGGCCAGAGCTTCTTTGTACTTATCCTGGAAGCTAACTAATGAGTCTGGGCTGAGAGAGATCGCAGAAGAATGGCCCATCGAAGCATCTCCACAAATCATCATAGAGAAAGCACCTTGCTGAAAAATCAAAACTTTCCAAAATAAACTTGTGGAGATGGCAAATGAATTATTTATTTTTAATTTAATAAATATAATAAAATAAAAAACAACAATTTAATTTAATTTATAGACTCCCTTGACTTAGAATCATGACATTAGCTTTATAATAATTCAATGATGTTGAAATATGCTTCTGAAATAAGCTGAAAGCTGTGTTAGTACATGATGAATTGTGGGAAATTGTCAGTGAGCTCAAAGCAGAAAATGATCCTGATGTTGGATGGAAAAAGAACAATGATAAAACTAGGGCATACTTCAAGTTGAACCACAAAGACAAACAACACGTACATTTTGAGCATTTGGAAAATGCAGGAAGGCATTATCATCTTAGTATGAAAGAGGCACATTTGAAAGCCAATCATATTTTTTTCAAAAGCTATTTTTATGATGTTTACAAGGATCAGAAAATCGTCATGAGTGTAAAGAGCAATGGGGACTTGCATCAACTTCAAAAAAAGGTGTCACATTTGACCTCTAGCATGATGAGAGAAACTGCATGAATACATCTATGGTATCATCAACTAGGACATATGGATCCAGCAGCAATCAAGCAACTAGTTGATGTAAAATTAGCAACAGGAATCCAAGTGTCTACATGCTAAAGAAAATATTAATATGAGAAAACTGTATCAGAGTAAAATTAACAGTCTAAATTTCCAGATAATGCTCACAAAGAGGAAGAATCAATAGAAGTGGATGCACGATGCCAAATGGAAAGAGATATTTCCTGACTCTAACCCATGACTTCTTGTTTTACTCTAGCCTAGACTAGACTAGACTAGTTTTACTCTAGCCTAGACTTCTGAAAGCTGAGGATGAGGGGTATATTACTGTGAAAACTTAGATAGTGCATTGATGGAATGTTTGACAAGTTACATTGAACCAGTGTGAGCCTGCTACTGGACATGTGAATGAGTAGGATTGTGCCCGAATCTAGTGCGCCATCTATTCTAATGCACATCCCAATTTTTGAGTCAATAAAAGACCCATAACCATGAGTTATGGGTCTTTTATCGACTTAAACAAATTATTTTCGAGTAAATATGGCATATAGCAAAGCTAATTAGAATCTACAAGTGGTAATATCATGAACTATACCTGCGATATTAAGTTCATTAGATAAAGTCAAACAACAAAATTGAAATATTAAATTTATGACTTAGTAATAATATATACACTAATGGCATTTAAAGAGAAAAAAACATGAATAATGCAGAATTATGATTTATTCAAATTAAATGCAGAGAAAATATGCCATTCTCAGCAAAACGTATTTCATACATTACCATGCCTTCTTTGGTCTGCTGTAAGATAGATGGAAGTTATTTGAAGCTGAGCTACAACTTAGGCATAACATATTGAAAGTGTTCATACTGCACCTGATTAGGAGTAAGAATGGTGACAGCAAACCCACGACGGCCTGCCCTTCCGGTTCTTCCAATTCTGTGGATGTGATTCTTCAGATGACGTGGAGGGTCATAACTTATCACCAAATCTACCTGGGGAATGTCAACTCCTCTAGCCAAGGCATCAGAGCTCACTAAACTGAAATGTCAAAATCCAACCCATAAGAAAGCAATTAAACAATGTGATTTTTTTATATTTACTTGAAATTACAGAAAGGGTGGATGAACCTGTATAAAACATAGCTTTATGATTCCCTGAGATGAAATTAAGATGCAACTCATTTAGGAGAAAATTAATTTAAATCATTCAATGGAACAAATGAACTTTTTGACGTTGTTTACATCGACATCCTTAAAAAATGCATAAATTCAAATTTAAAAAAATAGGACGATTCAGTTTTTCATTAGGAAAGGAAATAAATTCTTCACATTTCAATAAGTTAAAAAAGTCTTTGCATTAATCACAAAATTTAAAATAGGCATCTGGGTTTATCCTTCAAAGCCATCTTTAGATGCAAAAAATATAAATATGTATTTCCTCATTATCTACAGCTATATTTCTTTACAGACAAATTGATTCACATTAGAATATGTTAAATTGAAAATTTAATTAATAGAATAATTAGATATGTGGATAAATTAACTAAATAATGTTAATTACCGTATTTACTTGAAAATAATGCTAGTATACTAAGACTTGCCACTAAAGCTTTTTCCAATAAAAACAGAATGATAAAACAATAGTTTAGAATGTGATCAACAGATTTACTCCTACATTGACTAATAAGAAAGCAAAAAAGTAGATTACATGGTTTCTTTTGGAGTTTTTTTTACATCAGAGATTCTTGAACTGATTCCTGTTACTTACACATTGGTTGATCCTCGAGCAAAATCAGTCATGATTTTTTGCCTATCTTGAATCTGCAGATCTGCTGAGAGGTGAGTCAACAAAATTGGAGAGTCATTTGATAACATAAGGGACAGAAGCAATGCCAAGCGAGCAGCAGACTGCCGTGAGCTGGAGAAGATTAGTGCCTTGTGCACATTTCCTCCTTGGATTCGTTGGTGCAGTAGCCAAAGAAGTACCAATGGTTTCTCATACTCCCCACCTTGTACCACAATATGCTCTTCAGAGAGTTCCTTTGGAGTCACATATTTTGCAACAGCATTTTCCTCATCTGAAATAGGAAAGCATTCATAAGCATCCTCAATAGAAAAGGTAAAATTAGGGTTACAGCTTTCATTTAACCCTTAAGTGGGAAACATTGGTATAAAGGGGCCTCTCCACCCTTATGCCTACAATGAAATCAGGGGAATACTTGGGAGCAGTGGAGTGGGAATTTTAATGAAAATAATTTATATGTATGGAAATAAAAAAACTGTAGTTTACCGTATTTACTCAAAAATAATGTGCCATTGAATGCTATGAGCACCCCAAAATTCAAGCATTGGAAATTGAAAAATCTTTTGCCTGGGAATGTGAGTGCACCTTCAGACAGTCGCTCACGCCATTCTAAGTACTGTATACGTGTGTACTATACACATATACGCTGATATATCAGCGTGTGTGTGTATGTGTGTATGTATGTATGTATATATATATATGTGTGTGTGTGTGTGTATAGATATGTGTATATAGTTATCTTTGTCGAAAGGCATACATAAGAGCACAAATTAACCAATCCAAAATCCATCATTTAAAAATATTGAGGGGCTAACCAATTCCATCTCAATTAAAAACTATCTGCCAACTGGTCAGTCTATAGTGGCTCTTACAGTCAAAATATTGATGGCACATTGGTGGACAAGTTATATAGAACCAAGGTGAGCAAAGGATGCAACCCACGCTTTGTTACGGGACATGTCAATGAGTTGTAATGCGCCCAAATCTAGCGTGCCATCAATTCTAACATGAACCCAGATTTTTTAGTTGAGGAAGGACACAAATAGGTGCACATTATTTTTGAATAAATATGGTTCTTCCCACTATTTTTCCCCAAAAAAAACATTGTCAGTAATTCTGCCCCATATAAATTTTTGCATACCCCTGTCCTTTGCCTGATCAATCTCAGTTGAGAGAAGATGGGAAACTCAAGAATATTTATTGCATCTTATTGAGGAAAGGAACAGGTTGAAGTAACCTAGTCCACGTGTAGTGCTCTGCTCCTTCTAAGCTCAAGCATTGTCATAAGAGAGTTAGTTATTAGCTTTCTTTTAATAATTTTTTTTATAGGGTAAATGACCATATATCATTGATCTCAATCCTGTTCCCTTCAGTAGGGCAATATCCTGAGTAGAAAAATTTCATTATTTTGTAGGGCAGTCTGTGTAAGCCCGATTGATCATTTCAGTGATACATTCTTAACCAATTATGGCCACATGGTTAAAGGTTTGCTTTAGATTCCTGGGCAAATGGTTTTTCAATTTCCAACACTCGAATTTTGGGGAGCCCATTAAACTCGATGGTGCATTATTTTTGAGTAAATATGGTTTATATTTATAAGACAAGGATCAACTTAAATATGGCAGTATACCACATTAATTAGCCAAATACCTTATGATAAAATTTGATTAGTGTACAATGCACAAGCAAGTGAATAACCAAATTAAAACAAATTCTTCTCAAAAAAGATAATTTTTTATTTTTGTCAACTCACTAGTCAATAAAAGTGGGTATTAGAGTGAGCCTTTTCTTTGTATTAGCCATTCTACAAAAGCTGGAGTTGAGATTTATGAGTGATGTTTCATTATCATATAATAGTGAATATAAAATTTCTATATTTTCCTGAATTAGCAAAAAATTTGATTCCATTGTCCAATCAAATATCCTAGAATATAGGTCAACTAGGAAGAGAATGTTGCAAAACTGATTATGAGAGAACAGCCCAATTAGGACAGGCCAATTTTGCTCAAAAGAAATACCTTATTATAAACACTCAATTGCAAAAATTCTTCCCAGAACATCAACACAATGTAATTATCAGCTTTTAAGATGATCCAAAATTAGGAATGATTAAAAAGTAATACTAAGTAAATAATATTAACGGAACCTTTATCCCCAGATGCTCCTTCTCTTTTGTGAGGTACAGTTGAGAAAAGCTTTGGTTGGAATAAATTCAGGGTACACAGTTTTTCTGGATCCTGGGATAGAGTGGCAGAGAACAATAGTTTTTGAGGAGGTCGGTGGGGATGACGGTTGAATTTCCTTAAGACAGACACAGATGGAGGCAGTAGAGTTGAGTCAACTGCAAAGAAAAATGTTTTAAATGTTAATCTTATCTAACAGAACTAATAAAATGTACTTATCCTCTAAATGCATAGTTTAAGAATGCTGACTGGAGTGTAATCATTAAAAGTTATTATTCAAATGAATTTTCAAATTTTGAAAATCAAAAATCTTTGCAAAACACTTAATAAAAATCTTTTACACAGGGACTGTAAAAATCTAGAAATACTTTAGATATTAAGAATTAAAGAGCCAACATTTCATCTGACTATCCCTTGACAACTAAGTCAAAAATTGAATATTTCATACACTGTTATTTTACAATGAAATAAAAAATAAGGAATATTTTAAACTACTATTTATGAATAATTAGAAATACATATACAGAAAACTTGTCTAAATTTAAAACTAGGAAATCTGGGTAATTAAAGAAAATAATGAAAGTATATTAGAAAAAATAAAGCAAACTAACTCCCAGCTTGAAGCTCTAGATGATGCATCAGGTGAGAAAGCCAATCATTTTGGCTTCCTTCTATAACTCGATCTGCCTCATCTATGACGAGGAATTGCAAATGAGTCAGGGATATTGATCCTGAAGAAAATGAGCCAGAACTGCCAACACCAGAATTCCTTGAATGAGCTCGTAGGTGTGCTACAAGCCTACCAGGCGTAGTAACCATGATATCTGTCTGACAGCCAACCAATTCTGAAATTCATTAATATAAGTAGGAATTAAAATATCTTCACAACATTTCAGTTAATTTGTAAGTACCTAATTAAATGCATTCTTAAAATAAAAAGCAGAGGAGAGAGGAAGGACATGAATTCTCATACCAACTAACGAAAGGATCATCATTCTAACCCATTCTTTTGGTAGGTTTATGCACAGGAATGGCTGCCATTGAGCCATATTTATTGAATAACACAAGCTACAAATTAAATAAATATAGAAACTGATAAAAAATTTCATCATACTCACCATTGGTGGTAGAAAGAAGATTGTGCTCTTTCAAAAATGAAGTTCCACCAATAGCAACAGTAACTTTTAGTCCAAGTCCAGAGCAATATTGATGGAAAACAGCACCAACCTGCTTTGCTAATTCAGCTACAGGTAATACAACAAGTGCTCGAATTGCAGGGATTACCCTTCCTATGAGAGCCTAAAAATATGCAGAATCAGAAAGAAGGAATGAGTGCAAAAAGGGACCATCTCTAAATCTCACATAAAACCTACACCATGTGGATCTCAACTCAGCAGTATTCATGACTATGTTGAATAAGAGAAAAAATTCTGCCAGTTAATGTTTGCATTCTGCTCAGTTTGCATATTGCCTCTCAAATATGTTCTTTAAAAGAATAACTACTGCTAAACATAATTCCTAGTTGTTTATTGTGACACACTAACTCTAAAGGATATCCTGAAAGTTGGTACTTTGTGGGAATTATGAATAGGGAACATGTGAAACTCATAGCAACGCATTTCTTTATGCTTAAGTTAAGCTGCCAATCTATACTGTTTGCAGCTTCTTGACGCTATTATATTTACCAGGGCAGACAATATCTGTATAGTAGACTGTATCACAGCATGAAAATGTATAATATAAACACATTCATGCATTGCAAAAATATGCGAATTTCACAAAAGCAAACTTTTTACAGCATAATTGCCCTATTTTGTACTTTCAAGATATGGGGAAAGAGGAAAACACAATTAATACCCAAGGACATAAAAAAGTTAAAATTTTGTTATATCATGTAATTGGTTTTGTAAAGAAGTTAGGTCAGAGCAATTAAAGATGAGAACAATAAAGAGGCAAATTTTAAAATGCAGTCATTTTATTAAAATTCTATTTTTGAATCCCACTACAGGCTTCATAACAGCAAATAAAAATGTAACATATAACAATACACAAGATAACTATTGCAATTATAATATCCCAATACCATTTAAGAACTCTTTGGGATTTATCTTGATGGCAAATACAATCAAGTTAAAAATCTATACAAGCAAAAAATAATATTTATTACAAAACATTTAAGAGAAAATCAGTTAAATTAACACGAATGCAATTTAAGAATTTATATTTTTTAATTTGATGACAGGAATTAAGCTTTGGCGATAGTCTTAACTTGAGGAATACAGGTCACCGAGTCATCTATGAACTTCAAACAATCAATTTAAATAATGTAAAAATATGTGAATTTAATTGATAATTTATTTCTTTACCTGCACTATAGGAAGTACAAATGCCAAAGTTTTGCCGCTTCCTGTTGGAGCAGACACACATATGTCTCTGGGCCAATGATATAAGCATCTCAGGTTATTCTTCAATAACCATGGAATCACTTTCTCTTGAACTGCAACAGAACAATAGTTATTGACTAGCATAGATATTTTATTTCCATTTTACGGAGAATTATGAAACCTACCAGGGAAAAAGTGGGTTATTTTGTTGTCCTTTAATTTCTGGATGAGTCTTTGATCTAGAGGAAAGCATTGCTCTAAATTTTCCTTCTTATCTAAATCCACAGGAATCACAACAGGATTTTCTAACCAAGAAGGGAGTTTACGATTAGCCTATTAGCAAGGAATGAAATCATTAGAACATATTGAAGTATTTTACCAATATAAATAAAATAAATTACCAAGCAATGTCATGGGATAAAAATCTATATTTAATATATATTAGATATTTTAAATTTAATTCATTACAGATATATTGAAACATACCTTCAGTTTGCCTTGATTTAATTCTGTACCAATAACAGTAAAAGAAGAGTGTACATCTTTATTTGAAGTCTCTTCCATCATA
Organism: Sympetrum striolatum; assembly: GCA_947579665.1. NCBI lineage: Eukaryota > Metazoa > Arthropoda > Insecta > Odonata > Libellulidae > Sympetrum > Sympetrum striolatum. The sequence continues at coordinate 84,150,477 of OX388341.1, forward strand.
GAATCACTATTTGGTGCATCCTGATTAACACCTAAATCTGCATATGAATCATCACCGTTAATAATATTAGAAACATCATTAGGAGCACCTTCAAGAATATCTGTGGAATTCCTAGAGGATTTTTCTCTTTTCCTCTTCTTCTTTGGCGATCGAAATACTTCACTAACATCTTCAATTATAGGTTCTGATAAGACCTCAGTTTCACCTAAAGAACCATTTGGATCATTGGCGTTGATAACATCAGAAACGTCATTATTAGCAACTTCAAGAGCATCTGTGGACTTATTAGATGATTTTTCTCTTTTCTTTTTCTTCTTTGGTGATCTAAATACTTCATTGGAGCCTTCAGCTTCTGATAGGACTTTAAATTCACCTAATGAATCATTTTTCACCTCCTCATCGCTATCAATTTCAACTTGGGAATGAAAATCCTGAGTCTCCGTCAACAGTTTTTGCTTCTTCTTTCTCTTTTTTGAACTAGATCTCGCTTCTTTGGCATCTCCATCTTTTACAGATGTTAGAGTGTTGTTAATTGAAGTTTCATCTTCAAGAAGTTTCCTCTTTTTTCTCTCTTGGATTTTACTCAAGAGATTTTTTATCGGAATCCCTTCCTCAAATTTTTGATTAGATTCCTGACTGTTGTCTCCCAAAAATCTAAAAGAAAATTCACAAAGCATAAATATAAATTCGATAGGTAGAGAGGACTTTCCATGATTATTTATAAATACCTGTTTACAACAAATAAATCCATTTCCAAAACACTACCACAGACCCATGTGGACTACGTTCAAAAATATCGAATAATGAGAAAGTCGATCAAGTCGATAGATCTCGATGCTTTAAATCGGCTAGCTCTGCTATGCACTATCGTGATTCACAGTCATCTGAAAGGCAAGGTAGTATACAAATGTGACGTTTTAATGTATACTGCTTCAATTTTATCAATCTCATAAATCTCTAGTCACGCTTTACTGTAACTACCAGGTTTTTGTCTCAGTAGGAGCAAAATGTTGAAACCAAAAGCATTAACGCAAGTTCTGAGTCAGGCTAACACTGGTGGAGTGGAAAATACTCTGTGCGTAAAATGAAAGTGCTTTCATTCTTATCATGTCTCTTTATCCGATTGTGACGGTGATTTTTCTTTAGGCTTCTCAATCATGAAGGAACTCTTCTTGCGTACAGTGGTTATGGAGATAAAGATGCCAGGGTGACCGCAGCTATAGCCAGTAATATTTGGTCTGCATATGAGAAAAATGGGAGAAACGCTTTCAAAGAAGACAAGCTTCAGCTTGTATTAATGGATTGTATGGTAATTAATCCCAACTGATCATTCCTCCCCGAAAGATGCAATCAATCAAAACGTTTTTTTTTTTCAATGATTTATTTTCCTTACGTTTTTTGCAGGAGGGTAAAGTGGCCATAACACAAGTCGCGAATGTTCTTCTTTGTTTGTACGCGAAAGAAAATGTTGGATTCGGTATTCTCAGAGCCAAAGCTCAAGCGCTCTCAGAATATTTAGAAGGCCCACTTATGCAAGTCGCTACTTCCTATTAAGCTGTTGAATAAAATTTTATTTTTTCTGTTGAGGGTGTGTTATGATCTGATAAAAATGTAATAAATGTTATAATTTTCAACAAACGACTTTATTAAAAACTATTGATTAATCATCTCTCTTTTGTTATTTCTGTAATTGAGATTCATTAAACTGAAGCTGTTAGAGGATTTCCCAAAATTTAGTGCTGTCTCTCTTCTATACATTTTTCAAAATTTGTGAATCAAACTTGTCTTGGTATACTCTACTATGTATGGACTTGCTTTAATTCTCTATTTTGTTTGAAGCTAATGTCAATTGTAATAAAGCTTATGTTAGAAGGATTGACCAATTAACTACACTGTAGACTTTTCTTCCTTCATTATTTACATTAGCACAATTATCTCATTATTAGGAATTAATTACTTCTTGGAAAAGGATACTGAACGTTTCCTATATAGAGAGAAGCCATTAGAGAATTCTTTTACTGAATGTTTTGGTTCAAAATGACTCCTTTGATAAGTCTTTAAGTAATACATTGAAGCTGGATCATTTTTTTGCTTGAAAACTTATATCAAACTGTTTTTAAAGATCAACCTCTGAGTTAGACTAGATATTTCTGTTAGAATTCATTATAATCACTTAATTTCCTTAAAATTTAAAGCGATCTCATAATTTTGTATATTGGTCGCAAAGAGGTGTATTTCCCCCAAAAAGGAAAGCTACTGATACAAGTACACCTTGCTGTAAAGTATTACCTTCTTGGGCAAGAATGATTGCATTAATAGTATATACTTCATTTTACTTCCGTAATGCTCTCTGCTTTCACCTTGGGCAATTCCAAGTTTTCCAGTTAATGTCTCCCATCATAGCATACAGAAAGTTTCTCCCATCTTAAAGATTGGGCCAAACAATTATCAAGGTCTGCGTAAATTCTCTATATAGTGATAAGAACATGCCAAGAATTTAGAATTAACCCTTTAGATATATCATTATAGAGGGTTTTATCAAAATACCAAAGGATAATTAAATTTGCATGTGGTTGAATGGACAGTAAAGAACAAATACTAGTGAAAACTTCAGTGTATTATTAAATTAGTTTATATGTAACATCAACCTCATTATAGTATATACTTTTACTCTCTATATTAGGAATTTCCAATGTACATAATTGATTTAGCATATTTTCCTAAGATTAATTTTAATCTATGTTAAATTAGGTACTACAAAATAAGTGAATTTTTGTAAATATATGATACTCCTGTTTCGTCATCATGATTGCCCTGATATTATTGAAGAGGTGGCAGGCAGTTACCATTCCTACAGGCAATAATCCATCGTCCTTCTCTCTTCATTATTCGCAAAAGAAGTAGCACTAAAAAATCATAATTCTATCTTCTTAAATAAATTTGATGCAGTATGAATATCAAATGCTAATGATTATTCTGCAAGAAGAAAAGAGACTGCTCAAGTACATAAGTAGATGCCATGAATTATCCAACCTAAACTGATTCTTTTCAAAACATTATACACACCCTTGGACACAAGATTTTTTGATCTTCCTCAGTCAACAGCTTTTCTGGACTGTAATCAAATGAATCAAACCTCCAATACTACTAGTACCATTTAAATAAGTGGCTTCCCAACCATTTTCTATTAACAGAGCAACCACGGACCTCGATAAAGAAATTTCTATCAAATATCTTGCCCAAAACGTTCTCAGAGGATAAAAAACTTATCTTAAAATGAAATAATTTTCAACATTGCTGGATAAAATTTAAGTTATGGAAATGAAAATTTTCAAAGGCTGAAAAATAACTGCAAAATAATACTTAAGAGACTTGACAGCATCATTTAGACAACATTGACAAGTGCACTTTCAGTAGAAATAGTAAAGGCTGTTATTTCACCCAATAGTTATTTAATGCAAAACAAATCCATCTTCCTGCTTAAGTTTTTTACTTTATAATTCTTATTGATACTCCAAAAATTTTTGCATGCATTTATGAAAATAGGTAATTAGGTTATCCATAACATCATGTAGAGATAAGCAAAATTACTTTTTGCTATAGCAAAAGTCTCATCATCTTATAATCCAGCAATGATTTCTCAAATATGAGTATTCCCTTGTTTTTTCTTTAAAAGAGTGAAAACTACATGTTTTTCAAGCGGAAAGAATAAAGAAGACAACAGGTTATTTCAACATTTGCCATTTATGTTCAGGACAAAAACAATTCAGCCTAATTTAAAATAATTTACATCAAATTCTCATAAGTTAATTTCATAAATAATTTCATACTGGGCATGAACATCAATTGAGATATAGCACATTACAGTGAAATAATTTGAAAGACTCAAAACATTTACAAGCATTGTAATAACATTTGTGTAACCTTAATACTGTAGCCCTACTTTAGACCTTTACCTAAAGCCATACATTTAGGAATAACTATTTGACAATGTGTGAGAGGCCAGTCCTTTACAGGTCACAACAGGTACCTTAGTCACTGCTCACTCGTTACCAACAAAACTGAAATGGGAAATGGGCACAAAATATGAAGCAAGTAAAAGCATAGACCAATACTGAGAAGCTATACAAAAAGCCAAGTTGATAAATAAGCAGTGATTTTAACTAAAGAAAACAGTGAAGCATGCACTTGTAATTATGTGCAAAGGTTTTTATGCAATCAAAGGAGATTAAATAGTGCAATTAATTGAGAACACAACAGATTATCATATAAGAAATATAAAATTTTTAATAGAAATATCAGTGAAATCCCAAGTCTAGTCATGCAAGTAAATTATGGTTTTTAATTGAAATTTACACAAAAACCAAAAGTTTGAGGTAAAGGAACTATTAAAAGGACACACTGCATTACAATGCACACTGTAAAAGTGGTTATAGAAATAAACTTTCTATCAAAACATCAGATCAAAGAAATTGTTATCTGACTAGCCAATATTAGACATAAAAGCATGTCATAGAATACTGATGAGGTGTGAAAAAAATGATTCAAGTGGAAAATATAGCCATCAAAAAACTTCTTGAACAAAACACCAGATTTTTGGGCAAATGTAAAATGATCATAAAAGAATATTCTTCATTTGATGGTGAGCAGACGCCACACCAGCACACCTCGTGATGACTAGTCAGCATCCCGGAAGCTTTCATATGATCGCTGCTACCAATAAACAGTTGCAGATGGATCATTCTTACATGATGAGTTGCCTCGCTCTAAAGGAGGAGACAAGAGGGGGACAGGAAAGGGGGGTCCCTATTCTCTTCGGCTATTACGCCTATACATACACCACACGCATTGTGTTGGTGAAACCAGATCCCTGGCGCCAACCGGTCACAATTATGACTGCATCTCCAGGCTTGATGAATCCCCTCCCTTTTCCAAATGAAATTCCAAACTGTACACGTACATCAACATCTTTCAGCCAATCAGTAAGAGGATCCACTGAAAATAAGGATTTACAAGCATAATTATTCAAACCTTGCACACTTTATTGGAATGACTGCTGATAATTAGTGAGTGACATTAGAATTGTTGGACAAAACCATTTTAATGCCTTATTTGATTTGGTGGAAACAGACATGACACATTAGACTTAAAATATAAAATAGAATCTCATAAAATAACATTCATTAGGAAAAATAACAAATCCCATTACTCACTGAATTATTAAAGGGATTCCCTTTTACTCAAATGCCATTAAAAACCGAGCCATAACAACTTACAGCATAAACAAAAATCAAAGAAATTAAAATTCTGTGAAGAAATTCTAGTCAGCAAAACCTAAATGAAACATTTAAAACATTACTTCATTTAAGCCAGATAGAAACAGGTAGACATACCTGTATAATAAAGAGGAAGAATTCCACGCCAGAGATGGCACTGCCTAGCCACCTGTGAATAGCGTGTTACAGCAATTATGGGACATCTTGGTCTATACTTGGACATCAAATGTGCTGACCGTCCAGAGGTTGTGATAACTATAATGGCGCTAGCCAGACACTTTGCTGCTGCCTCCACACTGGCAATAGCAATAGAATGTGCAGATTCCAATGGGGGTCTGGCCTGTTCAAAAGGAGGATAAATGAAAAATTAACATCAAAACCATAAGGAAATGAAAGAAGATTTACTACCCTTGGACTTAATCTTCCACTTAAAATGATTTGAAAGAACAAATTACATGAAAATCGCAATCATTTTCTTAAGAGCTAATTTTCACTAAGACTGTTCAACATATAAAATAAAACTTAACTTTAATTATAAAAAGATTTTATTACTGTAAAATTACTCTGGTAAGATATAGAAGCAAATTAATTTTCCAATAGGAAAATCCAAAATTCTATTTACCTAACATTTAAGGACAGAATTTTGAACTAAAATTGTTGTAACGGTAAGTGAATCCTCTAAATATGGTCATTTCCATAATATTTCTGATTTACATATAATGTAGGCAGGATATAAAAAAATTTCAAACCATTTTCCTTCCTTTCTGAGATACAATTCATTACATTACATACATTATTACAACATTTTTAAGGAAAGCACAGGAAGGATAGATAAATTTCATTGCAGAGATCTTATATGTGGTGCTATTAAGAGAATTTATATTTTCAAAACAAAATTGAAAGTCTATTATTCCTTCTAAATTGACAATATCCTCTACCTACCCTGCTAGCAAGGTCTACAAAGAGCTGTTTGTGCCAGAGAGCTGCTTCTGCCTCCTTGCAAATGTTTGCCATTGTGAGGACACACTCCAAGGGATAGTCTCCTTTGGCAGTCTCTCCAGAAAGCATAACACAATCAGCACCATCAAGTATAGCATTTGCAACATCAGAAGTTTCTGCTCTTGTTGGGCGAGGTTTCTTCACCATTGACTCAAGCATTTGAGTGGCACAAATGACTGGCTTACCAACCTAAGGACAGAAAAACTATGAAGTTATTTAAAAATCAACAATATGATTTACTATTTCCCGAAAATACCTTAGTGTGTTTGAAATGATAAGAATGACATCAACAATAACACTTTCTTAAGGTGAAATCTTGATAAATATCACATCAAAACTATCTGCCTGATGATTCCATAAGCGTTTTGTAACAGGACTCCATACTATTCAAAACTAAACTTAAGTTATTGATACGTGAAACAAACATCTACAATTACTCCTAGGATACCAGGAAATGTATAAAAGCTTCATCTTCAAATTTCATTCATAATTTACTTACTAATATAATGAGAAAATTTAGATAAAAAATATACAATGGAAAACAACCATGATCATCATAGCATTATTGATGAACAAGTCATAACTACTAGAAACTGGAAGAAGCTGCATGAACAGTATCTTCATAGCTACTAACAAAAATATAAATGACAAGAGTGGGCATATTCACAAAATAAGTGAATGCCTAGCATGAATATAAATAAATAGGAAAAGTTTTGGTTACTAAAAATTTTGTAGCCAGATTGTGATACTGAAAGTATAACTTCAAAATAAGGAAACATGCCACAATTTCAATCTAACAAGAGAAATAGCTAAGTGTGACATTTCTTACAGAAAATTATTCACAGGCTTCTTGGAAAAAAATTGCAACAAAAACACCATACAATACAAACTAACCAAACAAAGGTCATTACGTAAATTTTACTTTCTCTTGATAATATGAATCAACGTGTCTCCACTAGGTAAAAAATTTCACACCAAAACTTTCATGGACTTACTTTGTTGCATTTTGCAATCATGCACTTTTGTGCTAAGAAAACTTTCTCAGGAGGAATCTCAATTCCCAAGTCACCACGAGCCACCATGATGCCATCAGAAGCTTCAATGATTTCATCAAGATTTTGCATTCCCTATGGATTAAATACAAAATGTATATTAAGCAAGGGTAATGTATTCTTTAAATACAATAGACAAAGACAACATTTAAGAAGCTACAGCATGTAAGTGAAGAACTTGGTAAAAAAAGGAATAAAAAAAATGAGACTTATTCCCCCAAATTAAAATAATTCCATAGGAAAAACTTTCTACAGCCTAACTTTGGAAAAAAAATAACTACAACTAAATTTTATTTTTCATGCTTTATTTTCAAAAATGGCTTTTTTGAATTCTAGCAACTATTAAAATAGAAAATATCTTTAAGTAAATAAACACTTTCAACAATGTATACAATGTCTTCTTGAGCCAAGATAGGTACTTCTGGCATTTCAAGGATAATTTTAAACGGAAACTGTCTAAATTAAGCTTTTAATGGCAAATATCCAAAAGCTAACTTGGTAACTCTCTTCCATAAGATTTTATGGCCAGATGTTAACAGACCTCATAAGAAAAGATAGAAAATCAGTGCCAAAGTAAAATTGATACAATGAAATTGCACAGTAACAGAAAATTAGCAATAGGATTTGAAGATAAAAATTTTAAGTTATTACTGAAAAGAGCTTTGTGGGTATAATGCTATTTAGGCTACTTTTAGGAAAAGAATAATTTGGAAATTATGAATAATACATTTATCCAGGTATCATACACTTAAATTTTTGGTGAAATATTTTAACTATTCTAAAGAATTATCACAATCTCAAAAATTAAACCAGTAATTATTAAACATTCAATATTTAACAGTCTTATTACCTGCTGATTCTCAATTTTTGAAATAACCATGATCTTCTTGCCTTCCTCTCCAAGAATGCCACGAATTTCAGTGAGAGCAGCAGCATTTCGAATGAATGAAGCAAAGATCATATCAACTCCTTGCTCAACACCAAATCGCAAGTCAGATTTATCTTTCTCAGAAACAGCAGGCAAATCAACTGGCAATCCAGGAAGATTGACTCCCTTACGGCTACCAAGCATACCTCCATTTTCAATCTCACACTGGATGTAATCACTTCCTGCAATACATTTTTTATGATTTCAATTAAACAATCAAGGTTTTTTTCATAGCTTATAATAAAATGAAACTACTATGCAGAGTCTAAGGTAAAGATATTCAATGAACAATCATTTCTAACAAACATAAATCTCAATTATAGATATAAATAATGTTATAAATACCTATTTCCAGAGCAATAAGTGAAATGAGACCATCATCAACAAATATACGGCTGTTTTTGGCAACAACTTTGGTGATGTTGACGTAGTCTACAAACACAACTTTATCTGTTCCCTTCTCCATGAAAGCCTTATCAGTAGTTAACTTGATTTGGGCACCTTTTGTCAGCTCTACTTCAGCTGAGCCACCCTAAAAAGACAAAATTGTTCATTTATTGTCCCTATTTTCCTATGTTCCACAATTCAGAATAAAATAATTATATGTCACATAATACAAATCTGGAAATTCATAACGGAATTGTACTTAAAGTACTATAAAATCTTTACTTTTATAAATCATTTTTATCAATACCTTCTTTCAAAATTAATATACAATGAAATTTTAATCTCACAAGAATAAACATTCACTACTACCAATCAATAAATTAATCAATTTACACTTTTCTTAATAAAAAGTTCAAAATCAGCAGTCATAACTGGTATTAAACAAGGTCAAATCACCCTGTTTAATACCTCTAAAATCAATCTCTCTTCAATGACAGATACCACGTAAATTGAAAAATAAGGTATCATTTAACTTGTTATGCATTGCAACTGAAATCCAAATTCATTATAAGTAAAAAAATATTAAGTACATATTTTCAATTTCATTCAAATTTGCCTGAATAATATGTTTTATTCAAATATATTTCTTTTGACATACTCCTTCAAGAAGTCCAGTTCGGATTTCAGGTCCCTTAGTGTCGAGGGCAATCGCCAAAGGATATTCCATTCCCAATTTCTTGCTCCAGTTTGCAACTGCTTCACGGATATTTTTTATGGTATCTGCATGATATTCATGGGATCCATGGGAGAAATTCAAGCGAGCAATATTCATGCCCCTCTCCATCATCTTCTCAAGCATGGCAGGTTCACGAGAGGCTGGCCCTGAACAAATAATTATAACATTTTTATAAGAATCTTCCATTGTGGAATAACTTCCTTGCACAAAATGCTAGAAAATACCACTTTCAGAGTGATATTTTCATATCTATACTCCTAAATTTCTGCTGTCATTATAATAATGCTTGCAAATTTCAATCTTAAAGCAAAAAGAGGCTGTTATTCACCAAATGTTGAGATTTTCAACAAGTTTTAGAATTGTAAAGTAACATGTATTAATTTGTAAATGAATAATAATTAATTACACTATTAAGAACAATTTTGGACAGACTTATTTCTTGCATTTAATGGTTCAAGAAAACATGTTTTCTACATTTCAGTACAAGATATTAAATCTTGAAGTGTAATTTTAAATGTTTAATATTTTAAGATCTTGAAACTCAAACTCTACTCTACGAAACCAGTCGTTGGGAAATGTATTTGTGGAAGTTACTTAGTGTTTTATTTACGATGGTTTATACTGCATTCCACAAAGTGAGGATAGAACACATTAATTTTACTCTACATAAATGTTAGCTCTAAAATCTGGAAATTATAAAAAACCTTAGCTTAATTTTAACTTTACAACTATCATAGCCCTATGCTTTTCTGTATTAAATAATGTATGAAATAAACTAATTAGCCAAGAAAACTTTCAAAAATTGGTCAATAAAGTTTACCAGCCAGCCTAAGTATTTAAGAATGGAATAAACAAAATCTTACTATTGTATCAGCTTCTCATTAACCCTTCAGTAATATCGTACATATATAGTGAGATGTATGGTTCACCCCACAATATTATTTCAAAGAAAATTATCCTTTTCCTTAGTTTTCAAAACCCTTTTCAGTAGCTGGAGATGTTTTTCAACTAATCACCAAATTTCAACTGACATACCTGACAATTTTACTAGTTATTAATTTTATTTGTATGACTTATCAGTGAACGCCGAAATTTTAGTATGCATCAACAATAGATTTATTTTTGTATTAAATTTATGAAATTCTAAATTTATTGAACCCAATCCATGGTTCTAAGACTCCTAGAAATTGTCATCAAATGTTGAGCCTAGGCAACCCACAACACTATCAAAATTCTGGATACATTGGGCATCACTTCACAACTTGGAGCTGATTGACCACAAACATGTCTATTAATACCAAAGACAACATTACCAGAGAATATATAACTTAAGAGCACTATTATGAAAGAAAGAAGTACATCCATAACAAGTGACTAAAATCATGAAAACTCCATGTCAATCCTATTAACTAAAGCTCAACGTATTAAAAAATCATAATAATTTTCCTTAAATTCGAATTACATTAACATAGTAAAGTGTAGTGATTACTGAGCTGACTTCTTAGGCAAGTTGAGAAAAATCAACACTTCAGAGCAACATTAAGGATTATGGTTTGTGTCTGATTTGAACCATCAAGCCATTCACCATTCAATAAAAGGTAATAATGATCCAATAAACCATGAGGATGATGCTAAAGTTACTGCGAAAAACCAATAATTTCATTTTTCTAATTAAATGAAAACCTAAAAATATGTAGATTCAAAACCTAGAATTAAAGACAAGGTCACCTTGAGGATCTATTGGTCTGGATGTGGATAATTCGATCCAATGAAAAAGATTTGACATCTGGGTTGACCTCTAAAGGATTTGCCATTTGATTGAATTCACTACATATCCATTTCCAGGGTAGCAAATTCTAATCAAGGTATGTTAACTGATAGTTATGAATTACATTAGTATCTTCATATCCTGTACAAAAATTTATTGAAATTTTGTACTTGACTTTTCAAGGTGAGCTGCAAGGTCAAATGACCTTCAAGGGTTAAGGTCATAATTAAATTGCCTAAAATATTTGTCTAGCATTCTAAATCAAATTAAGGTTTCTAAATTAATATTGGTAGATTATAGTAACAGAGAAGTAACAAATATTCCATCAAAATTCAGATAGTCATTCTACGCACCAAAGTATACTGAACCATCAAACAAATTTTCACATGCAATGGTGACCAAGGATTCTAAGAAGATAAAAAGGCTAAAATATATGAAAGAAACATTTGAAATGCCCTAATGATACAGTATACGAGATGCCTACACTAAATAGAAAATTCATTTTTCCTTGCTAAAGGAAGACAAAGTTTAACTAAAAGTATGATTCAATGATAATATGAAAGGTGAAAATAATCCTACAGTGAAAAATGAGAGGGAGCATAGTGATTTCAATAGTCAATTGCTGTTAAGTGCACAAAATATGCTACACAATCACTCAGAATTTACAAAGAATGAACCAAAAAATTATAAATGTAATTGGTTCTTAACTTCATATTTTTTGTTTCAAGGATTCATTTTCTTCTATGTTAAATAGAAGAAAATGAATCCTTAATCCACAAAGACATAACAGATAACACGAAAAACCAGACTCTACCACCTCCCTTTTTATTATTCCTATTATCAAAGCTAATATTACATAAAGGACATTGAGGAAGTAATGTTAAAGATGGCAACACAAGAAACCCATCTGACTATCATCGAAAATATATCATTACCATGAGTTCTTGCTATATCTTTAAATATTTCAACTTGTCATATTATATTTCAGAGAAAAATTATGGGGACACCTAATGAAAGGTCAACTAGATTTCCCATTTACACATTTAGAAAACAAGAAAACTCATCCAGCACTCCCATTTAACGCATGCGAATAAAATTTGATTTTACCAATGGTACAGATGATTCCTGAAAGTCGTACATAAGATGCTTTTGATGTAATATCAAGGCCGCAAATATGTTCTATATGGGATGTAGCATCAGCTGCTTGCAACTGCATGTTTGGAACACTGCTATCTGGAGAACCCATCTGAAAAATGAATGAATTTTAGCGGTTATAAAATATTCCTAATCCAAGATTTCAATGAATTCATTCGCCGCTATAATCTCCACAAATAAAAATATATTCCAATGAAACGATATCAGGAATGAATTTATACCTCCACAGGCTCGAACTGACTCCACCAAACCATTTTCCTGACTTGTTTAAGCGAATTTACATAGCATAAGTACTTAAAATAGTATTTTGAGAACTTAAGGAAAATAGTTAGGTCCGTACAACATCCATGCACTACTTCCGAAACGTTATTGATCAGTGGAGGGCACCTTTGCCAGATTCACGCCCAGGGTAGTACAAAAATAAATCCGTGCTGCCGCATCAAGTGAACTTTACCTACTTCAGTAGGCGAGGAACTAGCGATCGACAGAGAATAAAGGATGCCTAAATGAGGTATTTGTAGATTTAAGTTCATCCTCCTACATTAAACTGCTACGAAATGCGAATATTATATCGATCTGGCGATTACTACAATTGGTAAATTTCTCATATCATTCTCTTCATTACCGTGATGTGGGTCAATGGAATAAAAATTCTACCTAAAAATCAAAGCCATGGCATCGTATATGATTAGCCAAATAATTTCACAGTTCGAGCAAAAATATTAAGATTGCTAAGATTGGTAAATTATGAGTTATAAAAGAGTTTACTTTCTAATATTTTCGCATAGTTTTTTAATCTTGCATCATCAACCTTAGTTGAGAATAAATAGTTGCATCGTAGACTATCTTCAAGAAGTGAATCAAAGATTGTTAAATGCATTCGGCCAAATGCACTGCTTTCGCTGTAATTGTAATTACGTGAAAAAGCTTCAATCAACGTGCTCAGTGTCACCATTGCTTTCAATGACATATTTTCCTTGAACTCTAAATGAGGAGTTTAATTCATACTTTTCCGAGAAAATAGGATATATTGACGATTCTAGTTTAACTAAACGTATTAAAAGTGAAGAATAATGAGAGAAAACATTAATCTTTTCTTCTGAAGTAGCTACTTACGATTATATTCAAAAGTCAGCTGTCAGACAACCTTCCTCCTCGAACGAGTGTGAAGTAAGTAACTGATGGAACAGAATATCACCGGGATACCGGGAAATTGATAGGAAGGACACGGAAGGTCATACCGGTCACCTCGGAAGCTCTCAGTGGATATGCCATTCACCGCCATTGGTAGTGAAGCACACATGTTGAGTTTGTGACGTCAACATTGGGAAAAACTTTACTTTCTTAGTACTAGTAGTTAAAGTGATTATATTGGACAAATTATGGAAAAATAATTTTCATAATAGTTTCTTTAGAAAATGATGCCATAAATTGTGCTTTTCCTTTCCAATTTATGATGTTACAAATGTCGAAGCAAAAAGTGTATACTTTAATTCTCCCTTTATTATTGCTCATCAATAACTATTTCAACATTATGAAGTATTTTAATCATTAATGAAGTATAATCAAATCTGTGATATCAGTAAGACATTCAAATTTAACTATATTGAAATCCAAAGTTTCAGCGGTAAAACTAAATTACGATTTGAAGGTAATAGATTTTCTTACTTACAACATTGAAAACAATCTCTGGGCTTCAGTTACTTCATGATTTATTTTTTCAGCGTAGAATTTTTATTATTTTCCAACAGAAATTCCATATGTACTCACTTTTTCTCGTTGGGAATCATACTTACCTTCTTATGATAGATTTACCACCATGTACGTTACATATTTTAGTAAATTAAAAATTGATACTGTATTGGAAAACATAAATCAAGTAAGATTACCAATAAAAAGTTAATTAAATCTTTTTGAATGAGTAGCCCAAACATTTGTTTATAGTTTTAATACAAACTTATAGCCATTAACAAAATATGCCAAAAGTGATTGACTATGGAGTTATATGGCTTATACTTTTCTTTCTTCCAATTTTATTGGTGGCAATGAAACCTAACATTATTAAAAGAACGTAGCATTAACCATGTATTACTATTGTTCATGAATATTGCTGGGAATTATTTATCATATTTTAAATAATATAAAACATTGTAATAAGTTATTCCACTACAGTTAATTTGTATTGGTGATGATACTTATGTTCTCTCATATGCAATGGTTCTTTGAAAGAAATTCATTTTAACTAAAAGATCCCTGAAATTTGCTGAATTTATCTTTCATAGCCCAAAACCTTACTTCCTATGCCCATATTCTTATGTTCAGAAGTATTACCTCTGATGTGCTGATTGGTCCCATAGGTTTTCCAAATTTAAATATGTAAACAATGAGTAGCAATTTCCAGGGAGCAATGCATTGTTGGGTATTCATGAACAGGTTATTCTATTAAAATATATTTACTTGTACCATCAGGTTCCACTTTAAACTCTGAAGCACTGATGAGGTTAACTCCCAGCTGTAGTTTTGTCATCACAAATTCTAATTTAAGAAGTAAAAAGCGTTCACTTAAGTTCCATTCAAGATTTTGGCCCAAAACTAACTATAAATGAAAATTCCAACATTTATACCAGTTTCACTTGTGGCAAGTTTTGCCATGTCAGTAAAAAAAATTCAACACAAATTAAGCTGCACAAACAAATTCCTCTGAGGTTACACTCCACTTATACAAATATTTTACTAAGTTTTGGTATCTCTAAATTAAATTGCATGTGATTTGTATACAAGTATACTCGTTCTAACGATAAAAAGAGCAACTTTGGGGGAAAAATATAGTATTACATTGGATTGGTAGAGATTATTAGCCATTATAAATATTATAACAGGTTAAAATTTTGGGATAAATTTTCTTAAACTGTAAGTTTTTTTTCATGCTTCGTTTTTAGTAGAAAGTGGGCATTTATTAAAGTGAAAATGCATCAATATATGTATATTATATAATATACAAAAAAGCTTCTATAAGATAAAGAAGTGAGGAATAATACTTGACACAATGTACTACTGTGAGTATTGAAAGAATAATGGCATTTCTTTTCTAGATACGTTTCTTCAATATGTTTCTGCATGTTGCCCTTTCACCATAAATACAGAAGAACCTCAGTGAAAGTCAAATGCATAATTTTATCTTAATATTCCCACTCATATGATGAGAGACCTTACCATAGAGTATCATAATATGTTACACTCCTTCAAATCATGTTTTCATTGTACACACTTTAGATCAATTTCATTTTCAAAGAATACATTCTATGAGGGATTCTCTGAGTTCCATTTGTAACTCTAATCATTAAGAAAGAAAAATATTTTTTGAAAAGTAATAAAATTTCAAAATACAGTGAGAAAGAAACAGGCTTTGTAGTGGATACACTTCTTTGTTTTGCTGTCAGTCTAAATCCTCATCTAGAATTTTCTTTCTTCGGAATTTTTCCTCATATAGCAAAAAAAATAAGAAAATAACTAAGTAGCGATATTTCCATACATCCCAGACAAAAATTTGTAACTCAAAACACATTTAATCAATTAACAGATTCTTCATAAAGCCCTCATAGTGGTTCAGTCATTAAGCATGTCCCAATTGCTATTCAGTTCTCTTAATTTAATTTAATACAAGACAAGCTTGCATTTTTAGAATTATACTAGAGAAAAAATAAATCAAATTTCTTGGAATTTTTTTTGCTGATATTATTTATTTTTTTCTGAAATGCTTTAATTGAAGTCAGAGGATGTGTCAAACTTTGAATCTATTGATTAAAGTTAACTCAAATTTAATCCTATTATCTTTAAACACATAAGTAAATTTCCCTGTAGAATTGATAATTTCCTTCTCTATCACATTTAATGTAGATTGTAAATTCCATATGGTATCAAAGATAAAGAAATCATCTGTTCTTTTAATTTCAATGACTTGTAATTTATAATACCTACCTAATGGAAATTATACCTTGGGAAGCTGCTTCTGGTATTGCACATTCTTCCTTTGCATACTTGCCTTAAATATTGCATTTTTTTAATAAAAAATGTAATATATAAAAACATTGCTTTGGCTAACTTCCCATCCCTTATTTGGGCTCCTGGAAATTTTTATCTAATTAAAATTCTTTTTATATAAATCTTATCACCTTATTTCTCTTCAAAATATTTTACCCATCTCCAAAATCTTTTTATGTCATCACCTTTCTAGTTCTTCTTTTTTCTTATACCTGTTGAACCATATCATGTATAGATTTTGATAGAAAATTCCATTCCCATTAAAATGCACTGATATCATTCTTCTTCTTTCCTTTAAATAAATATTTCATTTATTGGCTTAATTAAATCAGGATTCCAGCTTCTGCTTCCAGACAAGAATGGCAAAAATCTAGTAATGGAGATAAAAGCCTTGGAAAATTCATTTCCGTCTTAAATTTATATAGAATAATATATTATATACTGTACAATATATGACATATTTTCAATAATATTGATACAAAAAATGAGGCCGAAATCTTTTTAGAAAAATTAATGTATACAGGAGTAGACAGGAAGAAAAACAATGTAACATCTATATAACTAGCTAACACTCTGCAAGAATCTAAATAGGGAAACATCTAGGGCATAGGTTCCCAAATAATTGTTTTCTGTTGACCCCCAAGCCTGCCTAATATTGAATATATCTGTTAAAAGGCAATAGCTTATTTCCATTTGACTATATAATCCTTTAAAAAGGTATACTCGGCTTCTAAAAACTCTAACACACTCTCAAAAATTCTAAAAAATATTGGATCCCCATCTTTTTTTCTCCCTTACATGGACCCCCTGGAAATCTATATGGACACCTCGGGATCTTTGGAAACCTATAATCTAGGGTATTCTTAAAAGGTTCAAATGATAATTAACTAACTTCCAAATGTACATGTATATATAATTATGGTCATACGTATATATGTGACTAGATCACAAAGCAAAAGTTCTTGAACCATAAAAAAATTATTCTATTCTATTCTTCATTCAATCATAAGAAAGTTCTTGAGATATAAACAGTCAATTTCACATAAGTAAATGCCAATTAAGTTATACGGTCTGACAGATGTCTATTATTTTAGAGCAAGGAATATACCCAGAAAGTATGGAAGGAATCCGTGTCACACAAAGTGTACGTTCCTCTAGTTTCATGAGGGGTGAGGTTAGAACACCTGCTCGCAAAGTTGGGACCCCGGTTCGAGTTCCGGTCAAGTAAGTATTTTTCTCTTCTTGTACAACATTCACATATAAGCTCCCCATAATAAAAAATGGCATGTAAAGAAATAATTCTATCGGATCCAAAATAAAATACAATGTCAAACAAAAATAAAATAAGCAATAAAAACAAATAGCAAAGATGCTAACGCGTTGATCTTCTGTGAAAGCGGTCCCGTGTTCAATTCCCGATGGCAGCTCACACGTACGAAATTACCACCTCAGCTGTAAAAGCACTTTTAAAAACACTACTAACGACTAGGCATTTGGGATTATAATATCACTGATGACCCAGATAAACGAATAAATGTAAATACTTACGATAAGCTAATGTTTGAATATGAGCGACAACATTCTCTACAAGCGACTTGGAAAATACGATCCAGATTTTGTTACTTCCGTAGGTGAAGATTCCAAAACGCAGAGTTTGTGAACGAAATCGTGCCCAAAGTAGATGGTTATTTTTAGTCCGTTTTTCCTCGTCCGAATGAGGAGCGCTATTCGATGGATACGATGGATGGAAAGTTCCATCACTGCTGCGATTTAGTTATGTGATTTCAGGACGTAAATGAAAATTTGTCTCATATAACATATTCATCGAAGGATATATTTCATCAGTTCATAAATTTTTCCTTCAATGGAGAAGTTGACAGCGTTCTAGAAAAAATAAATAAATAAGAAGAAACGTACTATTTTACGCTCCTCTTGATTAAAGCATATGATTTAAAAATAGAAAAGAGGATGCGCGATCATTGGTAATCCTATGCTGGATAGCTATTTCAAATCTATCACTTTTCCACTACCTTCTGTTGTAGATAGTAAAAGATAAACTTTGATGTGTAGGTGATTGACCTCTAATGGGTCCAAATCTCCGGGTTGAAGCAAAGAAAGAAGAATCGCTGAAGATATTAATTTGTTTATTTAAGAAGTTCCTTGCGACGATGAAATAAAATTTCAAAAATCTCAATGAATTGTGTTGTACAAGTTGGAGTCTGCAGTCATCCATTATAACCTCTGTTTAGGAAAACTGAATCACATAAATCCACCTAGATATATGCCTTGTTTGAAATTAATACTAAAAAAAAAACTCAAGTAAAGTTGTTGGGTTAAGGATGGGATAGTAATTGGAAATCAGACTGAGACTAGGAATGATACAATGAGAAGAAAGGCATGTATTATCAAATATTGATAGATTAATTTCGAAGTGAAGCGGTATTATTATTGTAGTATCAGCTAAGTTTTGCGATGGATTTAAAAAAACTCAAGGTTGATTTAGTGTTTTTCTTCGAAATTGCTATTGAAAACTATTTCAACATAAAATCTCCAACCGAAAATATTCAACTTACTGCTGTAAATTTTCGTAGGGATTACCTAATCATTTAAAAATAAAGTCATGTGTATATTTTCTGCTAGTACATTCTTTATCAATAAAACAATGAACAATCATAACACAAAATTAATGTATTTGATTATGTCTCTAATTTGACATCCGGTACACAGATCTTAAAGACAATAACTTAAGGAAAAAACGTTAACATCGAAAGTTACACAGTTGTTCTAAGAAAATTTCCATTCCTTTTCACGGGAAGGCCCTCTGATCCGGCCACTGGCCTTTTGATTCCGCAACAGACGGATGTGGATGTCCTCCGTCTACCACTTCCGCCGAGGGATCTGCCCGCCTTCCAAAGCGCAGACGAAGAGAAGGAGAGCGGCTTGATTTACGCACAACTTGATGGAACATTGTGTTAGCATCTCCCAATCTGTCCTCCAGCGCAGCTCTTTGAAGCAGAAGTTCGTAGATATCATGAATAACAGACATGGCTGAATCTGAAATGAATTATAAATGGAGCTCTTAATGGACGCAAGAAATAGAATACCCAATTATTAGAGATTATGAGAAATGAAGGAACGAAAAATCACACTATAAACTTGGTATAATCGCATCGCTGGTAACGAACCAGGAAAGTTATCATGGTGTTGTTTCTACCGCGAATTAAAACATTCAAAATAATGAAAACTCAGGATCGGTCGTCCTTGGAGTTTTTCGTAGCTACGGAAGGAACGAAATCTTTTCGTCAAATACTTAAATTCCGGCGTTAATTCAGTTTTTAAATCGACTCAGCTGTCTTTATATAGAAGGTAAGAAAAATAAGTATTAAACAAAATGTGGTACTTCATATTTTTTGCACATAGTGACTTCGTTTTCGCCTCAATTGTTCTCCACATCTCAAATCTTAAAAATTAGGTCCATCAGAAATGGTCAAAATATCACCAAGTGATGAAATTAGGCAAAGCAATTGATCTCAATATTTACACATGGCATTTCGCGTTTTCACGAGTTCTAAGTTAATATCCTTAAGTACCGTGAAAAATAGGAAATCGGACACACATGTCAAGTCCAGGGGAGCCCCTGAGGGGGGGCGCCGGGAGACTGGGAAGGATCCGAGTAAATGTGGCAGCCAATGTTCTACGTTAGGGCTACAAGGGTCAAAGTAAATGAAAAGGAAGGACTTTCAATGAAAATGACTTCCTAGTCTAAACTAAATTCTATTGCTTTGTTTTCTTATACTTTTCTTATATTCTTTAGGGTCCTCAAGGCTAACACAGGAACTAAGGGCATCTTTTTTATTCTTACTGATGAAATCTATTAATGGCATAAGTAAAATATGAGCGAAATTATGGTCGCGTTGATAAAACCCATAAATCGTCTTCATCGAGTATTTTTTGCTCAATTAGTAGTCAATTAATTTTTTATACACGAATTCATCCTTTTTCTTACTTTTCGTTTTTCCTATATATAATGGCAAATTATTGTTTAAGAGAAGTTCCTCCTTCATTTATGCAAGTTCTTTGAATTCTGCGAAATAGGTCATAATATGGAACGAGGATAGGAAATAAATTTGCACACAAAGTCGGGCTTAAACCCATAGAACAAATAAAAATTAGCAACATGACTGACACTAGCTCATGTCAATTCTAACTGTCGATATTTTCTCAATTACATACTTATCGATTGCGCATTACTATTAGTGTAAAACTCATTTACTCTAATAAATAGAAATCAAATACACTGCGTCCTCATCTTGAGAAGAATCAATGAGAATACAATATCTCATTATGATATATGCCGCATTCTCTTAATAACGTATTCTCATCATACGTTTCCTAGTGTATTCATCGTTTCCTCTCAACCTGCATAAGTCTCCTTTGATTTCAGACGTTCAACAAACTCCATAGGAAAGAAGCTTTGGGTTTTGCACTTTCCGCAATAATTCACACCCTTACATCTCTCCTCTCTTTGATGAACCTCATTAACTGGGTCTTTCTTAAGTCTATTTCATCATCAATTCCTTTTCTATCTATTTGAGAAGCCAGTACAAAGGTTTAATCTCCTTTGGAAATCAATAAGGGGAACCTTTTCTTGGACCCTTGGATTCTGTTTTTAAACATCATTCAAAATGAACTTTGAAGAAACATTTTCTCTACTAATCATTGCTTTTAAATCTCTCTGAGGAATCATGAGAAACTTAAATTTTCCGCAAAATTCCCCATTTTCTATTTCAAAATGTATTTCAATAAAAAATGTGTTCCTTATTTTTTCTCATTGGCGAATTTCAATACTTATCCATCAATTGTTCTCATACGATATTTCTATCCCAAGATCACGTAAGATTCAGTACATAAGTTGCCTCACAAGATCCGTTTGAAAAGTAATGAAAATACGTGCACTGCACGCGATTTAGAAACAATGCAAATCTCATGCCGTGTTTCCATCGTAGATAGACATTAGTTCTACTGGAGTTTTACTTTGCCATCGTCAATATGGCATTACTACAACACGTTTTCGTTAGGCATATTTATGTGGTAAATGAATCAGTCGAATTTTGGGCAGTGTTATGCGATGTTTTGTGTCAAACTTGGTAAAAAATGTAATAGAAACATTTCAGAGCTGGACGCAGACTCACAGGAAGTAAGAATTCCAAAAAATCTAGTAATCAGATAGCACAATGCTTTCTAAGAGGAATGTGAAAATAATGAAGGTGAACACAGGGCAGGAACACCAAGCAACCGGCGAAATTTTGGAAGAGCTCTCCAACAACCGCTGACTGGCAGATCCAATTAGTCAATATTCTGTTGAATTCGAATACTATTCGATATTTTCTAAGGTCCATGACATGTTGACCTAGAATTTGATCATATGGAAGTTGCGGTGAAGAAGGTGCCAAACATTGGCGCAAGTTGGATGTAGCATCACGACAATGGGTCACTCAACACTCTGTTATCTAATATTTGACGTATAAGAGTAGTTTTGAGGTACCTCATACTCTTCTGATCTGTTTCTGTGTGACTCTTTCCTCTTTCGGTTTCTGGAAAAACATCGCAAGAGACGCCAATTCGAATTTCTGGACATCATTCAAGAAACCGTGACGGACTCACTGGAAGTGATTCAACTGAAGGACTTCCAGCAATTTTATGAAGAGAGAGAAATGTCTCTGAGGCCCTCCCAAGGAGCTGCTTCGAGGGTGATAATGTTAATTGTAAATGTATTATACAGATTTTTATCGAAGCAATCTTATTAATTTTTAAAAAGACTTTCTATGTGTTTGTAAAATAGTGATTTTCGATGATGAAAAAAGGCATTTGAAGAAGACATTTATTTCATCATTGTTATGGATTATGACTTTATTAATGCCTTGATTTTATATGACGTAGAGGTATATAATGTACGATGTATCTAAATTTAGTAATTTTATTTGTCGAAAAAGTTTCTTATAGTACGCAAAAATTCTCAAAAAGTGATTTGATGAAAAAGGATTGTTTCTCGCTATGGAAAGTACCTCAAAAATTGAAAAATTGTAAATTCACATAAAGATTTAGGTTTTATAATATGATCCTCTAAATGTAAAATTTCATCATTGAAGATTTCATCGTTTCAAAACAAATTCTACAGTATGAAGCATCTATTTTTCGAGCTTGCCTTTGCTTCTAGGATAAGAAATTTAATAATAATGGATGAAGTTGCAAAACTTATACTTTGGATACCATTTTACACTATATACTCCAAACTAAACTCGAACTAAAGCTCAAGCTAATTTAATTTTCACCACTACTACTAGCATCTATCTTCTCTATACTCCGTTTTACAAGCATCTTGATTCATTTGACTCCATTTCGTTCTCTAAACATTCATAATAAAATTCTATGTCACCGTTCATTAACAATTACTCTGTATTACGTTTCTATTTTCATCTACCCAAGAATGTGTTATCATTGCTATTTTTTATTTATAATTTATTTCACTAGTGTATCATTTTAACCAGCCGTGCCTTAAAAATGTGTCTTTTCATCGACAATGCCGCGGTGGAGATAAACTTTAAGAGCTTCAGGAGCCACAGAATCACTCACATGCTATCCTAAGGCTTCATAAAGGACATATAAA
This sequence comes from Sympetrum striolatum, assembly GCA_947579665.1. Classification (NCBI taxonomy): domain Eukaryota; kingdom Metazoa; phylum Arthropoda; class Insecta; order Odonata; family Libellulidae; genus Sympetrum; species Sympetrum striolatum. The sequence goes on from OX388341.1 coordinate 84,173,486, forward strand.
TAGAGAGCAGAAGTTGAAGGTCGGAGAAAAATATTCCCATAAAATTGCCTCTCAAGGAAAAGGAAGAGAGAAAACGATTTTTCAAGCCCTTTACAATCACTGAAGACGCCGCCCGTGGATAATCATTGCCAATGAGGAACCAGCATACGACTAGATACCTCCTATTTCATTTAAAACGTGTTAATATCTCTCTGCAGTCATAGGTACACAACAATCTCCTGATATTGCATTAATATTAGTTAGTTATGGTGCAAGTAATTGAAATTATGCTCAGTAGTAAAAGCGCAAAGTTAAATGACCGAAATATCATCAGGCCATTCACGTCTTCAAGATTACACGTCACGTACATATATCGGTCATGCACATCTTTATCAGGCAATACAGGTAAAGAACCTGATTCTTTATCTGTTGCCTCAGAGACCACTAAACATTTTATCATTACTCAAAGATGACATTTCCTCTTCATTCACTGTAGTAGACCACAGTGACAGTTATTTTATATATATATTTCCACCAATTTTGCTCGTCAAGTATATATATTTATCAGGAGTAGAAACTGAATTAAAATTGTACATAAAAATTTTATATTTTATAAATTTCAATCGTCTACAGAGTTTTATATAAAAATATTCATTCGGAAGCAAATTGGTCAATACTTCTTAGATGTTTTGCAAGAAAATCTCTCTCTGTGCATGTGTAACAACCTATTATTAATATTTTCAGAAAGTAGAGAGAAGATTTATCTCACCTTCTGAATCTGGAGATGCTTCAGCAAATGCAGAAGTGCCTCCGAGGAAAGAAAAAGATGAGGTCACCATGAAGACAATCGCGACGACGTACACCAAATGGGACTGCAGCACCATCGTTCACTCTTCTGAGAAACCGGAACTTAATAGCTGCCAAGAGAAATTGCACAAATATAGTCAATACATTCATGGCAAAAATATATGATGTACCTATTTTGAGTAACAGGCAAATCCTTTGAAAATGAATTCTTCGTACTATCAATTCTTCGAATTAAAAATTCTTCGAAAATAGGCCTTGTAGACATTAACAAAGATTTCAACCCCGATTCAGCTCCTTTAATTGAATACATTTAAGAGTCAATAGAATGATCTGTTTTTAAAGAATGTGTCATTTGAATAATTTGCTTTAAAAGAATCCGTTTTCGATGAAATTGTATGCTTCCCCAATTTTGAGACTTGAGAAAATTCATCTTGAGATTTTATAGCATTTAAGATGTCGGATAAATTAGCGAAGTAATGCATAGTAGATTTTACGAAGATATTCTGCTTCCTCAACTATAACGAAATTCACGCTTGTAGCCAAGACTTCGATAATAAATACAAAATAACTGTAATCTATGAGGGCTATCATGGACATCCTGCAAAACAAAAGTACGGCTTCACACCGCTATATCGTTATAGACATATAGATACGGCGGTTCATGATTTTAATTTTAACTTATTAGGCATTCTATCAAACGATTTGAAATTAATCCATCCATTTTTACACACGACTCTCATCTCTATGGCAACATATCTATCCGATGAATTTATTTCCTAGATATTCATAATTAATTTATAGGGCTTTAATTCTTCAATTTTCAATATTTAACCATTTTAAGTATGTACAATTCGTAGCAAATGAGCTGCTTCAAGTTGACTAAATATGAAAGAAGTCTGATTCGCGTCTTAAACATTTAAATTAAACGCAAATTAGGGAGCATCGACGAGAGAAAAGAAAATGAATTCCCTGTTATCATGATAATTGCATTAGCTAACTATGAAGCCTATATCAAAACGGACATTATTCCTTCCACGGAATAAAATTTTTTTGAAGGGTAGATAAGAATCATATTGCATTAAATCTCGATTCGTTATCACGAAATATAAATAAAAGGCTAAGTAATAGACTGACTGAAATATATGATTAAACACGAAGAGAACCAGAAAATAATTCAGTAAAAACTTAACTTTTATAGCCGACCTAATTAATTGCCCCCGCATAGGGCTCTGAAATTTCAATTAACCATTTTCTGGAGAAAAATAATATTGTTATTATGGTGAATATTTTACGCTTATATAATGTTTTTTTATAACTGAAACGTTGAGATAGCTGAACGTAAGTTATTAGAATATTTAGGCAGAAAAACATCGCCTTGATTCTAGGTCACTCTCATGTATTGGCTAACAGTAGCAAAGACTGATTGGAACAGTAGTTGAAGAATTTGAGAAAATATACTAAACTGTTCTTCATCACATACTTCCCTTTCAATTAGCACGTAAAATTCTTACGCCCGAGCTTCCTGCCGTATTCCTAATCGGGGTCATTCCTCCAATTCGTGCACATACTCGTGGAAAATTCAAAAATGCCTAGAGTACTCACTTTGGCGTATTCCCCACGAAGGTAATGAAGAAGAGGAAGTGGATGAAGCCGGAAGGAGGACGGGTACCGGACATTGAAAGAGACGTGTTGGGGCGGAGAGGGAAAGAAGAGCCAGCCTATGCAATTAGCTGATTAAAGTCATCAAGCTTTTTCTTTTTTATATCCCTCGGCCTCTTTCCCCATTTCCCTAATCCCCGGTCTCGCGGCTTATCCTGAACACTTAATTATTTCCCGTCAAGGTGATCGCAATAGCTTTCACGGATTCTCGCTGCTCCATTCAATAATTTTTCACTTTCATTCATATCTCAACGAAATTGCTCTCTTTTCAGAGTGAGGGATCGTGACTTATCTCATCTTGAGTGACGCGGATGAGAAGTTAAAATGATGCATGGGACGAAGGGACGCTAATATTCCTGAGTTCCTGGTAGCGGAGGCAGGTTGATGGTGGACATAGCACAGTTTACGATGTACGGCCATTAAACGTGCGTACAAGAAGCGCCGGGAAAATACTAATTAACATTACAGATACGTTTAGGTAAATGTTTATTCACCGAAAAGTACCCGTTTTGAAAGAATTTGTAAAAGCTGGCACTAAAATGGTGTGGAGGTATTTCAGAGGAAAGCATCAAACGTTATTAAAACTCAGAGAAATATCTTTTATTAGTTAGAAAAGAATAAAATTTAACACGACAAGTACAGAAAAATCAGAGGATATTTTTCACGATTCATCCATAACGAGTATGATATTTAATTCGGTATTGCTTTGGAACTGCTATCAAAGCCATAAAAGAATTGGCCTAGTTTCTGAATGATGATTTAACATGTTCTTAGAGAAATCATATCCAAGGACAACGCTGAATTGCTGATAACCTGTTGCTTGGTCGTGACTGCTAGTTCCACGGTCAATGCGATGCTAATCTCACGTATATTTGCTGCGAATCGATAAAGACTGAAAAGCTGTGAATGTGGAAAACAATGATTTGCCGGCCCACTGGATCATCTTTTACTTACGCTTTCTTGAAAAATAATAATAGAATTCGACGATAAGATGTATATACATTAATTATAAATCATGAATTATTGTGGGCAAATAACCTAAATAGTCATAATAAAACGATCAAAAACGCAGTCCGACCTGGAAAATTCGAGTTAAAAAGCGATCGAGGATGTAAACAACCTTTTCACTATCGAATCCACGAACATAATGCTTCGTAATAACCTGACTACGAGAGATTACAACGCATCGAGTTAATCTAATGTAAAGCTACAAATGTGCGTGGGGTTGAGCGTTAAATAATAAATCCCATTGATGAAAATTTAATTATCTTAAAAGATGTTTAAAGTGCTACTCAGCGCGACGATGCTTCCCAACCGGAGTGCTGTTCGGTTGCTCTTTCTTAGGATGCTTTTTTAACGAGCTCCTTAATATCTGTAATTTCACGTCGCATAAGCATGAAATGTTCATTAAGCTGGCATTTAAAAATTGTTAAAGACATATGGTATGAAGATTTTGTACTTGGTTAATTTTAATACAGAAATTCAGCTTACCTATGAAGAAAAAGGGGAGATACCGACTTAAACTTAATGGTAGACGTCTCCACGGGTCTACTTGGGTCTCTCTTGTCTACAACCGATCGCATTTTGCGGTTTGAAGCCCAACCAAAGACAAATTTTCCAAGCTTCGCTTTTAGCTAAGCCCCTAGCTGAGGTATTTGTTATCTGGTTAATTTGTTTCATTGGCTCTATTAATTATCCTTGAAATGCAAGTATGCTTCGGTTCAAAATTATTTTCTTAAGTAATGATATTAAACATTTCCCATATAAAAATCCAGAAAATAAGAGCTATTGTGAGAAATTTAGGGTCAAGTACTGAGTGATAAAACCTATTATTTATCATTTTGAGTTAAGAAAATATTGAAAGAAGAATGAGAAACAAACACTGACATTGAACAGCCACAGAACAAATTTAAGTAGTATTAGCCTGTTTATATTATTCACGAAAACTTAAGTCGCAGTATAAGCGATCATAACGTATATTGCAAAGTACACCATGGACTAAAATAGACCCTAATTCTGGCTTTCATACGTTGGAGGGTGAGTCACAGTAATTTTTTAAGAGTTCATGAAAACGGCAATTAATTTTTTGAAACATGAACGTCCCGCTGAAGTAAAATGATATTGAATTATTGTAGACAAAATATGATCTGTGAGAGGTACGATCGAAGACTATCGCTGTTACCCAGCTTAGGCCCGTGCAGATCTCCGCTAATCGGTGCGAAAGATTCTATCCTAAATCTTATGCATTCGGCTTAACAAGGAGCACGATTGGTATTCTCCATAGCTGATCGCACCCTCAGCATCGTTGAGAAGGTTGATGAAAAATTTAACTAGCTCAATGTGTTTGATGAATAGAAATGGGTCAATTCAAAAAATATTCAATGGTGAAACTGCGAAATCGAATGTTCTAAAGTTTAAAAGATTGAAAATACGATCATAAAAAAATAGTGGGAAACATTGTGATGATAAGTAAATCGAACGTAATGAAAATATCACAAGTTGGAAACAAAGAGAAAACGAAAAATTAAATTGGATGAAGATTCCGAGGAATATTAAGAAGAATATTATTATAATATTCTGTGAAAATTGTAAATGGGTTCTCTTTGATAAATGTCGTCTCTTTTAGTTTGTTATGCTACTTACGGCTTTAGAAATACTTGATTCAATCTTCGATGAAATACTAATACTGGTCTGCCCCTTAGAAATAAATCATCCGTCGAAGTTATTTATCTAAAGATATTTTATGATAATTATAAAATGATTATCATTATATCTATTACCTCGGAAGAATTGCATTTTTATATGGATAAAGTTTTATATTCACATAAACAATTGACTTATAAATAATCAGCGAAAACTAAGCTTCATAAAAGATTACCCATATCTCTATGTAATCTCAGTAAAATGCAACACACGTCGCAAATCGACTGGTTGGTTGAGACTTTACCTGTATATGTTAAAGTCACGGAATCATTTATTACTTACACAACAACACAAATTTAAAATTTGCATAAAATAATTGGTTCATGACAAATGCAGCATAGAATGAAAGTAGGTTATGAAATCGACTAACGCCAAAAAAGCATATTTACTCTTAAAATCAAAATTTGTGTTTTACACTATGCATGTTTTCAAGGTTTATGTGACTCAAGACGAAATTGTCAAATTGGGAAATACGCGAAGTCATTAAACGGTATCGAGCTTAGATATAATTGACCTCTTAGCATTTTATTTATATATACGTAGGAATAGCTTATCATTATTTAGTCAGTAGTTGCAATAAACTGTCCCTTCCAATAGATCAAATGTGTCTACAGTCTTTCTATACCGTCTATGGTTTCCTATATTATTATGATAAGACAATAACGTCAAAATTAATAAAACTAAATTTTCAATCTTCTTTACATTATGATAGCTCATTTTCCTACTCTAACTACTGTTAGTGTTTCTTCAGTCAAGTATAAAGATCCTTTAAAAATTCATGCAGAATAACTCAGGCAGTAAAATTTTGCAAAAAATATAGCTTATGTAATAAGAAAAACCCATTTGAATTGGTCTCCGAGGACTTTCAAGAGGTCAACTTCAAAACTAGAATGGTCACGACATCAACTGAGGGAAAACAATTCCATCTGAAGGAACTAAAAATATGCATTCGGTTGAAAAACGCACGAACACGTTAACTTCATTTATTGCTGTCCTTAATGCCTTCAATGCAAAGAAAAAAGAAACAAAATATTTACTATGACAGCCATGGACGTACTGGAGCAGTTATTTGCCTACTTAATTGGATTTTTACAAGATTCGGTAAATATTTGATGGTTAAATTAATCAATATATTAATTAATAATTAATTCTGTAAATATTAAATGGTTGAATAGCAAACATCAATTTTAATGTGTTTGCAATAGTTTTATTCCTCGTTTTGATCCAATTGAAATTTACTGCAATAGTCCGAATCTTTAAAATGACATAAATAACAAAAGTTAGCTTACGTTAAATTATAAAAATTAATTAACTTCAAATAATTTTAATGGAAACTTAGCTCAACACAGATGTGGTTAATGTATTTACATTTCCAACCACTTTCTATGAACATACATTAACAAGATAAAAGCAAAAGTTATAAATTAACGAATGGATTTTGTCATTTTAAATCGGTTTATTGTTAAAAGAGCATCATTGCCATAAGAATATGACTATAATTTTCAGAAAGATGATAATAATTCCCAAAATTTAAAGTATACTAACCGGCATAGAATGATTACACACAAAAAGTAATAATTTGAACAATAAGAATACATGGTCCTTCTTTTGAGGAACCAAATCTATATCCACTAAAATGGAAATATATTCACATCTGATCTCGTATAATATTCCGTAAAAATATGAAGGGAACGTTATAATAAACATCAGTATCACCATTAACCTCATGTAAACATCCATGCTACAGAGAAAGGCGTTTAGATTGCGGGGTAAGACTAGATAATTAAGACAATAAATTGAGAAATAAACAATATTTATCACAAATAACTGAATCATGGATAGAGAAGGGATAACTGATTTCATACTCGTATTATCGAAGGGAAAAGTTAATATTTTGTACTCTACATATTTTAAAAAGTAACTTCAACAAAAGTGAACGATGGCATGGAAATATCAGAAAAATATATTATATTTTCATCATAATGCTGTGTATATTAGTTATTATTTGTATTATAAGTTTCAAGTAAGCTGATCCTCAAATTATTTAAGTATTTGGAGCATGGGTGAAATGATGAATGATCATTGTTTCGATTTAAGCTCCATGAAACGATAAAATTGAAAATATTAGGTGCAAAAGTTTCCTTAAAAACCGAAAAGGGTTTTTAAGCTCAACTCCCTCGCTAAATATAATCTTGCTCTAAAGGAGAGAAAGGTCTGCACTTTTTTGTTGACTTAACGTTCATCTTTAAAAGATGGAATCTCAAATTAATAATGGCCTATTCACCTTCGAGTTGGAGAGAAATGCAAAATGAATAGAACACCCGATAACAAAATGTAATTGCCTGGAAAAATCAGATAACTGCGAGGTGAAAAATTGTAATCCCTCACACATTCTTCTCCGTTAAATTAGAAGTGAGTAAATATATTTTTCTAGCGGAATACGACCGAAGGAAAGAAGAAAAATCGTGCAAGTGATGGCAAGTACCGAGTGAAGTGCGTAAGGATTTTAAGAGCATGCGTAAATCTCACCTGCTTGCGTCTTCAGCCACTCAGCTTGCAGTGGAGAATGAGTAAGGGTAACTCCTGTGCAGCCCTATTTATACGAAGAGGCTCTCTTGGGTGGGACCACGCCCAACTCCTTTCCTTCCCACTCCCCCTTGCCCTCTCCTTCTCTTATGCGTGCAACACGCTGGTGTCTCGATTATTCGTGACGAGCCATGAATTTATTTTCATACTTTCCTATAATCTGAATTAATAAAATATCGAATTATATTACGCGCTTAAAGTAGGAGAGGAAAGCAAGCCGACAGAGAGTCGAGGGAAAATAATGTCTCATTCCATCAGGGTTATATGTGCCTATAAAACTGTTACGGAGATAATCCTGCAGCTGATTAGGAGGAAGTTGATCTGAAGTTAATCGACGATTTAAATTCACAATCACAGAAGATTTCGAGCAAGATGAATTGCTACTTCAGTAAGTATGCATACGTCATTATTTACTTCCCCTGAAAGAGGATATGCATGCCGGTAACTTTATAAAGTAGTAAATTTCGTTACTAAATCAAAACTTATTTCGTATTTTCCATTCATACTCCAAAATATATTTAATCAATAAAGTAAATCAATAAAGTTTTTATTGCAGATACATATTTTCTGATATTTCAACTTATAACAATTATAATGATTCTGCCTGCAAATAATACTCTATTATGCTCGAGAAATATAAAATTTACCATTGATGTATTAATGATAGTCATAATTTTTAATAAAAACCCTCAATTTAATAAACCATCATTCGGATGAGTTTGAGACTAAAAATTGTCATCTTCAATCTAACCTACAGAGATATTAAAGAATTGGAAAAGTTTTCTGAGGATGTAGCATGGGATTTCAACTTACGATAATAATGATACTACATCTCAATGATATTTTGTTATACTAGAATATTATAACAATCATAATAGACTTATTTATAATTATGATAATTATGGGTCTTTATTTGGGTAAGATTTTCCATCTAATTAATAAATATATCAAAGAATACGGGTTTTATAGGGATGTGGCATTTGCAATGACCATCAGCAAACTTAATAATTAAAGATCTGGTTTAAAAAACTTGTAATTCTTAGTGGTTGCGAGTTTTTCAGAGTTTTCAGGATATATTGATGATCTACCTGCCCCTACAAACTGTTTAAAGTAATGGACTCTGCAAAAGTTTCCAACCGTTTCTAAAATTTCAAGTGGATATATTTGGAAAGCCCTCAAACGAAATTCCTTTAATTGAATGGTAGAATTCAAATGATTCTCTGGTATCGAACCAATGATCATAAGATAAACGGTAAAATTGTGTTTATAAAATATATTCACTATTTCTGTTCACATACCTGGTCATAGACTTCAACCTTCTCGATACGTGTATCGTAAAAAAAAAGCATTTCCCGCCAAATATTTCAAATGGCAGAGCTGCCTGGTGTCGAGCCCAGGATCTTTTTGTAAGTTAAAACTGCATAGAACTATTTGGTTCGGGGAACTCTGACCGTTTCTAAAATTTCAAGTCGATATTATCGGGGAGGTCCTCAAAGCAGATTCCGTATTACTCCATAATGGAATGGTAGCATGCAAGTGTTACTCAGGTGTCGAACCTAAAACCATCAGTAAAACGATAAACTACATGGATGAAATGTATTTATGACCTCAGTTCACATGCCGGGTTTTACGTTTCCGTTTTATCGGAAAGGGATTTAAAAACAATCTTAAAAATCGCCGCAACGCATTTCAAATGGGAGAATATTGCACCCATCTGGAGTCAAACTCACACACAATTGGTATCATTTCTGTGAATTTTAATATAAAAGAGCGAGCTCTGGGAGAGTCTTCTGTGCCCTCGGTAGTTTTGAATTCTCTTTCCTACCGGGATGTTCCTTAAAAATGTTTCCTAAAAAATCCGTAAATCACATCCCGGATAGTCATGTGGACAGCGCGTTTACCTTTGGTGAAAGCGGTCCCGGGTTCAATTCCCGGTGGGAGCCAATGTGCGATATGACCTAAGCTGTCGAAGCACTTTGAACAATACTACTACTACAAATCCGTAAATCGTAATTTAGAACCTAAAACGATATTAAGCCACCAAAATAAGAATCTTCATTTGATATCCTTCCTTTTGGTAGTTGTCTCGACTTCGTAGAACCATTATTTCGAATTCAGTTTTCCAAATGAAATGAAGCCTGCAAACGGTAAAAAATAACTTTACGTGCATTTCTTACGGAGAATATTTGGCCTGACCTAGCTATTCCCTATATATAATTACATACGTTTTAAAAATCACATTTTCATTCACATACTCTCACTTGCAATTCCTCTTATTCTTTCTAAACCTCATTTCACCTCCTCGTTATTTCTTGAGCTTCTGAGATATTATTAAGGGTGCGAACGGCCCCCTTTTTACGAGTACTTCCAAAGAGTTTTAACATGCTCCCTCCATTAAGGGAACATGTCGCCGCCACCTTGCGACAAATTAACGTCGATCTACGCCATATAATAAATTAGATGCGGGAGTATTGTTATCGACTCGTTTTACCTCTGATGATCGAAATCGACTGGCTAACTTTGCGATATTTCGCACTCTTCTATTTTTAACACCCGCTATCCTCAAATCTGCCATCCCTCAAATCTCATGGTTTTTTTGCTACTTTCATTTTAGCTCCCATTCAACGCCATTTAATTTCGATTTTCTCCTATTATTTTCTAAACAATATAAAGGCTTTTTACTTTCTCCCTATACGTAGTATAGAGAAAGTATTGTATTCGCAAAAAAAATTCGACCTCCAGATTTCAACGGAAATGGATGTTTTGGGGCCCATAGAGCTCGTTTTCGCTATTTTCCCGAACATGTCTGTCTGTAGTAAAAAGTTTGTGGGCGCTCTATCTTAAAAAGTAATTTTCCGATCATTTCCAAAATTAATATTTAGTATTTTCCTAACAATGCCAAGAGTTGATTAGTTTTTTATGAATATCGCTTAACCGGAAGTTGCGGTTTATCCGGAACAAAATTTTGTTTCTTAAATATCTCTGTCAGAATGCAATGTAGGTATATACAATTACATACCAAAGTTATAGATAATGTATTTTAATACAACTTTTGTATGAAACATTTTCCTGTAACACTTATTGTTTAGGAGTTATTTAGATATTACCGGCATATGCTTCTGTTTTCAATAAATATGGAGAAAGTCATGTGTTGGCCACATCAGATTTTTTGAAGTTATTTAAATTACTGAATGGTTGCAAATGAGGCTCTTAAGAGCAGAGAAAGGTATAGCTTGTATTAATCAATTCTTCCAATACTGATACGAGGAGAACGCTTGTCAAAGTCTTAAGAACCCACAAGACAGATAACGTTGAATTGCTCTGTAATATATTACTCGCAAACATATTACAGGGTGAATCTCTGTTACGTCTAATCAATAATCGCTGTCTTGAAAATCCATAAAAAAATAACTTTGAATGGTTCTGTAATATATTGCTCGCAAATATATTTAGGGAAACCTGCGCTGCACATAATCAATAATCGTAATGACTTTGAAAGCCCACAAGATAAATAAGGCCGAATGACTATAATTTATGTCTAGAAAATACACTTGGGATGCCTTGCGTAGCACATGATCAAGAATTGTAAACTAAACTCTTTTTACTTCAAATTTGCCCTTCGTAGCTTATGATGCGCGCTTAAATAATTGAATGAGCGAAGGGAAGAAAATGATACAGTAAAGTGAAATAATATACAGAATGAGTAACACCAACTTCGCAAGCTCCGCAAGAAAATTCAAATATTTATAAATCCCGTATCGTTCCTCATTAGTTATCACGAAGTAGAGCATGTATAAATTTATGGGATTACAGAATTGAATCATTCTCGCACCAAAATGTTTTGCTGGAGTACCATTGAAACGGATATAAAACGGAAGATTGTCGTCTGTTAGTATTGTAGCGATAATAAGGAAAAAAGACCTAAAATGTGGAAGGAAAACTAAGAAATATAAGCGAATCGTAGGGGAGGAATGATTACTTCAAATAAAGTCTCGGTAATATAAGAGAAACAAAATCTCCAACGTAGAATACGTCAGGAAACATACTATCGATATAACTACGTATAGGCTGAAAATGATTCTGGAAATTCCTAATATTATTTGGCACTGTAAGAGCAAGATAGTAGATTAAGATGGTAATGTTCTACATAATTATTCTCTAACAGAGACCATAAGGCCGGACAAAAAAAGATCGCATGGTGAAATGTAAAATACGTCGTATTTTCAATATTCCATTAGCCTCGAGTATAAAAGTAGGTTTTCTGATCAAACATGCTCGTAACTATAAACTATAATTACCACGTAGAAATCGAATACCGACAAACTACACTTAAGAGGCCATAAATTAGTAAGAAAAATCAGACCTCATGAAATGAAAAATGGGATTGGGGGAACGGCATATAATAATAACAATAATAATAAAGGACTTTATTTATGGTGAGATTGAGACTAAAAAGTCTCTTCTTATATCTAACCCATCGCCGTATAAATTTTCAAAAAGAGCTAGCTTGAAAGAAAGTATATAGAAGAAGACTACTTTGTGGATTAAAAAAAAATAATCTGAAAGCTTATGAAAAAATCAACCGATAGAAACCTACCGATAGAAAAACTAAAATTAGCAATGAAATCAGATAAAATAAGATGTTAAAGACAAGAAGACAAACAAATAATATCATACAAAAACAAAAAAAGAACAAGTAGGTAAAAAATAGACTGATAGATATACGAATAAATAAAAACAATCAAAAACGGTCTAAGCAATTAAAAAGACAAAAAGGAATAAAATAATAAATAATATAAAAAGCTATAGAGGATAAAACATAATTAAAACACATTCATTAAGAGAGCGGATAAGGTCATATTTGTTCATTCACATGGGAGGAGCCGAGGCTCTGGGTTCCTCATATAATTAGGATTTAGGTCAAATATTTTATAAATTGAGAGTTGAATCGATTCAGATAAAATAATTGTAATCTTAAGTTCATGGAAATTAAGCATTATATTATGCTGCTTCCAAACCCTTCAAATTGCATCCCTTTCAACCCTTGCAGCCGAAAGTAAAGAAGAATATCACTAAGAAATTAGAATAATCCATTGTAAAGGGAGGTAAGATGAAACTGATTATATAAGATTGATCATGTCTTTGTCTATGTAAGAACCCTGCAAGCCGCCTTTCGGCGTGTGGCAGGGGGTGCAAGCACCTTGACTCTATTTTCCTAAACGGTTGCTTTCGCGTATACTTCAGGGAAAAAAGGAATTTTTGAAGCCATTCATTCTAGCATCTATTTCCCTAAACTTTCTGGCATTATCAGAACGGCCCATATAACAGGGGGTCGCATTATATCGGTTACATAATCTGAGAACGGAATTTCTCTGAACTGGTTTAATAAATTTATCCTTTGAATTTTTCTTCTATCTTCCAATGATTCCCATCCCGCGTCCTGTAACATCTGAGTAACACTCGCTGTTTTATTATAGCAATTCTTTACAAATCGTATCGCCTTTCGTTGTACTTTTTCTATATCCCGAATATGACATTTCTCAGCGGGGTCCCATACACTACATGCATATTCAAGGTGAGGCATAACTAACGTTAAGTAACATCGCTCGCGAACTTTTTCTTCGCTCCTACCGACTATTCTTTTAACGAAGCCGAGTTTCTTAAGTACTTTTCCACATATATTTCGGATATGGGCACTCCATGAAAGATTATTCGTGAGAGTTACTCCAAGATACTTCATTAATTCTACTGTCATTAGGTTTACCCCTCGGAGGCTGTAAGAATAATCATTTATTATGATACCAGAGCAAAATCATAGTATCCATATTTAAATGAGAAGAGCTAGATGCTTGTAATAATCGTTAACTTAATCCGTAGAATGCTATCGAAAAATGTATTGAAACGAATCGTCCGGATCAGAATCATACTTAAAAGAAAAAGAAATAATTGAAAAAATGTGTATTCATAACCCTTTGAGTCCCAAATTTTTTTTCTTATTAAAAAATTTGGATTTAATATATGTTACCCAGGATACCCTACAAATAATTATTTCTATTCATAAAATTATATTTTTACGTATATTTATTTAGAACATGCATTGATATAGCTGACGAAGTTTTACAGCTCAATATTGAAAACTAACTGAAATATATAAATATAAATTTTGTGGTGCCATTTGTCACCTCTGGGACTGAAAGGTATAAATCTGAATGATTGCAAAGCAATTCATCAGATGAAATATGAGGCAATCGACATCTCTTTAAAAATGTGATTGGGGCTCCCGGATAGTCATGTGGACAGCGCGTTCGCCTTTGGTGAAAGCGGTCCCGGGTTCGATTCACGGTGGGAGCCAATGTGCGAAATGACCTCAGCTGTCGAAGCACTTTTAATAATACTACTACTACTAAAAATGTGATTAAATTTGAGTGAGAAACTAATGAAACATATGATACATCAGTTCAATTTAAGTAAATAAATAGGAGACATTAGTCTCGGTGGAAAACTCCAAATTTCAGTATTGTGTAGTACCCCGAGTTTAAGGACGAATGCTGTGAGAGACAGAAATGAGGATTTTTATAACTTCAATGCGTTTTCATAAATCAAAATTTTACAGGTTAGTCAATCACAATAACTTAGCGCGGTTCAGAGACACGGACACTAAGGAAAAGATATATATTTATACGTATAAAGGACAGATACTTAAGAAACGATATCTATATACTAAAATTTCGAGATGTGAACCTTGAAAAGAATGCAATTTTTCATAAAATTACCTTAAATCAGAATTAAAGAGGCACCGCAAAGAATAAAAATAATAGAAATCTTTCAAGAAAGATAGATAGGAGTAGAGCAAACTGTATAGGTCATCAACAAGAGAGAGAGAGGGATCATTCGGAGGGGAATTGAATAATCGAGAAGGAAAAGAGAAGTTGTATGTTTCAAGTTTAATAGTTGGATAGCAGTAGGCAGAGTATCGGTCAATGTAATGATGATCTATGTAAAAAAATGGAAGGAGTTATCAGAATCTCATAAGCGGAGTAAAGAATAGAGAAAAATGGATATCTCGATAAAGCTAATGATCATGAACCTGTCATAAAGAAAGATGGTCAATGGTGTTGTGTCATGGATGGAGGCTTATGCAAACAAACATGAAGGTAGCATAGCCTATGATAATTTGGCATTCGTAAAATTGACGCGAAGAATTGCAAATGTAAAATAATATGTGATCGCTGAGGCTTTAACACGCTTTTTCCGCTTAAGAGGTCGTCCCAAATAACCTCCTCGACTGTTTGGCTCACATTTTAAAAGGCGATACGCGCTCAAACAAACATTACTTCAGGTGCTATACTTCAATTAATTACGTTTGTATATATACCCTAGGAAGTACAAAACAGAGAGAATGACGAATAATTCCTATGAAAGAGAAATGTAGTTTGCCCTGCATCTATGAAGTAATACATTTCTTTCTTCTCGTGAAAATTGAAACTTGCAACTAATTTTAGAAACTCGCAAAAATAAGGTATGATGGGAAATTTATGATTGGAATCATAAATTATATGACTGAAATATGAATCATACTATTATTAAAATCATACCAATCACGAACTAAATGTGAATACTACCTTCGCAGCTTATAAATAACTTCTTGCGTGCTTATCAGAGCTTTCCTTGATCTTAGAAATATCCATTAAAGTGAGGAATACACAGTCTTACTTCCTCATTTGTTAAAAAATAATTCCTATTTCCTTAGCAAATGTTCGACCGCTTAAGACTTTCTAATAACAAAGAGTTTCTAATCTAGCAGAGCATCTTTGACCCTGTTTCGAGGAGTTACTTCTACACGATAATTGGTTTCCTTCCCGGTTACGTTTTACTGAGATGGGATTCGTTGGTACCGGTTTAGACGTAACAGGTTTTCTCCAGTTCTCCTATTTAGCTTGCCAGACGGAAAAAATTGCAATGGCTCCCCAGTTCAGACAATCCTTCTTCTTGGATGAAAGGAACTCGGGAATTCATTCCTTTAAATATTAAGAAAAATAGGTAGGTAACCTACCTAATATGAATTTGTAGCATAAATTTAGTAGAAAAATTATTTAGCATTTCAGAAGCCATGCTTAGGCGTTCGAAAAGTTTGTTACAATAATTTACTGCATTACGACTTCATGTAATTATGTATAATTTGTTTAAGGGTAACCGATTTTGAGAAACTAGGCATAAACAAAATACGAATTAGGGCCCTGGAGTTGGCCGAAAAGATGAGGTTTATCCTAAAGTTTTCATTATTTTTGTACTCATAGTCAATTTCAGTACAACATTCTTTTCTGCAGTTCAGCAGTTCAATAATATCCAACAGTGCTGCAAATGGCGGTATTTTCAAAAATTTCCATCCTCCTTAAGGTATATCACCACTCCAACTGATCGACATTCACATTGAGAACCAATACAATCAACTAAGGACAATCCCCGCATGCACTGACCTCCCTAACGGAAACATCTCCCGTAAAAGTTGTTCTCCCTCAATTGCGATTCTATCTCACCACAAGAGCCAATCTAAATAATTACTGTTCCACGTTTTCGTTAAGCGTTGATTGCAAAGGCCCGTCCTTCCAAGGTCATCTTGATTAGTCTTCTCTTGATTGAAAACGCAAACTCGGTGAAGAAGTGATTTAAAATATTCCACCTTGCCTATGCTCCAACATTTCATCACGATAATGAGGGCATTTTCATATGTATGTGGGCATATTGCTCAACTTAATCAGCTAATCAATTTGATATGACGAATTTCAATAGCGGAGCAGATCCCAAATTCTGAACGGGTAATGAAGCCCATCGAACTAGTGCAATGATGATTAGAAGTAGGTAAAAGTGAAGCTAATGTCTGTAGTATTTGAAGAAACTAACTTAAAATAAAATAACGTAGCAATGAAGCGTTATTAAAAACTTGAAATATTTGTAATTTGAAACAAATTTTGAAAATGGATCCGCTAGAGCCCATACTTCAACTGATCTGAGGGGAAAAATTTATCGCTTTGCACACATCAATTTAACCAGAAACCATGAGGTTACAGATAGCAAATTTTCGATTGTAATTTTGTGCTTATGTCCATAGTAAACTCAAGGAAAACAGAAAAAAAATTCTTTAAAAAAATAATAAAATGTATCATTTAAAAGGTTTATGACAAAGGAAGAAAAAATTCTTTTTTATTAAATGAATGTTATATTTTCAATACTTACTATCAACTTACTTCAACAGCTATGGAGCAAATTATTACCCTCGGCTTAAGCAATTTTACATTTAAGACCGATAACTGCTAAGTTAGCTATTAAATTAACTGCACGCAAGAGGAATTAAAAAAAATGGTACATATCTTTTTTTCTTTTTTAGTGCAATGAATTTGAATAGTAAATCGCATTTATAGGAATTGATCAAAAGTATACGAATACTGAAATAGAATCGACAACGTTTAAAGTACATTTACGATGATATACTCGTACATCCCACTTATATTTTCTTTGATAAAGAGGTAATGCCAATTCAAAATATAATTTTACCTTCAAATTAACCTTTCTTGTAGGAAAGTATACATTTGGGGAAAAACTATCGGTATTCTACCTTTATTTAATAAAATTATAGCATCTAAAACCTATCCTGTTGTATTAGCTTAGTTAATAATATATAAGAATAATAAAAGCTAAAAATGCGATTGCGTGATAAGAATAGTCAATACTTGTTTGACTACAACTGAATTTCGTGATAAAATTGATATTTTATTTTTTAGGCTTATTATAATCATAATTTACTTTACTTACACTTGCTTTACTTACAGAAGTTATTTTCCTAGGATTTATAGGTTTAAAAAAATCCCTCCGTAATCAAATCTTAAATACTGTATACAACTAGAGAAGGAAAAATATAGACTAATCAATTGGAAAGCAGTTTTGCTTTTGATGGTCCATTTCCAGGAGGAAAATGGCAGCAAAAGATTTTTTTTCGAGAGAAGTAATTCTTTCGGCCTTCCAAGTCTATTGACAAATGAAATGTTTTTAGCTGGGAGTCGGAATCGACAACGAGGTACACACATAAAGCTACGAGGAGAGGGAAAGAAATAAGAGAGGAAAATAGAGAGAAAGGCGGTGTGGGAGTGAAGCCACTCAAAGTGCTCTCAACAAAGACCCGAGGGCGACAATAGCGACGGTCGAGGACAATGCAACTCGGAGGCTCGTGTGTGCGGGTTTCTGCGTGCGAAAGAAATGTGTTCGTGGCTTCCGCAATAAAAATGATTTTCAAGAAGACGCTCAGATAGATTGGCGAAAATATTACTTTCCGATGATTCAGTGTCGCTACTAAAAATATTAGATATTGCAAGATTCGCTCAAATCTTATTTGGTGTCTTCTCTTATACATACTATAGCTGTAGATAATATAGAGATAGTGGAGGAATGATCAATTAATCAGCTAATCAAGATTATTTCGGGGATAAAACTTCATGCACAAAGAGTTACACACCAGATAAATTGACGAGGGCGACGGTCGGACTTGATTAGAACACTTAAACGAGGTACGTCTGAGCCATAAAGTAATTGATGAACCAATTGAGCATTTCAACTGCAAAAAGACCACATGGAGTGGCAATTCTTCCCCTGCATCTCTGAAAATTCATACCACTAAAAATCTCCAAAGTTTGTCTCTTTGATAAGAAAGCACATGTGGGTCATTAATGACCAGTATAGTAGCAAATTTTCCAGCGTGGGAACGCTAAATATATTTTTCAAATTATAAGGAGAGTCGTAGAAACATCAATCGAATTTACAAATGTTTTTAAATTGTCGTTTTATTATTTACATCAATCATTTTATACTAAATCAATCTTTAGCAATAAATTAGCTATATTTTTACTGGGTAAAACCAGTGTGGGAACGCCGTTCGCACGCGTTCCCGCTCCACTACACCACTGGTAATGACCAGCTATTTATCAAAGATCATAAGCAGATCGATGATTATTTTAGCCTGTATTTAAAAAAATATCCTACTTTACACAAACATCTTTGCCTAAGTCGTAATGCCATTTATTCCACGCGTTTACCGACCTACAAACGAGCGAACGTGAGCTGCCATAAGCATTGTTTTCAATAGGAGAATTCCATTCAAAATCTTTTGTAGATCTCATTAAAAATTTATGAAATGAACCTTTGGTCAAAAAAAATATTTTTTACGCATAGAGTTAGCGACAAATACTGATGAAAAAAATTAATTTTATACGCTTAATTTTAGCCTTTCCTGCGTCAATGAATCTTTTGAGATCTTAGCTATACCTTGAAGACATTTATTACGTAATTAAGCTATTAGAATCAGACTCACTTTGCTGATACCAAATCCACTCTTTTGATGAGCTGGCTATTTGCATAATATTCAGTACTGTATTTGTAAAAAAAGATTTTCATTTTGAATATACTTTTCATCGGCGGTCTTTCGTTCAATAATAAGCTATGACGTCAAGGGACGAAGGAACATTCTTATGCAGATAGAGAATGCATGATGAAGAATGAACAGGCGGTGGAAAGCTAATTACGTCTCCTTTTATTTCAAGAAGATGAAAGGGCAAACAAGGAAGATTATACGAAGTCCCTAAATTACATTATGGATATCTTTGTATATTTTATTGGAACGGTCCCGTTCCCTCCAAGGCATTCACAGGCTAAATGTATCAGCAATACCCTTTAAAATCTCCATAAGATCATGATTGCCGCGAATATAAAGAAAAGAAATAAATTTTAGACCCTAGCTCCCCTACTTCATTTTAGTATTTTATTTAGGCAAATGCGTAAAATTTTCGATATTATTTTGATCTTGCTCATGTGTCAAAACTGGTAACTATTCTTCAGAGGGTGGCGCTAAAAATTCAATTTGCTTTTCTCTATTACATAGTTTTTCCTCTTTTTCAGCCTTGGTAAAACGGAGAAGGCTTTCTATTTTCAGCCTTCCCTCCGAAAATTAATTGTGATTCATTATTATAACAGTAAAATTTTTTCTCTTGAAGCTTTTATGAGCTTTCATTCACAGAACACTCAAAATATATGTTTAAACAGAGTAAGAGTTAAATTTTGGATTAATTTTTTTTCAGGGAATGGCAAACGATACAATATCGTCTGGCAAACTTAACCATATATCCACAGAAATTCATGATATTTCAATATTTTTTGTGATATTTTCTCAACTTGGCTGCAAAAGATATTATTTTCAAGAAAACCAGGTCTATGCCTATAATTATCTATAATAAATAGAACCTCTTCAACAATTCGTCTTAGGGCAGAAATGTAATCACCCCAACTTCTTGCTTATTGAATACGACAGGCAAACATTTTTAGGAGATAAACCTTTTCTCAAGACTATAGGAAAAATATTTGTCTATCGATTTAATTATGGTTTCATCTTCTTACAAACTTTGAAGGTATGAATGGGTCAGGGTTAGAACGGAAGATATTAATGAATCAATAAATACTAGCGGAACTGCCTACTATTGATTTCCAACACAAGAATAGAAAACAAGAGATAACATAGCAGTTTTCATAAAAAAGAGAATTTATTATGCCTAATCCTCTCTAATCTCTTTCCTACTAGATGGAAGCTTTCTAGTTATATACTTAAAAAGTGCATCCTTAATTTAATTTTATTAATGTTACTAAGTTTTCATAAAATCTCTCTCCCCACTAATTTCAGTTACTCTGGGGCCTCAGTCTAGAGAACCTCTAATCACTGAATATGATACAGTAATTGGCTTTTTTATATGTTGTCATATAATACTCTACTGTCCATGCAAAAAGTCTAGATACTCGAGTTTGAAGTGTTGTATCTCAGTAACCTATTCATCGATAGCAATGAAATAAACTGAAAATGAAAGAAAATTTATTTTTACGTTTTGTGAATCCCATCAGCTATTTTTTACTGTATCAACAAATTTTTTATTTGGCATTGTATGAAAAAAGCACGTTTTTTTGCACTCAGTAATCGGTAGCTCCACTTTGAATGCTACTTTTTCAAAAGCTTCTCAAGTTATCAACATGAGACTTCATAAGGTGCAAGATCTATCTATTATAAATGCATATGCTGAAGTAGAACCTCGTTACTACTTAATTACTATCCAAAAATTGTTGATAAAGAAAACTCTGCTATTTTCGTTAATTAACGACCTACAAGAAATTTTAAAGTGCCGTAGGCACCGCATACACGCACTGTTGACGAATTTGATAATTTTTACAATGAAAAATTACTACCATTGTCCATGTAGAATTTTATTTATCCTTGTTTCGCGGAGCGCTGAGCCCGCTTATCTCACCAAGAAAGTGCAGGGGAGGGGGTGGAAAAAGCGTGCGCGGTTGCCTCTTCTGAATGACCTTCCAATAATTTTCCTTGCAACTTTATTAAATAATAATGATTTCTTAATATTCAAAAATATCTCTTTAGTGCCTCACTAGTGGAATAGCTAAGGGCATCTCTTCCTTCAAAAGTCTGTAAGGAATTTAGCCAATGGCTGGTTGATATCTCACCCCCTTCAGCATTAGCTACCAAGAGCTAATAGAGGGAAATAAGGCTTGCTAGGCAGGATGAGGAGTGAGATAGTTTGCAATTGCTTTCCTCACCAAGCCAGAATACTAAAGCAGAACAAGTGAATCACAATGACTCCATGAGTAGCACTTTTCTTGGCATTCCATTAGGAGAGATCTTAATTAGTGCCACAATTCAGCTACTGATACCTCAGTAGCTACCATGACATCACAGCCATGAACAAGACTTTACAAAAGTAAATTAAAAATATATTTTCCTCCATGTATTACAAAAAGAAAAATGAAAAATATTCCTTTGATCAGGACATGTTAGCAGGAGCTACTCATAATTCTTCTTAATTTTTGGCACTAAATCATATAAAACATTCTTAAGTTGCTCTGATTGGCCCTTGCTAGCTATGCCATGGAAAATAAATTTTGAAGTGGATATTGAAGATACTTAATCATCATGAGTGTTCTACCTTTTGATAGGTTCATGTGCATAAAAAATCCCTATTCAACACCATTTAATCTTTTCTTGATAGCTCACTCCAACCTTTATGTCATCTTACATCTTCTGCCTTTGTCTTTCCCTGTGTTTTTTCCCTCTGCATTCTACCTTCTTCAGCAGCCCCTCTCCTCTCAATCTTTGACCCACCCAATTCCTCTGTTGATTCTTAATTACTTCAATTAAAGCTCTCTCCTCCCTAACCATTTTCAGCTCCTCCATTTTTGTTTCCTTATCCACCCAAATTTCTTATTCCATTCTACGCCAACCCACATCTCAACCCCGACTTTACCAAGGATTTTACCAAACTTTTCCCAATTCTTTTATCAAGACCTCTTATCACTTCCCTTGGCTTTATGAAGGTTTCCTTGGCCCTTTGTCCCAGTTGAAATTATTAGGGATCTTCTTTATCTCTATAACTTCCCTAATTAGTCTAATTTTGTAATTATTTGTTCTTCCTAATTTCATATTATTTGAAATCTAGTGTGCATTTGAGAGTAGATCAGCTGATTTCGTAAATTATAGCAGAAATTTGTTTTCAGGAGATGAGACATTCTCAGAATAAAATATAATAAAATAACTAAAAAAGACATTTTAAACGGACGAGGGGAACACCAGGTTTGCGGGAAATGGATTCAAACAAAACTTTCAGGGCACATTCTCAGCTTAAAAATAATGGGCACATGTCCAACGGTTTAAATCAATGGGCCTTTGTTTATGAAAAATTAGCAACTGAAAATTTGAAAATGAGTTAGGCAACCATGCAGATCTCGAGACTACTAAGCATTACTATGCAGATCTCGAGATTTTCCACTGAGGAAATTATGTTCTTCCATTTTTTGTAGATAACTTAACTTTTTGCGATTAAGTTTCATCTTCTTAACTGCATCCTAACATTTTTTACGTTTTAGTTAGCAACGAGGCACGGTGGGCTAGAATCCAAAAAAGCTGGACAAAAATAGAAAAGTGGTTTTTTTAGTGCAGACTTTGAAACTTCACACATTTAGTACTAAATATATTTTGTATACAACCATGCAAGTAGTTTGCATTGATATTTGGGCATTAAAATTATACAGGGGGTCAAATTTGAACACATTCTGCTAAAAATGTTGGTCTTACAAGGGGAGACTTTTTTGTCTGGGGATTTTGATGAAAATTTTTTAAAGTTAAAATGAGTATCATTTTTTATGTAATTAATGTAAAATAAATAACTTAATATATAAGTTTTACACACAATGTTAATTTCAGGCCTAAATTTTTGGAAAAAAGAGCATGTTATATGGCGATAAATATGGTATCTACTTTTCTAGGGGGAGAAAATCCTTAATAGATAAAGTGCACATTTTGTTCAACATTTAACTTTGGGCCTTTTCCTCATTCCTACTGAAACATTCCAAAGGCAACAAAGGCTCCTCTATCAATAGGCCATCAATTCATGGCCATAATATCATCAGACAGAAAAACCTGAAAATAAAAACTAGACGTTGACACACCACACTTCAATACAGAGAAGGAACGGATTGAACTAAAATGAAAATCAACCAAATTAAATTTTCAGCTTAAATCTCCAAATTTTACACTAATGGATATCTTATAGCCATCCAATTTATTTAACTCAGCTGTAAAAAGTGAAGGCAAAAGATAATGCACTATCCCTGCTATACATAATCATGAGCCAACATCATGAACAATGGAAATGATAAAACCAAGAAAAGTTGAAGTAAATTAACCACAACACCAACTAATAATGTAATTTTTTTAATGCATTGTTTTAAATCTCTGCATATAGCTGCCATCTATGTTTATTCAATATCTACTTTCAAACTTCCATGTCTATAAAAAAATTAAAATTACATACTGGGCTATAGATATTTTTAACTTCAATTTTGATAATAAGATTTCTGATCCCCATTTTCTATATCTTTTGACAAGATCTGAATGGCATACTATCAATAATCTATACCTGGTTAATAAAGATATTATTTCTTATGAGACTACCTCATGATCATAGAGATGATGAAAAGGGAATGATGATGAACAATTTCGTTTTAACACTAATTTTAATGCTAGATGCCCTTCTTGTTAGCAACCTCTATTAGAGAAATTTGGCTTTCATCAGCATCAGACCCGTGCCCACTTTCACTAGAGAACAATACACTAATATTCACGAAAATCCAGATTGAAAAACTACCAATTTTATAGTAAATATTAATTAGATTGTTAAATAATTTGATGCTTTGAAATGTTTTCATTGTGCACACTGACATCTTAACTCAAAACTCAAATAGAAACTAAGGGATATGTTATTTAGCCTCTATTCAAATTGATAACAACAGAAAAATGCAAATAAAACAGTAAACTATATTTTCAAAACAAAATCAGATTGTAAAATCAATATAATGGAAAATAACATTCATACTTAATGTAAATTAGAAGCAAATAGAACTCCTAGATATTGTATGGCACATAAGGTTTAACATATAGCACACCAGTGTGCCAAGGCCAGATGGTTGCAAAGCACCATAGAAGAGCATAGGGTCAAAGTATCTGAGCATGTAATAATAATGTATACCATAGTGCTGAGTACAAAATTTAATGATGGTCTAATGTCACACATATTTTGCAGTCAAAATTCAATTTTTCCTGGTCCATCCATGTCTAATTCCAAATCAATAACTAATATGTAGAAAAATCATTGTAACAAAAAATTTGATCACAGCAAACTGAGTTACTGGACAGAGAAATAATTACCAATTAATCTCACCAAATTTAAATATAACCAGTAATGACCCCAAAAATAAATGCAGAGTAGTCTGTTTTTTTTAGTTTAGTTTTACCTTATCTAGAGATATCTGAAATCTATGAATTCCATTGAAATGAATTAGCTGGGAGACCTTTTACCCCTAGCCCTTTTATGCAAAACGTAGAACCACTTAGAGGTTTAGCAGCCATCTTTTCCTTGGTAAGACCCTTTGATGAAGATGTAACATACAAATCTGACAAGTTAGGACCACCAAAAGCTACTGAAGTTACTTGGTCTGCAGGAATTGGAACCGTCGAGAGAAGTTTTCCACCACCTGGTGCTTTTGGATCAATATGAAGGACCTATAGAGAATAAAAATTAATTTCCAGTTTATGGTTAAATTAATAATAAAAAGCAATTATTATATATTTTAGAAGAAAAATAAAATAGTGATCTAAATCCTCTGAAGCTCACACAAGAATTTCATCTTTTTTGCTAAAAATCTTTCCCAAAAACAAATTTAAAAAAAATCTATTAAGTGCTCCAAAGTTACTAAATGCATTTTTACCTGTCCTCCTCCATAAGTTGCCACCCAAAGATTGCCAACTGAATCAATTGCCATTCCATCAGGGACTCCTTTCAACTGATCTTTGTCCATATCGTACAAAGGCCTTCGATCACCTGTAATATTTGAAAAATACATAAAGCAAAGTTTCTAATAACCTAGTAATAAATGTAAAGACATAAATTGAAGTAGGAAGTACATAAAATATACAGTATGCCATGATAATTCATCATATTATCATGGATGATAATAAAAGTTACAAATAATTTTTTAACACCATTTATCTACTATTATACCTTACACTTCTAATCTTTCATTATTGATGAAATTTCATCCTATTTAAATTTTTATAATATAGGAATATATGTATATGATTCTGTGTTGACATAAACTTTTTTCACTTTAATTGGTACTCTTAAAGATTGAGAAGCAAAAAGATCCTAAATTCAACTAACATCAATATTTAACACATTCCTTAGCTGGAGAAATGGACGATGCTGACTTATTAAAAAGCTCAGCAAGAAGCTAATTTCTTTGGAAACTAAAACTCAAATTTTAAATGACCCTTTTCTGTATTCATTTATCCTTTGGAATGTCTAAGACAAGATCACAATTGACAATCAAAATCAATACCATAAAAAGCTAAACAAGGAAGTTGAAGTAGTAGTATTGCTAAAAGTGCTTCGATAGCTTAGGTCATTTCGCACATTGGCTCCCACCGGGATTCGAACCCGGGACCGCTTTCACCAAAGGGAAGTTGAAAATACTAAAACAAATTAAGTTTCAATATAGGATGGGAAATCCTGTTATCCATCCCATTAGAAAACACTATGACTGAATACTAATTTTCTATGTTAATAAATGATGTATTCAAGTAATGAAATGGGAGATGACCATTTGAAGAAGTCTCACGCACTCAATAAAATTATTTCTAAGTTAATATTCAGTGTCTTATTACTGAATTTGCAAATTTTAGTTTTTCTTTCTTGAAAATGGCAGCATTAAAGGTGGCTTCAATATTAAAGTTATATAATACGAAATGAATATTTTTCCACAGACCAATAGTACCTTTTTGCACAATATCTTAAAAGGGCTAATCCTAGTAAACCTATCCACCCATTCCAAACAGACTGAGGTCAATAATGGTTAGTATAAAAATTTATTAAAATCTGAAAGAATTCTTTTGATTTCTATATTGTCATTCATAAGTCAATTGAGACAATTAACTGTAACAACTCCTTACATTTTATATTTCTTAATATTATATTTTTTAATCTTTGTATTTCATATTATTATTTATATACTCAGCTGATTTCTCCTTTCTCCAAATCAAAATCAAAAACATCAACTCTACGAGTTGGCGAATCTACAAAATACATTTTTGTATTATCAGAGCTCCATGCTATCCCATTAGAGATGCTCAATCCAGAAACATGATGACGTATTCCTTGTTGAGATTTGCTGCCAAAGCTGTAGAGGGAGGCTCTGCCTTGTGGAATAGTGCCATTACTCAATATTGGGCCCATTGTTCCTTGGAATGAATAAAAACATTTCAATAAATTTCTTAACTTCTATATAAAATTACATATCTTTCCTGCATTTCGTTGCATCTTATGATTCAAATATTATAGAGGTACTCCTAAGTACCTCACAGTGAAAATGTGCAATGACCAAAACTCTGAAAAAATTACTGTCAAACAAACATACATAATTCATAGCAACAGTAGGCTTCCATGATGTTCCATGATTGTACTCAAGATAGATTTTAGATATATAACCCACAAGCTGCCACTGGCATATGGCAGAATAGGATAGAAGGGGTATAATAGGGATAGAAGACCAATGGAAAGTGCCATCACATCGTTTTCCATCTGAGCACCTGAATCCCTATTATTAAAGAATACTGATCACGGATTGCTATTAAGGATGCTTGAAAACCCCAGGATCATTATTTTCTAAGTTCTGTAATCAAATAATCTTTTCCAAGGATATCATTCTTTAACTTAAATAAAGATGGTAAAAAGTTATCTCCTCTATTTCTAAGGAAATGGTCTTATAATACTTCATATTTATTTTCCTGGTATTGGTGCGATTAGATAATGCATGGTATTACTAACAGAAAGATACCTTACTGTGACTATTCTGCAGTTATACATAACCATAGAGAAATAATTACCAATCCAAACACGTCCACTGTCATCCACCTTTCCATCATTGAAGTTATTGTCTGGCTTATCTTCTTCAACCGTAACTAAATTTTTAATAATGGTTGGTGAACCATTTGCCTGAGCATCCCAAGTCATGATTGAAAGATTTCGACCATTGCTGATGAGAAAATGATTTTCCTTGCCTTCAATTGGCATTATTATGGATATCCAAGAGTCTATAGAAAGAGTTATGAAATAATAGAATTTCTTATTACAAAATTCAAATTTCCGTATGTTAAGACAAAGAATAAATACGCTAAATTTGAATCGAGAACCTTTCAGGAGATGGTCCAAAGTTTCTATCATCCTAGATTATTGACATTTAATTCGATTAATAACGGTTTGCCACCGAATCAAGATACGGGCTCATTTCATCTTACACTTACCAGTCTTAGATACATTATGAGTTTTCGTTGATGGGACATATCTGTGAAGGAATTTTCCTGGAACATCTAAGAAGTACAATGCCTGCGTGCGATCATCCCAGTGCGGTCCTTCACCCAATTCACACCCCTTCACTATCGTTTCAGTTTCAAAGGAACCCATTTTCAATCGTGTCAATCTTGTTCGGAAGATTATCTACTATAGAGTCCCCTTTGAACGGAATAGATATTATATATTAACCTGGCTAGCGATTAGATAAAACCCGTGCGAGCAAAGGAAAGAATGAGCTACACTAAAGTAACGGGATCGACGGATTTTTTTATTCAAAACGTGTTTCGTCGCCGGTGACAAATGAATTAGGCTGCACAACACTACTATCATCATATAATCTCAATACACACCTTAATTAGCTAACATGACAATTTAGAAAGGTAATTTTTATTAAAGCAAAGCGACAAAAACACCTCGCAAATTGGTACGACTCAGTAATTACTCATGAAAGTGAGCCCGTCATAATCTTTTTCGAGCTATTATTTTGTAGCATAGAAAATTTGGTAAAATTTCCGATGTTGCGCATAGAGGAGCATAGACTTGATTCATCTTCACGCAAAAACCATTGGGACTCAGGAAAGGCAAAAGACTGAAATAATTCTATCGTACTGCATAAACCTTTCTCTCAAGGCATAGCATGTTGTTGTTAACGTTCACTTCGAGAATAGCATCAGCCGGAGGTATACATAGATATTTTATCCGAGGCAATAAAATGATCATAAATTAAGACAAGGACAAGTTATTAGCAAAATAAGAAAGTTTCGACATGATTTTACATTTTCTACAGATGAGACGGATAGTATCGATTTTCAGTTGTTATTAATTTTGAACTCGTGCATCGCCGCCGCCCCGCCGCCATCCCTCCTCTTTTTCAAAAGATAATCTGAAACGCCGTTTACTTCATATAGTACATACACTTGAAAAATTGTTTTCCCAACTAAGATTTCTCCTTAATTAGCTAAGTTTTCTTTCATAAATCATGTGGCATAAGTGATGAGCTTACTGTGAAATTTTTCTCAAATTTAGATAATATCAAATAAATCCCGAAAATAATTTTGATTGGTATGCTTGACAGAAAGAACTGAATTTTCCGTGAATAAACCAGCTGCATAGGGGGCATGAAGAAGAACAATATCCAGCAACATATTTATGCATAGGGCTGAAACTTGCCCCAAAAAGGATTAGGGCTGATCTGAAATGCTCCGGCCGCCGGTTATACAGGTCGTGAATCAGAACAGATAGAGAATAAGGAAAACTTTTGGGAGATTTTTTAGCAAATATGTGCCGCCTAGATGCAGAAAAAAATTTATGCTGTTTGAGCTCAGAAAATATTCGTGTATTGCATTTGATTAAACAAATGTTAATCGAGTAATTTTTGGGAATACCGTTTATATTTCTAGCTTCAGTTTCTACCAAGATGGATGTTTGAAATAGAAGACGGATTATTTTTGATTATTCAGAAGCGTCATATGTATGCATGCATGTATGTATGTATCTGTATATGTTTTATAAATTAAATCCGTCATTTTTGGCGGGAGAATTCACTAGCGGACTACAATAATCACTGCAGTGTAAATATTTATTCATGCGAAGTCAGTAGTTCTCCATAAGATATGAATTAAAGAGCTTTTAAAATGAGTTTTACTTACTTCCGATTAGATAGAAGGATGAAATTTGAAAATTCAATTGGGGACCACGACATATATATTTTTATGAACATGTTTTAAAAAAGCTATTCTTGGTTCGACCCCAGATAACACGAAATAATTCCATAAGAATTATTAATAATAAATCTGTGCTCATGCATTTTCCCGTAAGAATACACGGAGAATTTAGGGCCATATAGAATAAATGTTAAAAATAAATAATAATAAATAAAATAAAGGTATAAAATCTGTTTAAGCGCTTGCAATTCTTTACGATTCCAGAATTTACAGTAACGATGAGTAAATTGAGGGATAGAAATTTACAACCAAGTATAAGTGTTTATAAATAAGCAGGATTTTCAATAGGAGACTTATACGTAGTTTTGCCATGAAAAAATATGCAGAGATTCATAATGGGGTGAATAGAAATATAATTTGGAGACTAGGGGAGATTTAGTAAGAATGAGGTGTATTAAAGTAAGGTATTGCGTAGTGTTCATAGAAATTTCATAAATTTATTTTTTACCGATTTTAAGTCATATATGCAATTATTATAGACTGAATACTTAAATTTAATAATATATGTATGATAATATAATTTAGTAGAGAAGGATCATAGAATAATAATCATAGAATAAGTATAAAATAATAGATATACCTTTCCAAGTAAATTAAATTAATTTAATGTAATTTTTAATAGATTTCGTGAACTATTTTAAGTTATTCATGAATATTACTACGAAGCTCTATCGTTAGGATCCATTCTGCATGTCTGTTTTCTCTAGCAAACATCACGCCTGATGATTTATGAGTAGGAAAATATGATGCTAATCGCTGCTAGTCGATTATTCTAATAGCAGAGATGCCCAAGGACCGTAAAAAGTTGCTACATTAAAGGCATACGTATGATTCAGTGGTTTTTGGTGAATTAAATTTAAAATTGTTAATTTATAATTTGACCACCCATTAAGATCTGCCCGATTCAAGTGAAATAGAATAGGACTTGGTTATTAAATCTTACTGTGTTAAAGTAACTTAAAACTACAAAGATGCATGATTAAACATTTTATGAAAAGAAAAACATATTATTATTCATCGAGTCAATCTATACGAGAGAGCAAATTGAATAATATTTCAATAAAATCATAAATTCCCAGTTTTTAGACACCACGCTCGCTTCATTCACTGTGCTGTCTTTTACACGTACGACGGTTGATACATATTGATGATCTTAGCTATCTAGAAAAAATCTTCAAGAACGCAGCCCTTCATTGATTCCTTTAAGAATATATTTTCTTATACGGAAGATCAATTTTAGAAGGTGAACTGACGTAGTGTAAGATTTCTTATCTTCAAGCTGGCAAATCTCATTAAAGATACGGAGAAAAGATACAAGTTTTCGTCATCACACGGTGGTGATGATTCATAAAAATAATGATTATTTTATGCTTATGGCTTTTATATTTTGAGCAACACATGCATCATAGATCTGTAGATTTAAAATTCAAATCATATTCATTAATGACTTCTAATGATATCAAGGGAAGATTATTCGGTAATGATCATTTATCGGGTATGAACTTGCTGTTAGGCAACGACTGATAAAAAAATAATGAAAATGACTTCATATCAGAAGGCAATACAGTGAATGATTTATTTACAATATTAAGAACTTCAATTTAATAATTACACAGTAGAACCTATCTGAAATGAAGTTGCTGGAACAATTTTTGACCAAAAGACAAGATTACTTAAATTTATCAATTATGAAGAGATCTATCAAAATGTATTTAATTATTATATATTCATTTATTTATCTAAATTATCACAAGTAAATATGTCGATTTTAACGGTGTTAACGATGTTTATCGCATATTTTGTAATTATTGGGCAATTTACTATGGAAACGAAAATTTGGAAATAATATAAAGAGCGTTGGCGTGGCTCTCTCTATAGGTGAGGGTGACTAAGAGATAAGGATTGTAGATAAGATACAAAGCGTTAAGTCGCACTTGTATTTTCTGAGCTTTTGGGAACGTAAGAGTGCTATCCAGTAATTTATCCCAAAATGAAGTCTTTGGGGAGGACTATTCTTGTAACAGCCATCACGTTGCGTGAGTATTACTTCTTACAATCATTTTTTATAAGACAGGGTGTCATTGGCTATCGATTTTATTCGCTTTCAGATCGCTAAAAATCAATGTAATAGCTCATTATTTGCTATTTCTTCCCATCGACGGGAGTCCCTTTGGCTTAGGTTTGCTGTGAAAGGACATAATTTCCTACGTTTATAAATTTTGTGTATACCACAAATTACAATCTTTCGTCCGAGCTTTAAAGTTGCGAAATTTCCTTTCGACTGCTAATGTCTGTCTGTTTTCTGTTTATTTCGCAGGAGTATCCTAAAATTCTATATGTGATCAATCGATAAAATTAAGCTCCTGCGTAATACTGTCATGAATTACTATAATAGAGAGGTTCATATTTGTTTAAAATAACATACGCACATTTCATAATTTGTTCATTTTTTCGAGTGAGAAATACTCTTGTTTATCTTATAAGACAAAGTAGAAATAATGATAAGAAACTGTTGTACTGACTGTGGCTACACCATGAGTTTCCGTCTTGAAATTTGAAGTTGGATAGCTTAAAATATAAATTTTATTAGAATATGAAATTTAAATGTGTACCAGCACAGTATCTTTTCCTTCTCGGAATAATAATTTTATTAAATAATGATGACTTCAATATCACTGAAAAATTACTATCTTTCCTGATAGCAGTGCTCTAACTTCGTTTTTTGTAAATGAGATCAGATGTGGACCAAAATTGACATTACCGAGACAGTTTCCTACATTATCATTCACGCAATCTACTTTTAAATTATTTATACTTTTATTTTTCACTACTTACTCACTATATTTTACTTTCCGAATGTTTTATTCGTTTAAGAATTTCTCAATGACGAAAGTGATGAATTCCGAAGAATTGCCGGTGAAAAAACCTCGTAATGATTATCATTCGAAAGATCAGCTCATGACAGCTATGACGCATAAGTGAGCTATACCTCAAATAATCTGAATTATTTAGGTTTTTGTTTGACTTAGTTTGCTGGAAAGGGTATTTTTTAGTCGAACAGATTCTCTGACCGCAATCGGACTCAGATTGAGAATCAAAAGAATTATTGATAGATTGATAGCGATCCCCCGTTCTTTCGTCTTCGTTCGTTCGGTTCGTCTGTGTAACAACATAAGGAACCATAACTAAGTTAGGCTAACAAATACAGTAATTTTCGGCGTAATACACGCACTTTTCTCTCAAAATTTAGGCCTAAAGTCCACCATGCGTGTTATACGCGAACATTATATTTTTTATTTAAATTTCATTAAATAGAGCTGGTCATTTTAATTTCTACTTCAGTTTTAAACCCCTTTTTAGGTATTTATTGTAATTTATTTGAAAAATGCTTCCTCTCCTTAAGAAATTTTAACTATTCTTTTCGTCATCCGCCGATCAACACTCAAATGCACTAATATTCACAGGTGAAACATCACATTTTTCCCTATTATGTACATTCGATAATTTTAATGGTCGAATAACTTATAATCTCTGTAAATTACGGAAACAACAGGTATAGAGGGGTAAATATCTGACTATATACTAATTAAGCAGTAACACTCGACCAGTTGCGTAGTACAAATATGTTACTATCTGTAATCAATCTTTGTTATGAAAAATAACTTATAAACAAGATTTTACCTTTTTTAATCACCTTTAGCTTATCAAATCGTAATCATAGACTAGCTTTTATAGTCTTAGTCAACTGCTTTAAAAAAACGTTACATCCTGACCATCTCAAGTCTTATTTTAAAGTTTAGTTTTTTAATTCAAATTTCCTTCCTAAAATCAGGGTGCGTATTATACGCTGATAAATTTGGTATTTTATATGCGCTTTTAACGTATTGGTCAAACTCGCAATTCCTTTAATACTATCCTTGACCTCTTGCAATAAAATAGTAGAATGGGTAAATAAATTGCGCATATTTTAGAGTAGACCAAATTTAAAAGAATAAATTGAACGTGTTTATAATGCTTTATTCTGTAAACAATGCAATTTTTTTTGTTGAAACCTCGCAATTTATGTTTGCTAACTATTTTTTAAGAAAAATTAATTAACGAACATAAAAGAATTAATAAATACATAGTTATTTGCTACCTAAAATATCGGTGTCATAAACCCGAGACCATGGCGAAATTACCCCGGTAGCCGGGGCTATTCTTCCGCTGTGCAAAGTTTCATTAAAAATTTTCTTTTAAGTATTTGCTCAATAGTTACGATGTTTATTAAATTAATTCAGATTCTAGACAAGTGAATTAAGCCTTTCAGCGTTTCCATTTTCCAAAACACTTATTTAGCGAGCTGACAAAATGCATTAAGGTGGCGCCATTTCCCCAGTCTCCCCTATATTCAATGATGAATGATGTTCAGTTTGGTTTTGTTTGAGCCTTTTACTTCTTAATATTATTTTCTTTTATAAACAACACAATTTTAATTTAAACGACGAGTTTTGATTAAAACTTCACAAGTCTTTCAGGGCTTTAGTAAACATTAATATGTCTTTATTTCGGGCGAAATTACGACTTGTCAGTTTCATCTTAAATTTGACCAGTGAAGCATTGCAATTTTCACGAATTGGTATTTAAGATTAAAATCCTTCGAAAATAATAGGCGTATGGCTCCCGAAAGATCGTCAGAGGCGAAAAATTTGTAAACGAGGAGGAAGAGATAGGAGGGGTAGGTTTACGAGTATAAATCTAGACGACGAAGATAGTAAATTGTTGCTCATTTGAAATGTTTATAACTTTTTAAATCGTATTCCACGCGGTCAGTTTTTTTATGGTCCCCCCTGAT
Organism: Sympetrum striolatum; assembly: GCA_947579665.1. Taxonomy (NCBI): domain Eukaryota; kingdom Metazoa; phylum Arthropoda; class Insecta; order Odonata; family Libellulidae; genus Sympetrum; species Sympetrum striolatum. The sequence continues at coordinate 84,207,778 of OX388341.1, forward strand.
GGGAGGGTCAGTGCCGCGAAGGCAAACTAAGGGTCCGGATTAGGACAGAGACCCTCCAAATTTTTACCTGAAAAAAAGTATTGGTAAAACCCTCAGATTTCTTCCATTAACGGATTGAATAACTAACCTCTCATAATTAAATAAAATTTTAAAAATAAATCAAAGATAGTAGTAGTAGCTTTGTTAAAAGTGATTTGACACACGCATTGAGCACGTGGGCTCCCACGGGGAATCGAAGCTGGGACCACTTTCAACAAAGCAGAATGTGCTGCCCACATGACTCTCCAGGAATCCTAAATTAAAGAGAGCTTGATTGAGTGGAAATGTCTTTGATATATTACTCATAACATATGAAAGTTAAATTACATGATTGCTCAAAAGAGATACATGACAAATTGAAAATTCATAGATAAAAATTATCATAATTGAAAATTTAAACAAAAAATGGGCAGAGGAAAGTATTTCTTCATTACAAAAACTATACAAGGATAAATTTCCAAACGATGCTGATTCCTCAGTAAGAATGTATAAAACGTATTAAGGATTAAGAAATCCAGTTAACATATACTGAAAAAATTTCATTTTTTTTACTGTCGATAGTTTTGTATTAATGATTCTTTTTGTGCATACATACGTAGTTAAATAGTAGTATCTTTTTCCATTGGTAATGCGACTAATAATAATTTGGCAGTCCAGAAATTTTCTATCTTACATGGCTTCCAATTTCTCTTTTCTTTACAGTGGTGATGAGTATGCTGTTTGATGAGGTAGATGCAAGAAGGAAAATTCTTCGAGGCAGAAAAGCTATCACACGCACCTATTACAGTAAGGAATTCCACTTTACAGCTCATTCTTCATAACTAACCCAACTTTTCCACAAAAATGGATTATCTTCATCAATTTTTGCACAATTTATTTTATAATTTCCATACTTGATGCTTTAAGGATCTTCAACAGTCCTACCTTAATGTAAAAAATCATTCTCATATACGACTTATGGAAAGTAAACATTGAACTAATGCTTCCATCCATGCTGGTACCAAAAAATGTGCTGTAAACACATGGCATTACTTAATCCCATCCTAAGATCTCATTGATTATGAAAGAAAGTTAACATCTAGCTTTCATTATAAATTCCTTCTGCAATATTATCTTCAATGTTTTTACCTCACATATTCCTTACAAATACAGCTTATTCAAGTCACCAGCAACTACTTCTACTCAAAAGACTCATAAAATTAATAAGTATAATAAATTAATAATTATAACTAACAATAACATAACTTATTTTACAGAGGGAAGTTCGATCCCAGCCTGGGGAATAGTTGTGCTGGTGGCTGGAGGGATGATTGGTGTCGGAATAGTGCTCTATGTGGTCTTAAGAATGATCATTTTAAAAGATGACGACCCAGAAGAGCCATGAAGAGGCTTAAAACAAACAAAAATGATCACTTTTTATAATCTATTAATCAGTAACTTGTAAATATTATGCATTTGATTTAAATATGTTTTTGTGTCTGTTAATAAATTTTGAGATAAAAATAAACATTTAAGAAATGATTTAAAAAGACAGAATGGTACTTAATGTATTTTAATGTCCACTGGCTGTCGCTGTACACAAAGGAGCAAAAGCATTTGCTTAAGTTCATAGAAAAATGAATATCCTATCTAACTTCCATACAGTCACATCTACATTTTTAACAAGTCTTCGAGTTAAAGAAAAAATTATTAAAATTTTTTCAGACAACATACACTCAGGTAGTTTCAGATTCATTTTACAATGATACAAAATAGTTATATTGCATACAGAAAATATTTGACCAAACACCAATTGTAATTTAACAAACAAATAAAAATAAACAGCTGAGCTATGTAAAAAACACAAGAAGCATTATCCAGATAGGAGATTCCTAAGTAAATGCCTTACTTTAATTTGCAAGCAAAAATGCAAATCAGCCATTCCAGAAGGTACAAATAAAATATTAACAAGTTTGTACACTTTCTGAGAGTTCATTAAAATTACATAAAATTATTGACAATCTCAATAAAAGTCTGAAATCACATCAATTCCACAGTCAATTTTTCATACAAATTTATTATGCCAGAGATTATATTTCAAGTTATATGTTAAATGCTTTTTTATTCCAAACAAAAATTCTGCAATCTTTGATGTTCCTGATGTTGGATCACTGTATACTTTGCAACAGCCTCAAGTCCTGCACATTCACTCGGATTAAATCTGAAGGAGGGATGTCTTTAGAAGTGTATGACAACTGGAAAAATAATACACCAACAAAAGGAAAGTTCTAGAACTCCCGCCGATGGTACTTGTCAGGATCAAAGTATGAAGTCACAACAACTCTATTGTTGAATTTTCTTCCAGTTAAAGATTGCTGAGCCTTTTGACAATCAACCACTGAGTTGAATTCTACAAAAACCTGTAGAAAAGAAAAACGTGCTTTAAAGAATGGGCACAAAAGATATATCATTTACATAGCATATGTATTGCTCCACCATGAAAGAAAGCACTTACCGTAGTTAAGAGAAAGAGGTAGAGAAGTACTTTCCAGAAGTTATAAATAACAGTTCAGTCTCAAATCAAGGGATATGAATGAAAGCTTAGTAATTTTAATATTTTGCACCTTCTACAACTATTTCATGCTTTTAAATGACATATACCATGGAGGTATTTAGCTTATGCTATGCCATTATAAGTCTCTTGTAATGCTTGAAGCTGAACATAATAGTTTCAACACTTGTACATAAGCTCTACAACTACAAGTAGGATGCTCAAAAATCTTACGTAACAAAATAATACCCCAAATTTAGAATTGAGTTAATTATTAGTAAGGTCTCTAAGTATGGCATTAATACAACTAGTAATGTAATGAAAAAGCAAAATAAAACATGTAATAAGCTAATTAAATTTATAATGATTTATTTCTTAAATTATGCTACTAAGTTGGATACCTAACATATGGATTAAACAAAGCCAAAAAGAGAATTTTGACATGCAGTTGATACATGCAAGACTTAAGCTTCGCAAACAGCAGTGGGAGTAGTCATTAAAAAATAAATGCAATCCATAACTTTGCAATTTTAAAAATAGAAAAATTCATTAGCTTAAACTGGCAACAATGTAAGTTGATACTTGAGATTATGCAGGAATAGAATACTGATATAAACATTCTAGAAGCTTAAATGTCATTAAAGACATGCATAAGTGCACTCAATTCCCTTAGAAAATGGTTATAAATTTACTGATCAAATTATATTAAACGGTTGATTGCAAATTGTATTAAAATGAAAAAAAAAAACAATTTTTTAGCCTCGAACTGATAGAGTGAAAGAATGATTTGTATTACCTTTCCACAACCAGGTACATCAACACCCTCTATAGGACGAGGTATTTCAACAGAACGCACAACACCATATTTGCCACACTCTTCCCTGATGTCCTCTTGAATATCTTCATATTCTTCTTCATCTCGAAGTTCCTCAGGTGTGACCATATTCATAAGGCACAGCACCTAAACAAATATAAATTGCTTTAACTCAAGAATCATTCAAAGAGAAGCAAACTACCAACAAACACTTATGTTTATCAACCAGACATGAAGGTAATGAAATTAAAATATGTAAATTACACTATTTTCTATCATGCCCTAGATAGAACGATTTGTTAACTAAACTAACTTTCTTACAACTTAACAAGGAGGTTGATAGTACTGCAACACTATTTACATCTGAAGTTTAATTTCCCTTTTTAATGTCTATAACTGTTTGAAGATAACTTCTCAGACCCTGAGTTACATGAAATTTTGATCTAGATCGAGACTAAGTAAGGAGATATGACAGTTGAATGAAATAATACAGGCATGAGGCATGCAAATAATAAGCATGTATTATCAGAAATGTAATTTGTAAAATGTAATGCTAGGCTGCTTTAAAACTGGAATATTGAATGTAAGATATAATGTGACAACATTTGTTGATCATCAATAGCCCTGGCAACTAAGAAAAATAAGTACCATACATTTAGTAAAATGAGACTCTCAACAATACAGGTAAATTAATCACCTATCATGGAGATTCAACAACAGAATTGAAACAAAATTACATATATTTGAAAAAGGTTAATTATAAAATTCTGTAAATAAGACCACCATTCAATAAATAAAATATTTTAAGTTTATGAGGAAAGTAATGGGAATAACAGAGGCAACTATTTGTAATTTCATCTAGGTCTTGAATGATTCTCAGATAACAGTTAATAATTCCCTTAAGAAAGTTGAAAATTGTTCTGCAATATCATAGCAGGGAAACCCATGTGTATTATACATGAATATAACACATTAAAATTTGAAGATTCAAACATGGATTTAATAAGATATAACTGAAGGACTGGCAACATCCACTATAATGAAACAATGATTTTTACCTCTGTTGCTGGACCAGCTCCACCAACCAAATTAAGTCCTGGAACTTGTATCTGAACTGGAGCTTGTGAACTCATCTGTGCATTCTTTGCGCCTACACTTGCACGTTGTACAATCAATTTTTTGTCTCCAAGCTGCATTCCATTCAACCCTGCTATAGCCTAAAGAATAGAAAACATTAAAATATTGATTTATATACCTCATGTAAACAAAGCGTTCAAAAGATATGAAATTAAAAGAACTTATTCTTAGATAATTCATGTAAGACATAAGAATACACATGTTACCAGCAGTTAAACTAAAATGCTGAATTTATAAGATTTGCATAAGTAACAGAAATGTAACCACGAGTTTACTCTTTGGATGAAATTTTAAACTCCTTTCCTAAGAGCAGCAATTCAGATGGAAGAGTTTCTAATTCATAGAGTACAAGAGTGTATTTTCTTTTTATAAGAACAAGAAATTCTTTTATAATTTAATATAATAAATTATTTTACAATTTTATATAATTTAAGAGCTTAATTTTTACAATAGTTAGCTGAAAATTTACAATACCTGGTCAGTTATGGTAACATCAACATATTCACAGAAGGCATAACCTTTGGAAAGGCTAGTCGCAGAATCCTTGACGAGGTTGAACGCCCTGAGCTGCCCAAATGACATCAGTAGCTCCTTGACCTAAAGTGAACAATTTGCAATTTGCGGTTATAATAAGATTTCTTTTCTAAATACATTCTTAGCAATCTCATTTTTATGAATTTTATTATTAAACCAACAGGATGGTTTAGCTTTGATACAGGCAGAGTTAAAAATGACAATATTCACCACTTTTGAGAAAAGAAAGAATTACAGAAATCATCTCTATATTTTTGGTGCATGAAAGCAAAATAAGGGCACAAATGATAAATAATCTTTCTGCTACTTAAGACTGACAGTTGAAAATAAATCAACAGAAATAATTATACAGCAATTTTTAAATTTTCAATCAAAGTGCTAGGAAACTTAAAAAGCATCTCAAGTTTTAGTGATGATTAAATATCAAAAGTACTTAGAGTCTCTACAACAACTTCACATACCTGTGACACTGTTGACCAGACCACATGTTTCCTTAAAATATTAAATTACATACATGGCTGCCTTGTATGTGCATAGTAAAATTGGGAAACAATTAATAAATAGCCTTCAAAGCACAATGGAAGGCATTTAAGAGAGTAAAGAAGCTCATAAGAGATTCCAGATGGCTCGTCTTTTTAATTCTTTTATGTATCTACTCCAACTTTTCTAGTATTTTAGTACCTAATTTTGGTCACTATAGCAATAATACTGATAGTGAAATTCAAATCTGAGTCCCAAAATAAATCCTGCCTTCTATTACTACACTCGAGGCAGATTCATTACTTGCCAAACTCAGTTAACTCAACAATTTCTCTATCCACACATCAATAATTGAAGGGGACCTTTTGGGCACAGCAATACAGACCTGCCACCATGGAATGGCGGACAGAGGACTGAGAGAGGCAGCAGAGCGGCAGCTGTCGGGCTGGAAACTCATTTAGAGCCCAAAACAAAAAATTTACCACAGACTTGCCTTTCCGGTTCCAAAATTGCTTTTCTGTTGTGCTCTCTTATTTTTTCTGAGAGATGTCTCGCATAGTGTTGGAGGCTTAGACAAGCAAATGGTCTTACTACCCGCGAAACCTTAGCTACGACAAAAAATGGGGGAAAAAGCAGAGGAAGAGATGAGTGGAAGTTGTACAAAGCATAAAGATAATCTTTAATCTCTTTTTCTTTCATATCGTGATCTGTTGAACAGCTAATCATGAAACTGACAAATTCAAATTCATTTGATCAACAAGGTTAACAATTTCTTAGTGTAAGGTTAATGTAAAAGTTATCCTGAAACAGAATTATATCCCCCAGACCCCAATATATCAATAAACAGTCAGATCTGTAAAAACCCTGTAATTTCTGAAAAGAAAAATAATTTTCTTCCCAACACCTCCTCTTTCATAAGATTCCTCTGAAAATAAAATGTCCAGCCTCCACTGCTTGTCTATGGCCGACCTAACCTGCAATAGAACGCTGGAGATCGTGCTTAATAGGCGGAGATTCAGCTAATCATGATTTCAGATAAATCATGAGCAATTTTTATGGGCTCTAAATTCCTACTCCTTGATTCTGGTTTACATTTTACACTATGAAAAAAACCCTGTAATATAAATTACATTTACACAAGATCCCACGCCCATTGAGCATCAAAAGCCATGTTCTTGCACGAATTTATAGTGGACACTAGTGTTCCTAGAAGAAAACTCCAACTTACCTTAAGGACACCAATTAAGCTTTAGACAGCAGAGATGATATTTCCTGATTATTGACTCCTAACAATCTTTCCCTGGTAAAAAGAACTTGCAGAAAGCCAGGAAAACAACACTGCTGTCTTAAGCTGTTATGCTCCTTTGACTGCAACTAATGCCTTAGAATTTAACCAATAACTAAAAAGTCATAATTCTTCACCTTCCTAACTCTCCTGTGGAATCAACCACGAGATAACTTAACATTCTAAGTGTAAATTTTAGAGAAGACAGACTCTTAAGCTCTTATTTATTCCATCTTATTGCTAAAAGATAGAAGGGAAGCTGTCTATGAATAAGTGCCATTTGAACTAAAAAGTTATGAATATTAAATCGAATATCCTGTACAAAGAATTATATGTGATAATGCCTCTTTCAGATTATTTGGAAGCATTTGTCCAAATGGCCAAAGATCAAAACAATTTGTGGTAAAAAAAACTCCCACCTGGTCTTCATTCAGGTAATTAGGAAGACCACCGATGAAAATCTTGTGCGGAGAATCAGGGACAACTGTACTTATAACACCTGCAAAGAAAAGAAAACCATTCTTAGAATAATCTGTTCAAAATACTTAAGCTGAATTATAAGCACTTATAAATAATTTGAGGTTAATCTCAAGATGCGATAATTATCAGGCCCAATAAGTCTTCACTGATACACATATCAATTCGATGACCAGATCCATAAGGTCAGAAAGAAAAAAAGTGAGCACTAAAATACCAGGCAAAGCTGGATAAGTGTTGCATTTTACATACTTAAAGGTCTTATGCTACAATTTAATCCAAAAGTTGAATAAGGCCTAAAATGTCAGGCTAAATGTTTGCGGTGCTAATTTTGATCTTTCTTTTTAATAGATAAGTTGCTATTATAGGACATATCTTGTAACCTACATCTCTGCTTGATTACCTACATAAGTTAACATGGTTATGGTTTTTACCTTTGATTAACAGATGGTTTCACATTCTAAGTGACAGAACAATTTAAGTGAGAATATAGCAAATGCATAATTTTTAATATTGCAATAGAAAATTAAACTGCTTTTGTCCATTATTACATGTCTCCTACACACTAAAAATTTAGGAAACCTTGGTTATTTTTTAATCAACTACAATGGTTATTAGATTCTGTAGATACCTATCATGCCTATGTATTTTTAACTACACATTAACAGCATCATTTATGTTTTCATCCTCTTCAACAATAGCAAAATTAACGTATCAGACATGACACAGTATTACATGTAAGTATTACTTTCTTCAGTATATAACCTAACAAGAGAAAAATAGGAGTAATCACGTTCACTCCTGTGACCACGTTGTTCTCTAAGTAAGCCGTTATTAGCCTGCTTAATTTGTTCCCCCTGAGGGCTTAATCATCACGCAAAATGTGAGATAAAACACTAAATAAACCACTGATACTGAAGATGCACACTGACATCATAAGCAAACAAATTCACAAAAGGACTGTAAACAAAAATTTTAAAAGTGCCAGGGTATTTGGTTTCCAGTAATGGATGGAAGTGATTCACTGAGGAAATGCCACTTTCAGGCTTTGAATCCAAGTTGGTAAGAATATGGAAGCTATGGGGCAGGACATGAGCCTTGTTTCAATAGCCGTTCATCCTTGATGTAAGAAACAATCAGTGACAAATTTGGACCAACTCATCTGTGCAAAATCCTACAGCAAAAATGCAAAGGTGGCCTATTACTCATGAAAAAGTATGTACTTCTTATTGTAGCAAAGGTCTAAAAGATACCAGAATAAGCAGACTAATCTGTATTTCCTTATAAGCAATGATGAAAAAAGGAAAATGCCAGAAAAAACCCAAAATTTTTCTAATGCCTGAAGCATACAAAGTGGCAAGTGAGAAAAGGGAGGATTGTCCACCTTAAGCAAGACATGTGGTCACCCTACATACGTATCAAGGAAGCCTAAGCTTTGACTTTTTAGAGGGGTAGATAAAATTTAATGAGCTAACTACAGTAACTGAAAGTCAAACAGAATGAGTCCTGTTAGACTTTACTAACTTCAACAGTTCTAATGAAAGAAGTATATAATCTTTTATCATAAGAATTCTATCAAGGTAGCAGTAGGGCATTTATAAGTATAGGCAAAAAAACAATGGGAATTTTAGTATAAGAGCAATTTTTCATTTGCCACCAAGAAAGAAACTACATTATATAAATATAAAAGCAGCAAACTGAAATAAGGGGCAGGAAATCCATCAATAATGGGAAAACATACAAAATGATAGAGGGGTAGGTTAATGACAAAATACAAATGATGCTGCTTGACTAAATACTTCTGAGTTAAGATTTTTTTATTAAATCCTAGCCATGCAACCTCAAAAAAAAAATTCTTCTCAAAAACTATACTTCATGATATTATGGGCTAACTGAATAGTACATTGCAGAAGAACAATTTTTACTCTGGAGAAGGTATGGAAAGGAGTGATTTCAGATAGATAAGAGCCTCAAACAAAAGAACGAAAGATAATTATCTGGTAGGCTACAATTTTTTTTTTGACAAGGAAAAGATGGCAGACTGAAGCAAAGTACATAGCAAAGACAATACTGATATTGAGTGGAAGATCATCAAGATCATTTGCAATAATTAAAAGGAAAGTTTAAATAAAGCAAAACAGTACCTAAGTATAAATAGGAAAGGAATGTGACAGGGATGCTAATTCCAATACTGCTCAACATTGGCAAAGGAAAAATAGCATGCATATAAGGGATACAGGTGATTTACATATTAGAGGAATTATATAAAATTGAGAGAAATATATTCAGGTGACAGTCAACAGATTTATCTATCACAGAATATATAGTATGGTAACAAATATAGTTGAATAATAGTAGTTTAGAATAGGTAAACTATGGAATAAAAGGGCAAAAAACCAATTATTCGTAACGAAAACTGCCAGAGTCTAGGCAGTAGACAAAAGACTAGAAAAAGGAGAAGTCAAAAAATACGATTAGGCCAGAGGATGTAGAGGTTGAAATGAGAAGAGAAACAATACAAGCAAGGAACAGTTGAAATGAACCTAGGGTATGCTGCATAGAGGAACTGAAGAATAATGATATATAGTACCTTCTATGTTTCGGACATGTGGTAGCAGAAAATGTTATAAAATCAAGAGGCTATACAAAATCAGGAATGAAGAGGTAACACAAAGAGTAGGAAACTAGCTTGAATACATTTGCAAGAGTTGCTAACTGGATAGGTTCATTCAATTATTGCATCCAAGAGAAGTGAAGGAAGAAAAGGGCTGGAAAGAAATGAAGTTTTTATCAATCCAAAAGCTTTGATGAAGATGGAGGATTTTATACTGCACCATTTTCTTGTTCTTCTACTTTATTGATTTCTGCATTATTCAGTGAAAACTTACTCTCCCTTAACTCGAAAACGATTTTCCACCTTAATAGTCGGTCCCTTCAACTCTAGATCACTAAAAGGTATTTACGAAGGAAGTGGCCCAAAAGTCACCAACTCCAACGAACATTTAAAAAGCCAAAGGACTTTTTTTGGGCTATACACAAGGATCTAGATGCAGAGCCTACAATTACTAGGACTTTCTCCGATATTAAAATCAAAATTTTACATCTAATCTTGGGCCAGATAACAAGAAATGCACCATAAAACTCGGTGTTTTAAAAAGGTGCAGTAACAGAGTTTCCATATTTTGTAATTTTGATGGAATTATATGATGCCTGACCTAAAATTTGCTACAGTCTATAATCTGGAATTTCCTATTTCCGAAGGCAATTTAAAGCAAAAAATGAATAGAAATAATTCTGTCTGTTAAATAAATACATAATGGTATGTCTAATAAATGAATGTTACGAAGACCTTAGGCTTGGGTCAGATATGAACAGGAAATGCATGTTGAGCCATTAATTTTCACAATCCATAAACTAACCTGGTACATTGACTGTTGGATTTTCAGACATGCCTGGCATGGGTTGGTAGTCATGAGGACGCCGTATCTTTAAGCTTTGCCCTTTGAAGTTTATTCCATCAAACGCCATTGCTTGCGTGGTTTCATCAATGGACCGAAACTGAAAATAATTATTGGATGTTTAATACAACGAAAAACTACAGTAAAATTTAAAACACAATTTCGAAATAACGGAGACTATATACCTCTAAAAACGCAAAGTTTTTGTCCAAATTAATTTGGCAGGCTAATACAGGATTCCCAGCAGCTTGGGCAAGACCAGATAGATGCATTTGTTGATTGAAGAACTCCATCATCTCCTCCTAAAAAATGAAATAAGAGAAATTGTGAAAACTGATTTCTACAGACACAAATACGAATAATTCCTATGATAATAAACAAACCTCGGTGACGCCAAATGGAATGTTTCCCACGTACAGCCTCCGAGCTTGCCGGGTAATGGTCGAGCCGACAACAGGGACAGCAGCTTGTGGCGTGTCGGCCACAATGTTGGCTGGAATTTGTCCAGCAGCTGGAACGCACGATACAGATAATGAACCTTGAGAAACGTGGGAAAAACTGTCTTAGATCGTTTCTCAAAATTCAAACCGGTATTTTCACGAGGAAGAACATTTAAAGCGGACTGGGAAAAACGTTTACGATCTTTAATTCTTTTTTTTTAGGATAAAGGTTCTTCCGGGAAATACCTTCGAACGTACCTTGCATTGCTTTATATTGAAGAGGGGTAATGTGTTCAAAACCTGGTGGGGGGACATCCCAATAAAGAGAGGGTTTCCTGCGTCGAGACCTGCGTTCTTTGCCTCGAGACCTACGTTGCGCATTGAAGAAAATCAAGCGCAGGGTCAATTTTAGTAGGAAAGAATTGTAAGGGTGTTGGATGCCTGCAGCAGGGTTTGAAAATTAAAGCTTACCCAGATCTACTTCTTTTAGATCTCTCTCTTCTATCTTTACTATGAGAACGATTCCTCTTGTCTCGGCTGCGGGAGCGGGAACGTTTCCTATGTTCACGAGATCTGGATCTTCTCCTTCGATCCTTATCTCTTTCACGGTCCTTCTCCCTTTCTCGATCTTACACAAATCAATAAAGAAAACTGTTTCAAATTGTAAAATATGGAAAATTTGGGTAATCTAGCCCACAGAATATTACATCGTGAAAAATATTTGAAAAACCATCTTAAAGAAAAATTGGAATGCACGCCTTACTCTCATTTTCGGAAGGTAATAGTAAAAAAATTTAGCTGAAGTCAAGTAAAAATATATAACGGAAATATTATAGCAAACCGGATGGATTTAGAATGCTTCACGAAGTAGCAATTTACTTAGCATCGTGCAATTCCTACATAAAAGCCTACCAGAAATAGATCATGAGTGTCCAAAAGAAAAGAAAATATTTAATTCTGCAGTAAGATATAAGATAACTTCAAATAAACTACAGCTAAATACTACATAATCAACATTTCGGTTATTTTCATTAACATTAACTAGGCCAACGAGTCATCTCAAGCCAAGGCGTCCCACAGAATTTTACCTCCTTTGTTCTCCTCGCCCATTTTTGCACAATTCACTAAAAGCAACAGAAAATATGCTGCCTTCTAGGCAAGATATCTATGAATAAAAACGCTACGCCGAAACGAAATGGCGTATTCACAACTGCATCATCGTGCACCAAGGTTAAACTATCAATTCAATATGGCGACTGAATTCTGTATTGCCGGCAAAAATTGATTACAAAAGATGGCAGCAGTCGCATAAGGGACGATGGGAAAAAAAAAGAAGTACGGTGGTCGCGTTGAATTGAAAGGTGCAGACGTGATGTTGTCAAACACTGTTATGCTTTACTAATGGTGTATTCTTTACATTCATCTCTATTTGAAATAATGTTTTGATATAATTTTGGATCAGAGAATTTTTCGCGAATCCACTATGGATCCATCGAAGGAGCTGGAAGAGAAGTTACGTCAAGCTTCTTGCGTTGGTGACGAACAATCAGTTCGTATTTTGCTTGCTAGTGGAATCAACATCAATGCACAGCACCCAGTCAATGGATGGTAATTCACTTTTGCATTGTCTTGCGTTTTAAGCTTTCTGTGTAACGTGATTAACTATTGTTTATTCGTAGGACTGCTTTACATTGGGCATCTAAAAGGGGCCATCAGAACATAATATCCATATTATTGAAACACGGTGCGGATAAAAGAGTAGTATCTAAAAAAGGAGAAACTCCTCTTTCCGTCTGCTCTACCCCAGAAGCCCGCAAATTACTTGGAGAAGATGGCAGCCCCCAGAATCCTGTAGAAAATTCTCTACCTATAATTCCTCACTATCTTTCTCATCCTCCCCTCGATTCGACTGTTAATTTAACTAATAATTCTTTGCCACGGAAACCAAACAGTTTACCGGGTGCTGAATCACTACATTTAAGAAATATCTCCGGATTTAACTCTCAACCCAGTGGTAAGATAATTCATGGGTTCATATATACCTTTCAGTAGCTGAGCTTGATTTTTTTGTAAGAACTCAGTAATAATTTAAATGTCAAAAATGAATTTTGTATTTCCTCAGAATTGGTGCTGAAAGTCCGCGTGGCCAACGTTAATGATCCTGACTTCATTGAGATTGACATTCCAAATGGATCTGATCTGACCTACTCCAAGCTCCTCAGAACTTGTTGTGATGAACTTGGTGTTATATTGAGTGATGTAATTCGATGTCGGAAACTTCCCAATACAATTGTGCGAAATGATAAAGATGTCCAACGACTAAAAAACTTTCAGGAGTTGGAACTTGTAATTTCAGGCATGTCAAAAATAGGAGTAACCTCAAGTAACTGTAATCAAACGCATCATAACGCTGACAATCCAAATAACACCGCACGACAAAACGGAGCGCTTCCCTTTAATCAGATTGGCCCGGGGATTTCAAACAATAATTATCAACCGATGGGAATTTTCAAGAATCAAACTATACTTTACTAACTCTTTCACAATTAGATTATATCGATCCGAAAGACTTGCATAAAAGATTAGTTTTAGCAATCGAAGTTATAGTTTGCACCTTACCAAATGCATTACTTTCAGCACAATTGCTATTATAATATTCACTGAAGGGGGTTCCTTCTTTCAAGATATATTACTGGATTTTATTGATATTTCAGCAATTATAGGATTTTGCTTTGTACTAGATACAGATTTTTGCAATTAGTCTCATCTGGTGTAAATTATATACTGAATTTTACCATTTAGATCTCCATGTTTACCCTTGAAGATTCCTCCTGGTTTTGTTAAAAGATTGATTTTTATTATTGTTAAGAAATTAATTTGACAAATTTGGGCGTTGACAAAGAACTTTGTATGATAGTTAGCTCAAATGTAATTCTGTCATAAATTATTTATAAAAAAATATTAAAAAGGAATATCTTTCTTTCCATACCTCTGAAGAGTAATAAGTAATTTTTATTCATTCATGCAACTTTTGAAGACGAAGAACATTTTTAATAAGACTTTTACCATTATCATGTTGATCACGTTTGCAGAGCAGCTGGAAGCAATTTGTTTTGAGTGATTCCAAGGAATAATTTGAAAATCTGACACGTTCTGATTAAAAATTATGTAATTCTACAGGTTATGAGCTAAAATTTCTATATTTTCTGGTGAATTTCTTCCTCACTGAATTAACAGCTTTTATTCAGTTAATTCTATGTAATGATGTTTCTCTGCTATTAAAAACGAAATATTGGTCAAGTAATCTATACTAAAAAGTACTCAATTGAACAGTTTCAAATAATGCAAATTCTGGTGAAATGATTTGCTAATATTTAGTAGAGACTAACCCATTGAGAAAAATGTCTTCAGTTTTGTATCTTAAAGGTATGCTAATAGATTTGACCACATAAATTGTGACATGCAGTTGTAATTTACATAAGCCCAATCAAAAGGAGTTCAATGATCTTCATTAAACTATTTTCTTTCCCTTCTATTATCGGTTATATAGAGATTTCAGCTATACCTATATTTCAATCAACATATTGTGATAATAATCTGAGTGAAATAAATATATTATTATTATTTCAAGAAGCAAATGAAATAGTAAAAAGTTGGTAAGAAAATGAAACTTAGGATGCAGAATTTTAAGAGGTTGATTCTCTTATATACAGCCAAAATAATTGTGAAGTTTGGAAAACATGAGAACTGATGGAAAAACTTCTCATCTTATTAAGAAAGGTCCTACTGCCATTCCCACTCTCTTATCATCTCTTAAAAATGACTTAATAAAAATATGCAATTTTTCTTTTAATGAATGTAAGTTAGTTACTAACTTGGTGGCTATCATTATTTCATGTACTATATTTGACGGCATATAAGACGCACCTTTTTACCTAAATTATGTCTCGAAAAATTTCCCTGCGTCTTAATGTGAAGGTTCAACTTCCACAGGTTAACTATCAATACTGAATGCTATTTTTAGCCCAGATGGTCTATACTACCTATTTCATAATTGCATTCAACGATTGTGTTAATATTTGGCTTTTACGAAATGTGACAACTAAAAGAAACTACATTTTAAGTTCTTGTGGTACCGCATTTATGCACGGACTATCAAAACTTTTTTTTTCCTTGTGAGTGGCCAACTTAATGAGGGTGTGTCTTATATGCCGTCAAATACGGTAATTGTGATTCATCTCTACAGCATCAAGACATTTCTGTTTGTTCATTTATGACTCTTTATTTTATACTTAATACAATAATTAATGGTGTCAAAGGAGAATGATTCAATCTCAATGATTAACTTTAGTTCATATGTGTAAAATGTTAACACAAATTTCAAGTCGGCATCATATCGAGAGGGTCCTCAAAAGAAAAAAAGGATTGAAAATATTCTTAAAATTCCCTGCAATTTATTCGTCCGGCATCAAACCTAGGTCTTCCTGGTGATACTTACTATGCAGCACAACAGAAGATCACCATCTCTAACTATGTGTGAAAATTCAAGCAGAAATATGGGTGCAACTGCCTCAAACAACATCCTACTTTACCCTTATATTCCTTTAGTGAGAAATTTTAATGTGCTCTGGCATCAAACCCAGGACCAGTACGGTCTTATTTAAATTTTATTCTTAAACCGATTCTTAATATACAACTGCTAGCAAAGCAAGAACTTCCTATCATTTCGGTAGGTGCATCAACAAAAATAATGAAAAACTACCTCAATGTATTTAAATGAGAGATTTTTGCATCGTCCTAGCATTGAACCCAGGATATTTTCTGTGAAAGTCATTAATGTTTTCGATAGATCATGGATCATTAGATCATAGATCATCATGGATCATTAGATAGATCATCTATAGGCTCCTTGAGTTTTGAATCTCTACTTATCCGGGAAGTATTTTTTTTATCCCGAAAATCAAAGAAATGCTTTTAAATGAGAAAAATCGGGAATTTGGGGCCCTCTGGAATCAGACCCATGACACTGAGGTTCAAAGTCGCATTTTTTCTGGCGGTTACACGTCAGGGCCTATACTCCGTAAAAATTTCAAGTCAACGATGCTTGTGCTTTAGCCTGTGAACTAGTATCTTATCTGGCTATCTATGTATATGAATGAATCCGGAGAAGGGTCTATGTATAATAGATGTTAGGCCCTGTTATCTACAAATGAGGCTTGGTGGACCAAGACCCAAGATGACCCCCTCTACCAAGTGCCATCTCTCTGAAGGCAAAAAAGATGGTAGATCAACAGGTACATCAACTCTTGCTCTTGGAGAGGATCCCCTCTTAAAAGCATGAGGGTCGATGCTATGAAAATGGAGAAGGCAATTTTCACTTAGGACCCTAGTGGGTATTTCAGGATTAACAGTCATAATGATAAAAAAGGCAAATTTTGGAATTTCTTTAATTATAGTCATAATGATGTTGAAGGGTGGGACATGTAGAATAGAATCGTCCTTCCCTAAGTTGTGGTGGCAAGAGGCAGACATTGAAATAGCCCCAGGATCAGCTTTCCTTCTCTATCCCTTGCCTGATCCCTTCCTTAAACTACCCTGGGACCTAACCATCTCAACACTTCCCAAAATATTTAATTACTCGAAGCCACCAGCCGCCCTAAAACCCCCATACCATGACACTTTTCTCCATATAAATAGAAGCACTTTTCCAGTATAAGTAACCTCTCCTTTCCTTCTCTCCCGTGACCCTCAAGGTTTAGAATACCCTTGGACACATTCCTCTGCTCCTTCCTTCCCATAGCATCTATAGTTCCGAAGACTGGTGTGCTCATCATACCTCCCTGATTAAGGGATCGGTGACTAACAAAAGAATCAGAATATGAAAAGTATTCCCTTTTCAATAAACTGAGAATATATGGATTTTCCTTTTAGAAACCCTATGTTGCATCACAACAATGACTACACATATAGTGGAAAGAAAAAATTTACCAGACATCAAAGTTCAAGGTCATTCAGAAGTATGAATTGTGAGGCTTCTCCAGTAACCATCCAAAGAAATTCTCATGACGAAGGAAATTGATTTAAAATTGGATCATGAAATGTGAAAACTTGAAAAAATATAAGAAGTAAAATATTGTTTGGCCAATAAGAAACAAGGAATTTTATGATTATGGGATGAAAGTAGTGATAACATGTTGGTGGTGATTTTAGATCATAGAGGTAAATGGCCACAGAATGTATTGAACAGATATTTATTTATTATTGTTCAAAACTGTCGCAGTTATTCCCAAGGACTGGTGACAATGTTCAATGGACAATTAACAAATATTGCAAAAGAAATTAAATAAAAAATAAATGTAGCTGAGCATACATACAGTAAACCCAACTAAATACAAATAAGTATGTATAAATAAAAAGTGATAACATAATAAATAATTACAAGAGTATCATGTAAGATTTTTCAGAAGTTCCTGATAGGCCTTCACAGCTACTGCAGCGGCCACAGGGCCGACAAAGTCCCCACCATACATCACCCTACCAGGTGATCTCCTACTTGCCTCACATTTTGCTATTGGCAGGCTCATTCATCAAATTTTTAATAATATTTAATTTAATATTATTTTTTGGAGTTCGAAGACTTCTGCAGGTAGACTGTTCCATTCCTTAATAGTTCTATTTAGAAAAGTATAAGTATTATCTGTTTTGTACATCTTACTTTATATTTATGGTTGCGCCTACCCAAGTAATCTGCCTCTTTTACTCTTGTCATTTTATTTCTTAAACACAAGAAATCCCACCAATGTTTTATAGAAAACTGATAGTCTTTTGCTTCCTTCTATCTTTTAGACTGTCCCAAACTGATTCTTTTATCATCTGAGTAATGCTGCTACGATTTTCATTTCTCCCTAACATGAAACTAGCAGCCCTTTGTTTCAATTCTTTATCATGCAAGCAACGGAATATACATCACTGAAGTGACATTTCTAATTAATTTAATTATACAGTGAGTAGAGATGATGAGATAGAATCTTTGAAAGCCTGAAAGATTTTGCTTGAGATGGCAATAGACTAAGGTAGCTTTGTCCAACTGCAATGCATCACTGTAAATCAAATAGAATTTTTAGAAAAATCTGATCTTGTTTTTAATCTCATTGGATTGGTCTGAAGATTTTGATTAGGAGATATGAAATCAAAGGTTAAGAGTCATTCTATTAACAACTAGCATCAAGTAGTACCTAAGAGTAGATGATACATAAAGAAGACACCTGGGGATTGAAAGATATGTATTATAGACTATATTACAGAAAAGGCCCCAAATAGCCTAGCAAGTAATGCATTTGCTTTTTCTGGAAATGGTCCCAGGTTCAATACTTGGTATGGGCCAACATTTATTGCTGTTCCCCAGCATTGTGAGAGAGGCATCTAGAAGAGCCAATAGTTTGGTAGTCAATGCACATCCCATGTGTCACCTACTGTAAATGTATCAAAACTAGTCCTTATCCCTCAATGGGATATGACAAGCCATGGATTTTACTTTCACATTATAGAAAAGCAAAGATTTATCAAATATTTCATATCTAGTCACAGCTACCAAGGGGCTATTATACATTTTGACATGGCCGGTGAATTGATCCGGGGGGTATTCGTATGCGGGGCATTGATCTCCCGACAGATTGGTACTCGGGGAATTGATACCCCATGCTGATGTTGTACTACTGTTATTCAGTCTTATGTTAATCTACAAGCCCTGATTATTGGTTAATGTTATAAATAAATTAACCGGGGGGGTTGGGTTGGTAGTACATCAGTGCGGGGGGTCCGCGGGGACGAATTCCCCCAGGACCAATTCACCGGGCACCACATTTTGACCACATAACAGAAGCTAAAACTGTGATATTATATCTACGAAGTTAAAGGGCTAGCCGATAATGCTATGGGACTGAAAGCATTTCAAGAAACAGCTAGCGAACTAATTAAAATGAAAGATGGGGCCACATGAAATCTGGCTTAATAATTACCACCAACAATGTTCTAAATGTAAGGAAACTGGAAGCTTAAAAATCTTGGATGACTCTAGATATCATTGAAGAAAGGAATAAATTAAAGCCTATAAATTGTACCGAGTGCAAGCATGAAGTAACTTTACTAGTTATTTTATAGTATAAGGTAGTAAAGAGCAAAATAACGAGTGCAGAAGTTACAGAAAGAAATATTGCTTTTAGTTGGGGAAAACTTAACAAAGCATATGCCTATGTAAAAATATTATGATATATTTACAGCAATACAATAGACTTCATTGTTGAATAAATATTGTTTAGGAAATATCAACATTTCTTTTACAACATCTGTAAATAGACAAATATGATGTATGTCCAAGGTCAGATAAAGGCTATCAAGGCCATAAGTGCAAAGATCAATTCGAGGCCCCTTAAAGGAATCATTAGACTAATAAACCTCCATTCTGTTATGATTACAATTATGTATGAGTATGTACATCACAGAAAATGTAGTCACTTCACTGCTGGAAGAGTAAACAAATTCATTAATTATGTTGTATTTCTATCTATTAAAATAATAAGTTATATTTCCCATTAACTAGAGACCTAATTACATATTCTAATCCATAACAAAAACATATGTAAAGATATTTCTTCAAGTAAAAGCTCACAGATATTTCCTGAATAAAGCGAATAAACAATAAATAAAGTGAACACACATACCTATGTGAAATTTTGAAAGAAAAACAAATGTTTTTAAAAACATTTGTTTTTGCTAATAGGAGAGTATGAACAAGGTTCTTTGCAAGAGCCAATTGCAACTAATTATAAATCTGCCCCTTCATATGTTATAGTTAGATAATTCACTTTTAACAGACTTACCTGGCTTATGACTTGTCGCTTGAGTATGTAACTCAGTCATAAATCAAGAACCACCATTAACTTATTAGTGTCTAATTTCTCTAACTGGAAGCATTAAAAATAAAATGTTTATGAAAACCCTGCAGATGAAAAAAATACGGTAATGAAAGGGGATAAATAAAAATACAGAAATTTTATTTTCATTCACTATTCTTATACTTCTGAGCTTTCAGTAACTTATAAGCATTTACGGCATTTTCCCTTTCTTGTTCTATTCTCATCTTATCCCCAACTGGCATGTCTCTCCATTTAATTTTTCCAGTAGTTGCAGTCGAAGTAGATTTTTTTGGGACCAAAAGCTTTTTCAGCAGAAGATCTTTTTTGCCAAGCTGAAATCAGAATGAGTAAATCATCAGAAATGAAATCATTACTTTTTAATTTGCAAAATTTTATCTTGGATCAGCTTAAGCTAGCTTCCCTAAATAATGTATAAAGTCAACTAGATCTAACAGCTTGTAAAGTAGAATAATCTTCTCCTTAAGGCAGTGATTCTTAATAGAGGATGCGGGCACCCCTGGGGGTGCCAGAGAGCATTTCTAAATGTTCAAAGAATACTACTGCCCAACCTCTTATCAGAAACAATGTAGATATTGTTTTATTTGTAATAATGCAATATGTATTTTAAATGCAATAATTTGTTTATACATCTCTCAATAAATGTATATTATATATTCTTTTATTGGGTACAAGTGCTTATTATCAGATTCAAAGGGGTGCTGACTATTAAAAGTTTAAGAATCACTGCTATAATGGACGAAAAATAATGTTAACAAGTACTACATAGCACCAGGTATAAGGTATTGTGTTTCAATATAGACTTCATTACTATTTTATAAGGTAGCATTTTGATCTTGAAATGCCTTTAACAATTTTCCATAAAAATCCTTAATGAGGACAAAAATTGTTAGGAACTTCATGAATTATTACAGCTGAGTGGGAGTGATAATACTGTCATGAATTGATAAACTGACTTTCTCAGCAGAAATCAGAAATCGACAATGAAATCAAGAGAGTAACCAGAAATTTATGGATGTGTTATGAGTATGGCACGTCACATCTACACCTCGGTGAACGACAGATTCTGAACATATTTGGAGTAACAAAGAAATGAGATCGATTTGTCAATAGATACAATACCAGAACATACTCTAAAAGATGCTCATGTGGACTATCAAAGTTGACTACGAGGAGCAAAGAGTATAATAAAGACTTAGTATTAATAGTAAATGTTCTGAAACAGGCAAAATTTAATGGTCTTGCTGATTTGAAATAAGAATTATTTTATCTCTGCTGGTTAAGTAATGGGTGGGGGTCCTTTAAGAGATGGTTATCTGATTGAGGAACGTAAATTATAATCTGATCCGAAAATCGTTAACAAAAGCAAAAATTTAGACTAAGTGAGTAATTATACCAATAATAGTTTTACTAACCTTAGTTTTATCTTTGACATCAGCTTTCCTAGGTAACACTTTCAATGTAGGAGGCTGATGTACCACTTCGCCGAATTTGACATTATCCTCCAGATGACTAAAATCGTTTACGTTTCTCTCCAGCTTGGATAATTTTCTTAAAGCTTTTTTACACTTTGATCTTTTCAAATTTTTAACCTCCCTAAGAGATGATGATGACTTTTTGGAAGCACTTTTCTTCTTAACTGGATCGTCATCAATACACTTACGTACTTCTTCGATGGCACCCGAGTCAGGATTCCTGCAAACCTCGACTCCGAATTTTTTTTCAAACTTAGATTCTTTAATGACATTCTGAAAAATAATGCACTCTACGAATGATTGAGAAGTGTCATGGAAAATAAAAATACCAACGTTTTCAATTTACCTGACATAATTTTTCAACACGATGTAGATAAGTAGTATCACTTTCGCCTTCACGCCGTTTAAGGTTAGGTACATTCCTAACTGGTTTTGTCATTCCTGGTAGATCTACTTCCTTTCCCATTAGCTTCTCCGTGTTAATTTTAAATTCTTTGTTTTTTCTTTTTCTTTTGAAAAATATCTTTGTCTCTTTACATTTGTCCTTCAAACGAATGAGTCTTTCAAGACTATGAGGAACTTCTTGGTCATCAGGGAAAGCTGGTGGCGAATCAACTTTTCCTTTCAAGCTGCAGAGAAAAGTCGAATAAGTCACACCCACAAGTTGAATATAGAGCGTCAACGTGACAAATATATACCTTTCCAGCCGTGCCGCACGCTGTTTTTCTGGATCTTTTATTTTCTTGCACTTTTTCCCGGGGATCTTCCGGCCCATTTTTGATTTGATGTCAACGTGCGAAAACACGCAGTCATAGGCTAACCACAGCCAGTTGTTTAGATTAATCGTTAAGTCGTGAAGTTTTCGTAAGCGATTGATCGAAAGAACCAGAAGAACCGAGACGACCGATTTCACCGACATCAATCGAGATAGATTCTATCGATTCTAACGAGGACTTCGTTCACCCGGTACCCTGTCTTGCTCGTGTACGCCTTACAATTAAAAAGTTGTCAACATGAGACTTAATCCTTCTTTAATTCGTCGTTTAACTCACATTGGGAAGTTTAGATTGTAAGTTCTTTCGTTTCTTATTTTTTTTAAGTAATCAAACGTCGTATCAATAAGCATAATGTGTTTTTCAGAAATGTTATGTATGAAAGTGGGAGGTATACTTCTCAAGCCCTAAACATACCTAAACCCGAAGGAGAGTCGAAAGCTTACTCACCGAAATTGGAAAAGATAGTGAGCGACATTTCTAATCTCACTCTTATTGAAGTATCAGAGCTGAATACCTTATTGAAGAAAACTTTAAATCTTCCGGATACACCCATGATGGCAGCAGGATTTCAAGTTGCTGCTGCGGCACCCAAGGTGGAGCTCTAAAAGCTTACTGTACAAGTTATTTTAATGTTTCCTTTAATAATACCCGTTTATTCACAGGAAGAGGATATGGAACTAGAGCCGAAGAAAGTTCAAACTAGCTTTACCTTAAAGTTAATGAAATTCGATGACTCCAAGAAGGTGGCATTAATCAAAGAAGTTAAAAACTCGCTTGAGGGAATGAACTTGGTTCAGGTTTGTTCTATTTAATCTATCATAAAGATGGCAATTTTGTTTTCAAATCTCTGTCCGATGGTACAATTATGTTTCTCACCTTCTTTAGGCAAAAAAGTTTGTGGAGAGTGCTCCTACTATTGTTAAAGCAGATATTCCCAAAGACGAAGCTGAAAAACTAAAAGAGGCTCTCACCAAAGCCGGTGCAGTATGTGAAATTGAGTGAACGCATTTTCATAAAATGCAGAGGTGTGATTGTTAGGCATGTTGTAATATATATTTTGTATTTTAATTTTTCCATTAAAATAATGTTTAAATTTAGAGGATTTAATTCTTTCCGCACTACAAATAAAGTTCATGAGGTTAGTATTAATCCTCGGCATTTTGAAAATCTTAGGGATTATCTTTCTATACATGGGAAGAAGGAAACTGTACATTGGCAAACGTTATGGTTATCTTAAAAGAAAATAAAAATAAATTAGAAGTTCTGATATAAAAATAACAGAAAACAATGGAAATGTATGGATTGAAAATAAATAGTAGGAGGACGAAAGTAATGAGGATTGGAGAAAATGAAGACGTTAAAATTAATAATGATTTTAAGGAACAAGTAAATTAATTCACGTATCTTGGTAGCAAGGTAACGTAAGAAAGGAAAAGTGACGGAAATCAGGTCGAGAATGGCACTAGCAAAGGAAGCATTCATGATTAAGAAAATACTTTAAGGAAACGCATGTAAAAACTAGGGAAGAGCTATGTTTAGAGTGTTTTACGATGTAGTTGTGAAACTTAGACTATGAAGAAGAAGCAGGGCAGATTAAAAAAAAGCATATGGAGGGTACTAAGTAGCCAGACGGTAAGAATGAAGAGTTTATTAAAAGCATGTATGAAAGAAGGTAAATCATGGAGATCTGTAAGTTGAAAGGAATTGGCTAAGACATAAAACTGAGTTGAGAAAGACTGGAATAATAACAAAGATGATCTGAAAGGAATTGAGATGGGAGAATGAAGACATTGGCTCAAGACTGGGAAGGGTGGAGGACAAGATTATAGGACCTGCCTACAGACAGTATACTACAATGATGATGACTTACAATAAGTGAGGAGGTAGAGTTTGGTAGATCCTTAAATACCCATCGAGAAATCCATTAAATTGATTATTCACATGGAAGATTTAGGCCACAATTTTGGCCTTACCTGTTCAACTTTTATATGCAAGTAAAAACCTAATCGACTTTGGGAACTCAATTTTTCTGTTAAGTATTGCTAAATTACCCTTATTTGTAAATGAATATTTGCGTTTGTGCAATGTGAATCAATCATAAATAATGTATATAGTCAAGTGCTGTTAGCATTTGCCGCAATTTTTAAAATGACAATGATGGCTTTTAATCACCATCCTCCTTGTCATCCTATGGATTTAAGATTTCTCAAAAGTCAATCTGCAAAGGTTAGAACTAAAAAATGATTTGCATTTATGGAATGATATTTGCTATCCTAACAACTTAGCAATTTACAAGTTTTCAGTTATCTTGCTTAGTCATGTATAGACATGTTACTGGTTCTTAATCAATTTCCCACTTTTAGTTTATTTCTTCCAAGAAAAACTGGAATGTACAACTTATAGTAAAAATAAGTTTCTTTAATTATTATCAACTTCTTGATTCAGCTGGGTTAAATTTCATTTTGTAGAAAATTATTAACTCCCTATGTATGCTTGACTGAGCTCTCTTCTATGGATAAACGATTACCACTTGCAGTACTGCTCTCACCTCAAACTGTTTTCAATTACCTTTACCTTTCTTGATCTTTCTCAAGTTAATAATGCAGTGAATACATATGGTTTGAAATTGATTTAAGCTTCTGATTTCCATAAAGTCACTTCTTGCATTTACTATGACGCCCTATTGGAATGTGACCCTTACCATCCACATTTCCTTTCAAACTCATTTCCAATTAATTTTTAAAATGGCATTTTTTTACTATAGAAAAATTGCTAGTACTACAAACTCATCAAAGTTAGGCTGGGAAATTGCCTCTTTTCCACCTGGATCTGCCACTGGTAGCAGGAGTGAACAATCCAAGAGCTTTGGCCATAAGATGTCAGCATAATGCAAGCAGACTAGGGAGCCATAAACTTAAAGGCAGTTTCCTCCAAGCTTTCAAATCTCCCCTCTTGAACTTGTCCTCTCTCCTTTATTATGTCATTTAGCTACTTTGAAGCATTTGTCAAGCACCAGTTGAGCAATGAAAACGGGTAAACGTTACTTTGCAGGAGTTGGAAAATCCCAAGGAAGGAAGACTTGAAAAAAGTCTGACAGACCGAGAAAAGTTAGTTCCTTGGGAGCAGTTAATTACATTAACCTTGAGATAAAATCATCTCCATATTGAAAGGAAACTGACAAATGTCCCCATCCTAATTCAAGTAAAACATGGATTTACTCTATGCAATTTTTCAGAAATAAAATATTAACTCACTCATTTATTTAAATAAACATTCTTTATAA
This sequence comes from Sympetrum striolatum, assembly GCA_947579665.1. NCBI lineage: Eukaryota > Metazoa > Arthropoda > Insecta > Odonata > Libellulidae > Sympetrum > Sympetrum striolatum. The sequence goes on from OX388341.1 coordinate 84,233,439, forward strand.
GAAAATTAGAGGAGTATACAAGCCTGAAAAGTGGATTGATTCATATATCATTGCAAGGTGTTAAACATAACCATGAGTAATTTAATGAGTTCATTGTGTATTGCATATTCATAGGTCCAAAAGTGACAGATTAAGAAGTCTTCAATTTCATTTGAGATGCTTTATAAATATTCCAGATGAAAAACTTGGCATGACTACTGATTTCGTCATAACGGTAATTTTAAAAATAATTAACCTTCGACAAATCCATACTGAACAAAGAGAAATCTTAGCTTAGATGTGAAAATAACTATGGTTCAGAGTCTCTGATAAATCAACTGCAACTATTCTTTCACAGCAAGCAAATGCTTGTGGATCATCTCTTCCTTGTTAATTAAATGAGTGGTACGATTGAGAGTCTGCATGAGAGAACTCAAGTGGGAAGCCCATTCATTGAGGACATCACTTGGGTCTTTGGTTTCTGCAAAACTAACCACACCAGCAGGTCTGTCTGTCTTAGCACAAACCATCTTCTTCACAACTAGATTTGAAAGGAATTCTTCTGTTTCCTGAAAGAGCAATCTCAAATTGGCAAAAGTAAACCTATCAGGAAAATCAAACAGTAAAATCATTTAAAATATGCAAACCTCAACTGGCAGATCCAGTAATTCAGCCATCCTCTTCAAAGATATTCTTGTGTAGTACTTTGCCATGACACGGATATTCTACAAAGAATAGTGGAATGAGGTAAGTAATTAAAGAAATTAATATCTATAAAAAATCTTACCTAAATATATACATAAATAGAAACAAAATAAGCCAGAAAGATGATTATGGAGGTACGTAATTCAAAACCAGATGTATTCACAGGAATAAATAACAATATATATTCCTGTTCTCAATTTAAAAGCTTTCTTGGAGAAACAAAATTGATTAGGCTGCATTCAATTATAACCCAGCATTACAAACAGCAAACACAGAATTGTGCACAGCAAACAAAAGAGAATGTGCAAATCATTCAAAGTTTCAAAAAGCAGCACTTTTGGTCACATTGTTTTAAATAATAGTAATCCTACTAAGATAAAAAGTTCTGCCACTAAATGCTTGGCTTCAACAGCTGCCTCTTAGCAGAAATTAATAAAAAATATCTTTCTTGAAAACCAAGTCGGTTAGAGTTATGAGGGTTTGAATTTAAAATTTTAACCATTATGAACTTTAAATTTGTAAGAGAAAATTAAATTTGAATTTCTTGTTTGTCACATATTTTCATAGTTATCAGAACTTAACATAACAACTTTCATGATAAAAAACCAAACAGACTCAGGTTTCACTTTGGGGTAGTCACTAACAATAAACAGATTCATAATAAAATGTTTACTACACAAGTAATTATACAAATATGACAAAGGTTTCATAGCGAAAACTTGGTAGTATTTATACTATTTCTTGTGTTGTAGTAAATATTTGATTGAGAATCTGTTTAATTTCCATCACCTTCAGTAATATACTTTAAACACTAAACATTCAGGCCTATACATGCCCCTGCTTTTGGCTTATCATCACTCTAACACAATTTACTTCTTGGTATTCCACTATGACAAGATGACTACAAAGATGGTTACAAGGATAAAGAGGGCTTTTTGTAGTGTATATTTCCAAAGAAATTCAGAAACTCTTAAGCCTAAATTCCAGTTGATCAGTAATTTACAATACATTACATTGTATCAGTCAAATACTCCTAATTTTCCAGTTTTGAAATAACCTACTCAAGGTTTTACATTTAAAATGCAATGGTATTTTTTTTATTGAGTTTAAATGAAATACTTTATTAATACTAGAGAAAGCAAAATCTTTGTACATCATATTTCATTCAAGAGGGGTAATTAATGAATGAAATAAAATCAAGAACTGGAATGGCAAAGGAAAATTTTAGGAAATACAAGGAACTAATGAGAGAGATTAATATGAAATTAAAACTGAAAATGTTGAGGTGTTATGTTTGGCTGGTTTTCGTGTATGGGTGTGAGACATGAACAATCTTAAAAAGCACGTAAAAGAGGATAAATACATTGGACATATGGTTTGCCAGAAGAATGCTGAAAATTAAGTGGTCAGACAAAATAACAAATGAAGAAGTATGGAGAAGAATAGGAAGCAGGTATAGCTGAATGAATGAGGTGAAAGCAAGAAAGTCAAAATACATGGGACATGTACTTGGGAGAGAACTGTGACAGCGCTTGAAAGATGGACAGCAAGGAAGAGGGGGAGACCAAAGATGGAATGGTTGGATAATTTAAGGAACTGGACTGAAATTAAGAAATATGAGGAGATGAAAAGGAAAGCAAGGAGAAGAGAAGAGTGAAGATCCATGTGAGCTAACCTCCTGATAGGAGAGGCTATCAATTGATGATTCATTCAAGCTGGTATAGTAGAGCTTATTTATTGGATCCTCGACAATTAAGGTCACCTGAACTATTAAAGATATTTTACTATACTGAAGGCCATATGAAAAACCTTTACAGATTAAAAAACAGTAATATACTAACATGTTCGACCACCCGGCTCCTGAGATCTGACCACCTCTGTTTCCCTTCCTCAGTATTAGGAGAGAAAACATCAGTTGGGGGACTTCCAGGTGAGCCTTCTTTGAGCTCTTTCTCATAAATCTCACATAATCCTGACCACTTAATCAGCTCTGGATTAATAAACAGACGAAGGAGACTCCTAAAGATTGAGATAAAAAATCTATTATTCAAAAATCCATTCACACAGGCTAAGATATCACATCATGCAGTACTGTGTGTAATTTATAACAAATGTTATACTGTTACATGTTATCAAATCAAAACTAGATAATTTTTAAGGTAAATTTCTTGTACATCAGCCTACATTTATATGAAAACTTACTTGTAAGTAGGCATTTCTTCAATTAACTTGTCAGCAAGTACTCTGTGAGTGAGATCTGCTTGCTCATTGTCATACGGAGCCAGAACTAAATAAAGAACAACATTCCTTAAGGAATGAGTCCTCTGTACAGGATCATCCTTGATTGATGGGGTATCGAGCACAGCTCGATAGTGACGACAGGTGGCCAAGAATGATCCTTCATGTTGATCCAACTCGATCATTAATCTGTAGTATTTCAACTTCAACTCTTGTATTACGCTGTTGGATACATCTTCAAAAAACTTAGGATTTATTTTCTTTGAAATAATTTGTGTTCGGATGTAATCATGCTTAGCAAGGCAAAGACGCATTTGTTCTAGAATCAATTCCACCTGTAATTGATAAATATGGGTACAGACAATGGATAAACCAAGCAGTTGAAGCTAATACAATAAAATGTTAACAACAAGTAGAGTTTTCCAAAAAAAGATATCACAAATTGGGTTTACTTGGTAACTTACTTAGACTAAGATGCGATAAACATGAATCTCTAACCTTCTCTCGTTTCTCCATCGATCCATAAGTCTCTACTTGTAACTCTTGAATAACATTGGCTGCTTCTGTGATATTTCCTTCCTCTTCCTTGAGCTTAGCAAGTTTATGGGTTAATCTTGCTCTCTCTACTTCAACATATATCTAAGAAAAAGAATTAATGTTGATAAATATGCCTTGACCTTTAGAGCAAAGGAGATAGAATCTTTTTCTTGTAATCAAATAATTACCTTCCCTTCGGTGACATTTCTTAAAGTGTCTATTAACTTAAGCATTGTTTCTTTATTTGGTGCTTCGTCGACGTATGTGCAGCACTCTTGTACCATTTTTGCTACCGCCTGCTTCAGCTGACTTCTTCTACGAGCTAAGAGAGTGATGTGCTCATTTAACGCATTCCAGTTCTTTGCCTCAAAGCAAATCTGCACTATTGCAACTAAAACCTTCCCCGTCGAAATCATGTCTGCCCCCTGAAATCGGATACGAATGAGATCAGATTAAATTTTACAAAGACACCAATGTTATCATTAAATATTATTCATTAAATTTATTTATTTCTAAATTATGTGTGAATACCGTTCTGGTTTGTTTTTCTAAGGCAAGAAGAATGTCCAGGGCTTCAGACATATTCCCTTCCGCTGCCATTTTTTTACAAACAGGTATTTTCTCATCACAAGTGCTAGTGTAATCCACTTCCATTTTGACAATTCGTCCAGTTTCTAAAGCTGAATCAGCCATTTTAACAAAGTACGTGAAGCAACTAAAAGTATAAAAATACAATATTTGTTATATCACTCAAACTTTACAAAACGATAGAAATACAGATACATTATAACTATGTAGTGTCTGTTACAAAAGCCGAAAAGAAATATGCTTTATTTGAGAGATAATAGTACATTAACCGATGAAGAATATCAAAGTTAAGAAAACATATAAGTTGCAATAAAAATGCAGAAAATGTCAACTAAAACAAATCCCAATGAGTCGAATTGAGATCTTAACTTCGACGCTCTCAGAAATAATTGAGGCTATAACACTTAATGATCTGAGTATGCAAATGCTAATACAGCCCTGAGGCTGACTTATAATGACAGCCAATTAACAATAACTTTACTTATCCAAGAAATGAACAACATCAAGGGTATACTTGCCTGTTTTGATGGCACACTCACAACCCCTTTATTGAAAAAAGTCACTTGTCAGCTTCCGGAAGCGGAAGTTGTGTATAGAATGATTCGATCAAGAAATCTCCTAAATCACTTATAATGAAGTTTTAGTTTCTTTTTTAGTTAGTATTGAACGTATCTTACTTAGATATTTTAATAATTGTAATTTTATTAGTCATTGAGTAGAACCTTCATTTGCAGCTCTCTTCAAACTGAGATAAATTTGATTCTTGTGTCAGATGTGCTGCATTTCGAGGTGTTTAAACATCTGATTGAGAGTTAAGAAAATTTTCCGATATGTTTACATATCTACAGTCCAGAATGATTTGAAATTACTGAAACTAAAAATTTACCAATTTTTTAATTTACGTATTGAATTAATGAACGCATTCTAAAGGCCGTATACGATGCTAGTTGTCTGCTGTTGTCACGAAAGCAGATAATCACCCAATCTATTACATTCGTCCAATTGTTTATAGAGATATATATCCTCTTAAATTTTTCTCGGCATGGCTGACGTAGCGGTAGGAAAGATTGAAGATAATGAAATATCAGAAAACAGTGTTGAAGGAGTCGTCATCAAGACAGATACCACCAGCAATCAAAAAGCAGAAACCGAAAAACAGAAAAGTATTTATATTCAGGTAACTTTAAGTTCATTGTTATAATGTTACGTTTATAACGGAAGCGGCCTTTTGCAGTTGACATACTCCTGAAGGCAACTGGGAATGCACCAATTATGAAGACCAAAAAGTGGGCTGTAGATCCCGAGAAAAAAATTGGATGGATCATCGAATTTATAAAGCGATATTTGAAGCTAGACTCCTCGGAAAATCTGGTAAGACTAAAGTATTATCGAGATGTAAAAATTTCGTATATTCTTAGAACAAAATCACTAATAAACAGCTTTCCACCATAGTTTCTGTATGTTAACCAGGCATTTGCACCATCGCCAGACCAAATTGTAAGAAATCTTTACGAATGCTTTGGCACCGATGGGAAACTTGTGCTTCATTACTGTAAAAGTCAAGCATGGGGTTAAGAATTCATCGACCACCAGAATGGATGCATCGTAGGCGAAATGTTTCTGTTCGGTAATATAAAATATTCGTATGTTATTTGCATAACTTTACTTTCGTTTTTATCACATCAAAGTCAAAAGTTCCATTCATTTCATCTTTCACAGAAGAACAAAGTTTATGTCGCGAGTTGAAAAGTGTGATAACCAGAAATATTCATAAATAAAAACCACTGTATTTTACATTTTCTAGTAGCTTTATGGAAAATATTTGTGTCAGTAGATCATTTCTTCTTTGTCGACGCTGAACTCTTTACTACTTGACGTGTCGAATTTTTGCCTTTTTTTCTAGAATAAATGCATTTATTTTCTTGAATCTCCTGATTCTTCCCTTCTATGTCATCATTTTCCTTTCCCTCGATTTTTAGTGGAAATCTCCATATAAATATTGCACCATCTGAACTTGTGCTTACAATAAATTTATTGTCTGGACTGATAGAGACTCTTGATACCACTCCAGCATGTCCTATGCCAATATGTGTTGCTATTCCTTCATTGTATTTCCATACCTAAAATACAAAAGACATCAAATTCAATAAAGATATTGCATTACATTTCATACCATAAAAAGCAATTCGAGTTCTTTATTTCGAAACAGTATCTTTGGCTTCTTATTATAAGTTTTATTTTATGCATATATCTGCAAAAGCAATAATGGTAGTGTGACTATTAATTTTTAACCTAGTTTTCTCTTTGCTGTGCATATTTAGTCAGCAACTATTTGGTGAAGCTAGATACTGATATCCCTTTATGAAGGAAACAAGTGATTACTCTTTAAGAATACATCAATAATTGAATGGACAGCAGCACAAGTAAACAGATTCATTCAGCAATTAGCTAAAATTATTACCTTATGAGTATTTTTTCCATGTATTTACAAACTGAAAGACAACAGGTCAAGGAAGATTTGTTTTCTTTTCATCTTCTTCAAGATAGAAAGCAAATAAAGTCTTATGACTGTTATCAAGTATCTAGTTTCCATTAACATGTGTTTTAAGTTCATCAATTGTTATTTTCATTCAGATAGCTAGCATTATCAGCTGATTAATAAGTTCTACCTTTTGCTACTGTTTATTTGAATCTTAAAAGCTTTTATGTACCACCTAGTCATATTTTCATGATTCCCCTACTACTTTCCCAATATTCTGGATTAAGGATGAGAATTTTCAACATGTTTTTGTTGATAAAGTATGAAATACATTGTTGTGAAATTGATGTGATATCTATGTTGGAGCTACAATTTAGGGAAAGTCAAATGAATAAGGAGATGTCTTGATATTTAATTTTTTCACAATAGTTTTGTCTCTTCTGTTCTTGACAATGGTATTGTAAACAAATCTTTGTCAATTTTTGCCTAAATGAAATATTTTGTTGAAATTTGGATTGTATATATTAATGAAATTATAGTTTTAAACAAAAAACTTATAACACTTTATTCCAATCATTCATAAGCAACTTAATAAATATTTGTATAGTACTGTGCTGGTAGCAGGACAGTTAGTATGTAACCTTTTTAACTCGTTTTTGCCGATATCCCTGGATTTCCTAGATCAAAGATATATATGCCTGACACCTGTGTGTGTGTCTTTTGAAAATAATTATAACATACATAATTGGAGTTAACTTTTTCTTTGAAATAAAATAACCTGTACTAAAAATGAATCATAGCCATTGCTTATATTGGTTGCTGATAACTAGTTATCAACATCCTTATAACTCAGGGACATAAATTCCTACTTCAAAATTCAATAATGATTTTTATCAGGATTCATCTTCCAATACCAACGTAGATCCAAACTTACCTTCACTAGCAGGTCATTACTTCCGCTGACTATGTACTGTCCATCATTTGTTGTATCAATGTTGTTTACTTGAGCAGATGAAGAGGCTTCAATTTCCCGAATTAAGGAACCATCAAATGTTTCCCAGTAGCTTATTTTGTGATCATTTCCAGAAGTAAGAATTTGGCAACCAGACGGATGATACCTCACACACAAAAAAAGTGTGTTTGCAAATATAATTTGTCTTCTCACTAAACGCCTGGTGATGAAAAGTTGCCGTAATTTACAATAAGCAAAGAAAATCAAAAATTATCCTGAAAATTATTCTGCAGATAACTTACTCTATATCCCAGATTATGCATGTGCCATCAGTGCATGCACTTACAGCTTCTTTGTCATCATGTTTTATATGCAAGCTTGATACTGGACCTCTATGCTCCTGTAAGATTCCACATAAATTTTGTGTTGATGCTGTTATCCTCCAGATACGTACTTGACCCTCACATCCTCCACTCACAATTTTCATTCCATCTGTTGTTATATCCAGAGCTGACACACCTTTTGTGTGAGCGTTATGTATAACATAAATATCTTTTCCAGTTTGAGGAGTAAATGCTCTAATAGTGCCATCATTCCATGCTGAAAATATATATGATTTACATTAATTTGAACATTACCTTTTGACCAAGACATGGGATGAAATTAATCATTAATTAACTCATTCACTGGCAGTAATTTTTTCAAAAAATATAATTTTCAATTTGACAACAGCCTCCTGAGAAATGTACCACAAGGAGTAAAATACAATTTTAATTTAGGAGAGTGCTTGTGCCAGTCAGTTAATAATTATTACATTATAATGTATTCTCAATAGCTGGAGCCTGACACTAAAGTTAGCATTAAGTTTGCATCTATGACTGTTGTCACATGGTGGTGGACAGCATTGAAAGGATATTGGCAGTAATGCAATTGAAACTTAAATTGGTGATCTAGTGAACTGGTAATCATTGTAAAAGAACTTTTGTTTCATGATCATTGGAGATACTTGAATTGTGGTTTATGTTTCCAGAGCTGTGTTCCCTACATATATAATGTATCCAATTTATGAATCACCTACGAGTATTTACATACTGTTTCTATAAAATTAATATTGGAAGAAAATGCAGTTTAATATGCCATCAGATGAATTTCAAAAGAATCATACCCCACTCAAGAGAGACTACTTTGTTGAGCATCCATTAAAATCAACATTCAAGTAGCTGCAGAAATAGGGTAATGTAATTTTATTACATATGTATATGTTGACTAATCTAAAATGAAAAAGAGGTCACTAGCATATAAATGAAGCTCTATGTCCCAAGACAGGTGAAAAACGTTTTTGATAAGGAGAACCACGGTTTGCTGCAGGGAGGATTCCCTGTGGAGAAAATTCCCTGCTGGAAGAAATCCCTATAGGGAATGTGATTCCCTGTAGGTAAAGCTGATTTCCCCGTAGGGAAATTTCCCTGCAGGGATTTCCCTATAGGGAATGTGAATCCCTATAGGGAATTGTGATTCCCTGTAAGGAATAGAAATTCCCTGTAGGGAATCGAAATTCCCTGCAGGGATCTATGGGGCATTTTCAATAGGGATGGTAGAAAATTTAAATTGTTTACTCAGCTTAAATTTGGCATTTGATAACATGATTCAAATTTACCTCTAAAGGAATGGTCTGAGTGATGGTAATCATTATAACACAATATGGTTTCATCTTTGCTATCATTGATATTACCTGATATACCCTGATTTCACTTACACTCTTGTTATGAGGGTTGCATTAATACAATTTTAATCAATGTTAAATTTTGAGAGCAAACTTCACATTAGGAAAATTTACCAATTATGTCATGAGAAGTTATTTTGAAAGTTAAACTTACAGCTAACTACACTTTTTCCATCCCGAGAGAATAGCACATTTGTACAAATAAAATTTGGTATGCAGATCCGTAGAAGTTCCTGTGTAGTCTCCAAGTTCCAGATTCGAATTTCACTCTCCCCACAAGTGGCAAATACTCTTGAATAGTTGCTGCAAATGAAACAGAATGTTGAGGTCAGGAATACATATGTTCATAGGATAACAAGTAGCTAAAAAATGTATCAGTTTTTAAATTTTAAAACAGCTAAATTTTAATGTAGTTGAAAAATTAGCGAATAATTTTTATTATTAACATCAACAGGATGGCAAAAAAATAGATTAAAATTGTAAGTTAGCCAATTTTGGCAATCAGATCCATAGGTGAAGTCATGGATATGTAAGTTAAACATTATGTTTAAAAGCACTTTTTAATCTTGTATAAAATTTCATTGCTGGCTGTAGAATGTTGTATTTATCAGATTTTTATTTTTTAAAGTTGTATTTTACTTACTATGGAAAGGCTATTCCATATATTCGTGAAGTATGGCATGTAATAATTAATGATGCTTGGAAACTATTTGCATCTACTGAATATATTTCAGAAGCACTTGTTCCAACAATTATCTGATTTTCCATTATAAGCAGAGAAGTTACTTCTTTCTTGACATTGGAGCATAATGTCTGAAATTTAAATAAATATTAAATTAAAATCTAATCACAATTAATAATTAAGTTAATTTTTCATAAATCAAACCTTAAGTATTTCACTCAACCTCCAGGAAGTCATGAAGGAGACTTATCTAAGAAACAAAAACATTACTATAACACTTTAAAACTCATTTGTATCGTCTTATTGGATAAATTGGTAAGTTGTACATTTGATGGAATTATTGTGGAACTCAGTGGAGTATTTCATCTTGCCATTTTAATTCTTTTAACATTCTCAGAGTTCCATATGCTTTCAAATTAGTCTGCTCTGATTAAATGGCCACCAATGTCCCTTCTGATACCTTTGCATAGTGGTGGAAAATTTATCTGCATAAACTATCCTATGCAAATAACTGTACTCAATTAATTTCAATTATGGAGGACCTAGCTTGAGATTTGCAGTGGGAGATGTTTTTATCCTATTTCTGAAGACGATTTACTTCCAGAAACCCTTCAGAAATATAAACCCAATATCCCAGAGAGTCAATAAAACATCAGTTAAGACTCACTACTTTTAAGAGATTTATCTGCACATTTTAACATTTATAGTAGTGTTTGTTTCAATGTTATTTTCAGACTTTTGCTCAAGAGTGGGAGATCACCAAGTTAAAGTTATGGATTCATATTCAACCATAAAGTGCATATTCATAATCTAAAGAGACAACGTTTTTAAGGCATAAAAATTAGTTTTTGAGATTTCCTGTATCACTAGCACAGCCTTCTTCTTTACATGTTTTTAGACTTTGCCATGATTTCTTGCACCAACTACACCTTGACAAGAATTCCAGCTGGTACCTTCAGGTTGAAGTGATGGGAATTAGATTGAATTTGCCTTTATTTTGTCACTTTGTCCTTCTACTTTTTGAAGACTCATTGCTAAAAATTGTTGCAGCAAAGCCCAAAAACATGCAGAGATCATATGAACAAAGCCCCAGAAGAAATGTGGAATTTCACATACATATTTACTAATTTTAAGAAATACTAATCAGATAACAATTTGAACTTAATTAGTCTCACAATGTATCAAAGAAACAAGACTTATCGCATGACATAATTACTAATAACATACAGAAAAATCAACCCATCATTTAAGGAGGTAGCCAAGAGGAAAAGATAAGTTTGAAGAACAATAGATTATTTCTTTCGATAACAGAAAATCACTGGCTGTGTCAAATTGCACAAAACTGCACATTTTTAATAGCACATATACATTGAAAAACTATCTAAAACATTTTTCTAATAGCTCCCTCATAATCTGCATATTGTCCTAAATTCAGATGTGCTGTACCAAAATTTATTCATTTCATTTGTGACTTGATTTGCCTAACCATGAATATCTTTTTACCATTATATCTCTTCTGTTTAAGTTGAGCTTAAGTATATTTTTATGGGGCTACTACTACTCTGTGCACATATATGTAATATTTAGGAATTTATTTATAAAAGCTACTCACTCTTTGTAAAAGTGGTTTTGTTGGGCTCTTAAGAGCCACACTTTCTGTTTTTTGTGTTGGTTTGTTCAATAAAAGTAACAGGTCTACTGCACCATTTCCAGCACCAACCACCATTCTGTTATTGGGAAGAAGAGCAATTGCTCTAACACCTAATGAATGTCAGATCATGAAATGAATTATTATTCTTATTAAGATTGGAGTGGTATATGCAATTTGTCACAATTTTAGATGATTTATTTCATCATAAGACCCTCAATAAAAAAAGTTGTGATCAAATTCAACATCGTGTATGTAAGATATTCATTAGAATCATGAGTAATCCAGAAGTATTTGCTTATAAACTGACTTTAAATCAAAAGTTTCATGCTAATGCCAAATTTTTAATACAAAATCATCTTTTCATATCAATTCCTAGCATAGATATCCAGGAATTAGTGAAGCTACTTCTCCAAAGAGAAATATTTTCAAAGATAACTAATCCATGATTTATTATGGTAGCCATACATTTTTTTACAATGTTCTCCATTTAAAATGTGCTCTGTACTCCATTGAAATTATATCAAAAATAGAAAATGTGATGAGAGAACTCATTAGGAGAATCTATAAATCAATCTGCTAAGTAAAGCCAATGAACCAACCCATGCAAATCAATAAATTTATGAAGTTCAACAATTAATATTCATTGCAAACTAGAACTTAGTCCCTTGTTGATTCCTTTTCAGCTGATTAAAGTGATTTTTGTTGGGAATGATTAAATTATTAAATGGGAAAAGTATAATTTTTTTCATATGTTTATAATTGATATGTGCAGATACATCTGCTAATCAGTAAGAAAATGTATCTTCCTGATCCAAAATAAATAAATTCATGAGGAATCTATAGTAAAAGGGTTTTTTTCTCAATGAAAAATGTTTTAAAACACTCTTTTAAATCAGTGGTGCATTGGGATGTTTTATTTTAGCGGTTGTAACATCTTTTTTCAGAAACAAGAAAAATCAAAAAGTGATCTGAGTTCCTGTAATAGTAATTACTATCAATACAGAAAAAATATATAACAAATATATACAATATATACGCAATACCTTTTAATTTAATTAAAAGGTTATGGTTGTAACATTTTTCACTTTTTTACACTTAGTGGAAGAATCCTTTTGTTCCATTTCACCATAATGGACTTTAAATTATTAATTGACTCTAAAAATCATAAGGATTATAATTTGAATATTCCTGATATATCAATTTAATTGTGCCTTTGCTGACAATAATGGTTTCTCATAGTTTCCATGTTTTATTTCCTGAAATAACCAATGCACAACCCATCCCATATCATTGCTGCAAATTTCTCTGATTCAACAATTTTTTTCTGATGCTACATTCATTTCTCATCTAATAACTTTTAGTATTCTCAAGTAGAAACAGTCATAAAATGTATCTAGCAGGACTGAAACACAAATCCTGATCAGCCAATTGCCACTCAGTTGCTACAACCATCTTGCATGCTACCTTGCCAAAACATTCAGTCACAGTTCTGCCACATTTTTTCATGTCCATTTGTCACAGCAAATTTTCCAAGGTGCACACTTTTATGTGAAAACCCTTGTCCTTTTGTTATTCCTAAAGAAGAGTCTTTTCTTCACCACTATTTATGGCCAGTTTATTAAGGAGGAAGTTGACTGTGAACAATGTCGCACAGTTGGACAAAACAACATGCCCTGGCATGTTAGAACATTCTGGCCAGATAGCATAATAGTTTCAGCAACTGACCAGCAAATAGAAGATCTGCATTTGAGTCCTAATTCTGTTGGACTTTTTTCATTACCATTTCTTCTTGGGAATATTTCAAGGTGCATTTATTTTCTTATAAAGTCACCTTTAAACCTTTTCCTTAACTTTTAGAATGATTAATAAAAGTCTCATATGATTTTCTGCCTCTGGGATAAAAATCCTCTAGGAATTTTGTATATGTGTCAAAATGATGTTACATGAAGCCAATTCAAGAACTGTGAATGTCAATCAATAATTCACAGTTGAAATATTTGATCTTTCTGTTAGCTTTTTGTTCCCATAACTAGTTAGTAGGTGCTTTGGTCTAAATTTTAGTTATAATGTCCCTTGTACCCTGTTATTAAAATTTCCTTTCCTTCTATTTGAATCCATGTAACTTTTTCTTATTTCTTTTGATAACATCTATGAATTTCCTAGCTATATATGGCATCCTAGAAAAATCATCCATCTAATCACAAAATTACCTTCTACCATCCACTAACTTCTGTATTTTCAACTTCTGTCCTTCAAATAAAGTTCCATCCTCTCTCTCTGAATCTCATTAATTTTCCCAATAAGCTACTTATTATCTTTCGTATATTTAAATTGGTTTCATTTGTTTAATTAAACAATTGTCTATGCGACCTACATATTCAAAGCTAATGGTCTAGTAATTCATTAATTCTTTCTTAAGATCCAATTTTCTGTCCCACATTGCAAAAACTCCTGATTTTAATAAAAATTTCAAGTATATATACAGTCATCTACTTACATCTTGAATTTTCTGATAACTATGAAAGGCCAATAATTGTTGGGATATACATTACTTGCAGATTTAAGGCAAGAGGTTGAAAACGCTATTTACCTTTAAGAATTGTAAAAGTAGGAACTGATATGAAAAATAACAACATAAATAAGCTATTACTCTAGAAGAGAACAAAAGGTCAATGAGGTCATTAAAGGAAAGCTTGTGAATAGCAGAACAATGAGTAAGTGAAGGTTAGAAGGATAATGAGCTTGGAAATAATGACGAGAGTTTACAGAATTGAAAGATATATCAGAGGATTTAGCCCGAGAGGGTAAGGATGTATCTTTATTGTATAATAATAATCCTTGTAAGTAAATTCAATCGAAGAAGCCTTAACTTGGTGGAACTCCGTAATAGGGATCATATTAAATAAACTTTTAAAATTCCACAAAAAAAACTTTATCGAGCTAACCGGCCAGATACTGGTCGCACAATAAAGTTTTGTTTGTGGAATTTTGAAAGTTTATTTAATGTGATCCCAAATCCTTTTAAGACTTGGAAACTTATTTTTGTTTTTCTACCTGATGGACCTGTAGAATTTCAAGAATAAGTAACATTATAAAGGAAAAAGAAATGTTTTAATGTTCCTTTACTTCTTTGTCCACTTAAGAAAATACAGAAAAGAAATACAATGACATAATAGCTCATAACTTAATGAATTGAATTGAATTGAAAAGTGGATATATTTTTACTATAAAAAATAATAGACTTTTAATGTAAAATCCTGGCGTGAATGGAATATTATTCCCTTTCCAACCAAAAAGATAAAAAAATTGTTTTAAAAAACAGACAACAAATTGGAATCTTTAATGACAATAGGAATACTATTCCATAGCTTTGGCCCAACAATAGAAAAAGATTTTAGGTATGTAGTGGTTATGTGTTGTGGGGTGATTAAATAGTCGAGAGTCATTCTGGTTGTTACATAAATCTTTTTTCCCTAATTGGAAAAAATTGCATCAAGTATTCTGGTTGTTGATATTTATAAAGATTGTACAAATATGACCCAAGCATATATTTTCTACTGGTTTTTACCTTTAGCCATGCAAGATTGGCAAAGTAAAGGTGCGTTCACACGAGGGGACTTTTGACGCGCGGGTTTTATGGTTGAGGCCGGATAGGTTGCAGCTCGCATTCACACGGAGGAACTTTTTGAGGGTACGCGCGGCTTCTAACGGTACTTAAATCTCCACTGCGGCAAAGCCGCGACGCTGAGTTGCAAACCTGTTCACACGTAGCAACTTTTCCCTCCTGCATCATCAGGCGCCAGTTCTCAGTGGATGAGATTGGAGTCAAGCGGAAGAAGGGTATCAGTTCATCTAGTTGCGTAGTGTAGTATATAGTAGTGTATTGTGTAGTGTAGTATATTGTGTATGAAGTATAGGGTATTGTGTTAAGTTTTGTATTTACTTGTTTAATTAGGTCCTTAGTTGTAAATATGCCATCATTTATTCTTTTCTTTGATTACAACTTACCAATTTTTCTCTTTATAGGGGAACCTCCATTAATTGTAATTGTTCACAAACCTTCAAGAAAGCGTAATTGAAATATTCTTGGAGCTTCGTGAACAACTCTGTGAACAACTGTCTCAACAGCCGTGTTCCTTTTCTTCCAAAAATTTAATTAACTTATTGACAGTATCAATAGCTATCTTACAATTTTTCACTCGTTATAAATCTTTGTGAATCATTTCACGCTGATGCATACATATCCACATAGTAACTTCGGTATTAGTATACTTCAAATTCGATCGGATTTTTTATAAATAGGGTATACTTAATACTTTAGATTTTAGATATATACCCCGCGAGCCTTTCCATTATTTGAGGCTGCAATTGTTCGATTGGCCTTGATTTTTACTTGGTTTATACCAGAATGTTTAAACGTGCGAGAAGGTTGGTGTAGGCAAGGGCGAGGGAAAGTTAAGGATGTAATTAATTCCTCATAGTTCATTCATAGAGGGTATAATTTAGTCCTCAGAATTTAAGTCTACCAAATTGATTTTAATCTCTTTTTATTCTAAGGGGAAAAGAAAAAATAATGCTTGAATAAATTGGGTAAAGGTAAAGAATAAAGGAATACTCAAAGTTTCATTCAGGCTTGGGAATGCATTCCTAGAAGAGATTAAGAGACTGGGCTTTGCTCACAATTTTGTGTGTTCAGACTATTGATAAATTCTTTCGAAATAAGGTTGGCACAAGGGTCTACGAACTCATTCAAAGACAGGAACGATAGCTAAAGATAAGACATCCTACGAATACTACGGGGAGCTCCTGCGCAGGAGGTGGTCTACCATTGTGATTTTGAACCTTTTCTAAGTTCACAGTATACTTGTTGGGAAGGATATACATCCTGCTGAGGATTCTCTTTCAAGATAATCAAAGCTACTTCCGACACTTTCTGGTTGAGATGACGATCGTTACTAAAAGCATATTTTTTCCGAACAGCCATTCTATTCTAAACAAATTCTTTGCACCATTTCCTTAACCCGTTTTGAAAAAACAACTGAGTCACTGATGACATTATGAATGCAGGTCTTCATATGAGAATGGAAGGAGAGCATTGGCGCATTTCGAATAGAATAAATAATGAGAAATCTTAAAGTTCATTTATTTATAAGGTTCACTTTGTCATAAGTTTAATTTTGTGCAAAGGTGCGAGGTTATTTTCCGACATTTTTACGAAGAAATATCATTACTAAATAAATACAATAATTTTTAAATCCAGTATTGAGATAGTTATAACGATGATAATACTCCATCCTACTGCTATAGCATTCAAATTTCGTTTTTATTTTTTATCAGCACCACTATCCGAGTGGTTTAACACTCCGCATATTCGTCAACTCTCTGCGCGGCATGCGGGAAAGTTTCAGCCGGTTAGAACTTTGCGTCAATGTTGCAGGAGCCTAAAAAGCCCTATTCACACGGAGCGTCTTTGCCGCACAAGAAAGCCGCAGACACCCGCTCTCAAGGTCACAAAAGTTGAGCCGCACAGTCGTTCACACGTCGCAATATTTGAGGCGCGCGGCATTTCGGGACGCGCTGCAAGAAAAGTCCCCTCGTGTGAACGTACCTTTAGGAGTAATTGATCACCCTTTTTTTAATTAAAAACAAACCTTACACACATATTTAATAGCTGTTGAAGCTTGGCGTTGAGCTCTTCGGTGAGGTAATGGTACACTAGGCAGCAATAGTCAAAATGGGGGTAAATAAGCGTAGATACAAGTTACTTACGGGAGCCTACCCAGACAACACAGGATATGTAATACATCTGTATTAAATAAAGAATACGCAGGAAATACTTCACGAGATACATATGTATAAGTTGGAATACGCGCGAAATTCGTACGTATATTTGACGGAAAAGTGGCTCAAAAGTTCCATCAGATGTATGTATACGCGCGTATTACGAATTGTAAAATTGAGTAGCCTTACGCGAATAATACATTTGTATGTATACGTCAAATTTTCGAATTGATATTCAGGCCTACATACAGAAACTTTAAATGACAATATATTTGTGCAACAATTTCCCAGTTAACTGGGCAATTGTTGCATAATTAAATTATTAAATTAAATTTTCCATTTTCATACACTACTAAAATAGGCATATTAACAATTTTATTATTTTCCCATAGTCAACATTAATATTAAAATCTTAAAATTAATACATGAAAAACCAGTCAATATGAAAAAATGAGGGTCATAGGGTATGTAAGAAATTGAAACCAGCACATTTGGATAACATAAAATTTATTCATACCAAGATAATAAAAAATTAAATACAAACAAAATACAACTGTACATTGTAGGTAGGCATCCCAGGGCCAGTTACACTCAGTTTAAGCCACAAGATCAAGATTCAAACAAAGATAATAAAAAAATATAATACAAACAAACTACAACTGTGCATTGTAGGTAGGCATCCCAGGGCCAGATTACAGGACAAATCTCTCATAGAACAATGGCTGCACTATCCCGACACAGCTGCTGGCTAATATCCAGCATTGGAAATAAGTCACACTTCAATCCAGGAAACAGATCAAGAGTCTGCATCATCCAAAATATCCTTGAAAAGGAGAAGCACAAGTTAAAAAAACATCTACACAAAAATATTAGGCCCTTTTTAAGATTTGCTCTCTTAATGAGATATAAGGTTGTGATCAATATATCACTAAGTGAATTAAATGCTTATATTGAGTATATGGAAATGTATTCAAAGCAGTAAGGTCATGTGAACTATGATGAAGTCTTCACACAGTCAATATGACAATTTGAATTAATGTAATACCTCTAATGAACTTAAAGGTATATAATGGAAACTTCTCCAAATGAGTCAGGCCTATAATAAGCCTTAAGGTAATAAAATAATTTTTCACTTTTGGGAGCTCATTACTGATCAAAGCTATCTATAAAAATAGAGTGATATTTAGTCGTAAATCTCTATATGCAGAGCGTACAGACACATAACTTTAACTATTAGAAGCAGAGCTGCTATGCAACCTGGCAATCCACCATGATTATAACTACACAAATGTTTAAATTAGGTACTTACATTGGGACCAGCTGAAGATTCGAGAAAGCAGAAGGAGCATGAAAAAAATAAATCATCATTAATGACTTCGATGTACACACGTTATCGTTCATAAAATGCACTACTTCAATAAGTACATAAAGACTTAATTGACCTAAGGTTTAAGATACTTATAAAAGGTACATTTTTCTGAGAACAGAGGTAATTAGAACAAATACATTGGTCATTTAGCTAGTAGGAAAACAAACATTTATGTAAGATTGTTGAGAATAAAATAATTAAATTTTGAAGGTAACTAGCGAGGCTTGATAATTAAGGTTTTAATAACAAGGCTACTCCGATTTGATTACAGTCAACTCAACAAATGGCGATAGATAAACTCTGGATGCACGTACAGTTCATTTTCGTCGCAGCAGGCTTTATTTCGTTTTAAAATTTAAATTATAAATAATAATTGCACAAAGTCGAATCAAGCACCAAAAGAATGTGAATAGAATAAATATTCTTATTTTGGTCGTGAAATATCGTTTACGAATCGAAATTTCGAGAATTTTGATAAAATGCGTGAATATTTTATCAAAATTTCGAAGTTGTAAACAACCCATATCCCCCTTGACAACGAAGGCGATTGTTTTAATTTTAGGTGGTACGAAGTTCACCGGTTCATCTAGTATAATCAAATATAATAAAATGAACGGAAATATCGTTTGAAGGAAAGCACAAAAGCAATAATAGTAAGGACGTATGAACGCGATGATGCAAAGCGAGCATATGCAATGGTCAATAAAGTTCACACTAAAGTGCAAATTGCAAAGAAATTTAAAAAAACAATATCAATATATATATGATACATCAATGATTTTATATATAGTCTAACTAACTATAGTCACATTTTATTTAGCCGTTAAAACATTAAAGGAAACTTATGAAAACGATCAACAGGTGATCGATCATATGTGAGAAAATCATCTCATATCACATTGAATAAAAATAATCACACATTACCTTGATAAATCAGGAACAGGAAACCACTGGATCACGATTTATGAAAACGCCCGAACACAGGAGAAGGGAAGCCAAACTCCAGATTGCATGAGGCTGACGACGAAGTCAACGAAATTCGTTGATCTTGATGAATTCAAAATTCATGAGTTCCGAGATTGTGCCGACAGATAGCGTTACAATATGTGCGCTCCGTACGCTCACTTCCACTTAAAATTAAATTTGTGTGCCACTTCCGAGAATATATAATACATGGTGAACAGATCATTTAAATTAGAAAAACTTGCAAATTTGTTCTAGGTAATAATTTCCGGTAAAACTTAAACAAACATTTCTTAATGCGAAAATACAAGAAATATACGTATATGTATTTTTTGTGTATTTCCGAATCATTTTTACAAATGTATCCATGCATGAAAAATACATAATGTATTTTTCATATATGGATACATATGTATAAATGCTCAATAAATACATTTGTATTGCAAATGTAATACAATTCATAAATACATATGTATGCATCCAGTTAAAATACATCACAAATACATATGTATATCCAAATGTGTGTTGTAGGGGTAGGTGGTCGAGTAGTTAGCGTGCAAAGTGCTATCGCTCCAACCACAAGGCCCCGGGTTCGAATCCCGGCTGATCAGGATTTCTCTGATCAGGGAATGGTTGCGTGTGTTTGTCTGACTTTCCCGTTCAGGGTTGGCGGCAGGAAGAGCATCTAGCTGTAAAAAGTCTTATCAACGCCCAAAACCAACCTCATCATCACCCAATTCATCAGCCGACCCCATAAAGAATATACAGAAATAAGGCTTAAAACATATAAAAAAAACAAGGTGCTTACGGGTATGATGGGGTAAGAGTTTTTTCTTTGTTTTAAGCTGATACAGAATTACATTAACTTAATCACATATGGCTAACACATGGCAGTGCAAAGACAGGTTAAGGACCATAGTGACCCGTAGATCTTTGACAAAATTTAAGTATAATATTTCCGCCACACCAACTGTTATCTTGGGTATAACATTAACGTCGACATTTCTGAGTAGTTTTGGATTATCAAGTATCACTGACTATGTCTTGTTGCAATTGAGTACAATATTGTTTTTTTACAGTCCAAGAATTCATGGTGTTTACATCTTGATTCACTTAGTCAATTGTGTCATATAACTTTTTCACATGGCAATAGCAGTGAATCTGGAGGTCATCAGCATACAACATATATTTACAATTTGCAATACAATTAGGAAGATCAAGGACATACAAATAAAATAAGAGAGGGCCAAGTACAGAGCCCTGAGGGACTCCACAGTGGATGTTTGTCCAGTGAGACGTATTACCATGTGCATCATTGACAGCCTATTGCTGCTCATTTAAATAAGAGTGAAACCAATTTAGTAATATACAGGAAAAGTTAAGTTCTTTCATCTTTTTGAGTAGTAAGGCATGATTTACAAGGCCAAATGCATTAGTGAAAACAAATAATACAAGGATTGTGATCATATGTTTATCAATTGCATGACATATATCATCCGTAACTTTAAGTAGAGCTGACTACATAGAAGAAAATTTTCCGGAAATCAGATTGGCAGGGATCATTCAAGTTGTTAAGATTTAGGTATTCGATAACCTGATGGAAAACAATACTTACAAGGCATTTTGAGAGGGAGCATAGATTGGAGATAGGGCAATAATTACGAGTCGTTGGTTATTTTACATTTTTAATAGGTCTGATAACTGATGATTTCAAATTCAGCTCAGGGAATTCAGTTGACCTTAGGGAGAAATTAAAGATACCGAGTATTACAGGGAAAAGTACTGTTGATGATGCCTTTATAAATTTAACTGAGATACCATCAACTCCGACAGAGTTAGTTTTGGGGATGGATAACGTTTTTCTTCGGGTATCGAGTGTAATATATTGGAAGAAGAAACTATTCTCATAATAAACAATTTCTTGCTTGAACTTGAAATGCTTCTTTTTATATATTTCAATGAACTACTCTTCCAATCATGAGAGGATAAGATCAACAGAAAATACAGTGTTAATATAGGTATCTTTGACCCAATATATCTTTATGAATCTCATTGATAATAAAAGGCATTTTTATTAGGTGATCTTAAAAGTTTTCTATCGTCCATGCAATTGATTAAAATAAATATTCTTCGAGTTAGTAATGTAGTTCCAGGTAGAGTGTTAAGTGTTTGTGTCAGTCCAGCTCTGTTGAAAGGAGAAGGATTGTTCTTTCATTCTATTAAAGTTGACAAAACTTACCATTATGATAAAATTCAACACTATCTCCATTTCTACTCCTCGGTAATGGCACAAGACCCATGCAATCCAAGAGGACAGGATTATAGAGGTTTTTATTATTGCTTAAACTTGTTGGGAAGTTAAGGCTTATCTTCAAGATATCTCCTGTTGATGTGCCACAGTACATATGCTTGTCTTCATCATCTACCTAAATAAAGTAAACCATGATTCATAAGAGTAAACTCCAGATTGAAATAAATACCGTATTTGACGGCATATAAGACGCACCTTTTTTCCTAAATTATGTCTCGAAAAATTTCCCTGCGTCTTATATGTGAAGGTTCAACCTCCACAGGTTAACTTTCAATACTGAATGCTATTTTTAGCCCAGATGGTCTATACAACCTATTTCATAATTGCATTCAATGATTGTGTTAATATTTGGCTTTTAGGAAACGTGACAACTAAAAGAAACTACATTTTAAGTTATTGTGGTACCGCGCTTTTGCACGGACTATTGAAACTTTTTTCCTTGTGAGTGGCCAACTTGATGAGGGTGCGTTTTATATGCCGGTGTATCTTATATGCTGTCAAATACGGTAAATTGTTTGTGGATATTTATGAGGATATAAAAGCACCAATTATTTTAGTAATTAATAAGATTGATTCTTGCAGATATAGTTGCAAATTAAGTGAAATCTCAATGTAAAATTATTTGCTGTGGATCATGGATAACTCATTCTTACTTATTTCAGAATTTAAAATCAGAAGAATAGTTGTTTTCCATTAAATGTTGTGCAAAATGCTAGTTGCTATTATTGCTGCGAAAATAGGAAGCATGCTCCTTAGTCCTAATTTTGGAATTCCTATTTGTCTGTCTGTGTAATGATATATATTCGGCAGAAAAATAGTACAAATAAAATATACAAATACAAAACATTTAATTGAAAACAACCATTCTTCTAACTTTAAATTCTTCCTCCTAAGCAAACATGTTCAAGGCCGAAAACTTGATGTTTTAGAGACATTGGAAATAGCGCAACATCTATACATTGTGGTTACAATGCAGATAACGATAATTTGTTCCCTTGCCACTCCCTACTGGTTTCCGCTGTTAAACTCTTACCACCCCTTCCCTCTCCTTCTTCCCCCTCCACCTACCATTGTTCTGGGGCTTTAAGTCGAAGATGGTGTTCACTTTTGTGACTTGAGAATTACACTTGAGTGTTGAAGACTGAATCAATCCATTAAATATACTTTTAATAAATGAGAAATGGGCAGCTGTATTTAATGAATTACTGAGTATGTTCTCTTTAAGATAAAGATTAGAATACCCAATGTGTCAGATGTTTCACCATTTAATTATTTTTCTCATAGATTTTAAAGGAGAAATAAGATTGATTGGAGAAAATATACTTGAACAAGGGGTCGTACCTATAAAGAGCAGTAAATAACTTGAAATTCCATTGAATCAATTTAAAGAGCAATCAGGGTAATAGATTGATACCACCTAATTACAAGGAAAAGGAAAAATCCGCATTAACATATACTCTTGGCCCTGCTGAAAATCAGTAAACCAGCTTTTGTATTTCATTCAATTTACTGACCTCAATACAGAGTATCTGTCTCTTTAGCATTCCAATTCCAACATCCTTGAATGTCAAATTCCTCTTTTCTGTATTGACAGTCCAAACTCTTAAATTGCCATCACCACCTGTTACGAAATAACTTGGAAATTTCCTTGTCTTAGACAAAGTGATAACTTCCCCAGAAACACGCCCAACTGCTGGACAACCTACAATGGAATAAAATAAAATTTTACTTTTCAGCATTAGAAAAGTTTCCTGTGAATTGAGATAAATAATAGAGCATTTGACTTTCAAGGCCTAAGTGAAGAGTACAGCATTCAGTTGAATTATATATGAGAGAAGGCACTCATCTTTAATTATGGTACTTTGTACAATACTTTGCACAATTATGGTATATAGTGGAGAGCAGTTGAATAGTGAGATACTTGACGTTGTTTCCAGGCACTATTTAGTGCATCTGGACAATAATTGGAATATCGGTGAGTGTGCAACAGTGTTGTAATTGTTCTCAAAACATAACAAAATCATTAAGAAAAGATGGAATTAGAAACCTTATTATGGGTTGCGTCCTCATCAGTCAAATAACTCCATAATTATTTTTTTATCACATCTAGGGAAACATCAGAACCTAACAGCGTAACACAGATTCGCTTGAGTTTTTCATAGTATGTTCCTCGCTCCAAAGTAATAGATTTGAGTCCAAAACTTGTTGCCACTGCACCATTGTTAATGCAAAATTTGTATCTGTTATTCAGAATAAGGCTTATCAGTATATATAGTACATTTGGAGTACTTGCCGATATGGTAGAGATGTATATATACATCTCTACCATATCGGCAAGTACTCCATGTATATATACATCTCTACCATATCGGCAAGTACTCCAAAAATCCGCACATTGCATTCTTAGGGAAAAAATCCGATATCTGTGGCCTTCTAAGATCGAACCTATGATAAATAGGAACAAATTTCACTCTTTCTGAAGTTCTAATGTCTATGCCCACATGCCATAAAAACGCCGAGTCAATGACGATAGTGGTATAGACTACAATCCACGGGGTAAAGGGCGTGTTTAGCTGGGTTGCCTAATTCTAATTTTGTAGATGCAAATCTTGCATTAACAATAGCGTATTGGCACCAAGTTTTGAACTCATATAAATTATTTATGAGCATGGAGCATATCTCGAAAGAAGAAATGATGGTGGGAGGTTGGCGTGACTGGTAGATAAGTGAAGGAAGCAATTCTATTGAATTCTATAGAATCAAGATCAGCGAGTCTCGCTAAATGGCTTCGAGTAGATCATTTGAAGTCAAAGGGCTCATCAATCGTGATTGTGATCATCGACCACGAACACCGAGAAAACGACGGGAAATTAGCACTAGTACGCGCGCGCTGCGGTTGAATTTTTAAATGCTTGAAATCATCTTAGGGTAAGAAAAAAATTTCGACCAGACATACCACATAGAGCTTCAGCGTTCAGAATATCCCACACAACGACGTTGGCATCATCTCTTCCACCAATGGAAAATACTAATCTCTCATCTGGAGAAAATGCCACCGCGACCACTTCCTTTTTATGGACTTCGTGTCTTTGGTAACAACATCGTCTCTCTAAGTCCCAGATGGACACAGGAGCCTACAATTTGATAAACATTTCTTTCATTCCTCTTGAAACACGACGTTTTCTTAAATTCTAAAGGGAAATTATGAAAGCATGCACTGTAAGCTGACGAAGATGAGATGTCTTTACTGATAGAGATTGGAGACTCTGGATGCCAACCGGTGGCCTGCGGACCACTGTTAGTCCATGAATTGATTCAAGGCTAGTAGGTAGGCTTGTGGTGGGTGCTCTTTTTATTGTCGAATCATATTACTGTGCGTGGATTCACTTAATTTCCAATTGGCATTAATGTGGCATTTAATAGTAAATATCTAGTGGATATATAGAACTCTGAGGAGAGTCACTTCACAACTACAAGAAATTATTTGGGCTGAAATCTATCAGAATCTTTATAAAACAAATCGGAAAGTAATCAGATAATTTTCTGGTGTTTTATTTATAACATTATTTTATTCATATAATTCAAAATGATGATACAGAAAATGAATACATTCATTTATATTTTGCCGCCTATCTTAATCTCTGATATTATTGGCTTTTGCTTGAAATCGTTTCAAATTTTCGTTCACTTTCCATTAGGAATGTAATCTTAGTTCTTTATCAAGTTGTTATTTTCCGACAACTAAGGATATCAGCACAATGCATTCAATAGTAAAAAAACGTTGACGCTGGAAGACTTGGTGGATTCGAAAGTCGCCAGTCTTATTAAATTAGGAATTATGAGCTTGCTTTTTAATAATGAAATTTCTGCTGAGTATCTTAATTTATCGAAACACTACCCTGTACATTTTACCTTGAAGCCCATGTGAGTAACAAGACCGGTAGCGATATATTTTCCAGAAGAAGATATAGCCAAAGCAGAAACATTGTTTGGATGATTCCCTAAAAGATTCTGTTCTTTAGTTTTCCAATTCAGAATTAAAACTTTAGTTCCTAGCGAATAAATAATATTTTCTCCATCTGGATGTAGGAGTAGACCATTTCTCACTCTTCCTAGAATAAATGTTATCGGTTACAACTCTTCTGTCTTCATTAAGTGCAATTTATATTGTAATGTTTATTGTTAGTCCCACAAACCCGTTTAGTTATGCAAAATTGACAATCAATTCGCAAACCTTCGAATCCAATGACAGATATTAGTTCCAGACGTTTGACATCATCATTTTCATCCTTATTTAATTCTTTATCCATTATATTTTCAATTTGTAATGATATGTTTTTACGCAACGCTTAGATGTATTTAATTTCTACCATGGAAACAAAATACACAACTGTGATATTTTTCAGTTGGTAACACATCGCCCGTTCTATGTTTTTGGCGGTTACACGCTATTTAAAAGTTTTGTCAAGGTGTGGAGGTCTTTGGAACAGTCGGAGGGTGATATAACCGGATCTGTGAATCGTCGTTTGAAGAGTTTAACTGTGCATATAAGTTTAGTTTGATCGAATAGTTTTATTACTGTTGAAAAATTATTTCGTTATGTCCGTGAGGTCTAGACTTGAGGATGCTGTAGACGAGTTTGGCATGCATGCATATAAAAACAGACTTGAAACTTTTAAGGATTGGCCTTTCCAAGAGAACTGTAAATGCACCCCAGAAAAGGTAATGTAAATTAGTGGATTAGTGATTTTTTTACGTTCTATATTGCGTAAATTGAACTTGTAACACCTATTTCTTAACGATAATTTATGACAACCACTCCTGAAAACAAATGTTCTGTTGAAGAGAACGCAATTATCTTGTGATGGTTCTTATTTCGATTTCAATAGTTAGCATTACGAAATTACAATTTATTATTCGGTAATTTTAGAAATTTACCTATTGTTCTATTTCTTTAACATAAAATATTAGCACTGAATAAAGTTTGTTGACCTTTTTTGTAGTTGGCATCCGCTGGATTTGTTTATTTTGGTTCTGGAAATGAACCGGATTTGGTGAAATGTTATGTTTGCTTGAAGGAACTTGATGGTTGGGAGCCGCAGGACGACCCATGGTAATTAAATTTCGATATTTTTATTACTATCAACTCATACTATTTCTATGTCAAATTTGGAACGTGTGGAGCCCTTTAATAGTCTTACAAAACCTAACATTTTCGTCCGTTGAAGTTTTAATGATAATTCATAAACATCAAATTACAATTAGTATGATCACTAATAGAATAGAAGAACTATTTTTTATCTATTGGTGACTCCTGTTTAATTTTTCTGAATTACCCTTTTATAACAACTTCGGGTTAAACATCTCTGAATTGAATTATGAATAATATTTTTCCTATATACTTATTAATGACTGTATCACAAGTGTTAACCCTTGAAGATTATATTTTTTCAAGTTAAGAAATTACTTTCTCAGGAAGGAGCATGTGAGCCATTCTGGTGGTTGTCCATTCCTTAAACACGACAGTTTTGAAGATTTCACCGTAAAGGAATACTTTGAATTGGAAAAAGCAAGGATAATGAATCATGTTGTAAGTTAATATCTGTTTATAATGTCATGAATTAATTCTAAAACAGATGGATAAGGAATGTTGTTTTTTGCAGATGAAAGGCACTAAACACGTCCATAATGTATGGATTGAGAAACGAGATGAAGTTCGAGAAAAACTTTTTGGTCAAAGAAGTGAATGAACATTCTGAACAAAAGTAGGACTCAGTGATACATAAATAAATCACAAGGCATTTGTAATTAATTTTAATGGATTCTTTATTTTTGTATACATCATTCATCTTGTCTTTCTGTTAGCTGCTTTGGGAACAGATTTTTCTGTCCAAACTTTGGTTTCTTCTGGCCTATTTTTCAAGTTAAAACTAACTTGTATGGCCTTAAGTGTATCCATTCTCTTTTTCTTTTCTTTCAAGCTCAGATGTATCCTGTGAGCAATGTTTATCTGAAAGTATATTAATTTAATCATTATTATTTAAGAATATTTGTATAGTACTTTAGGAATAAAATAAAATGTAATAATAGTACATTTAATCAAAGTGAACAAATCTTTTTTCAATTCCTGAATTATATCTGTGTCATTTCTTAGTTTTCAGAATCATTAATAAACATGATGCTTACTGCTGTGTTCTCTAAATCTATTATGTATTCATTTTATGGTTGGTATTAAAAGAGAGAGAGAGAGAGAGAACCCTTCTTATAGGTATAGTGGCAGTAGCATAGTTGGTTGTAATTATGCTGCAAATATAAATTTTGACAAACACAATCTTCCAAGTGGAATGATATTTATTAATGCTAATTATTGAATTTATAATATGTAATAATCTATTATAGCTTTAGGGAGGAAACCATTTTTACTGGAGTAAATATTTTTATTAATTTTAAGTGATCATTTATAGGTTCTTAAATAGATTTTTTTAACAAATGCTATTGCTCAGGGACCGATTTAAGGAAGCTTTGCTTAATAATACCTCAGGGAAGGGAGGAAAGATCTTTATAGTATTTAGTGTAGGCTGGTAATACTTAAGCTCTGTTCTGAATTTTGTTCATGGATTGTATTATGTTTTTGAGATTGAATTAGGATAAAAAGCATTGTCTCTTAAAGATTTTTGATGTTGTTCATCATGATAGGTTAAATAAATCTGAGGGTATTCTGAAAAGCCTTACTTCATCTTATGCAAAGTGCATTTTATATGCAGGTGTACTTAGTATTTCACTTTCAAATTGAATCCTTGGCTCTCTATAATTCTGAGTTTATGATGAAAGTCTAAAGAAACCTCAACCCATTAATATGATTCTTGGTAATTAAGAGAAAAAGTGATCAGAAACTGAACAGGTTCTATTTTCTAAAGAAATTAAAGAATCATTATCATTGATATTTCTTAAATATTATATAAAAGTTCCTTCTTTTCTCTCAAGAAAAAAGTTGAGAAATTACTTTTATCTAAAGCATGAAAGTCGTAAGGGATCATCCACAAATTACATAATGCAAATTCTCCAATTTTCGATCCACCCCATTGTTTCATTACTTAAATGTGTAGCTTTAATCACAGAATTTGCATTTTTCCAGCTCATGTTGTTAGGTAATAAGCTAACCTTCAACTTTGATTGTCGAGTCCTTTACATGGTTATTCCAGATTTGTATCTCTCCAGATGCTGTTGTCACAAAAATAATATTTGTTACAACAAATATTGCAATCGATATGAAGAAAACTATTCTCCACTCATCTAGTGTATGCTAGAAATGTATAAAATGCAGTTTAGATGACATAGAATTAACAATTAGGACAACACTATAAATAAAATTTTCAGAATGATGTTTGAATTCAATAGTTTTCTCCCTTATATGATATGATCATAGCTGAGTAGGAAGATGGCAAAGAAGAAATAAACATTTTCATGGCATACAGTGTAAAAGCCAATTTATTTATCACTCATTTTTATAGAAGCATACTGTGTAAATTTAAATCTAATCTCATTAAGATATTTTATTGTACTGTTACATTAACGTTTGAAATTGTGAACTTTCTACCAATTCTATGTTAGGCCAGGGATGCCTCTGATTAGAATAATGTTACTATGAAATTTTTTTCTGATCAAATATAAAAAGAGATATATAATAGCATATAATAATATTGCTAAATTTTGGGAAAAAATTACTTTAACTTGTATGGAGAGAATATATTTTTTGATTAAATTTCTTAATCCGACGAATCAATTTTAATTTTATCCTCAATAATTTGCTATCAGTGCCAGTATAGAACAAAAATTATATTTATTGTTATTGCACTTCTAATTATCCAAATTCTGTTTCTTCCTGGGGTAAAAGTCGAAACAGTAAGACAGTCATGATAATAAATGAGAGTAAGGGTTTAGTCAATATCCATTTAGATTTAGGTCCATGTCAGGGAGAAAAAAAAAATGCTGGTCCAAGATATTTTTCAATTTTTGAGAATGTTTTATAGTTTTCAGATGCCAAAGATCCCATTTTAAAAGATAATATAATTAAATGGAAACCAGATATGGCTTTTTTACAAAAACAAATCAATATGCAGGCTAGGGGATCCATAGGAAAAAGTTTGGAAACATATTATTTAGATCCAAAGGTAATTTGTATGATGGAGGACTTAATAATCTATATGTCCTGACTGCGTGGAACGACATCTTAGGTTGAAAGAAAAAACTTCGTAATTTCCACAATAAGTTTGAATTTATCTGACCGGTTTCGGCACTGACAGCCATCCTCAGGTGAAGTTACATCGGAAATGACAATATTTATAGAGATGTACAGAGTTTTGAGAGAAGGACCAGGAGAGGGGAGGGGCTGTCGAAGGTGAGATCGTTAGTTAGGGGTTTTGTTGAAGAGAGAATTTCCACTTTCCAAGGAATCCATTTTTCTCCCTTTCCATTGTCGTTGGAGCAGCTTCGGATTGAAAGAGCTGGAATGGCCACTCTCTAGAAAGTGGTCTGCAAAGGCCGATCCGGGGTTTCCCAATTGGTAGCATCGCTGGTGTTCAGCAGTCCTTGTTTTAAGGCTGCGACCCATCTGTCCTATGTATGTGGCATGCACATTCTCTACAATTGAGCTCATATTCCCCAGAGAGTGAAGAAAATTCTTTGTTATCTTTCGCGTGAGAAAGGAATCTTGAGAGGTTACTCGGTGAATAGAAAGCAGCTTTCAAATGGGGAGGGAGAAGGTTGGATACTTTGTAGGAAATATTACCTAAAAAGGGGAGCTTAACCCACCTGGGGTTCAGTTTTTCCAACGGAATCAAAGATGGGAAAATTTGTGACCAAGGCAGACTTAGTTTTCCTTTTAAGGATGTTTTCAAAATTTTCAGAAAACCGAGTTGTACAGACCATATTATTCACATTACTTCCTCCCACCACATCTCCCATAAGCATGCTGCTTTTCAAGCTATGATCTATAGACTGCTTCATGTTCCTCTTTCCCCCAATGTTTTTAAGAAGAATTAACTACAATTAAACAAATTGCTATAAATAATGGGTATTTTTGAAAAATAATAGAAAACATCCTTAAAAAGAAAACTAAGAGGCTGGCTTCGTCACAAATTTTCCCATCTTTGATTCCATTGGAAAAACTGAACCCCAGGTGGGTTAAGCTCCCCTTTTTAGGTAATATTTCCTACAAAGTATCCAACCTTCTCCCTCCCCATTTGAAAGCAGCTTTCTATTCACTGAGCAACCTCTCAAGATTCCTTTCTCACGCAAAAGATGAGAAAGAATTTTCTTCACTCTCCGGGGTGTATGAGCTCAATTGTGGGGAATGTGCGGCCACATACATAGGACAGACGGGTCGCAGCCATAAAACAAGGACTGCCGGACACCAGCGATGCTACCGATTGGGAAACCCCGGATTGGCCTTTGCAGACGACTTCCTAGAGAGTGGCCATTCCAGCTCTTTCAATCAGAAGCTGCTCCACCAACAATGGAAAGGGAGAAAAATGCATTCCTTGGAAACAGTGGAAATTCTCTCTTCAACAAAACCCCTAACTAACGATCTCACCTTCCTCAGCCCCTCCTCTCTCCTGGTCCTTCCCTCAAAACTCTGTACATCCCTATAAATATTGTCATTTCTGATGTTACTTCACCTGAGGATGGCTGTCAATGCTGAAACCAGTCAAATAAATTAAAACTTATTGTGAAAATTACGAAGTTTTTTCTTTTAACCTATACAGGACTTTACTTCTATGGTAGGCAGAATGAATCTTAGTCCTCAAAATCTTATATATCTATAGGTTTATGTTACTTTTGAGGAAACTAAAGTACATAGGGAACTCTAGACTCAGAAAGACCTTTCTATAATTTCCCATGGCCCTCAGTAATTGAGAAATATCTATGTATTTGGAATTTTGTAGGAGTCTCACTAGTGGAATCAGTAGGGCCTTTTTTTAAAAAAAACTGCCCCAGATGTATAACACCTATAAATGAGAATATTTGTTTGATACGTACATTGGTTGTTAGTAACCCAACAATGTAGGGTGCTATTATTCCACAAATATTTCCTGCTCCATTTGTGATGCCCATCAATGTCCCTGCATAGTTTGGACTTAGGTCAAGAGAATTAACTTTCATTCCTGGGTAAAATGAGCCCATAATACCAACTCCTATGCTCAAGGCAGCTATTGCAGAAGCTCTATTAAATCCTGTGTATGCAGCTGCAAGGAGACCAGCAGCTGGTCCCAATGAGGCTGAGGAAAAAACAAAATTATATTTTTTTGTTATAATCATGTTAAAAAATAATTCAGCATCACTGAATTAATGATTTGTTTTTCAAGATTTTGGAAAAAAAGAAAAAAATAATAGTGTCCCTTGCATGAGGTGTGCAAATTATGTTCCCCTGCATATTTTCATCAGGAAATTAAGCTGGTATCATAAACTCTTGTAAATGATTGGGAATTGTATTAACTGTACTTATGCCAATTTGCTTCACTACTCTTAGCTTGTGTGCATTTTAAGGGAATTATTCATAGCATTAAGAAATGGATAAGTTATTCATTGAACTAAACACGTCTTCCATTTTATGGGAGATTTTTATTAAATATGCATTACAAATATTGAAAAATAATCAACTCTTTCGAAATTTTTTTTTCCTGTGTGGAATTCTAGATTTATTACATTAACTGGCTGATGTAAGGAATTCAAGATATGAAATACCGCCACGGGGCTGAAGGAATGAAAATGAATTACATAGGCAAATATGACAAATGTTAGTGGTAAATAATCTTTGATTTGACTAATTTTATAGATTTCTATATTATTAACGGTTTACCTGTGGTGGTGAAAACCTTTCTTACGGTGGTTGTACTAATGATTTTTCTTCGTAATAACCAGTCTGCCAGGCAACTAGATACCATAGACGTCATCCACATTAGGAGATAGGGTAAGGCTGAAAGGTACCCATTCTAAGAAGGAAAAAGATCAGTATATTTGAGAAAAAATGCATGTATCTGTCTATCAGTATGTTTAATTTTTCACATAAATCATTTGAAGTAAAGTAAAGCCAGTGTTGCCAACGTAGCATACCACCATAATTGGCTTTTCTTAACCTGGACCCGCTAACTCTTAATTCAGGTAGCTTCCCAATTGTTTCGATGCTGGGTAAACATCATTGCTCCCACCAGGAATTGAACCCGGGACCGCTTCTGCCGAAAGCAAACCCGTTACCCACATAGCCACCAGTGGGCATATAGAATCATTTGTAAACAAATTGTTCTTTCCCTTTGATTTTAGTTTAGATTAGTTGTATTTCAAGAAGATCAACAGAATGACCAGATCAAAATCCAGGAAGTTTAAGTAAATTAATTTCAGTTTGTTTTTCATATTCCAGGTCTATCCATTAAATTTAGTTTAACAGTGTTTCATAGAGATTTTACTGTTAATTTATTTGATGGAACCAGAAAAATGTTCTTACCATCTTGATATCGAAGTGGAGAATGTCATTCATATACTTGGGCAAATCTGAAAGGAGGGTATAAAATCCCCAATCATGTCCTATATGAGCTATGACCAAGCCCCACACAGGTACAGATGTCAGGATTGCTCTCCAAGGAGTTGAGGGAACCTGAATAATATAAGGGTAAAGGGTAGGTAGGCTAGATGCATTATGTTAAACTTTATACGTCCTTCTAATGTTTTTTGTTTTACTAATTTAAAATATTCAGAAATTTTGTTCATCATTCCCGATTGAATTCAATGATAAATATATACTGACTAACCAAACAATTTATTTAAACCGACAAGGTTGTTGTGAATTGAAACCATCTACAGGGTTTCCTCTGTACATATTTTCATGTATGTATGTACAAACTGAAACGAAAAATATTGAATATTTCTGTTTTACCAAATTTCTAAAATTATTCTTTGTAATTAATATCTTCAATCATACCTTAGATTTCATCCCTTGCCCCTCTAGATGCTCTGAAAGTTCAATCACTTCTGTATTTGATATGAATGGATGTTGCATAGGATCATCATAGCAAAGTATTATCCAAAGAATATACCAAACAATTCCTAAAGCACCAAATAAATAAAATACTGCCTCCCATCCTAATATTTGGATCACATTACCACTTAAGGCCATACCAACCACTGTTCCAATCTGAGAACCTAAATAAAAGTAAGAAATATCAATAGATCCTCAGTCATGCTATCCAATTTTCAAAATTAAATATGAGTATTTTTGTATCAGAGAAAGTTTTCTGTAATTACCATGTAGTAAAAGTTCCATAAATAATGAAGCAAAACTTACCTGAAAAAACCAATGTTCCTAATTTACTCCTCTCTGATACTGGAGCCCATTTTGCAAGCATTAGATTTAAAGCTGGATATGTTACACCCTGTATAAAATAAAGTTATCATACATTCTTTCAGCAATTTAATTTATTATTCTTCAATTATTAGAACATTGTTTTCAATGCTTGAGGACTGAAGAGATTGAACTAAAATATT
Source organism: Sympetrum striolatum (assembly GCA_947579665.1). NCBI lineage: Eukaryota > Metazoa > Arthropoda > Insecta > Odonata > Libellulidae > Sympetrum > Sympetrum striolatum. The sequence goes on from OX388341.1 coordinate 84,267,934, forward strand.
TGGGTAATCGTTTCAAAAATTCTCTACCTAAGTTAAATGCATTAGAGCTTATTATGTGGTGACATACTTTTCATTCTACAGACAATTCAATGAGTTTTACTTGTAAGTAAATTCTTGGCTTTCATTTAAATGTTATCTTAGTAATGGGTTATGATAAAATTTTACCAAAACTTGGAATAGTATAGACTTCTCTGTATCTATGTACACCTTCCATGGATGTTACAATGTAATTAAGCAGACACAAACTGTATATGCTGATGTCCAAAAATTTACTGGGTGTGACTGTTATTAAGGAAAAACATGGGTCATCCATGTTTTTCCTTAATTCTACAGATATTTGAGAATCTTGGTAACAAGAACTAGAATGTGTATTTGTAAAAGAAGATCTTACCTCTCCAAGGCCCTCTAAAATGCGTATAGCAATGAGACTTTTGGCTCCTCCCAAATGGGCAGCAATGGGTGTTAACAATGTGAAAACTGATGTTGCAAGAATTCCAAATCCAATTAAATGCTTGCCACCAATTCTTTCTGCAAGCAAACCACCAGGGACTTGAGTAATGACATATCCCCAGAAGAAAGAGCTAAGTATAATTCCTTGAGTTTGTTCACTCCAACTGAAACATCCTGGTATCTAGGAATTAATAAGTAATAGTTTTTCATTTTCTCCATTCCTTTTTCTGTCTTATTTATTTAATATATTCTATTTAATTTGATTTTTATTTCTTTTATGTTATGACGTACCATAAAATCTTCTGATGTCGGCAAATTTGTATCAATTTCATGGCCAGTTTCATCAAATGAGTTATTAAACCTTGAGAGCAATGACGATCCTTCAGATTTATTTGTTGCCACCATATTAACAATTGCAACAGAGAGACAAACCCTCATTGTGTATGCATTAGCCACTGCTAAAAATCCCATGATAGCAAATACATAACGTTGCTTAACCCATTTTGCCCCTGGTGAAAAAGAAAAGTTGGATCAAATCCCAATTAAATTAGTATATCATTTTCCTGTGATTGAATGAGTAAAATATTTCAACTTTCTTTGAAAACATTATGTAGAATGAGAAGCATCTGCTATCTATATATTTATTTTTACTTTTTTTTACTATCACAATAAACAGTCTCTATACTCCGTTTCCGAACTGAACGCGGCTGGGCATGAGAGAGCGAGTAGCCAATGAGAGGAGTTTCCCCTGCCACCTCAACTTTCCCCTTTGTTCCCCTCACTCCTCCCCTCCATGCTGTCGACCAGTGTTGCCAGAACTTGGACGTTTTGGGCGAGACGACGACTTTCCGCTACTCTTGCATAGAATGCAATAATTTTTGCGGTCTTTTAATCATTTTTTTCCCCTTAAAATACAATTATACATTACTCGCATCAGGTGGGAAATAGAGATGATGATATATTATTCTTCATATCTGGATTTACCATGTAGAATATTTCTAACTGTAATGTTTACGAATCTTTACTTAAGCGTACTTTTCATTATATTTTCTCATCAATCCCCAGTATACCAATAATTTGCTGAGATATCTACAACAGATACAAATCATCGTGTCACGTTTGGGACTGCGTGTTTGCTCAGCCCCTTGAATAGGAATTCTCGGTTTTTACCCCAGTCTTTATGCAATAATCTATTTTAAATAATTTAAAATAAATAAGAGTACTACGAATACACTGTCCTCTTCTGTACTTTAGCCACACTCATCAATTGCCCATGGTTTTCTTCTTCTCTTTTAAAATAATCGTGAACCTTATTTATGATTTCCCATGCCTGTCGGTGGAAAACTTCTCTCCTTTCTGCCATTACACCTGACAAAATAATACAGAAAAAAAGCACGTAGTTCGTAAGTTATAGGAACGTAGTGCGTAAGTTAGGAACTTTGGCAATGCTGAAGAGCGACGTGCACTGCTCGGCGGTCAGAGAGAGACTGAGTCCTCGCCTCCACCCTCACGTTCCCCTCTTCTGTGGTTGGCTAGAAAAGGGAAAGGCATGCAAGGGAATCTTGGCTCAGCCGCCTTCAGTTCGGAAACGGAGTATAACTTACTATGATTGAACCAAAAATTTTATGATTAACTTAGGAATAAAATGGAATCATCATTATGTCAAATTAAAGTTAGAATTATACTGTTCATTTTGAATTGTCTGGGAAACTTTCTCTTGTTTTAATGCATTCATCATCTTGAATGAATTCATAAATAACTTAAAATACTTTTCTTGAAAGTTGTCATAAATTTAAAAGGCAGAGAGGTCATTTAAGCTGGGTCCCAAAACTCTTATCCTCTGTCTTTTATAGTATTATTTATTCTTATGACTCACTTCCATGAAATCCCTATCCACATTGTGAGAGCCTGTGACAGTTTCCATTTTATAATTCCTATACAAAAGATTAATTTAATTTTATTGTAGGAATTTATGAAGAATGCTGTTATAAAAAAATAGCATATAAATATTGACTCACATATGATGAAATTATTATATCAAACAAAGTTACCATTTTCCTTCTTATTATTTTTTATTTAATTGTCCTTTATATTTCCTTACATCCAGAAAGAGCAGTAGTTATTGAAATGTAGCCTAGTTCCAGTTACTAAATCTTTGCTAAATTCATTACTCATCTATAAAAAAATAAAACTCAATGTTTTATTTTGTGGGATATATTTAGGAAAAGCTTAGTAAAAAAAGGAAAAAAACTGAGTAAAGTCTTGCTCTAATACTTTTTCGCGTAGTTTATGTCTCCCAAACCACAAATATGGTACTTTCCTCAATTCTTCCAGCATTAATCTTAAGTTCTTCAAAAATTAGGATTTATAATTTTGTGGAGGGAAGGAGCCTTATATATTTTCCTATGCTTCTCTCTATCAGTAAGCCAGGATGCTATAAGTGGTAAAAATTTACTTACCTATTGTTCAGTCACCATCTGAATAAGTTTTTAATATGATTCGATAGGACTGAAGAAGCCGAATGCCCTGAGTCAGCATTATTCAGACCTTGGCAGATTTATAATTTGTACTGGATTGAGACAAAAGTAAACAGAAGAAATTTTTCCATCCATCCTGTTCTAAAAGAAAACTTACTTTAGGTTAATGATTACACATCAAGTATTATTTTCCAGTAATTGTCCTCTGGTATTTTCAATCAGATGTCACATTTAGGCTTTCCCAAGTGCTTTCCATTTTTCTCTATTCTGAGCTTCTTTATGCCATATTACCTAGTGGATTTTACTCTTCTTCTTTGTCTCTTAACATCTCTTAGTTTTCAGTGAAAAACTTCTGATATCCAATGGCTGTCATTACTTCTCATCACATGGCCTGCAAAGATCCATTTCAAAGATCTTATTTTATCTGCAATATGTATCCCTTTTGTCTTTATCCTCACCCAGATTTTGTATTTTCAGTCTCAGAAGGATGCAGCATTACATCCCTTCAATCACTCCAGCCAAGTTTAATTCTTCAATTTACTTAATTAACCCTTTTCTTATCCTTAATAGTTACCAGCTGTCCTCCAAACAAATATCATGAAGCATTGCTTGAAGTTGTAATGGATCTTGAGCTGCAAAAGAGTCTTACGTTACCTTTGCATTGATTATATTTATCCTCTCCAACCCTCCGACCTTGAAGTTAGATCCTCTAGTCTTCAAGCTAGATCTCTGTTGATTGTGAAGAATTCTATTTCATCTGCAAAACACAGATGACTGATTTACTCCCCATTTAGCTGTAAATCCCTCTCCTCCAAGTCTAGGTTTTTAGAGCTTCTTCCGGAAAAGCTGAAAAAGGATTATTGAAAGGCAGTTGCTTTGTCCAACTCCCTCCTCAATCTTGGATTCCTCAGTTTCTTCATGAAGCATTCGAGGCTTTGGATTTTCTGTAAATGTTGTGTAGGAGATGGATGTACATACTATGTATTTACTTCTTGATTTTCAAGAGCAGAAGAAGTTCATACCAAGTCAAAGAGTACAAGTGGTATCTCATATTCATTCATTTTACTGACGATTTCTTGAAGATTTTGGGTTTTGGTCATTAGTGCTGAAGTCCAGTCCTTGTCAGATCCAAATAGGTCTCTAGACTAAATAAAGGACAGGTTCATCTTCAGACATTCATCTATGATACTCATGAATGTTTTGTAAACAGCTGAACTGAGGGAGGAGGGGCCGCTGAACAGAATATGTTCAGCTGCCCCTCAGGCAGCAGATAAAGTGGTATAGTAAACAAATTTTCTTCACCATAACATTCAAATTTTTTATCATTTCATTTTCAATCGTCAGCAAATGTTTTTACTGAAACTCTGGAAACCTTATTGTTACTTATTATCAGCAATTAATTTTGTCAATAAAGATCCAGTAATATTCAGCATCACAAAATATGGATGAAAAACTTTTTCTATGTCATATCGGAAATTACTACATTTTAATTTTTACTATTTTGTATGGAAAGAAAACCTTGAAATAACATGTCCAAGGAAAACATTATTCCAAGTATTCCTTATGTTCATCCAAATCAGCAGTAATGACAATGAATTTTGGTCTCTCAATAATTCTAATTAAGAATTTTATGACATCTCTTTCTACCATACCTATTTTGTTCAGAAGTCCTGTATTATAAGGATCTGTCCAGTATTTTAAGGTCTGGAATTGATGTTCTGGAATTAGCTGTGAAAATGTTCCATATTCATGAGGTCCTATCAAACTAAATTCAAAAACACTAATGAAGACAAATTTTACTTTGATTTTATGTTTAAAATCTTCACTTTTTAAATCCCTTGAAGATATTCTCTGTTTATTTTTTCCTTTCTCTTTCCATGGCTGCCTCAATAATTAAGGGACTTATTTCAGATGAATGAATAAGTAGCTGCACATCTGACACCATAGATGAATTTCTAAATACAAAGTTTAATTTTATTATATTTATTTAAATTTTGGAGAGTTATGGAAGTGAAGAACACAGAATATATTTATTTGAAAATTTGCACTATTATTAAATTACTAAAATCTTAGGAAAGCAGAAGAGATGCTTTTTTCTTGGCACAATCATTGCTGTTAATGTTTTTGTGCAGCAGTTGTTAGGGAGTAGAACCCTGTGCTAATCTGATTTGAATTTATTTTTAGTTTTATTACAGCAAATTTTTCAATCCAAATATTTGTCTCATGTCAGATTTTGTAGATAAATTATTGATACAGTGATGTTGAAAGAAAAAGATGGAAAATAACTGAGCTTGATTAATAAATTTTAAATTATTTTACATAAAATATATCAGAAAATCGTGAATGTTAAAACTCAATAGTTAACTAAATGATGAGAATAAAAAAGTTTTCCTTAATCTGTGAATAACTTAAAGCAGATAAAATACATCATCAGCAGCAATTTACTGAATGTTAATCGTTTCATTCTAATTGTTGTTATGATTTCTTCTGCATATAGTTATTAAAGTTTTACATTTACTGTCAATTATTGCAATTAACGATAGGTCAGCTTATTTTCAAATATTATCTCTCATAGATAAGTTTAATAATGATTAAGCTGACAATAATTATTAGCTTCATATCTCATCTAGGCATTAATAAAGATAATTCATCTCCATTATAAAGTCTTAAAGCTGTAAATTATGCTGTGTTGTAAAAATCTTCCCATAGGTTTTTTTAAGCCAAAAATATCTAGCATTTTGCAAATTGTTAAACTTTAAAATCAATATTGGTTGAAATTTCAGAGTTAGGAATCCATGCAAAAAAAAATGCCTAGGTGATTATCCAAAAACTGCCAGTATGTTTGCAGATGTTTATTGGTCTCTTGTTCAAATATTTTCCCAGTTACAAAAGTAAGTAATACTTAGACAAGAGAAATGTAAAATAATTATTACTCTGCGTTAAAAATGGATAAATGTTAGATTTCTCTGCTCCTTACAAAATGGAGGTTCAATTAATTCAATTGTTCTTCCAAGTGTATTGTTGTTTTTTATAAAGGATATATGTTTCAAGTCAATTATTTTGTGTCGAGATCTAAATTCACCCTCTTTTCCATAATATGTTGGCTAACTATAAAAAATATGTTCTGAACTTTGGCAAGAACATAATTTAAAAATTGTCAAATAATGTCATTTTTTAATCTGCAAATAGAGTGTATATTATATTATGGCTATGAATGGATGTACTTAGGTTTCTTGCTCTCTCGAATAATGTTTCAGTCTCTTAAATTTTATTGTTTATAAATGTATGTTTGGCAGGTTGGATTAATTGTATTCATTAAACACCTGACTGTTCCCCATGCAATGACCCTTAGGTCCGGTCTATAGCGATTGAGTTCCATGTTAGTAAAGCAGCAGAAAATAAGTTTTTTCTCTGCAGGCCACATTATACTTTAAGTGATTCACTAAGAAGCAGAAGGCAGCAATCAACCTCACTTTTTCCTTCCATGAATGCCAAGTACTTACTTTGGATAACTTGTTGTTTTTAATCACATCCCTCCTGCTATATCCAATTGAAGTTTTTTTGGGGAAAAATAGATATATGTAGCAGGAATGATGTAAATATGAAGATGTTTGGGAATATCCCTCAGGAAATTTCAAATATTTTAATACATTTTAAGATTAATAATATCAAGTCTCATTGGTGTCATTGCTTACACCGAAATAATTCCAAACATTTTTAGGGTTGGTTTGATTCCCTTATGAGCATAGAGATGTAACTAAATTAGAAGTGAGCAAAGGAGTATATTCCTATAATAATCTAATATACAACTGAGAAGATAATCTAAATTTAATCATTGAAATGAGTAAATATTTTACAACTTTTTCAGTCATATCTTTTATATAATTTTTTCACAAATGTATAAGCAAGAATTTATGAAGTCTACTGATTATAAGACAAAATAAAATGGGAGAACTTACAGAAAAAATGTTTGGTTTTACACTAAATTACATGCAATTAGATTTAGAAAAATTTTGGTGAGAGAGGAGTCATGTAATGCATGTTAATGATTTGATTTTTTTTAGAGCATAGTTAAAGCAAAGACTTTCTCCTTTTGAAAGCTAGTGAGGCAAAATCCTCAAAAATTGTTCTTACACAGTTGGTAGTAGTACAAGTAGTACATGCAAGGAAATAATTTCTGTAAGAGTTCTAAAATTCAATGTTCGTTCGATTAAGTGAGTAAAATAATTAGACAAATAGAATCACAGAATCCTCAAAAATTCAATTAATGAATTCCTTAGGTATGGCTCTTTGTTGTTTTAAATAATCATGCTGATATTACTTTAAGCTATCACTGTTCTCCAGAACATTTAGCAGCAAAATGTCTTTAACAGCATGCAAATATTTAAATAATAGTATCTTTCAGAAACCATAAGCAATCTTTTAAAATATTAATGCATTATTCTAGGTTAATAAACCATTTAAAATTACGAAAGAAAAAGAAATAAGAGAACAAGCAACATGAGATAAAAATCTAAAATTTCATTCATTATAGTATATCAGTGATTCAGAAAATTACAATGGCTCTTTAAGTCTTCTCAACCGCGGGTGTTTCCCTTGTCAACCGCGATCTACAAGTCAACCAACTCGACAGTCCGCAATGTAAATTCAGGTATAGTTGGTGCCCAATATTTTACCAATCTTCGCCGAGTGCCAATTCAGAATTCATTTTACGCGGTATGCTTATGCGGCCATTTTTAGCATTTGTCATTCAATCATAAAATCTATTACTTTACAATTTCGGTTAATGGTAGTTATGCGGGGCTTTTACAGTTACTTTTTTTCAGGTAGAAATTTCGAGGGTCGCCCTCCTAATCCGGACCCTTACCGCGCCTTCGTAGCCTACGTAGCTTGACACAAGGCTACGTAGCTCAGTCAGATAGGCGGGTGTTTTAAATATCTCAACGGGGGTTGGGTTGAGGGGAAGGATTTCTAGATTTTTGCTAGAAATTCCTCCCCCAACCCAACCCAACCCATCACCGGGGCAACTTTGCCGTGTATAAACGGGTCATTTCTAGCAAAATCACGAAAAATCTTAATTTTCATCGTAGAACGTCGATGAAAAGACGCTTGTATATCTCTTAGGACTAGTGAGACGACAAAGATAATAAATTGTTGCTCATTTGAATTGTTTACAACTTTTAAAACGTATTCCACGCGGTCAGTTATTTTATGGTCCCCCCTGATGGGAAGGTCGGGCGCTCCCGAGCTACGAAGGCGAGGTAAGGGCCCGGATTAGGAGGGCGACCCTCGAAATTTCTACCTGAAAAAAAGTAACTGTATAAGCCCAGCATAACTACCATTAACCGCAATTTCTACCACAACTCAAAATTTTACCGTACCGCGGAAAGACCTCATTCCAAATTATATTGTTTCTTATTTGAATTAAGATTCATCGCAGATTTTTCCCAGTTATTACAGAATTTCCTTTTATTAATAATATTTTCTAATAAAATTCATAAGCTTGGGTGTTTTTCTTTCAATTAGGTTTCTATTGGGAACCAAAAGTTTCCATAAACGGAACCAACGGAATGAATATCTTCCTATACAGCTAAAGTGCGTCGTTTGCATCTTCAAAGTGACTTCATACACTGAGTCACTTCTTTGAAATGTCTTGGCTCTGTATATCCTCAGCTTTTTAGAAAGGTTTATTTTATTATTCTTGAAAAGGGATTCATGCAAGTGTTAAAGTGTCCTACATGCCACGAAATAACGTCGAAAAAACAGAAAAGGCTCTGAATATATGGATTAAATCGCAGACACAAAACAGAATGCCGTTAAGCACCTTAATTATCCAAGAAAAAGCCATGCGGTTATATAAACATATCGCTTATCCAGGTGAAAGCAGTGGCGAAAAAGAATTCACTGCAAGTAAGGGCTGGTTTGAGAATTTTTAGAAAAGGCATAACCTACATAATGTGAAGATTTCCGGTGAAATTGCATCTGCGGACCTCAAAGCTGCGAATGAGTTTCCCAATCTGTTTATGAAGCTTATTAAAGAGAAGAGTTACTCAAAAGAGCAAGCTTTTAAAGCCGATGAAACCAGACTCTTCTGGAAGAGAATGCCTTCCCGGTCTTTTATCTCCAAGTCTGAGAGAAATGCTCCGGGATTTAAGGTTAAGGCAAAGACCTCGTCACACTTCTTTTATGCTCCAATGCAGCAGGCGATTTCAAAGTAAAGCCTGTGCTAATTCACCGCTCGCAGAACCCGCGAACTCTGTCTGGGAAAATTAAAAATATTCTTCCAGTGTTTTGGCGATCCATCCGAAAGGCTTGGGTGTGTCGAAATATCGTTATGGGCTGGTTTAATAATTGTTTTGTTCCCGAAGTTGAGAAATGTATATCATCAAAAGAATTGCCTTTTAAAGTTCTTCTCGGTTTGGATAATGCCTCAGGCCATCCTCAGGAACTTAAATCTGCACACCCAAGTGTAGAGGTATTATTCCTCCTACCTAACACCACATCGCTCCTCCAGCCTGTAGATCAGGGTATCATTTCTACCTTCGAGAGTTATTATATTCGGTGTACCTTCTCTTTCTTGTTAGAAATGATAGGGGAAAACAACTCTCTCTCTCTGTACCTGATTATTGGAAAAAACAATATTGCAGACAGCATAAATTTAATTAAAGAATCACTAGACGAGACGAAAACATCGACACTGAATTCATGTTGGCAGAAACGCTGGTCAGAGGCAGTCATAGATTTTAAAGAATTTCCTTAACTTGTCGGTGAACTAAATCTTATCGTTTCACATGGAAGGAGACTGAAAGGGGAAGGGCTAGAAGACATGCAGCTAAAATATGTCGAAGAGCTTTAAAATGCAAGCAATAAAGAGTTGAGAGAGGAGGATCTGGAGCAGCTCATCGAAAAGCAGGACTAGGCTGAGGAAGAGGAAGAAGAAGAGCAACCTTAAACAGAAATTACTTTGGCCAATGTCAACAAAATCGGTGAAATGGTCTCAAATTTGTCAGATTTTGTGATTGAAGTGTATCCAAAAATGGACCGTAGTTTGATTTTCAAAAGAGGATTGGAGGAGTTATTGCAACCTTACAAAGAACTGAGGAAGAATCTAATGAAAAAACTGAGCCAGCCAACTATCATATCATTCTTTAGTAAAATAAGAGATTCCGAATCAGAAAGTGCTGAGAGAGAGTGATTCGAGAACCTTAACTGACATAGCAGACACGGATAATTTATTATCCAAGTAAGTGAAATGATATTTTCAAGAAATTATTCTTTATTGATAAATGTCGACTATTTAAATATTATCTGTTAATAATTTAGGTCATAAACGTATTTAAGCAGGGAAATTACTTCGTTAATGTAAAATTTATGTTGCAGATAGGCGCGATTCCGTTAGAGCCAATATTTCCGATGCAGAGGTAGCTGATCATTTTTATCGGAAGTTATCGGCGCGTTTGAGATAGAAATGCGGCCAAAATTAAAGAGGGATAATATCTTAGAAATGTATACATGTAATAAACAGGGAAAACTACTTTTACTAATTTTTTCTCCCTATATTGCGGCTCGCAAAACCTAACCCTTGATTTCCTATATACGTAATGCTTCGCCAACCACGGTTTTGACAACAGCGGGCTCTTTCGATTCCCTAACCCCCGCGGTTGGCGAGGGATACATGTATAAGCTTTGGAGGTTCATTTCTGTGTGCTCTGCTCCCTCCCTAAATAAAGCTAAACATCGGAAAGTGTACCTGAACCTAATTACTTTAAAAACCAATGTAAGAAAAGAAATTGGAGCGTAGTTGTTAATTTAATTAGGTTTAGAAACGCTATATCCAGAAGTGGTGGCAACTCGGGTACTGAACGCAGACAAAGGCGGCTTCGGACCCCTAATTCAGAAACCAACTTCTCACCAACAACTGTAAATCACAATAAGGTAGGTATTTTAAATTTTGTCCCTGATATCATATTCTGACGAATGAAATATTTTAATTTGTCATCTGGTACAGGATAGGGAAAAATGTATCTTTAATTTACTTTTGTCACAGTCTTGATGTCTGTGATGAAATGAAAGCTACTGAGATATGGGTGGATAAATGCACTAATCTCGGTCTCTCCTTATGGACTGACAAGAAAAGTGTTTGGTACTCGTAGAGTCATTGTATGTTTCGCTTATAGCATTCTGGCTCAGTGAGGAAAGCAAGGGCAATCTACCTCACTCCTCATCCTGCCTAGGAAACCTCATTCCTCTCTGCAAGTTCAAGCTCTGTACTCAATCTTGGTAGCTTATGTCAGAAGGGGTGAGGCACCAACCGGCCTTCGGACTGAATACTTCACAGTTATATTGAATTAGACGTCATATCATACAGTTCATAGAAAGGGGAAGCGCCGTACCTAATGCTTCATCAGAAAGCTTATAGTTTTTCGAAGATTATTTTTAAGGAGGAAATATCTATTTCAGTTTATAAACAGTATCTGTATTAATAGCTAACGGAAGAAGGTAAAGTTAAAATACAATTTAAATATAGAAATTTATTCTATGACGCTCATATGTGGTTTTCTAAATGTTCATTAAGGAAAAACATTTTTATGAAACTACAAAAAGAATTAGGACTCATTTGAACAAGCTTTAGGATAATAATGCAAACAAATTGGTCGAAAAAAGCGGCAGTTATCGAAAAGAAAACATTGGAGTATTCATAAATAACGCTCTATTTATCGTTGAGATAAGTCCAAGTAGTTTTTGCTTCGAACTGCAAAATCGTATTACCGGTTTTTATACCGATAAAAGGCTTAAGACAAATTCGCATATATTACGCGTCAATAGCGGCGATATACGAGCGGGATATTGTGAAACAAATAACTACTGTAATATTCATTTTGTTTACTGTCATGGGGTACGTCATTCTGAATGGAGCAGAAATATATATCAAATCTATTTTAAAAGCCATTTGCCGGTGTTTCCTCCATCCAGAGTTCACATTTACCATACGCACTTTTGCACCTCTCTACACATGCCCAAGAAAGCAATGAGCCATGCAATTGATGACTAACTCCCATTAAAAACCGTATTGTTTGGAGCCAATATGCAAGGTATTTTGTTAATATAATTCTGCTCTTTCGGCCCAATAGTTATCTCTTGGTACCCAACCGAAAGTCTAACCGTCATGCCACCATATATTACACATATATAAAATATCTTGCCATGGATGAAAAACAAGGAAAAACATTCGTTGGTAGAAAATTCATTATTCAAATCAAGGTGAATGCTAAAATAAACCCTAAAGAATGTAAATTCACTTTAAACCTTCCTTCCCTCGACATTCCCGCTTACCTTCCCGTAAAAACGTCCTCCAACTCTGAACCATTGTTGAAAGACATCCGTTTCTTCGTCTTCTGTTCTCTTCTTCTCTTCCGATCCCTTCAGCGCTGCCCCTGGCGTCTACATGTAAGGGACGCACAGCAGCGACTGAAGTCAAAGACTTCGGGTCAGCCAGTGAAGCGATCATTCTAGATATCTCGAAAACGGCCAGTGTTTATCTTCTCCGAAAGCTTTATTTCGTCTCAGATCTTTCCCTTATCCAGAAGAAACTGCTTAACAGTAAATAACTTCAAGGATTGGAAGAATTCGTACGAATGGAAAAGTTAATGGATAATAAAAAGGATGGGTAATAAGCGAAGACAATTGCGCAAGTATGCTTGAGGTAATACCGAAAAACGGTTAGGTTCGTGAAAATCTACCTTAAAGGGGCCAATAATATCTTAGTGAAGAATTTTGTACTAATGAATAGGAGAAAAGCAATCTTGAAAGCCTTCATCAAACTTTATTTCTAAGTCCTGAAAGTCAAATGTTCATTAAGCTTAGAATATATATATGAAGATTGTCACTTGTACACATCTTTAAATAAATTACGATCGATTATTAGGTAAGCCATCTTCACACCACCGAATAGTTGATCGAGGAACATCGAGTTCCGAATAATGTTAGAATCTTTATCCAAGGTAGTCTCAATGCCTTAGACCGCAAACCTCGGAAATGGTAATTAAAATAAATACATTTAATAATTAAAAAGGTATATATCATTGCATCAAATATCAACTAAATATACCTTTTCTATGGTGAAATCAATATAGGACTATTTTGGTTATGTTTACGATTCTATTCCGCAATAAAGATATTGGCAGGTGCAGAATAGGTAGACTTAAACGCAACCAGAGTGCCCCGAAATATGTACTTTTTATTGGTCTTTGATATGTTCTCTGTTCATTATTTAAATATGACTTTATTAGATAGTTAAATTTTCTATTAATGTTCTTTGATTTGATTCCGGATTTTAATCCTCGTTGTAATTCAATGAAGTATGAGTCGGAATAACATTTAGAATACGCATTCTGTAGCTAAAAGAACTCCAAATGATTTCGTAAATATTTTATACTGGAACAAATATATTCGCCTTTATTTTAACTTAATTATATTTATCCTTACTTATTTTTTATGACTGCAAATTGGGAAATACTTTATCACAATGCATCCTCTCTATTTTACAGGGATTTTTATTTGACCTGCTGTTAAATACGCAAAATCATCCAAATCTAAAGAATTACAAATTTTCATATCCGAATAGCAAGGATTTTATTCAATTAGAAAATAACGAGACCAAGATGGTCGTTTAAAATTGTAAGGTATCCCCTAATATTGTAGAATCCGTAAAATGATTGTCATCGAAGATAATTTTTGCATGCCTGTGTTCATAACACTATTCGTATGGATAGAAGAGCCTTGATGGCATTAAAGGATTCACAGGCTACCTTTGCAACACTATGGTGCCGGCTTAGGATCCTGATAAGCAGGGCTGTTTTTAGGCATACGCGGTCGCGTAGGGCCCCGTGGGGCCCCGTCAACTTAGGGCCCCGCCGCCAAGCCACAAAAAGGATATAAAACATTTCAATAATCAAAATTTGTATTAAATAAATGAAATTAAAAGTATAATAAATTCAATTTCCTTACCATATTATGGCATTTAACGTTATGTTTCGGTAGCCTCACATGTAACGAATTTAAAACGAAGTGGTTATTCAACTGTCATTGGAACGGTGCAATCATCGCACTGCAGCCTGGCACTGGGGTCTATAGGGTCCCATACGATAATGTTGCGTAGGGCCTCCTGAATTATAAGAACTGGCCTGCTGATAAGGGCATGATTGTTTGTGTGCGCTACTTAAAAATATTATTGTTAAAATAGTCTTTTAAAACTAGATGTTCGCAAAATGAAGTCGTCATTATTATGTGTGTGTTTACATACATAGATATGATCTTTACGCTTCGTTGCGTCATAATTTTTTTGGAAGAAATTGAAAATCTTAAGGTCAACATTCGTTAATTAGGTTTAGTTTGTAAAGCATTCAGAAAACCAAACATTGTAAATAAAGTCAAGATACCGTAATACATAGATATCGTATGTAAATACCCATAGATTTCCAACTGGTAGATAAGCAACAACCATTGGATTTTTAAATATCTGCAGGCCTTGTAAGGAACGCTTAGTGTTGGCTCTTCATTGCAATAAGTATAATAGTTTATTACCTTCATGGTATTTTTCGTCGACGTTGATCGAGAGCTAGGTTTACGGTAAAGAAATATTCGATCAAAGACATCCCAAATCAGCGTTTTTTTTAGAATCGCTGCCGTTAAAATTTACTGCAACACTATTTTATCTTTAATTACACTTTAAAAATTCCATATTTATAATTTTATTTCTGTTTTTTTGCAGAAAAATTCCTTCTATTACTTTCTCCGCTTGAAATATTATTAACAAATTTTCTACGGGGGCAATATACAAAATTAACGTAAGTGATAATTTTTATATATACCTAACTGTTAACCAAAATTATATCTCCGAACATTGAGTTAATATTCACGTCAAATCACAAATATTGCAAGAGTTTTCGATGAGAGCGTATATGAAATGCTTTCTAATTTCAAATTCGCTGCCTCAAACGAAAAGAAACTCGATAATCTGTCATTTATTAGAAAGGAATTTGTTGTTTTTAATAAAACTGCACCTCTTGCTACACGCAGAAACTTTGCCCGCACGGTTTCTGAGGATCGAATGACTATAATGTCTTCAATACTGATTTTTTTACTATCCTCCCCTCTGAATAGGAACATTCTTCCTTGAGAAGTAATTTTCCTTCGTATACTTGGGTTCTAGAGTAAAACACATTTATTGTTAAGACAATTACTCCTGGCATGTCTGTATCAATGGAATATTTTTCAGTTGTCTTTCGGTTAAAGATAGATGTGCATCTTAAATCATCCCCTTCTGCCTCATTCTTAGCTATAATGATATGAAAGCTACAGTGGGGTGAGTGATGATGAATTCATCTCAGTGACTCCATGTTGAAGGCTACGAAAAGTTTAATCCCTGGAGTGATTGTACTCCATTTACGTGGATTTTTACTATGTGTACCTCATTGTACTACCTCATTGTAGAAAGCAGCCTCAAACTCGCTCTTTTACTTGCTTAATCTCCTTGTTCTATCTCCTACGACTTAGGTACAGCTAATGTACAGCTAATGGAAAAGAAGATCCAGGTCAAACTAGCCTTGGGGCTGATGACTTCTCAGAAAGGCCGCTAAGACAATTAAGATTATAAAATATCGGGTCGTTCATACCCAAGATTTCTGCGGGAAATGTAATAGATTTTCAAATACCAAATTCATTTCATCTGCTAATGGAAATATAGTGAATTTATATCTTTATATGAGCCATTTTATCATAGATGCTTTAGCATTAATTGTATAAGTCCATATGCGATTCCATATGGAATCGCATTTTACCGAAAAATTCTACTATAGGTATTATTATTCAATTCATGACATTCTTAGTAATTGCGCAGAATTGACAATTTTTCGTCTTTAGAATGAGGTTTCATAATTTCCCCAAATTTCCGTTTGGGAAATATATTTTGGCGTAATATATATTAAAAATTATACCTTTGGTTTTTATATGACGGTGAATTGAAGTGGTTTGTGAATAGTATATACCTTTTGTATATTCTCCTAGAATTGATCTCTTCGGGAGGGAACAGAATTAAATGTAATTAGTAAATTTATTTCAATAGAGGAACTTCCTTTTCCAAGTTTAGAATTCTTAGTATAATCTAAATTTTTATTGGCGTAAATCATTGTCCGATTTAAACTGTTCTCTATTTATCTTCAGGCAACTCTTCAGTTTCAATAAATACTTGGCTTTTTATGAAATTTCTATGTATCAGCAAAAGTGATAGTCAAACAACAATTTTGGATAATGCCAGTAATTCATCTTTTTTCGACGACACATAAATTCAACAGTATTTCCGGGTAAATTGCTGCGAAGTAGTGAGAGTAGGTGATATTGGCTGCAAGCTTGATCCACTATCATTTTCCTCGGATAAATAAAGTAAATGATCATTCTTCGTCCAGGTCATGGTTCAGACCAAAACGAGTAATCATTATATCTGACAGGACAGAGTCCATGGTGGAACCCGATTACGAGGGAGGAGGGGTTGATTTTTGGAAGATAATGTAAACGAATCCCCAATCTTCTATGGTTGTGTGCTTGTATATTTGAATGTTCCCCTAAGTGCGCGTTACCGGATTGAGCGTAGAACTGAACTAATTGATATCAAATAGAGAATGTTAGGATAGTCTTCCGATCATCGACCTCATTCATGGGATACAGCAATCTCGACTAAAATTAACAAGCTATAAACATAGTGGTCCATTCCATGAGAATTTTCTAGTTATTGTACTACTTTGACCTGGTATTAAAATTTACTCTCCCATTGGTTTAGAATTGAAGGATTACGAACCTTATTCTCATCTTTCTGCAAAATTTCAGCGTTCGTCTGCCGCAACTTTATTTAAAGATTCATTTTGATCGATTCTAATCTACAAACTTACCGTCATATTTTCTAAGTAACAAATTTTCTGAAATTCTTAATTATCGGAAAATAAAATTTAACAGATTTCACAGTTAATAATAATATACCATTTCTTAATTCATACTATTAAACATATTAAAGATGCAGAAATGCTCATACCGACGTGACTCAAAGGGGAAAATCTCCAGAGGTCATGTTATTGAAAGTAAATCGTCTGAAATTGAAGTTAAAGAAAAATTGTATCGAAAATTAAATCAAGAACCTTTTGATAAAAGCTTGCATTTGAACTGCATGCTCGAAAACAATGATGGATTTTGAGAATATTTTCATAAATCTTTTCATTGCCATCTTCCTCACCGATGCCTCACCTAGTTCTAGCTTCCTAAGATTCAATTTCTCGAGAACAAATGACTCTTTGCAAAGATTTTAAACTAATATGTAACGTTGAACAGCATTTACTGAGCTATACAAGCTTAACCAAAATCGAAGGTAAAATTTCGTAATCTAAAAAGATGATAAGGGAAATAATTTAATTGCTCCTACAATTGTATAACGTAATTCCGGTAGAGATGCCCCACCTAAGGAAAAGACTTCATAACAATGACTTAAGTGATAACAAGAATGTGAAACTGCGTGATAGAATATAACATTTATTGGTTATTAACAGTATATAAACAAATTTTCTTAAAAAACATTTTTACCCAAAGTATTAAACTCTTTCTGCATCCATGCATTTGGCCATCCCTCCTGAGTTTCCTGGGGCTGGGTGAGACGCCCCAGCCTGGGGGAGAGATGTCCTATTAGCTTAAACTGAATTTAATCTGGAAAGCGCTTTTTTATAACAAACTTGTTAAATTTAACTTGAAATTAGGATAAAACTAAACATTTAAGTTAAATTTAAAACCTATTTGGAAGTTTCGTTTGCAAAAATTTAGCCAAATATTGTATTACATTTAGAGAACAATATCCATTTAAAATTATAATCAAATTTGCAATTAGTATGAATGGGGGCTAGATTATACACAAAATCTTGCCGTTTTAACCGAAAAAATATGACGATTTTGATGTTTATCGAAATTTCGAAACTTCGAGGAAAAACTTCTCACAAAAGTTATATTTTTATTTCGAAAAACATTTTATATTTATAATGTCCACGCGGATGGGCTACTTTTGCCGGGTATTACATTTCGATCAGAAAAAAATTGGCAAAATGCTCCACCTTAGTGCTTACTATACAATACCTCATTTGTTGATCGTGCATAAAATGCATTCGACCGTGGATTTAAATTTGAAATGAAATTAAAATGTAGATAACAAACGTTTTCTTGATAAAAGCCTTAATCAGTATCATCTTAAAGTTAATTGATATTAATAAGGCACATATACATAAATATAGCACTGGGGTCTCTCCTTTCAGTACGGGAGAGATGCTCTTACAGCCAGTGGGGCAACTCTTTGTCCAAGATGGCCAGTCACTGCACGTGGATATTAGATGAACCTATAGCTACAAGTTTCTGCCTTTTAATTCAAACATTTTAACTGAAGCCAACCAGAAACATTAAACTCTATCTTATAAAAGGGCCGAAAAAAACAGTACCTACTTGAAACGATGCTATAAAATTGCGTAAAAAGAATGAATCACCGTGAAACTCTTGCAGATAAACAGGCACCTTCCAACTAACTGATTAACACCGTCAGTAGAGCAATCTTGTAGTTTTCCTCCAAAATACTACAACTGGGGCAGCTCTCCCGGTGGGACATCTCACCTTACCTTATTACATAATACATATTGTAACCACATAACTTAAGTTATGATTACCAGCAATGTTCTCACTTCTTTCTGATTCCCAATCTTATAGTGTGCCCGATGATGACCTCTGCCTATTACTATTAGCTTTGAAGTTGTCTTAATGATGGTTGCATGTTGACTTGTAAAGAAATTATAATTTACTTCGAAAAAACGACAAGCTCTGCCTGAAGTTAAAATAAACAGATTGAATACTTCAAGTCTTTAATCTTTCGTAGTCTCGTTCATTTGGTCTCTAGCATTGATAACGATCTAAAATAGTTCGGTTATATGATATTTTACATAAATATTACGAAACCTAGCAGGAATTAAAATAATAGTTAAAATTCTTGTTTTGATATGGAGCAGAGGCACTTGATATTTAAAAAAATTAACAGTATTTCGGAGATTGATCACTTTTCTCCAATATCAATAAATTAATACTTGATATTTTATATGGTATTTTTCCTTTCTCAAGTTTCCCATTAATCACCCATCCTTGTTTAAATATTCTCTTCTCAATTAGTCTGCCTATAATTCTACAATAACTCTTTGTTCGTTTTGATTAGATCTGTCTTTCCACTATTTTCAGCACTACTTCACTCATTTTTACATCTCCCTACAGCGCTCTTACTATTCTCCTTGTATCCTTACCGAAACACTTTCATTATACCTTTGAAGTTCCCAAATCCGCATGTTATTTATGAACCATTTCTTCTTTAAAGGAACTAAAACCAAAATTCATTTACGGAGGAAGTAATTTTTGAGCGCCGAAGCACAATGACAGTAGATAATTTTGATTCCTGTCTGTGATTAACTCGTCGTGATGAAAGGTGTATTCAGATTAAAAATGAATGAATGATGGCGAAATCCCAAAATTAAACTCAGACCAGTCTTCAATATTATTACACTGTAGAAAATCCCCAAAATTATAGGATCTAAGACATAATTTTATAATAATAAACCGCCTTTACTCTAAAAATCTCTTCCTCCATGTAACCCATATATGCCCATACCCCATGCATGATCTAACCAATTATATCTGTAGTATTCCGGGTAAATTCCTTCACCATATAGGCAGAATATTATTATAATTTATAGGACAAATTCTAGATATGCTGTACCACTTTTATAGCTAATATGATCTGTTTTAAGTTGTTGCTACAGTTTGAATCATAAATATTGAATTTTAAACCGAATGGGGGCTCATATCGATGCCATAGATCGACTGTCGAACCAAGATCTCTAACCCACTCTAGCCCCACTTGTAATGGAAATAATAAGTGTAATAAAGAAAGTATTTAAACTTGAAACTTAATTAAACACTTTATTGGGAGTAATTAGTCATTTATTGGAAAGAGTAACATTCTTTACGGTGTTACACGAGATATCGTTAAAAGCAAAAATCTCGCTGCCGCGCTACCCCCGCACCGGTGGAATTCGTCTGCTGTGATCTGAATATGCTATTGATGTATCTTTGTTATATAGCGAAAAATAACTGACTTCATTATGTGTAAATATTCCATTATTATGGAAAAGGAACTGTCAAGAAATAACAAGAGTTAACCCAATGAAGACTTCCATATTTCATTTGAAATTTGATTCAAATTATGATCGTGCCT
Source organism: Sympetrum striolatum (assembly GCA_947579665.1). Taxonomy (NCBI): domain Eukaryota; kingdom Metazoa; phylum Arthropoda; class Insecta; order Odonata; family Libellulidae; genus Sympetrum; species Sympetrum striolatum. Next base: position 84,288,193 of record OX388341.1, read on the forward strand.
GCAGTGTTGCTTCCACGAATAAGAACTGTATGCTCCCGTGGCTCATTTTGTAGTTTAATTCACTCAGAATTTCAAATAGTCAATAAATATAACTTCGGCTATTCTGCAAATCAGTTCTTCAGGTTTTTCTCCACGAAATCTATTCTTCCCGCAAGAGTTTTATTTTTCGGGACGGATAATTTTTCTTTGGAAACGTTAAAAAAGCTCAACTATGAGTTGTAAGTTTCTGGTCGTTTGTAATTTAGTTCGTGATGTGATTTTAGAATTAGTTTTGGTGAAAAACTATAATTTTACCTTAGTTTTTTATGAAATTTATTGCCTGGGTTTACAGGAAAAGTAGACGGATATTGAGTCGTCTCGATGTTGTGTCCTCAGCTAAAGTAAAAAAATCTGTGATTTCGATGTACTGTGATGCAAATGGACTGCATATGTTACAATGGCCGATAAAACGACACTTAGAAGAATACGACATTGGTGTAGTGGCTTCATTTGGCCATCTAATTTCAGAGGATATAATAAATTCTTTCCCTTTGTAAGTGGAACATTCAAGTCAGTATGTATATCCGTAAATTATCTTCTCACTCAGTCATGAATTAATCCTTTGCTCCTCCAACTTTTTGAGTCACCAGAATTATTTCTTTTCTTCTCAACTCGGTACTTTCTAATTTATGGTACTGGAAAGTAAGGAAGGAAGGAAATACAATTGATGTAGACATGAATAAAATTCCCTTTCAGGTGTGTAAGGGAATTTTATTCATGTCTATATAAGCATACGCTCTATTTTAGATGTAAACATTTGAGTGGAGTGAAGTAAAAACCCCTTAACTTCTTGAGTAAAGTAAAAACCCTTTACCAAAAATAATGAGTTGATAAAAAAGTTATAAAGCAAATTATCAACACCATGAACAATTTTATTACTGTAGTATTTCTCTTATTTTATTAAAAATAATTGAAACTTGTGTAATGAATTTAATTGATTCATAAAAGCAAATATTTATGTTGTCTAAAGTAAGTTATTCTTTGCCAACATCTCAATTCATAGTTATAGCTCTGATTTCTTCTGTTAAAATTGTTTTCTGTCTTTTGGACCAATTTTCTTGTTGTTTAAAAATATTCTTTTTCAGAGGAATGTTGAATGTTCATGCAAGCCTTCTACCTAGATGGCGTGGAGCTGCTCCGGTGATTTATGCAGTGATGAATGGAGATGAAGAAACTGGTGTTTCTATTATGCGCATTATGCCAAAAAAGTAAGTTTTAGTTTTGAATTAGTCCTACTTTTAAATAAAATATTCCCAAATTAGTTATTAGTAACTATTTTATTACAATAGTCACCCAAAAATGATTAATAACACTTAAGCTCTTAAAAAAATACAACATATATATGCATATCGCAGCATCCTAACATGGAATTGTTCTGAAATAGAGACTCAAGTTACCACTAGAAATAGTGCTTCTGTGCATGTAAGATTTCAGAACCAAATGGACAAGTGATGGCAACTCTAATTCTTTGGTATTGAATAAATTACTTTATTAAGTAAAACTTTCTCTTACTCTGTAAGTCTTCTTTCCCTATCCTACCCTCCCCCCATCTGGATAGTACTAAAGCCATTGTATCAAAGTCTTGTTGCCTGATGATGGTGTAAAGTTGCACCAAAACCATGGTCACATTAATAAAGTCTGTGGAAAGTAAACATATTATTTCTTCTCCGATTTTAAAATTAAAATTCCACCAGATTTCACTTAGTCCTTTTAATTTTTTCCTTTTTATTTTATCCATAATTGTACTATTTAGTATGGTAAGATGGTGTATTTACTTGGGCTTTTGTACTTTCTTCTCTTGCTTGCTTCCTTGATTTTACCATTACCCCATCCCTTTGCCATTTTTTAACTATTATTTATAGAATCTGTACCTCTTGACTATTTTTTCTATCTATGGCTAACTTTCCAAAAAGACTTCTTCATTTTTTGCTGCCATTTCTTTATCACCCGCAAACTGCTGCATGTTTATTTTTTTCATTTTATTTGTGTCCTGCCTTTTGTCATTTGCTTTATCTCCTGTATTATATTCTAAATTTTAACTTAAACATCTCTGATTGTAATCAGCATTATTGTCTTGCTCATTTCATTTTAATAGCTATTATTGATTACTGCTGTATCCTGTGTGAATCTCTGTATCCTGCATGCGTGTGAATCTTTGGTAGTGGTAATATATTCCACTATATATTCATTATTATCATGTTCTATTAAACATTCATTATTGTTTTTCTATTGATTCATTAAGGGAATGAAGTTGGTTAAGTTAAGGTATCAGCAGAATGTAAACAATTTTATACAAGCATATTAAATTTTCATTTGAAAGAACAGTGATAGAAGAATTGATTCTTGAGAGCTTTATTGAAAATCGTCAAATAAAAATTAACAAATATGTAAATAAATAGAAAAATATATATTTCTGGGTTGGCATTATGAAGAAAGTACTATCTAATGAAGTGATATTATGACTCTGTTATATTGTTATTTTATTGAAACATTTTCATCACAATTAAAGTACTATCTATGTCAGAACAAAACAATAGGTAATAGTGTATATACTCATGTGTAAGCCGTGTTTTTTGGTACATTTTTATACTGAAAAAGCCATCCTCTTCTTATACTCGAGTAAGGGTTTTATTTACCTGTTCTCTAGTGGAAAATCTCTGCCATAGTCAGAAATTTTCTGCTTCCTCAATTATTATTCTTAGTTAATTTTCTCTACAATCCTGTTCCACGTTGTGAGCGTATTGCATTGGGAGTGGTCAGATTGAAAATAATCATGTTTGATCAGGCGACATCTGGTGTCATTGGATTTCCCATTCTAGGTTATACTCCATTCAATTAGTTTTCCCAATTTTTGTAATAAAATTAGGAGCCTAGGCTTTTATTTTTGGTCGGCTTATATGTGAGTATATATGGTAATTTTCAAATTTTAATTGAAGGATTCTTTAATATTATTCCTATACTAATTTTATGTTGTTTAATGAGATGAACTTGAAAAGTTTACCACATATAGTCAAACATTGGGAACTGAAAAAAATCTTGCAGGTTCGATATAGGTGATGTTTTAGTCCAGTCCCGAGTTCCCATAGGCCCACATGACACTGCCAATGAAGTTACAGATAAATTAGCTGTTTGCGGAGCCAATCTTCTCATAGACTGCCTTGCAAATCTACCCGAATCATTAGAGAATGCCAAACCTCAGAGCAATGTTGGAATTACTTATGGTGAGTGAGACTATTCAACAAAAATTCACATGGTTAAACCATGAAGTGAACCGCTTTTCATAATAATCATACATTGAATTTCTTATTACTCCAGCAACTATGGATTTGAACTTCTGAGGATTATCATTCAGTATCAGGATTAAGAGTTATTAACCCAGACCATTCATTTTCTAATGCAGCAATCCCAACTAATTTCAATGAATCATGACTAGTTAATATTGACTTATTTTGGACATATTGATTCAAATACAACCACTTCATTGATACCCCAAAAATTTACACACCATATCTTCTAAACTTATGGATCTCCTGATTAGAGCGCGTGTTTCAAGCCAGCTGTGTTTGTAACATACTTACTTTACTTTTGAAAGTGTAAGAAATACCTGGTAAACATTAAAAGCACATTCTTTGGTGATCTGACTTATTGGATCAACTCAAAAATATTTAACCATAATATATTCAATTAATGGAAAGATAGATAAAATAAAGAAATATTTTAGTGAAACATTTTTATTGATCTTTTTGATCTTACACAAAATAATTTTGAACTACTGGTAATCCCAAAGATTACTCTTGTTACATTTTGTGTTGTTAAATGCTGAATATCATCTTACTTGTGCATCCTCAGTATATTTTTCTCCTTCTATAGGGATATAGAATATATTCTTTCCTTACTTGACCTAATGCAGCGGACTTCTTTATTATAGTTTGTATATACTGAGAATTATAAGTGTTCCAAGAAGGAAAATGTATGTTTTTAGGGATAATAACAATAGGGAGCTTAGTTATATTAAACTTTCTTTAAACTCTCTAAAAAAAATATTGTTAAGGTAAGTATGGGGTGGTTATGTATGGGTGGTTTACTTTGTAGGGGTGTTTATGATTTTTATTATAAAAATCCGGTTAGTGGTAGCTAAGCAGGGTTTTTACCATTACTTTTTTCCAGGTAGAAATTTCGAGGGTCGCCGTACTAATCTGGACACTAGGCTGTGCTTTCCAGCTCAGGATCGCCCGACCTTCACATTAGGGGGGGGGACATAAAAAAAACGTGTGGTATACGATTTAAAAAGTTATAAACAATTCAAATGAGCAACAATTTATTATCTTCGTCGTCTCACTTGTCCTTAGAGATATACAAGCATCTTTTGATCGATGTTCTATAATGAAAATTAAGAATTTTTGTGATTTTGCAAGAAATGACCTGTTTACAAACGGCAACGTTGCTCAGTCAGGTAGGCGTATGTTTTAAATAACTCAACTTGGTTGAGATATTTAAAACACCCGCCGATTGGGTTGGGTTGGAGGGAGGATTTCTAGATTTCTAGATTTTTTATAGAAATCCCTCCCCCCTACCCCAACCCAACGGCAACGTTGCTGTTTGAAAACGGGTAGAATTCTTGCAAAATCACGAAAAATCTTAATATTCATCATAGAACGTCGATTAAAAGACCCTTGTATATCTCTTAGGACGAGTGAGACAACGAAGATAATAAATTGTTGCTCATTTGAATTGTTTATAACTTTTTAAATCATATTCCACGCAGTCAGTTTTTTATGGTCCCCCATGCTGTGATGGCCAGGTGCTCCCAAGGAGGTAAGGGTCCAGATTAGGATGGCGACCCTCAAAATTTATACCTGAAAAAAAGTAATGGTAAAAACCCCGCTTAGCTACCACTAACCAAAAATCCTTCTAAAATTTCTTCTGAATTGTTGTGGCAAGTGCATACACTTATGACCAGTAGTATATTTTATAATGCAATTTATAATCTACCAAGTTGAAGAATTAAAAAAACATTTTCAAGGAGTTATCCACAAAATATATCAATTTTCTGTGTTTAATTATTTTGAATTATTTAATTTGTATTGCTCAGTTGAATGAAACAATACATTTTATCATGCACAGATTTAGAAACTTGCCAAGGGGGACAGTTTACAGTGATCTCCTTGCATTTAACTCGAAGTATCAATAGTCTTAATGCCACAATCCTCTACCACAGGGTATCCCAAACTTTTTCTGCAATGGAACACTTTGCAAACCTGGGAAGTTTAACGGAACACTTAGCTTATTTTTTTGTTTGGTAATTCTATGTGTAAGATTTTTTAAAATCATTTAATTACAACAAATTATTTATCTATTAATTATTTTTATATATTAAATTATAATATAAACATAAAAATATAAATAAATAAAGAATTTAATGACTTTTATTCTTCAATTCTCTTTTAAGACTACAAATTGTCACGGAACACCTATTCAGGTTTAGCGCAACACTGGTGTTCCCCGGAACATAGTTTGGGAAACCCTGCTCTACCACAAACCTATCACAATGCTATTTGTTACAATTAATGTGGTACATGTTATATTCATTGTACATCTTAGTAAATGAAAAAATTGGAATAATTTGGCTCATAGATTGTCAAGTGGACAATGGGTTTGCCTTCAATGAAAGTGGTCCCACGTTCGATTCCCAGTGGGAGCCTATGTGCAAAATGACCTAATCTGTTGAAATACTTCTACAAAACTACTACCAATAAGAATAATTGCTGAGTTATGGAGTTATCTAAAATGTTGATATTGCTTTACAGCTCCCAAAGTGAAATCCAGCCTGGCAGTGATAAAATGGCCAGAGACAAAGACAAGCGAAGCCTATAATCTGTGGAGGGCACTCTATGGCACTATGCATCTCATAACATTTTGGCATGGCTTTCAAGTCAAATTAATTGAAGCTTGTCCCTGCAGCGTTAACAGCTCTTCCATTGAAATTCAACCAGGGAGAGTTGAATACATGAAGAAACAAAAAATCATTTTTGTAAGAAACGTTACATATTGGTTCTTTCAAATAGAAATAATGAAAGTTGATCCCTAATTCCATTTTTTATTTTGAACATAATGAAATAAAGAAGTTTTGTAATATTCTTATGATATTTACAGTTATTATGCGATTATTATCATAATTTCATTGCAGGTGACTTGTGCTGATGGTGGTAAAATAGGATTTAAGAAAATGGCCATTGCTGGAAAGAAGCCCATGTCTGCAGAAGATTTCTATAATGGCTATATGTCTAAAAGAAATGTTTCTGAATGGTATTTTACATGATGTTTATTATTTATTGGTTATGAGTGCAGTAAAAGTAGAAATAAATTTTATATTTTGTTTTTCAAGACTTTCATTATAAACCTCAATAATCACTTTCCATCAGTTATTTCCAACTATCACACACTTTATTCTTAGAAACAATAGGACTAAAATATGATAAAAACACTGCTTTACATAACTTAATTCTTATAATATTACAGTTTTTAAAAGCGCTTTGACAGCTTTGGTCATTTCACTCATGGGCTACTGAGTATTGAACCAAAGACCACTTTCACTGAAGCCAAACATGTAGTCTATTTGGATACCTGGGAGCCCATATATATTTCTTATTGTTTTTACATTATGGAAGAAAGTAAAGAAAAAACCTTAGGACAAGTAAAAAGTTTCTTGATTCATCAATCCCAAATGAAATAAATATCTTGAATTAAATAGTATTTTTTTAATTTAGGAAAAATTGACACAATTTCTGGAATTCAGATTAAATGAATGTGAGCGTTTCAAAGCTTAAAAAATATACAAAGAGAAGAAAATTAGAATTACAAGCATGAATTGAAAACCTATTTCCATCACCAAACATGATTGCTACAAAAGATTGGAGGCAATATTCTGTTTTTGGGATACATACAGTATGCGAATCAACGGGAAAGAATTCTCCGGCTTGTAAAACTGTTTCCCTGGATGATGATAGCAATATGTTTCCTTGCCAGGGAAAATTGTTTCCCCCCTCTCTTGCTTTTAGCAACTACTGATTACTTGTACTAGTGTGTGCAAAGGGGGCGAATTCCCTTAAATTGCAGTCTTTTGTGAGATCTTTCTATTTCTTAACAGAAGAAATGTTATTTATTTTGATGTAGGTGCACGAAGCAGATTGGCTAAATATTTCCCCCCCCCCCATCAACATGAAGCTTGATTTGCACTCTGGATACATAGTTTCATGGCTGTTTTTAGGCATACGTGGTCGCGTAGGGCCCCGTCAACTTAGGGGCCCTGTCAACTTAGCGGCCCCGCCGCCAAGCCACAAAAAGGACAAAACATTTCAATAACTAAAATTGTTTATTAAATAAATAAAATTAAAAGTATAATAAATTCAATTTCCATACCATATTATGATATTTTAACGTTATATTTTGCTAGCCTCACATGTTAAGAATTTAAAACAAAGTGGTTATTCAACTGACATTGGAACGGTGCAATCAATGCACTGCAGCCTGGCACTGGAGTCTATTGGGCCCCATACAATAATGTTGCTTAGGGCCCCCAAAATTATAATAACTAGGTTGATGTGATATTACAAAAGCTTTTGTCCAGGTAAATCACACAATCTTGCTCACAAAACTCAAATCCATTATTATCCATGGTAACAAGTTGAGCTGGATAAAATCCTACTTATGCAATAAAAATTTATCAATAAATATTCATAATTCAATGTCAGCTTTTTTACCTGCTACATCAGGAGTCCCTCAAGGATGCCACTTTTTGCTTTCTTTATGATTTCTTAATTATATTAGCGTAACACTTAATTCTGTCAAGTTTCTTCTGTATGCAGATGATCTAATATTTTTAATTACATTAGTTCTTAGACGTTGAAATCCTACAAAAATTTTTGTATCAAGTTAATAAATGGTGCCACAATAAATTCCTGATGATAAATATTCAGAGATGTCATGTTATGACTGACTATACAGAATATACTCTTTTTAAAAAGAATTTATATAGATTCAGTCAAATTACTGACTTAGGATTAGTCTTTGATAGTAACAATAACCTAACATTTGATCTCCATGTTAATCATATCACTACCAATGCCTACAAAATGTTAGGATTTATAGGGAGAGTGTGCAAAGAATTTAATAACACCACTTGCATTCAATTATTGTACACTTCCCTGGTAAGATCTTGCCTCGAATATTACTCTATCATTTGGAATCCTTTCTGAAGTACATTCATTCCAGTGAAAGAATTAAAGAAAAAATGGTTCTTTATAATTGTAGCTTTTAAATTTCTCATTGAAAGAGTAATGGGTCAGTATGATGAATATATATAATATAATGAAATACTTGATTTGTCTTACCTTCAAGCTTAGAAGTATACTGGCATACTTTATACTGAATAATGTGTTAAATAATCTAGTATCCTCTCTTGATATTATATCCCTCATATCTTTTAAAACTCCTTCAATTCCTACACATAATAGAACCGATCTTCAAAATTTTCAAAAAAAGTTTCTTTTTTTAAAATTCTGTCATCAAATTCATCTGCGTCACAGTTACAGTTACATGGTAATGTATTTATAAGGGACAGCCTTTGATATAAAAGTTTTTCTTCAACTCTCTAGAGAAAGCTCTCTCTGCTAGCTAGAAACTTTAGTTCTGGCGACACTTACACTCATACGCAATAAACAATATTCAATGTAACACGCTTATATGAAACTTAAAGGAGTGAAGATGAAGGTTAAGAAAAAGTCGACATATTTCCATGGTGATGATTCTAACCTCTACTACCTTTGAATTTCTATTATTGAGTAAATAGAAGAAAGATGTTAGTTTGGGTCGAATCAATTGCAGTCCCCTTAAGTGGGTTAAAAGCCTTATTTATTTATAGGTTTTTAGTGGTTAGTTGGAAGGTAGGAACTCTATTTAGAGAGTCAAAAAATGAATATTCAGAAGTGTAGCTCTCTATATCAGTGGGCGCAGGACCCTCCGGGCATTTCTATGAATAATTTAAAATTACTACTACTACTACATTAAAAATACTACAGAATTACTTATAAGTAATACCAGTGGTGGATCTAGGATCGAGCTGCGGGGGGGCGGCTTGAGAGTTTGGATTAAAGATTCATTTTCTATTTATTGATTTTTGTAAGAAATTTTATAAAATTAAACTCGGTATACATATTTGAATTATGCTTATTATCATCTATCGTTGTAGATAAAGAATAACTTTCTTCACATCTCAATAGTATGAACGATGATACATTTTTTTTACTGTGACTTCTGGGGGGGGGCTACAGCCCCCATAGCCCCCCCCCCCTGGATCCGCCACTGAGTAATACTGTAGTATTTTTAATGAAATATATGTTTTAAACGCGTAAAACGCAACGAGTATTTATCAATAGATATTATTGTTAAAAATCAAAACGCTTGATACAGATATTTTTCTCTTTCATTTCTTAAATTATTGCTTTCCCCACAAGTCTAATCTAACGAACTCCATGTTTTTTTTACATTTATTCCCCCATTCGAAATATAGAAAATGGGGCCTCTACGCTGCGCCTATGAAGGGCGCGCATGGTAAGCCCTTTTTTCTTTTCCTATAAGAATTTAAGGCCCACTTTTCAAGAAATTACCACCTTCAGATAAAAAAAATTCAGGTACGTATGCACCACGCACTCACCCTTAGGGTGCCTAGAGCTCCCCCACGTATACCGCCATCAACTTCTCAGCATAGCTACGCAACTCAATGATTACATGATTACTAAACAAATTAGACTTTTGTTGACGGCTTCGACTTCATGGTTACCTGATAGTTTGCTACATATTATTAATTTTGAAGCTTGAATATTTAAATTACGATTTTTTATTAATATTTTTCATTCATTTTAAAATATCATGAACATATGGAAGGATGAATAATTTCTTTTCGCTCAGGAAGTGATTGATGAAGACTAGATTTACGTTAAATCTGCAGTTCAAATTATTTTTAAGATCATATTTCTTTAAATACTGAGAGTAGATTCACATTTTACTTACAAAATGCTCTAAACTACTTACAATTATTGCGCATTTGCTTGGTTTCTGAAAAATTGTGATAGGTGCCTACGGTACCTACCCTAATGAACTTGATCGGAAAACCGTAGAATTTCTTTGCTAGAGTTAAAATTACCGTAGAAACAGGCCAGGAAATATTTATTGCAAATAGAAAAGGTAGCTTGTGACAACGAAACTGTAAGAATGCAATAAGAACGAGTAAGATAGTTTTACTACTTGTAGTATTTTCTATCTTGCTTCTAGTCGTAAAACCTTAAAATCAACACCGATCGTTTTCTTCCAAAATTCTGGCCAAAATAAGAATGAACATAAATTTTTCAATTGACTTCTGCATTTTGTAGCCAAGAACGTAAGAGGATGAGGTCATCGTTCTCGTGACGTAATGTTGTATTGATCATTTTTCGGTCTTTGAGGTGGTCGCTTGCGAGGGAATTGTAGCTGCGTAAGTATCGTTGCGACGGAAATTAACTGGTACAACAGGAGAAAAATTGCATAATTGTGGATAATTATTAAGAAGAAATTCATCATCTGCAGTGGTCACGTTAAATTTGTGCATCATACGGTTGTCTTATTGAATCAGTGCTTCCAATTTCTAGTTGCTTTGTGTATGTTTACGTGTCTCAAATGGAAAGAGATTAACGGCCAAGACTGGCATCGCTCGAGAATATTTTTATGTTCTTTAAATGTGGAAGACTTTGAACCGAAAGAAGTCTGAATTTAAAGAAATCTTCTCCATTAAACTGAGGCGGGAAGTATAAATGTATGTCGCCGTAAGATTCTCCTCTTCCTTCTGTTTTTAGATTCTTCGCAGGTGAGATACCATATGTTTTCTTTATCAAATATTTCACTAGCATTTTGCATAATGCAGAAATTAACCTTTACGAATGAAAAATCTCTCGTTTCTCGTTAAAAGATCGTTTATTATTATTATTATTATATATTCCTACGATTTTGATAATTCTTAATGATATTTGATTACGAGTATGAATCGTTTTTAAACTCATGTTAGGTTAACATAATGATTATAGCTATTAATTATATGCGATATTATGTTAATAGGTAAGGATATTATTTTTTCCGAATTCCAAGAAAGAAATTAACTCAAATTTCTCATTTTATTTGAATGGAGCTTTCTCATATTGGGCATTGAAAAATTATTTTATTTTTAAGGATTTGGAAGAATGAGTTGTGACAACAATTATAACAACAATGGAGATGAAGATGGCAACGGGAAGGAAAATGCAGAGACTTGGATTGGCCATAAAAACATCTCCAATATGTTTAGGACTGTCCCATCAATATGTTCATCCAACTTAAAGGAGGTTGTTGTTGTGGGTGAAGAAGAAGCTGGTCCTTCTAAAGAGCTTCCCTCTACTTTGCTTCTACCTAGTTCTTCCACAGTTCTCACCCCACGTAGCAGCACAGAAGACCTTAGTGAATATACAGATGCTGATGAAAGTATTTCTGCTCCTACAGAATTTCTGGCTGAAGTGAGTTTGGTATTTGGAAAAAGTGTCTATACTTCTAGTTGTAAGCTACCTTCTTCAAATTATTTCAGAACTGATGGTGGTTTTAAACTATTGATTAGAAACTTTTAAAATTACTGCCATTTGGTACTAAAACAGTAATGAATGTTCAATTTATTAATTACCTGCTATAACAAGAGGAAAATGTGAAAAATTTGTTCATGAGGATGGTAACTTTTACTATAGCTCAGCTTCCCAAGTATGTTAGTGATGCACTCTGATGGTTTATATAATTATGTGATACATTATTCTAAGAATAAGTTGAGTTTTCCAAAACTTTTGGGTATGCTTGGCTCAGCTATTGACAAGTATTCTTTGTACCTTTCAACAAGTTTGTATAATTTTCAGAGGAAAAATATGCAATAGCTGCAACTTTATAAGCATCTTTGAGTGAATTTTACAAAAAGTTTTTACCAATATTTTGTTTCTTGGTGCAGAGGTGCTCAATAATGCTAGTTGGGAAAAAGTTTAAGGTTTGATTGAAGTAGGGTTTTAAGATTATAATAATAGTTTATTTCACAGGCCTTTTCAAAAGTCATACATATTATATTATAACAAAAGAACAGAAGATACATTTATAAAAAGTATTATGACTAACCTTAAAAAAGAAAATACTACAGAGACTTACACAAATGAGTTCATACAAAAGAGAACAGTTCATACACAGGTGAAAGAGGTAGGTTGAAAGTTTTACAGTTTAGATTTGATGACCTTTTAAATTTGTCTAAAGAGAGATGGAAGATGTCAACATTATAGCAGGTTCTATTTAGTGAGCGCATGATGCGGAAGATTGGAAGGCAGTAGAGATAGTTTTTTGGTAGGTAGGGGACTTCAAAGAGTTTGCAGCTGCGGGTTACACAAGGAACTTTGAGGGTTACAAGAGGACTCTTTCTAAAGAGTTGATATATTTATTGTAATACTGGTTCCATATGGTTGAGCAGTACTCAAGTTGAGACCTTACTAGGGAGGTGTACAATATTTTATGGCAATAGATATCCCTGAAGTCACTACCTGTCCTACCAATAAAGCCAATCATTTTATATGCTTTTGAGGTGATACTGTTAATATGCAAGTCAAAAATTAGCCTAGAGTCAAAAACCACTCCTAAATCTGAGATGTAGTTCACTCTGTTTAAGCACTTCTCTGATAGAAAATAATTAGCATAGGTGAGCGTTTTAGATTTGTGATAACTTATAACATTACACTTCTGTATATTGAGTTCCATTAGGTTTTTGCAACACCTTTCCATGACCTCAATCAGACAATTTTGCAGTAGTTTGACATCACTATTGCAGTTGACATAATGATAGAATTTAAGATCATCAGCATACAAGAGAAATTTGACAGAGTTAAGAGGATTTCTGATATCATTAATGAATAATAAAAACAGTAGAGGACCTAAGTGGGATCCTTGCGGAACACCTGATTTAGCTATAAATGGAGATGAAATTGAACCATTAACTTTAACAAGAAGTTTTCTATTGGTCGGATATGTTTCAATCCATTGTTGATTTTTTACATTTTAAAAGAATGTTAAGATCTGTGCTTTTCTTATAAAAGTGTTAAAAGTCATATTGGGAATAACATTACTTCTGTGGATGTTCAAAGCAGGCCCGTGTGCACGGGGGGGATTTGGGGGTTCGAACCCCCCCATCAGGATCATTCATACGAAAAGTTCCACGAATGATGAATTGAAGATAGAATAAAATGAAATTATTTTATTTAATGTTTCATTTAGTAAACTTTTTCTTCCAAAATTTAGTGCCTCTTTCAACTTTCATGTTATCGTCTGTCAGGACTCCTTCTTTCGTCTCGGTGAGTCACACTTTGGAGCTAAAAACCCCTCCCGTGAGCAAATCCTGCGCACAGCTGTGGTTCAAAGAGACCATTAGCATGCTTTGTTTTCTGATCCATAATGAAGCACTTTGGTACTGTAAGCACTGTAGTCTTGAACTAATTGATTTCTATAATCAGTATATTATATGTCCATTAGAAAAATTTATAAAGACATTGATGAGAGAAATCAATTATGAGAAGATTTGTTCAGACTTGCTCAAGTCACTTGGTATTGACTGTAACTTAAGTATTTTTCCCAATACTTAAATTCAACCACAATGAGCAATATATTTTTCATTTGCTGACCAATTTTATCTTTGTGTGAGAATAATAGTATATACAGTAAAACTAAGTAGAGTCAGTTTGATGATTAGAAAATTTGTTACTATGCATTGATTAATAATGAAAAATTATAATATTTAATTGCAGTTTCTGTCTGCTGTCATGATGAGAGATTTTACAACAGCCCTAAAATATTGTAAACTAAGTAAGTTAACAAGATATTTATATCTAATGTTATCAATTGATTTTTATTTTGTATTTCTTAATTAATTGAAAATGGTTATTTATGAAGGAATTGAGCTGGTTGTACTAATCATAATTTAGTCCCATTTTTATAATACTAACTTACATGAATGTTAAAATTAATTGATTAATACTGATGTTTCCAGTTCTACAGTATGAGCCAAATAATTCTACTGCCAAGGAGTTCTATCCTCTTATATTAGAAAAACTTAAGTCCAGTAAGTATGTAAAGCCACTTTTGTACTATTTCCATAAATGATAACTTTGCTACTGAATAACTACTGTTATATCTTTACCAATATCATTTTAACTCCCACATTATATTTTCCAGTGTCAGATGAAAATGATACTAGTAGTGATAGTAGTGCTTCTGAAGACAACAGTGATGCCATCAGTGTCAGTGGGGAAAAACACAACAATGAAGACTCAGATGCTACTACAGCTAGCTATTCTAGTCTTGAGGATGAGGAAGTTGATTCAAAGGGTTCAGGTGTTAATGAAGCAGCAAACTTGAGTCAGGTGAAATATACTTCTGAGACTAATGGAAATAGTTCATGCTTACTTCCTCAGCCTCTTGTAAGGCAGCATAAATGTTCCCAACAGCAGCAACAGCCTGCTGTTTCTTCTTTTGTAATTAGTAGTTCAGACTCTGAGTCTCCGACTGAGCCAATTAGTCAGCAGCTGGCAAATGTGTGACATTACTTCCATAATTTGGACTGAGAATTTCTCAAGATTGATTTAATTCAAATTTCTATGCTCTATCTTCTTTGATGGCCATTCTTTTCCTCAGAAGATTGTGAGAATATCTTCATCTATAATGACACAAGATGGAAACTGTTTTTGTGGGTCATCGACTTACCACTTTGCAATTTTTCATTAAATACTAGCATACAAAATTTAAGTTCTCTTTTCCATGAGATTTTATAACAAAATTGGACCAATGTTTTATATAAATTTACTTGAAATTTCATTTTTAGTGTAGTGATTAATTGATGAGGTTCAGAATTAAGCCCACATCAGAAAACATATCAATATTGTAAGTGTTCTGTCTAATTTTGTTTTATATTTAGATGCTTATATTTATTTCCTTTAAATATGTGGATTTTGATGAAATTATACTTCATAGAGCATAATTTGAATTTTCCAAATTCCACATTTAAAGGTTGACAGGGGTGAAATATTTATTTCTAATAAATATGTGGCCATTTGCACTCCTTTTATACTTGAGCAAATTTTATACAAATTGTAAAAATGGGTGCTTCCAAATTTTCATATATAATATATTTTTGAACAATTTTTAATAAATTTATTTTAAATCATTGTAGGCAGTGAAGTTTTTTTTTCATCAAGAATTAAGCATATGTTAAGCTAGTATTGACTCCATCTCTTTTCATGTTAAGTTAAAGAAATATACTAATGTTTCATTGTCTATCCTCAGAGTAATTCTTATGAACTGTTTGCTACTAAGTGCATGGAATAAATTTGGAGTAACTCTGACTTTGTTTGTTCTCATTGCAATGAAAATTAATACCTACTATCTTTCCCATACAAATAAAAACTACAATTTTTAAAACTTGATTTTGGCAGTGACCAAAACATATGTTTGAGCTTCAGGATGCTTACAAAGCCATTTCTCAAGCTAAATGAACTATTCACATACTTTCGGAAATATACAGTATCATTTATTACCGGAGTTTATTTAGGAATGTGTGTGAAATCTTTAAAAACTTGCGTCCAAGACTCAGTGGCACAGCGAGGGGGGTTTTAGGGGTTCAAATCCCCCCAAGAGTCAAGTCCGATGACTAGCTCTGTGCTTTTTTCTGCTGAAGAGTACAGAACCCCAATCATTTGCTTGATAAATTCAGCGAAAGCTTTGCATGCCCGTAAATATGGCTCCTATTTCAACTAAGGTGATGTTTTCGGTAGCAGGCCAAGAGCCAACATCGATATCAATGGGAAGCTATGCTACGAGAGTTTCGCACACAATGTTCAACACATGCCTATCCTATAGTTAGACGACTCACACCATAAGATAAGATTCCTATAAGAAAAATTCGAAAGTGCTGATTTGTTTACTCCTCGCAAAAACACAAAGAAAATTTCAAGAAGTGATTCGAAACTTACACCATGAAAACAGAGATTTAGATTACGATTGAGAGTCAAACATATTGATAAAACACTCAGATCTTCAGCACGTGACTGTTTTGAGGGTGTGAATGCAAATCTAGGCTCGTGAATAGTGCTTTTGAGAAATTCACAGTGAACAGTTCGAAGGAGAGTTTAGTTTGGATTTCATAAGGTACAGATGGACATCCGAAATTTTTTTCCTCAGTCCGCTAATAGCTCGAGGCCTCGAAGCCAATTTTTTCTCTAGTGATAGAATCCATAACTTATACTGTTAACCACGTGGTCATGCAATGTCCCTTCAAAATTTCAATTCATTGAAAATTTTTGTTTTCTTTGAACACTCAGAGCGCAAGACTGGGTTTGCATCAGCTCTCTGCTGGTTTAACCACCTAACTATTCCTTACAAATACTTGTTAGTCTAAATAATTGTAAGTTGACGTCCTCATTTATTCCACCTTGGTGTGTTACTTGATTACTGCAAATTCAATTATAATATCAACTATAATCAAGAGTCTATAGTATATTTTAATTCAGCCAAATTTTCAATGTTCGGTTTGTGATGCATTCAATTGAATACATACCTAATACATAAATAACGAAATCAGGTTTAATTGTAAGCCTACTAGAAAATTTAATCTGATATGAACGATTTTTTGTTTCTTAGAAGAGGAGGTAATTTAAAAGCAACGGATGAAGTCACTCCTAAGAAAGCTGCTGATGATATAGTCTAATGCCGAAAGATGTTCAAATAAGTATGGGTGCACCAATGTGGTGATTTATTGAGACGTTTTATATCGCTTGCCAAATAACCGTAACTATTTTTTTCCTTCTCACGCTTGGCAATATCTTGGATGAAAGTTTATATTTACGGGAGCAAAAGACTTCAGCATAGAAAAAAATGACTTTTTAATAGGTATTGGACGTATCCAAACTAGAAATCCAAACAACACTTACGATAAGTTTTCAATTGTTCGCTTATGTAAACTACTATCTTGAAAATTTACGCAATGGAAATGAAGGAGAAAAAGTCCGCCGTAGCTGGGGGACGGGTCTCCCTATTGCCGGTCGGTTGCTCTAACCGCTAAGCTAACATGGCAGCACAATCTCCCCTTCATTTCCAAGGGCTATGATGGAGAAGAAGTGTGGTGGAGGGTCCATCAAAGATGGCATTGCCCTCCGTACACGTGCGGACATCAAAATTGTCCATCCATCATAGCGACTTCCAATAGCCCGGAAAAGGCAAGATAAACAAGGATGAAGAAGGTTTGCATGATTCACATGCTTATTTTAATTTACGCGATGGAAGTATGGCTGTCCCAGGCTACGACAGACTTTTTCTCCTTCATTTCCATCGCACAAATTAAAATAAGCATGTGAATCATGCGAACCTTCTTCATCCTTGTACTATCTTGAAAAGTTTAATAATTTGTCCATATAAGCATTAAATTCCTCTAGTTTTCAATGTATTTAGTTTATGAAAGAACTGACATATTTGTAGTAAGAAGCGAGCATGAATAAACTAGTCCCTGTAAGTTAGGCTTTTTTCGGTTTCTTGGCAGCCTTGGACCCCCTTAAGACTCCATATACATTCAGCAATTCCCAACCCCAACCAAAACTATCTAAATATGTAATTAAGATGTAATTTTAATTCTTGCTAAATGCTACAAAACCAAGTCATACAATTGCAGCAATCGTTAATTCATGCTAGCTGATTTTTTGATTACTTACTCATTTCAGACTTTCAGATTTTTTCAACACACTTGCTATTATTAAAGCTGGTCTTCAAATGTGTCCCATACTCAGGAAAGCAAATCTTCACCATTCCCTAGACTTACCATTCATGACCACTATATTATATTATATTATAGGTCATTTTTTGGTAAGGGCAGCAAGCATGGTAAAACTCGTCCTTTACATATTGAAAATCAATTATGCTCTTACAGAATTTAATTTATAAATGGGTATATTCTTTTTTCAAACCCACTTGATTATATTTCTGGAGTATTTCTTCATTAGTTCATCAAGGATAAATGAATTAAAATTGTGTAATGAATCAATATAGTTAAAATTATGAGTAATCTTTAACAACATTTATCAATCAGAGAATAAGAAATGATAAAGTATCTAATTTCCTCACTGATTGTATGTTTATGCTTCTTATCACTAACATAATAGCTCTCATGCAAAGAATTGACCATCTTAAATCAACATTTTTATAATGTACTGTTTAAACCTTAGATTCAAGTTCGGCGGGGTCAGAGAATGGGGGTCGGGGTAGAAACATGCGAGTCATGAAAACCACGAAAACGTAGAGTTGCGGACAAATTTGCTACTGCGGTAGTTGTTGTTGCTGCTTTTATCGACAAATATGTTTGTAACGTTTGTAAACACTAGTTAGAATGAGCTGTGGCTTTCATATATGTAGAGGGTTAAACCAACTCCCTGATATATGCAGGGTAGTTAGTTTCAGCCGTTCCCAGATTAGACGAAATTTACTGAAATGCAATTCATTGAAAACGTTGAATTTTATGAGTACGCTCAACGACGGTAATAGCTATAAATGTGTAAATAAATATGAAGATGCAAGGAGCAATATCGGATTTTCTGAACATACTTTAAAAGAAGGAGTCGATCCAGATACAAGGATTATTAAAGTCTCGATTGTCGGTTCGCCTAACGCCGGCAAAAGTACGTTCATAAATAATCTCATCAACAGAAGGGTACATTATCTTTATTTATGAAATATCTGCAAACATTTTCGTTTGCTTTACTCTCTTTATTCATTGCGAAGCAGTATTCCTAAACGGTGATGCAATGTATTCATTTCAGATTTTTCCTGTTTCAAGTAAAGTTCACACTACACGACACAAAGCAAGGGCGATACTGAATGAAGGAAGTACCCAAATAGTGTTATTAGATACTCCGGGGCTTGTCGATGTTCAGAATAGCAAAAGGTAATCGCTATATCTGAATGTATTTTTACTACTCTTCAAAGTCATTATAACCATTTTTTTTTTAAACCAGACACAATTTGGAAAAGTCATTCCTTGTAGATCCGGAGTTATCGATTAAGGAATCAGATTTAATAGCGGTAATACACGATGTTTCCAATGCTTGGACAAGAGATCGATTGGATATAAAAATTCTAAGATTGCTTTATTTTCACCGAGACAAAACATCAATGTTAATACTGAACAAGGTTGGTCCGATACTGAACGTATATATATATATATATATAACTCTACTATATTATTTAAGTACCAAATCTAATCATAGTTTGTGTTACAGGTAGACGCTATGAAATCAAAACGGAAATTACTTGATTTAGCTCATACTCTTACTTGTGGGTCTTTGAAAAGCTCTACGGATGAGAGTCATTCATTTCATGGAGAAATAACCGTTGAAAATACAACTAAATCAAGTAACGACGAAGAAGCCGTCGTTGAATCACAACTGGATGCAAAAGGATGGCCTGGTTTTGAGTGCGTTTTTATGATATCCGCTTTAAAAGGAATAGGTGTAAATGACGTTAAGGTGAGCCGTGATTCTCATTTTCTCAGTATCATTGCAGAGTAAAATTTTGTAATGCTAAATGCTAGCAACGAATTCATTCTGTTGCAGGATTATATTTTACAGAAGAGTATCCCAGGATCTTGGGTCTATTCACCTGATGTTTATACCGATCAGAAGTTGGAAGAAATCGTCATATTAGCCATTAAGGAAAAACTCTTGGAACTTCTGCCTCAAGAGATTCCTTACAACGTCAAAACAAGATTAGATCACTTATACATTTGCCCTACTGGTAAGAGGATAAACCATGCTGACATTTTATAATAATATTCAATAATAATAACTTGGAACTCCAACTGTGGGCAAAGGGTATTTTTTAAATTACAAACTACTCCTGCTTAGCATGCTCAAAAGTGTAGTCATTTAAGACTTTTGAATGTTTTTTTCTGTATGGGAATTTTATCGTAAAAATCGGCAATTTTAACCTTATACAGGTATGAGGTTAAAAATTGCCTATTTATGAAAAGTCAACATATTAATCAGGAGGATATGTTGATGATGTTCTATTCAAACCTTTGGCTGAGGAATTTATCAGAGCACAAGAATTATTTTATAAATTGAACTTCTTTCTCTATTCAATGAGCCTGTTCAGTTTTTTAATTATTCTGCATACCAACATGTCTTTCGACATCAATAGTATAAGCTTCCTCATGTACTCTAAATATGTTTGTAACGACTTTTTGTAATAAAATGAAAATTTGCTTCAATAGGTGATGTAACTGCAGTGGCATCTGTCTCCTGTAGCAACAAGAGACAGCAGAAGCTCATCATTGGTTACAAAGGAGAAAAAATTAAAGAGATTGCCCGAGGTGCTGAAGAAGCCTTAATGAACACATTGATGGAAAATGTAAGGTTGAAGGTCATGGTGGAATGCAAACATTAATTGTTTGACATCGAACTAAGTCAAGATAAATTCAGAATATAAAACACAATTATGAAATTTGTACATAAATTAACATATTGGTCAAGTTAATGTTTTATTAATCTGTGGCTAACAATCTAGCTGCCTTCTAACCTGAGATACTATTTTATTTCTCTAGATATCACAGCAATGTCATTATATTAGTCATCAATCAAATTCCATTTTTGGTAAAACATCGGATTGCCTCTAATATGAGTACAAACAATCAATATGTTCCAGAACAACTCACTTATTGTCAAGGATTTTATTTACTATCAAGTATCTTGTGATCAAGATTTACAAGCTTCGATTTCTTTGCGCAAGAAAGATTCTTGAAAGATGTTCTTTAATTAAGGCATGTAAATCGGCAATGTTTTTGAGGTGACAATTAGAATAATTTCCATGCATGTCTTTATATGTAAAATCAAGGGTGCAATGATGAGATTTGGTATTTCATATTCCACTTACTTATCACAAACTAATTCATTTTCCATCATTGCAAGGACTACAGCGTTCTAGTTTACTTGCAAGATATTTTTGCTTCTGCTTTACATGATTAAATATATTTATCTTCTCCTGAATATTTGTCACTAGTAAATGGTTTGTTGGATTTTACAATCATTACACATATCATCAATGATCAAAATAAGAATTTTTATTGCTCTTGGAATAGAATTTTGTCGTAATTTTACTGGAAAAGATTGAACACTCATCAAAAGGTGAGAGTTACAAGAAAGGATTTTTATGGAGTGTGAAACAAGTACCATTAATATTGAATTAATTATATTTATTCCGAAAAACTTAACTAAGTTCCACACTTTTTTGGTAAACATTTTTTGGCTCCCCTTTTTGCTAAAAATATTACACTTCAACTTACAGTACACTTGTTAAAAATGATTGAGACTGTGAAGTAGAAGAAAGGCCTTTGACAATAAAGGCAATGGAATACCTTGAATATTCAATGGTTACTGTCAAAGTATTACAAGGTAATGATCACAACCTTACAAATGGAAAATAAGTACACATTTCATAGGTATACAGAATTCTTTAGTTTTGGGCATCAAGATATTGAGCATAGTTAACTCAAATTTACAATTTTTCCCAGTGGAGCAATTAAGTGCACAGACAAGGTATTTAACACACAAACCTATCAGAAAAGAAGAAAATAATCCCAAAGGAGAATAGAAAACTATAATTACAAAAAGCAGCTTCAAATTTCACCATAAATAATATATACTGTACACCTCTCTGGAGGTCAAATTGAGAGAAATATAGAGAAAAAAAATCAAACAGAAAGCACCAATTTTTCGGACATTGCTTCCTTTACTACCGTTTTATACTGTACCTCTTATGTTAAAATTCATAGGAATGGTGGTATTTCATGGATTTTTTCTATATCTCTAACTTCACTTCCAAAAGAACACTTGTAAGCTTAGTCACAAACTTTAAGAAATTATTGGCAAGATATTAAATAGAATTTTTTCCACAAAATTCAATTTATATCCTTCAAGTTTTTCAAAACAATGGTATGTTACACCGTTTCAAATAACCTTCAACCCAAATGAAGCTGTTGAATCTGCTCTGGATATGCATATATAACACCTTCTGCTTGTCCATTCTGCTCTTCAGTCAAAATATTCCCAGCCAAAGTATGAGCAGCTGCAAAACAAAATCTTTATTATGGTATATTCCTTAACTTTTCTTGATGAGATACAAAGAAACTAAATTTTTATTTTACTTTTGTCATTTCAGTAGTTTTAGACACATATAAAAGCTACAATATTTTAATCAATAACTTTCATAAAGATTAAATGAATCACAAGGGTCATACTAAGTGTTAACTTACAAAATGTGTCCTGAGACATTTCTTCATAAATTTCTCCGAGATTCATATTACGATCCCCTTTAGTCGCCTGAAAGAAAACATACTCTTTCAGATTCTAGTCTGCACAATAATTCTAAAGAAAATGAAATTCAGAAACATAAATAATTACTGAAATTCTTCCTATCTGAAAATAATAATGATTCGCTACAAGACATAGAATGAATACAAGTAGAATTTGGAATTTTTTAATAACTGACTTGACGTCATCATATTCTGTTTAAATATTTATGCATAATGATTTCTCAACTTATAAATCAAATCAAATATTTAATTGTTACAAAATTAAATTAAGTAAAACGGATACTATTTTAATTAATTTTTCCTACCAGTTAATAATGAGAATTTTAATGTGAAGATGACCACTGATGGCATAAAGAGACCCAATAATTGATAAAAGTGGAAACAACAGATTTAAACTTATTAAAATTAAGATTGCAAATATTTATGGGAAGTTTATTGAAAAGCTGAAGGCTCTTCACATGGAAGTGGTTAAGGTTTGGAAAATCTGTGTTTGGGTATTTCCAGATTATTTTTGAGCCACTTATAACTGAGCACATTTGATCTTGAAGATACTTACAGATATGCTCCTTTGCATATATTAGACTTACATAAACAAATAAGCCACGGTCATAATATTAAGACTGAAAAATGTGGATTTACAAGTTTCCCAGGATTTAATCCCAGATATTATCCAGATAGCTTTTTTTTAATAAGGTAATCAGCCTCACATTGGCCGCATTGCCTCATAAAAGTCTACTCCCTTTTCATTAAATAAAATGCTCTCAAATTTGCTATCTATCATGCTACAGTCATACTCTGCATTTTACTTTCTTCTAAATGAATTTTCCATTATCATGTTTTCTATTCTGCTCATTTCAAGTATTTTGCATTCCAATT
Organism: Sympetrum striolatum; assembly: GCA_947579665.1. NCBI lineage: Eukaryota > Metazoa > Arthropoda > Insecta > Odonata > Libellulidae > Sympetrum > Sympetrum striolatum. The sequence goes on from OX388341.1 coordinate 84,311,585, forward strand.
ATTTTTGTAAAACTTTCTTTATATTTCTTTCATTCATCCAATTTTATTTGCATCCCTATTGCTTGAAAATAAAATATTACCGATTTTCATATTTTCTGTCATACTTCTACCAAAAGGCTACGTCTTTCTGCAATAGAATTATGGTTACATTCCCTTTTAACTCATAGCTTCCTAATTCCAGCTCATGATTTTGTGAGCTTGGTCCTAAGATGTTTTTAAAATTTCATTATGAGTTTAACTTAATTAAAATCCCATCTGTATTAAAAGTGGTAGTACTTTTGAACTAGCATTTGTATATTTATGTGGGGAATCTTTCTTTAAAAATGCAATAATTTCTAAAAATTAAGCCAAAGATATTTCTTTCCATAACTGGATCATTAAAGAAAACTATAAAGCATTCCCTTATTTTCAAATACAATTACTACACAGCTCTACTGTAATATGAATCGATAGAATACGTATTGCATTATATTGACGGCTAATTCATGGCTCTATGTATCTATCTTTATAACACAAAAATATAAAATTTCCCTTCTTACCTCTCTGTATTTCTGTAAGTATAGTTTTAATGGCTCAACATAGTTATCAAATCCAAGATTAGTCATAGCGAAGAGAATGTCTTCTCCATTAATGGTTTTCCGTTTCTCCATATGACAGCGATCACTTGCTTCACTAGTGATAAAACTAATAAATTCAGACACACACTCCTGAACACATTCCCTGGCATCTTTAGCAATCTGCAAGATAAAAGGCAAAATAAATATTACATCTACTACACGTATTTGCTGATGGGCACATGCAAATACGTGAATATTATTTTTTTATGGATTTGCATTACGTTGAAAGTAGTGCGAAACCTGTAAAATATTACACATGCAGTTCTTAGGCGGGTTTGCACCGCATAATGCGGGATTGTTTGTCTTTGCTTTCTTCTCTAAGCCAGAATGTTATGAGTAGAAAACGTCCTTATGCACAGTAAAATAAAATTTAATAAGAAAAAACCGTACATAACACTTAGCATATCATTCAATACGGAGTTACCAATATAAATGCCATTATTCAGAAAGACCCATACCTCAATATTATTACAACTGCAGAACAAAACTGAGAGAAGTAAATTTATGGGTAAACGGAAAATAAGCAATACATCACTAAGATGTAGCAGGAAGAATGTCACAAATAAAGAAAACTACTTACACCGTAAATCGAATGAGTCTTATTAGGATTATGCAGAAGATGCGTGCATATGTTAAATTATCAAACCATTGCAACACACTAACTACGAATGATAGTTAAGGGGGCATGTGTTTCTGAGACAATCGCCGGGTTAATGAGAGTAATTGTGTGCACATAATAGCTCATATTGTGTGGCACTAGTACCACTGAATATTTGGCAATAGTCGATTACAAGCTGCATAACGCCTGCAATTAAGTTTCGTATTTCACCTATCGAAAACTTCAAATGATGGATCTCTGCAAACGACAATCACAATGTATGATTTTAAGTGGAAGAAATGCGTATAAGAATGAAAAATATATGTTACAGTACCTTCCCCGTTTCAGGTATTGCTTTTTTCATTATTTTTGCAACATTAGCAATCGGAAGGAATCTGTCTTGCTCTCTCAGTGGATGGGAAAGTTTATCTCCTCCATCGTGGTTGGAATCGTCGGTATTTTCAGCAGTAAGTTGAGCATCAGCATCGTCTAATAATTAGGAATAATAAGCGACTTCCTTACAAACACAAACAAGAAAAGAAATTCATCAAGTACCGTCAGCATCTCCATGAACGATGTACGAATCGCCAGTGAGGAAGGAATTTCCAAGATCGTCCCCACTTTCACTATTTTCCATTTTAAATACACCTCAATCCTCTGATTCAGATGTGTCAAAGTCTTAATGACAATTCCAGAATTACCATTCGCAACAAACGTTACGCTCTGCTCTGCGCTCTACTACCTTGTTTATATGTCGCAGATGAAAAACGAATGCCGCTTATGAAATGTCAAAAATAGCGGGAAAACTTGCATGAATATAGTTGCGTTGTCTTGCACTTAGTGTCGCAATTTTATCCGGACACTTAGGTATTTACAGCATAAAATCACATTGCTGTTGCAATGGATATACAGCATAAAGCCAAAGGAAAACAAAAGGCTTCCTCCAACTTTTCTGAATTTCCACATGATGTACATTTTTATCAAGTTGCTCCCTCACATGAGATTTCTTTAGTCGATTTTTACGATTTGGCATTTAACAGGCTGAAAAGTATGGCTAAATTGTTCTTCAGTAATTTTTGAAGTATGAGTTATTTCTAATTCTTCTTTCTTAATTCGAATTTGTTTCATTTTCAGTTTTACGTTTAATCGAGGAAGTTACTGTACGGGGAAGAACGAAATATTCTGAAGATTGGCGGAACACCATCATAAATGAAATAAGAAAATTAGGACTTAAGAAAGTCGCTGCCTTGGTGAGAGAACATTTCGCTTTCGCACAACTTTAATTGCATTTTCTTTTTTCCTTGTAGTTTGTTTCTACTGCATAGAATTCTATGCTCCTTGTCTTTACGTTTTCGAATTTTATTACTTAAAGAAGATCATGTGTTATATCATTTATATACAATATGTAAATATTACTTACTACAGTATACATCTTCTGGCAGTAGTACTTCACCAGTAGATGAGGAAGCTCGAAGAGAGGACAATGTTTCTCACTATCTGTTACGACTGGCTTACAGCGTTTCAGCCAAAAATCAACCGTGGTTCATTAGCCGAGAGATTGATTTGTTTCGACTTCGTTTTGGCTATCTGAACCAGGAGGGTTTGCACAATTTTGTTGAATTCAACAAATTTGACTACATCGCTGTAAGTCTTCAAGATATTATCAAATTTGATAAATGTTTAGTTCAGCAATTTTTCTTTCAAAATAATTTGAAATTATGATGTTTATTTGCCTATTTTTGTAAAAAATCAGGAAGTTAGAATTATTTTCAAGGATATCATCTACTGTCCTACAAATACTGTATTCCTTATGTGACATTCTGTGTTGCACAATTTTACTAAATTCATTAATTATCATTATATTTGTGAATGAAAATGTTCAATTTTACTTTCATTCGTCAATGTTGCAATTCTTGTTTCTGGCAGATATCCAATGAAGAAAAAATGCAGGTTATGAATCAACTTGTTCAATGCAGCTCTGGTGTTTCTACAGCTGAGATACAATCTAATGAATACTATAAAGTACCTTTCCAAAATGTACCTGATTTGGTTCGGCAAAGAAAAGTGTTTTTAAAAGATGGGTTTGCTTATGTTGCAGCCTCAGACCTTGTTTATTTCTTCACCCAGCTTTATCGTAGTGTGCTCAGCAAAGGCTTACAGGTAAGAATGTTACTGTTATTTAAAAATATTTTCATAGATAGATGAGAAAATCATATATATAAAGGGTAGTGAGACAATCCTCACAATGGTTGACATTTTTCCAATCAGATTCTTTTTTTTTTTTTTTCATTTTAACACATCTCTATGTATTTAACATAATTTTTACTCACCTTTAAAGATATTCAGAACAACAAAGTTATAAATAGTAGCCAATTTCAAATTTTTCTCTCAAAACTCAAGCAATGTAATTTATCAAGCTTCCCAAGTATTTATATCTAAATGTAGCAGCCTTGCTGATCGAATTTCTGTAGAATAGTCATAATGTTATAGAATCTTCTGTAATTTCTATTTTCATGAAAGTCTTCTTGCATCCTCAAATTTGAATTGTTATTCTTTATTTAAATTGTATTGCTACTCTTCATGCCCATATGAACTGTCTTTAATGACATAATAAACTTTCACTATTTTCCCATCTTTACTTTGTAAAAGCCACATTCTATTATCTTCCTGTATATTATGAATGTTCTTTGTTCATAAGTCTTGGTTCTACCATTTCATCCTCATCTACCAATGTATATGACTCTTCCCTTTTTCGCCACTACAGTTGTTAACATTTTTCTTATTGTCTACAGTTATATTGAGTTTATTAACACTTGAATATAAATGCAGTTTTGAAGTAAATCTTTAGCTTCGTAGCCAGCTAGGAAAGAATTCTTTGAATTGTTCACCTTGGAAATAAATGGTTTGAATCATCAGAGTTTGTGTTGGCATTCTTGCATTAAAATTCCGCTGGAAATGAATTTATGATGTTAAATTAAGAGGTATCTAATGACATCATTCCCTAATTTCATTTTGATTAATGTAAATAACTATAAAATTAGTTTAGCAAATCAACGAAAATCACCAAAAATATAGAATTTTTTCATAAGTGTGTATAAATAGATATATAGTTGAGTTGTGTATACTGCTATATGCTACCTGCCTACAAATATGGTAATATGCCTGGTCAAATTAGTTTTATACCTTGAAATATCTTTGCATAGCTGCTAATTAACATTTTTTTGATTATCAGTAAATTATTTTACATCAATGGTAATATAAATTTTTGACAAATCATGTACAAGGCCACCCATCTAATTTGTTTTAATGATGGTTTGACTTGAATATATTTCTAATCATGACTTTTTGTTATTTACTATTTCATTAAATTTAGTCATTAGCTCGAATTGCACCACTTTTGAGTGGAGACACTCGTTTGACACCTCTATTTAATGGAATCCATGATGTTTACATGGGACGGGATTATTCCAAAAACCCAGAAGATCAGACAAGTATACAACCTCAAGAAATTGATCAGGTAATCATTCTTTAACTTTAAAAAGATTTGTGGAGGTTTTATTTCTTTTATGACTGTAAGTGCAATTTTTATGACTTTTTCTGAAAACGTTTTCTTCTCAAAATCTAGCTTGCCATGGAATCGTTCCCTCCATGCATGCAACGCTTGCACAGCATTTTCAGATCATCCCACCATCTTCATCATTTTGGGCGTCTGCGTTATGCTCTCTTCTTAAAAGGTGCTGGACTTTCATTTGATGATGCTATGTCTTTCTTCAAGGATGAATTTTCCAAAGTAAACCCAGAAAAGGTAATGTCTCTTTATTCTTAAGATTTATAATAAGATTAGAGCCTTTGTAAAATGTGCTGTGGAAGGCCTTATTTAACCAGCATAATTATATTGTAAATTAAATTTTGTTTGATCCTCGGGTAAACATAAATATTTCTCAGGAAGTTTTGCTGGGTTAACAACCGGGTAATGTTGGATGGTTCCGATGTTTTGGCAACAACCTCTGCTGCCATTTTCAAGAACGTCGAGTGTTTGGTGAAGGCTGGGTTTATATTAGAGACGCACTGAAGTTCGCCTTCGGCCGAATATTCGCCCAAAATCTGGCATTCAGCCTCGGACTCAGCCTTTGAATGGAGGAATAGCTGAATACTACATGTAATTTTATTAATGAAAATTCTGGGGGGATTATGATTTAAATTACAATTAACGGTATATAGTTAAATTTGATCGGGATTGCTGAGCATGCGGAGGACGGTTTTGGGCGTTCATGGTTATGGGCAGTCATGTAAGAACGCTCAAACTGTTTTTGGATTGCCTTTGCCAATACATCTGATACGATCACTTAATTACCCATTCCCTTCAAAACAATACAATCATCTGTTACACAATCATTCCGCTCAGAAATTGCACGTGCAAATTAATCCTGCATCTTATTGCGCAATTAATAATCTAGTGTAAAAACAGTAAAAATGGACTTAACACACAGAACTTATTATCAGTATCATTTTCAACTTTAGCAGATGAGGCTAAGGCTAAACAATCAAAATTTTACATTCGTACAGAAATCTCACTGTTACAAAAGGTAAAGTGTGACAATGTAAGAACATTAAACATTTTTACTGAAATAAAAATAAGTTAAATATTAATATTTTTGTTATGCGATGAATAATAGGTGTTTCAACTAACATTCCTGCATCATTCTCTATTCGTCTTTGTTGTGCATATCGAATAATGCTTTTCAAATAATGTATTCCAAAAATCATCTTTAGAGCTGTATTTGATTTTAAATTAATTTATTCCATGTGGCCCATGAGTTTATCAAAAAAGAGCCCTATTTGGGAATTCTTTACATCTTGTGAGGATGAATTGAAGGCAGAATGTCAAATTTGCTGCTTCAAAATTTCACGTGGAGGAAAGACACCAAAATCCTTCACAACAACATTAATGATTAACCATCTTCGAACAAGGCATAAGAAGGAGTACATACAATGAGTATAAGGAAAAGAAGAAGGATTTAGAGAAAGATGTGGCACCTAAAATACATTGTGCTCTTGCTAATCTACCCTCAAAACAGCAAACTTTACAAGAATGCTTCAATAAGGCTATTTCTTATAGTTCTGAATCAGTTGAGGCAAAAAAATTAAACAGAATGCTTGCTAAAATGATAGCAATAGATTGCCAGCCATTTTCATTCGTTGAAGATGAAGGATTTTTGAGATTTGCACAAGCTATGAATCCCAGATACAAAGTTCCTTCTAGAAGACATGTAACAGAAAATATTATTCCTGAGGTATATTCTGCTGTGCTCAAAAAGATAAATGAAAAAATTAAATGTACTACAAGTATATCTTGTACAACAGACATTTGGACATTCAGAAACAACCAGAAATCATTTTTGAGTTTGACAGCACAATGGATTGACAATGAATTTAACCATGATTCTGCTTTACTAGCTTGCCGAGAAATTCTTGGAACTCATACAGCTAACAACATAGTAAAACTGATAGAAGAAATACTAAAAGAAAGGCAAATCAATAAAGAAAAATGTCCTGCAATTGTCACTGATAATGGAGGAAACATGGTGAAGGCTAGGAGTGATCTAGGAATTACAAGCATAAAATGCTTTGTTCACACCCTTCAGTTATGTGTTCACAGAGCAATTTTAGCACATCCCAACATAACAGAATTACTTGCTATGAGCAGAAAGATAGTTGGTCACTTCCATCATTCATCCAATGACAAACTACGGGAAATACAAGAGATTTTGGAACTGCCATGTCATTCACTTTTACAAGACGTTCAAACAAGATGGAATAGCAGCTATTACATGTTAAAAAGGCTGCTTGAACAGAAGAAAGCAATAATATTCTTTTTTGCTGATAACAATATCAACATAACAGGACTTACTAATGATCAATGGTTGCTCGTAGAGAAAGCAGTTTGTTTGTTGGAACCTGCTGAAGAAGTTACAAAACTCATGTGTCAAGAGAATGCAAGTATTTCTTATATGATACCCGATGTTAAGATACTTCTGGCATTCTACTCAAGGGAAGGTTCTGAAATTGGTTTGCATTCAATGAAAGCTGATATGCAGATGGAAATTCAGAAACGATTTTGTGACCTTGAAAGCCAATTACATAACTCCATTTGTAGATCCTAGGTTTAAGGATAAATTTTTTACAAGTGATGAAATTATGCACCAAGTGCATGCAAAGATAGTAGAACTAAAGAATATGAATAAGGACTCGGTTAAATCTTTTTCTGGAAATGTGCAGATAGCAACTCCATCAAGCAGAGCACAAAGCTTCAACATATAGGATTGCTTCAATGAAATGGCTTCAACTTCAACATTTGCCAGATCCCCACCTTCAGAAGTTGAAGAGGAAATAAGACTTTACTTAAGTCAGCCACTATTAGAGAGGAAAGAATGCCCAACAAATTGGTAGCAACATCACCACCAGCAGTACCCTATACTAGCAGAGATTTCCATGAAGTACCTATCACCACCACCAACCTCTGTGGAAAGTGAACGTTTATTCAGCATTGCAAATCTACAGTACTGTGACCGCAGGAGTAATCTGGCTGCTAATAATGCAGAAAAATTATTGTTTCTTCACTATAATCTTAAACCTATAAAATTTGATTACTAATTATTAATTAAAATTTTTGAAAGATTTCTTATTTTTCTTGTATTCTATAAATTATTTCGATGGGGTAATATTCGGCCTCTGCTTCGGCCGAATGCAGATTCTAAAATTCGGCTATTCGGTATTTGGCAAAAAGAGTATTCGGTATTTGGCAAAAAGAGTATTCGGTGCATCTCTAGTATATATGCAGTCCAGGAGACCCCTCCTCATCTCTGATTGGTCGTTCTTTGTTGGGTGATCTTAGATATTGTTTAGTTCAGTTTTTGCTGAGGAAAATTCCCTCGTTGCTATAATATTATCTTTGTTGAGGCGGATCCCGATGACCTCCTTGTATCCCAATAACCATGCCCTATGCATAACATTTTGGCCTGGTCGAAGTTCATGTGGTCTTCCATGGCAGACTTCTCAGGCTGTCAGAGTCGGATACATCTTTCATGCTCCTTAGGCGAGTTTCGATCGTCCTGCAGATTTCTTTGATGTAAGTGGATCCACATCTGCAGGTAACACTTAACTCCCAGAATTTTTAGGCCCTGTGTTTGGCATTGCAAAGGTTAGAACTCAACTTTTTGTTTCGTTTGTGGACTATTCTATTGTGATGTTGGCCTAAAATTCTGCTAATTTTGCGTGACACTGTCAACATGTAGGCATTTCTCAGTTTCTAGGGCCTTGTTGATGTCCCTCATGCAATGTCCATTCTGCATAAGATTAGTTCTTATGAGTTCCATCTCTTTTGGAAGGCTCTCCCAGTCTGAAATGGCTTGCGCTCGATAGGCTTTGGTTGAGAGAATGCCTCTAAGTTGGACTGGAAGGTGGTAGCTGCCAGCATTTAGGCACTGGTCCGTATTGGTTGGCTTCTGGTAGACACTATTCCCTAATGACTCATCTGATTTGCGCGTAAGGAGAATTTCCACAAAAGGCATGCAGTTATTCTTTTCCTTCTCAATCATGAGTTTTATTTTCGGGTGCTTGTTTTTAAAGTGCTAAAAGAAAATGTCAAGAGCCTCCTTTACATGAGGCCAAACAACGAAGGTATCATCTACGTATCTGAAGAAACATTTGGGTATGAGGGTGGCCTTGGCAAGTGCTTTCTCCTCAAAGTTCTCCATAAAAGTTCTGCTACTGTGGGGGAAAGACGGGAACCCATTGGCACTCCATCAGTTTGCTTGTGTTTCTTTGATAGACGTAGTAAGTGCACTTCAGGACATGCTCAAACAACTGTGACCTTGGTGAACAAAGAAACTACATCAAATCTCACCATTATGTCAGTTGGATCCAAATGCAGATACTGGATGGACTTTTCTTGTAGAGTTATTTTATTTTAGAGAGGGTAAGATCAAGAAAATCAATTTGATTATTGAGTTCAAATTGAAGGGTTTTCGAATTAATTTTCTTGATCCTACCCTCTCTAAAATAAAAAAAACTCTATTGATTTTGCTATTTACAGGAAACCTACATACACAAACCACTCTATAGAGAGGGTAAGATCAAGAAAATTTATTTGATTATTATGTTCAATTTCAAGAATTTCAAATTTATTTTCTTGATCTTGCTTACTTACTTGGTGGAACACCATGGAAAAACATAAATAATGATATTATAGTGTTAATACTAACTTTTCCAGTCAATACTTTGTGGATTCTTTTATACTTATGCATTGTTAACAGCTACATTTTTCAAATTTATGATTTATATTTCTTTGTTTTCAGTTTGATAAAGAATATTCTTACACCATCAGACATTCATATGGAAAAGTCGGCAGATGTCAAAACTATACTCCATATAGCTGCACCAAACTGATTACAGATGCTCCTCAGGAGGGAAGCTGTCCTTTTAAATTTGATACTCGTCAAAATCTTCACAAGTGGCTGTCTTCTCTTGGTAGTAATTCTCTAGGTATGTGGGTAGAAGATATAATGTAGTTGTAAAAAAATTAGTTATCAAAGTATACATTTCTTTTTATTACATTCATTACAAGGCAGGGATGTGCTGAAGCATGTTTGCAAATTTTACTGGTTGTCTTTTTATTATTGCGGTACTACCTGAAACTTAAGTTTCGTACGGTACATTATTGCATGATGGTAGTGTTTTGTATTTATCCCCTTAGGAAATCATGTCTCATTTTTATCCTCAACTAATATATATACAGTCCCCAGGAAAATATTCGAACGGTGTAGTTGTAGCTGCATATGATCAAGGGGCTTTAAAATACAGTGAAACCTCTATTCAGCAGCCACCAATAGGGACAAAAAATAATGGCTGCATAAGGAGGTGGGTGTTGAATAGAGGTGAAGTTATTTTGCCAGAAGGAATCCATGGAATGGATGGATTTGAATGTGTATTCTTAGGATAAATAATTATATTATTTTTAAACATTTATATATGTACTAACGTTTTATATTAACAAAATAGTCTTTTATTGTTGATTGTTTAGAATTAAAACACTTTTGCTTTGCGGCACAAAGTTCAATAGAGTCTATCAATATTTCTAAGTGTTTTTGCGTGTTCTTCCCAAACTGCCGATCTAACCCTTTGCAGAGAGACCCCGTGTGACGTAGATTTTGTACTCCTTCAGCTATTGAACACGATGGTTCATCGCCATCATCATCTTCACTTTCTACGAAAATAGTGTCTGTGGATTCGTCTTTTTTAGATGTGCTCACTCTTGCGGAAATATATACTATTATTAGTTATACATCATACCATTATTATGTATTACTTATCAACAAGGCAGCACGGAGTATAAATGAAAATTTAAATAAATTAGAAACATAGAAGTAGCTCTCTGAAATAGCTTCAAATATAATAACTATATATGAATTTAGGTAATATATGTGATCTATCAAAAAATATCATACATTATTGAAATTATTTCTACTTAGCAAAGGAATACTGTCATCATTATCGGTCTTTGTTTTCTATTTTTCATTTCAAATACTCACGAATAAAATATTATTTAGTCATTACCTTGATGGTCTTCCATCAGTCTAACCTCCCAGTCTCCACTCAGATCATCGTAGCAGTCAAAATTTTTCAATTCTTCATCCACATTGTATGATGTCCCAAAAATTCTCGCTACTGACTGCAATTCCTCACTCTCTCTCAGTTCTTCTTGCGATGCTCCATCTTCGATCCTGTCGGTGATTATACCACAGATCCCGATGGACTTTTTGACGGTACTTTCACTAACTGCATTCCATGATGAAATTGACCAGGACAGAGCATCACTAACATTTACGAGCTTTAATAAATCGGAGACTCTGTCGGCTTTGTCCATCCTGGAAACAAGGGATCGTAGAACTCGCTTCCGATATTGGAGCTTAAACGACTTTATAATCCCTTGGTCTAGTGGCTGTAAGTTGGCAGTTGTGTTTGGAGGCAGAAACAATAACTTAACATTTGTAAGGAAAACGTTTGGATGGCATGGGGCATTGTCAAGCAAAACAGAATCACCTTCCGCTGTTCATAGACCATCTTAGCATTGAAGTCCATCAGCCAAGATTCGAAAATTGCAGATGTCACCCATGCCCTTCCATTCGCATGCCATTTCACTCCTAACTGTCAGGCATCAACTCTTTAAAAAACAACGAGGTCTCAGAGATTTCCCTATTATCAAGAGTTTCTCTCCCACCGCATTACAGCACAGCAGCACTGTTAATCTTTCTCTAGACATCTTTCCTCCTTTGCACATCTAATTGCTGAGGTTAAGGGATTTTTAAGGCATTGACCGATAAAAAAGGCCACTCTCGTCAACATTAAATATGTCACGAGGGGCACAACCATCTAAAAGGGATGGTAATTTTTTCTTCCAATCGTCAACATCCTTTGGATTTACAACTCCCCCTTCTCCACACACTGCACAATATGCAATATTGTGGCGTTTTCTGAAACGCTCTAACCAACCAATGCTGGCAACGAAATTATTCACCTCCAATTCCTTTGCTATTTCATGAGCTTTCTCTTGGATCATCGGTCCACTCTCAGGTAATCTCTTTGCTCGTGCGCTCGTAAACCACTTGTACACAACCTCTTTCACTTTCTCGGCACTCGTCGATCTCTTCCTTTTCGTTGCGCGATTCTTATTGTCCTCCCAGTCCTTCAAAATGGAGCTTTTGTTTTTCAAAATGTAATTTATTTGTGTCCTTCCACAATTAAAAGTAATAGCCAATTTTCTTGCCGAAGTTCCATTCTTACCCTTCAAAATAACTTTCCTTCTCTCTTCCAGAGTCAGGACGATTTTGTTCTTGCCTCTGCTCATTTTACCAATTTCACTGACTACTGCTGTATATTACTGAAACAATTCGGTTGAACGCTAGAGACAGTATGAAGTAAGAAACTGAGTGTATCCAAATTAATCACTCGGTTTCTTCCCTATTTACGCCTGTTCAAGTGGAGACAATCTGGAGTTCTGTAGCATTGCATGGTTCTGTCGAAGAGGTAAAATGCTACCCACAGTACAAAAAAAATTACGTATGTTCATGTCATCACCTAACCGCTCATCCCAAACATATATTTTGGAGGTAAAGTGGATTGGAAAACACTGACAGAAAATAAAAGCATAGTGTGCTTCTGCACACAAGGGGCATTTTTCATAGCAATTTCTTTGGTCGAAAGACCCGGGGTCGCATCCTTCTTCCTCATCCATTACAGTGGTACTCACTTGCTCTCCGACTCTGTACATGGGACGGTGAACTGTCACAGAAATAAATCTTCTCAATTTTACTCTTGGTTTATTAATTGTTGCCAGCAGTGGGTAGTCACAACATTAATGGTGTGTCTGGCGTGGCTTCCTTGGGACAGCATCATCCAACTCAAGAGAGCCTCATGATAGACTAAAATGCTGATGAAGATTTCTATGATTTCTAAAACCAAGAACTATAATACGACATAGTGGCATAGTCTTAGTAAATAAGTTTGTTTAAAGAAAATTGGAAACCTTCGAAAGCAAGCAAATTCTGGTCGCGGAAAGTGGCCGCAGGCCTAACCCAGAGTGACCGCTGAAAGGAGGGGAAATTTACATTGTTTATATGGGATGTTCTTTCCGTTCCCAAAAAAAAAACCAAAAAGGTTATATTGCATGTAGTGTCCCACCGGGAATCATACCCGGGACCGATTTCATCCAAGTCAAACGTGCTACCCAAAATGCCATCTGGAGCATCTATCTACATTGGCATCGAAAGCCCTCGAATGCTCCATTCTAGCGTCAATATTTTACTACATTAGTTTAAAAGTAGGATAAGTAGTTACAATAGTCATACTCGTTAGGCACGAGTTTTTCTCCGGTGCCGGCAATTCTTCAACACAGCTGGTGAGAGCAGAATTCCTTCTCCTCTACTCTCATATATCGTATGCATATCGTCTTCCCCCACGGCAGCTCTCATCTTTCCTCTCTTGCCCTCCAGGCACAAACAGAAACCTCCCCGTTCAACTCCCACCCTTCAAAGCCATGTCACTTCTCAATTCTGATATGTTACTAGGGAACCAAGAAAAAATGTTTTTCTTGTAATGGTGCTAATTTTTAGGAAAAAAGAATCGGATAAACTATGAAAGAAGGAAAGGGATTTTATTTAAAACATTGTAACAAAGCAATATTACAATTGATGGCCACTTGCAGGTACGTACTTGCATCCTTCGTTAAGTTTTAACCCAAAAATTTTGTTGTTCCAGTCAATTCGCATTAATTATTTCCCCAAATGCTGAACTTTACGATAAATTCACTTTTTCAGAAACATTGAAAGTAAGAATAAATTAACCTTAACAGAAGTTATGAGAACTTTACAATAATTAACAAACATCTATTGGTGTAAAAACCTTATTTCTCAATCTCACTGTACATAAAAAGCAATAACTTAAAAAAATTAATCTATTAATCTTGTCTGTTCAAACTTATTAGTACCGTGTTTAGTGACTAAGTCTTCTACACGCTTTAAAGTCATTAAATCGTCCACTGAGGCGTTTTTAGCTAGATACAAAGAATTAAGAACCCCTAATGCTTGCGAGAGGGACTCGCTACTAGGGATTTTTAACAAATCTTCTTCTATACTCTCAATATCCGATGATTCGCTGCTGTCATTCTTTTGCTGCTCTATTAATTGATCGTCTGTCAGCAAACCACAAACAGTAGTTTCCACGTCTACCGCTACGAAATCATCAAAGGAGCAGTTTATGTCCAATATGCTGGACACAGCATATTGGGCATAAACTCTTCAAATCTTTAGCTTTCGGGCACAAACTCAGTATTACTCTCCATCACCGAACTGTCACACTAGAAAATCAGTTATTAGAAAGCTCTCCTGAACTGACTCACGTCTAATGATCGACTGATGAAGAGCAATGACCATTATCTGGAAGGGCACCCCTAATTCATATCAAATTAAAGGTGCCCTTTTTCAAGATATTTTTCATTCAAACGCTTCATAACTGACTGTTAATGACTGTGGCGTGAGGGAGAGGTTACCCTGGAAGTCCAAAACAGCTCTGCTTTTATCTTTTATATCTCCCCCCATTAGTAAATTTGTTGCCAAGTTTCGAATGAAAACAAATCCCACAGGTGGATGACAATAAAATGGAAACACGATTCAATCTGCTGACTTGAGAGATCATCACTGAAAAGAAACAAGATTTAAGGCGATAAGTTATAGTAGACGTGAGGAAATGAGGGGATACTGAAACTCGTGAGACGTCTTCGATTACGAGATATGCTACCTGCAAGATATATATAGAACCGTGGCACTCGTTATAACAATACCTCAGAATTTGATCCCTTGTTATAATGGACGTAACTCCCTATCCTTTCTGCTGTGGGACAGACAACGTCCAAAGAATCACTCGCTATAACGCAACTCTCGTTATATACCATACTCGTTATAACGGACTTCTACTGTAATTTGAAACCATGTTCCTTGCTTTGCAGTGGTATAAGCCATTTGACTTGTGATTTTATTTTCAGTAATAATTTCCTAGTGACTAAATGGTGAATTTTTGTAGATAATTTGTAGATGATTTGTCAGATACTTAATGTTTCTTTTTTATCTTCTTTTCAATAGGGGGAGACGTTCAAAGTGTATTGCAAAGTGTTGATAATCAGCAGTATGGACATGCTTGTACAAAGTACTTTGAATTAATCCATGGTGAAGGGCCGGAATCAATTATCTGCCATCCAAATCAGTTCTTTGAGGATAGTCATCGTCTGAGAACAGGAAAGGACAAAAAAGAAACAACAAAAACAAAAAAAGAGAAACCAACCCAGGTTTCCATTAAAGAAATCAATGGTAAGTTTTCCCCTCTCATTTTATTATCTGTTTCAAAAATCCTACTCTTTAATTTAATGTAAGTGGTTATTGCAGAGCTATCACAGTTTTAATGGTGATGTTAATAATAAGCATCCACTTAACAATAAGGCTTACTATCCCAAAAACCACAAATTTAAAATATTTTTTCTCAAGTTAGTTATCTAAATTAATATCAAATTTATATTACCATTTAATGTTTACATTCGTTTACTTTCTTAGTTAATAATTAGAAGTGTATCATTTAATTCTTACTAAAATATCCTATTGTCAGAGAAATATGGAATTAACGCAAATTTGTTATTTGATATTAAGAAAATTATTTTCTGCAGCTACTTTCTTTAGCTATTCGTTATTAATTCTTTGTACTTGTATTTAGCATTTTTACAGGGTCTTACTAGTTTAATTCTATTTTCCTGCTAACTATACTTTTTCAAAGGAAAATTTATTGAAAATTTGCTCTAGATAAATGTACTTACTTACTTAATGTTAGTGTTAACTTTTTTAACCAGGAAAACCTGCATAAGCTGGAAAATTCAGAAAACTTTTTCAAAATTTCTAGAGTTTTCTATATAGTACACCAGAGGATGTTACACAGTAACGAAATCTAGGTTGTTGTTATTAATAAATTCTGTAAAATTTACTTGATCCCTTGGGCTTCCTTGTTGCCCTAGACAGGTTTTACTGTATAATATACATTCTTACTGTGCTTAATTACCATAGCTACCTGTAAACTATTTTCTTTGATCTCTGTAATTTATCATGTATCTTATAGTATCTTTTGTGAAAATCTTCTATATTGTTGTTCCATGTGATTTTCTTCAATCATTTGACAGCTTTGCAATCATCCATAATCTTTCTCCTCTGTCCCTTCTGTTTTTATTTCAATTTACTCTGTATTTTGTGATATGGTATGAAGGTTTTTCTCTGACTATCATTCTGTGATTTCAAAAACTGTGATGTTCCTGATGTTTACTGTAATTTTGTTCTAAACTTTTATATGCAATTCTGTTTCCTTGAGTAAATAGATTATTGATTACTCAAATCGATTTTTCTCTATTTTAGTTGCAGAGCAGATGGAAATTGACTCTATAAAAGGGTTAGAAATAGAGGCAGAGGCGTTTGAAGATTGGGATGGGAATGAGTAAAATGAAAAAATGTATATATATTTGTGTAAAAACTATATTTCTATTTAAAATATATTTTTGTTTTCATATAAATGGGATGCTGTACTATTTTTATTTAAATACTTATGTATAATAAATAAAAGAGTACTACACTCTGTCTTTAGTTTCTTTCCAAAATCAAGCAAACTGCTTATATATTTTGTATTTAAATGTCATATTTATAACTTTTGTACACGAACAAAAAAATATCCTGTTTACAATATCCTTGATATTTTTTTTTCCTTTGAGGAATAAAATGTTATTTACAGACATTTTTGTATTTCTTATAATGTTATAAATAGATAAACTGCCTTGGCTGGTCTTTATTAATATTTGTGAGTATTGAATGTATCCATTTTCAGTATATGTAGTTCGCACAGAAAGTAAGTTCTGTTTGATAATTAAAAGAACACAGAAAAACTATTTATTGTAAGTAAACTGCTAACCGAAAGATTCAAAAATGATTACGAGCTCAAAGTACATAACACCTGGTTGACTACACAGGCGGCCATGATGTATAAGGAAGGCATGCAAAAATTTGTGCCACACTATGACAAATGCTTACAAAATTATGAGAGCTATGTAGAAGTTTAAGGTTTGCAGTTTTTTGCAATAATTAGTTTTTCTTTATCTGTACTCTTTTTTATTATAAAATGGAATTTACTTTCTGGTCATATTAATTCAATGACTTTAAAAACAATGGCAAAAAGTATAGTTGACAAATGTATCAACTTTTGTGTTGAAATTACGTGCAATTAGAAGTACATATTATTATTTGTTACTTAAAATTGAATAGCATGAAATGCAGGCAAGAAATTTTTCTTTTTGAAATGAAATCTACAAAATGTCAATTCGATCTATGGATGAGTTCACAAATCACTGCATTTTTCATACTTAAAAAATAACATTCCAGTGTTAAAAGGGTATATAATTTTAAATGCAGGATAAATTTAAGATGCATTGCAAATTCGGAAAGTAGTCAAAGAATTCTGTTTTAAAAAATCCCTAAAATTGGGGAATAATATTATCATAACGTCATTTGAGAATAATCTCTAATCTAATATCTATTATAATACCTTCTCAAGGTCAAAAGAAATTGTTTCATAAACCAATAAAACCATGCGCCACTGGCGGATTGCAGGGTTTAAATGTAAATTGAAAAAATTGAATATTGCCATTTGAGAAATTGCCTCATAAATGGATTATTGGAAAATACATAAGAAATTAATTTTTATAATAAGAAATGAGTATTTCTTATTATATAAAAAATCAAGAAAACAAATGATTGAAAATAATATGTATCAACAAACTAAAACAGAGAAAGAAGAAAAGTTGAAATCAGTGTATAAGCTGAATCAAGCGTCAGTCAAGACGAAGGGTTTCATGGATACTGGATATCCATACAACCATTCTCAAGGGGCCTCATTCTTAAAAAGGCTACTTCCTCATTTTACTGATGGTAAACAATGTGTCTGTAGAAAATTTTGTTACATCAAACTTCATAAATAAAAAAAAGGTACTTATCAAACGGGCAATGTTAGCAAAGAATAGGGTCATGTGAAAATTTTTCATCTAGGTTAGATGGAAGACAATAGGCTATTTAAAGTTTCCAGAAATAAGAGGATCATTAGAAGATACAGTGTAGGACAACCAAGAAGGCAATGGAAATACAACCTCTATCCTGAGTAAACTCTACAGATGGAATAGGCCTCACTAAGAAGGAGAAACTAGAACACTGAACCAACATCACTCTTTTCAGGTAATGTAGATTACATCAAAAGAAACAAAAAGCTGCGTTTCCATATGCAATGATTACTAGCATGTGGAACACACACAAAATCAACCATTTTTATTGCTAGCACTGGTAATTATTGTGCCAGTAAAAGTAGAAGATAGTTCAACTTTCTGGTGCCAGTTGACTTCCCCCACTGCATTTTCCCCTTGAATCTTCCAACTTGCCCTTATTATTCAATCATTAATTCTGTATGTCCAATCAAGTGCTGAAGCCATCACTTGGTGAAACTTCTTCTTAGAAATGGCGAGAGAAAAAATTAAAGAGTAAATTTTCACAAAAGACGATTTATTGGAGTAACTAGTTTCAACTCATAGCGTCATCATCAGGTTCTGAAATCAGAGTGAACCTAAAGAAAAATAATCTTCCCTTATAATTAATATTTATCGACATCAACACACATACAAAGCATCTCAGTTGAAGCCATGCCAATTAAAAATTCTTGAAATGTGTGGAAATGAAATCTGGCACCACCAATACTGGTGGTGCCATCATTGCATTTGGAAACTCAGCTTAAGTTTGAATCTTGTTTCTGAATTTTTAACATGGTTTTTTACATGTCAGGAGTTGCACGAGACAAGAAGTCATATTTTTTCTACTATAACTACATGGAGTGAAATAAGAAAAATAAATGAAGAAAACAAATGATTGAAAATAATATGTATCAACATAAGAAATAATCAACAAGAAATATAATCAACATGAATTTTTGCACAGTTATTTCCACCCATTTATTCATAGAGTGAATCAAATAGTTTTGTCACTTGAAGATACTTATACACTTGCATTTTTGGTAAATAGTGACTATGAAGAAAGTCTAGACTTTTACATCCCAAGCCAGGGAGATTAATGGCAACTTGATTGAATGAGTAAATATGTTACCTGTTGTATCCTTGCACAGATAACAACAAAACTATAACTGTTTTAAACCTTGTGGATTTATTGCTCTATTAATTTTGTTATAACATTAATAACTCATAATTATTCACAGAGCACACAACAGCTTCAATTGCATTGGGTTAGTCTCATTCTCTAACAACCGAACAGAAAAATAAATAGAATTTAACAATAACATTAAATAAACAAATAGCAATGAGTCTCTCTATATAACATTCCTCCCTCCTTAAATATTCTTCTTCTCCTCTATCTCGAAATCACGACATGGCATTCCTCGATCAGTCTTTTTGGGGCCATGCCTTTGTTTAGACGCTCGGATCTTCTTGCTGGAAGAACTAATTCTGTTTGGTCCACATGTGGAGACCTAGACAATTGTGTAGTAGGTGATCCTATTTGAGGTGAGATATCCTGGTTGGTAGGTTTGGCTGGCAGGACTGGATCATGGAGGATTTCTGGAGGCAATGGAGAAACTGTAGTTTTAGGTTCATTGAAACATTCAGGACTCCTGGAGATTAACTGGTCTATGTGACGTTTCCAAAGTTTGTCCCCAACTTTTACTTGATATGTTAACGGTGCAATGTGGTATCAAATTGTGCCAGCAGCCCACTTGCATTGCTGTGAGCGATAATCACGAGCCCAAACGGTGTTTCCAGTGTGAAAACCACGGACTCGTTTTTCTGGATTGGCTTGTTTCTCTTGGGACTTCTCTACATTTTTTTCTGGTCTAAGAAAAACTGCATCTAATGGAAGTCGTACTTGATGCCCAATTAGCAGGTTGGCTGGTGTAAAGCCAGTGGTAGTGTGTGCTGTATTCCGGTAAGTAAGCAAGAATCGGTACACTCGTCTCTGCAATCGATCAAGGCCAATATCCTGTTTTCCTAGTACCGACTTCAGTGTCCTCACGAAGCGCTCTGCCTCTCCGTTTGAACGAGGGTGGTATGGGGAAGTACAAACGTGTTGAATTTGAAACTTAGAACAAAAACGTTTGAATTCTGTCGATGTGAATTGCGGCCCATTGTCAGAGACCAGCTGTTCTGGTACTCCAAAGCGTGCAATTACACTCGAAATTGCATTAATTGTAGCCTGACTAGTTGCATTCTTCATGGGGAATACCTCTGGCCACTTTGTCCTGGCATCCACGATGACTAACCAGTGGAAGCCATGCAAAGGTCCAGCAAAATCAATATGTAATCGGTTCCATGCTTTTGCTGGAAACTCCCATGGGTGGACAGGAGCTTTAGCAGCTTCTGATCGTTGATCTTGGCAATGCAGGCACTTACGGACAGTTTCCTCAATTTCTCCATCCATCTTTGGCCACCAGACTCTTGTACGGGCCAAATTTTTCATTTTGGTCATACCGGGATGTCCTTCGTGCAATTCCCATAGCACCGCTGATTGTAATTCTTTTGGGATGACCATCTTAGAGCCCCAAAAAATACAGCCATTCTCGATAGCTAGCTCACTTTCACGCTTATGAAATGGTTCCAACTTTTTCTCAATTGGATTTGGCCAATTGGAATTCATAGCGCGAAGAACTTGACTCAACAACTTGTCCCTTCGTGTAGCGACTGCAACCTTTCTTGCAGAGAATTCTGTAATTTGGTCTTCGTCTATATCGAACACATCCTCGTCCATGTTTTGTTCGATGGGCAGTCGCGACAGACCATCGGCATTTGCGTGTTTTGCAGTTGGCTTGAAATGGAGGTTGTAGGAGTACCCCATCAAGGTCAAAGCCCAACGCTTTAGCCTTGCAGATGTACGGTCCGGAATAGGTTTATCGGCAGCAAACAGCGCTAATAGTGGCTTATGGTCCGTGTACAGTTCGAAAGTTCGTCCATACAAATACTGTCGAAATTTGGTGACTCCAAAAATGATTGAATACGCCTCACGTTCTACTTGAGCGTAGTTTCGACGGGCAGATGAAAGAGTTTGTGAAGCATAAGCTATTGGCTTCTCAGTTCCATCAGGTAAGATATGGAACAAAGTTGCACCTACCCCATAAGCAGATGCATCTGTAGCCAAACCCAAGAGAAGATCCGGATTGTAATGGCACAGAACTGGTGGTTTGGCCATGACTTCTTTCAGCTTCGCGAAAGCCTTTTTCTGGCTGACAGACCACTTCCATTTCACTTCCTTAGCCAATAGCTCATAAAGTGGTGCGCATATGGTTGCCATATTTTTTACGAATTTTCCATAGTAATTGATAAAGCCCAAAAATGAACGAAGCTCATTGACATTCTTTGGCTCTGGTGCATTTTGAATCGCCGAGACCTTGTCCTCGGTAGCGTGAAGCCCATGTTTGTCAATGACATGTCCCAAATATTTAACAGAGCTTGCGCCAAAGACGCACTTGTTTAGACCCAATCGAATTCCATATTCTCGGAAACGTTGAAATACGGACCGGAGGCGGCTGTTAAGCTCTTCTCTAGTTTTTGCAGCAACGAGCACGTCGTCCAAAAATCGACTAACTCCGGATAGTCCTCGCAGTACCATGTCAATTGTTCGTTGAAAGATAGCAGTAGCGGAGGCAATGCCAAAGGGTAGACGCTTGTATCGGTACAGTCCATTTTTGGTATTGATGACCAGTCGTTTCTGTGCCTCTTCGTCCAACTCAATTTGATGGTAAGCTTCGGCGAGGTCCAACGTAGCAAAATATTTAGCCTCTCCTATCGAAGCAAAAATGTCCTCTACTCTGGGCAGTGGATACTGATCCACTATCAGTGCCTTGTTCACCGAGACCTTGAAATCTCCGCAAATTCGGATAGCCCCTGATCCACGCTTTGCTACGACCACGATTGGAGAAGCAAATTCGGATATATCATCCGATATCTTTTCCAGAATGTGACGTTTCTCCAAGCGATCCAATTCCATTGAGACCTTTTCTTCCAACGCAAAAGGCACTTTCCTGGCCGGCCAAAACTTCTTAAAAGTTTTCTCATCCGAAAATGTCAGGCTTGCCTCGACTCCCTTTATTTTTCCCAACGATCCGTCAAAGAGATCGTTGAACTCGTTCACCAACGATTTAACTTTCATATCCAATCCAGTGTCTTTCCCTCCAATCATTTTCTTCTCATGTTGTCTCCCTACGGAAAGCTCTTCCGTGCTCAGGGGTTTGACTTTCACATCCACTTTGTCAACAGACGTCACCTTGCGACAGCATTTACGTAACTCGATTTCCATTGAGTCAATCCATTTTCGCCCCAATAGAGAAGCTTGATCTGCGTCGTTGAGCACATAAAACGGCATTTTCAAAAATTGTTTTCCCCGGTACTCGACATCGCAGTCACCAACGCCCAAAATGTCCAATTTGTGGTTGGAGTACGAACGAAATTTCATCTTTGCCGATTTCAACTTTGGTGCCCCTATCTTTTCCCATGTGGCCTTGCTTAAGATTGTCTCACGACTGCCAGTGTCTAGTTGCAAAAGTAACTTTTTCGCATTGATTTTCACAGTGACGCAATATTTCGGCGCAGAGTTTTCTCTGACCAAGTTGTGGATTTCCATTATATCCACTGCATCCTCCTCTCCGTCGCTTTTTCCCGAAGAGTCGCTGGAATCTTGGTCAATTTTCGCTGCGCTAACTCTTTTTCCATTCCAATGTTTTGACGATGTGTTCTGCTTTCGGTTTTTGCTAGATTTACATATTGTGGCTATGTGACCCTTCGCGCCACATTGAAAACATGTTGCCGCCTTGAAACGACACTCACCCTGATGGCCCTTTCCGCAGTGTTTGCACTCTTGACGTTTACTATCCTTTCCTCTTACCAATTTCGTATTGAAAATATTATCTCCCACTGCTCTTACGTTAGCGCTGGCGCTTTGCGTGAATTCATTGGCCATTTGACGAGATGAGAGAAAATGCTTTGCGAACTTCACCATATTGTTCACCGACAGGCTCTCCTGCTGCAATAGGTAGCTTTGTACATCTCTGTCGCCAAAAGCAAACACAAACTGGTCCCGGATACGGCAATCCTCGGGGTGCGCAGCGTCTTCCGCAAAATTACAGGTCAGCGCCATGCGTTTAAGTGTCGCTAAAAAGTCTTCCGGAGATTCTTCCGGCAATTTATGGCGATGAAAAAAATTAAAGCGCTCCCCCATCACCGCTGGTGCTGGATTTATCAAATTATTGACCGCTGTGGCAATTTCCTTGAATGTATGATTTTCCGCCGCTGTTCCCATATCGTCGAGGTACCTATTCAGTAAAACTGTGCCCATACCATGCCGTAAAGTAGCCTTACGCCTTGCCGCATTTTCTGCATTATCCGGGATATTTGCCCTTGCAAAATAGTCCTCCACCCGCACCAGGAAACGATCCCACGTTTCCAGGGTGGAATTGAATTCCGGCTCTTTAGGCATTCCGTTTTAAGGATAACAGATTTTTTTTTTCAAAATGGCGGTCCTTTATTCCGATTGTTGTTGCGTCAGGCTTTCTGGTTCTTCTAGTTTTGGTTTTACCTCGTCGCCAATTTGTTGTATCCTTGCACAGATAACAACAAAACTATAACTGTTTTAAACCTTGTGGATTTATTGCTCTATTAATTTTGTTATAACATTAATAACTCATAATTATTCACAGAGCACACAACAGCTTCAATTGCATTGGGTTAGTCTCATTCTCTAACAACCGAACAGAAAAATAAATAGAATTTAACAATAACATTAAATAAACAAATAGCAACGAGTCTCTCTATATAACAACCGGGTTGAAAACAGAAAAAAATGATGCTATAGGGAGATCTAAATTTATGTACTTAAACTTTTTGATGAATCTGTATCTAATAAGGAAAAAAGCATAAGTATATATCTTAGCATTATTTCCAAAGCCAAATATGAATTATTTTAAGGATCGCGTTAGCACAACACGATACAGGAAGGGATGTGAGTGAATTCTCCCTCCTCAGGTTTTCTCAATCATAATTACAATTGTTTCTTTGTATCGATATTAATATTAGTAGATTTTAATTTTTATTGCAAATGAAATTATACAATTAGTTTTTTAATTCGATTATTAAGCTTTAAAATGAACGATGAGCAAAATTTTCCGGAAAATATGAGCTACTCGGCCGCAGGGATTTGCGAAAGAGCCACATGCGGGCGGCGGGGGCCTTGGTCACCTGTGTTGTAATAATCCGTATTTTTTAAGTAAGAATATTCCTATCGAATAAAGTTTAAGAAAGAATATTCCTATCTCATATAAGTAATGCAATTCTATAGTTATAATTTATTAATACTCAAAGAAAAGATCACTACTGTTCGATACTTAACGAACTATCCGATTCGAACCATCCGAAATTCCCCCCGTAGACATGCGCATCTACTTCGTCATGCTTTTAGTAGGGTTAGAAGGGTGGGGGGAGACCAAAATTAGACCCTGGATGGTTTGATGGATAGTGTATTACGGTAGTCAGCATATCTTTTGTTGGGCCGGAGTATATGATAATGGATCAATTTTCTGACTCCTAATTCTGTGTATTGTTTTCTGGAAGTGGAAATTATACCCTTTGTAGCGATATTTTACCATGTTTGCCGCATTAGGGATCCATCATTTTCCGACAACAAATGGAGAACAGCTTTGCCACGCCCGTAATCTCTCTCGTATGTACAACCCCCGAATACTTGCCGCTTTATATGTAATCGATTTGTTGATTATTATGATATCTTATGGTTACTCTCCCTTCAGTTGTCATCACACAAATTTCCTTTCATTCTATTGCATTAGACAATCTTTAGTTATGAAAAAGGTGCATTTTAAGAAATTAATCCTACGTAACGCTGAATTTCGTGATTACACTTATGAATTCCATGAAATTTTGCTCATTTAATAAATAAGAAGGAATTGAAAGACATTTGAGATGCCGTTCATGTATCACTTGATAAAGCTTATACATACATGTGTGTTTTCTTTCATCACATTTATGTTGTTTTGTTACTCTAAAAACTTATAATTAATTCTTAAAATTTCGTATTTAAAGGGCTCATTCGTCTTACTGTTGGAAAGGATTATTGCGATGAGGGGGGAATTGGTGATGGCAATTTCTGATCATTATAGTTATAGATTTTAATTAATTTTATATTCCAAAGAGTAATTTTAAAAATTAATTAACTTAATTCGTTTTTAAGACCTTAGAGGCTTCGTAATGAACCCACTAACATCAATAAAATTTCGCTCTTACTACTCAAATTTAATAAGTCTATCAATTATCTGTTTATTTATATTTTGTTGATTAGTATTTGTGACCATATTCATAAATCTTTGGTGGATATGAATTTTTTGGTATATCTTTTCTAATTTCCATACTTACTGTTAATTTCCTTAATATGCCCTATCTTAAATGCTATGCAGAAAAGAAATGTTTGAATTAAGTAAATATTCCTTGTTTTTATATTAGACTGTCTGTAATGATTCTGCTTCGCAAATTTTCTTTATGGTTTTTCTCTCTAGGTGTTCTTTGCCCCCAAAGTATACCTTCTACTGAAGATGAGGGAGTGGATGAAGAAAATAATCGGAGTCGATTAGATGGTAAGCTTTCAGTGCTGCAGAGTATGCCATTCCTTTTCTATCTATAAGTTTTTATCATTGGTTTTGTATAATTGTTCTCTAATTATGCTTACAAGAAAGGTATCTACAAACTGCTGAAAATAACATGGTAAATAATTTGCGGACATGTAAATTAAGTACATTATTCTAGCTTCATAAGTTTATATTTGATTTATTAATCGAAATATCGAAATTTTAAGAAGGTTTTAAGTTTTCTCTGCAATTTTTGTGGTTATATTACGTGTAATGTTTCCATGCCGTTGTTGAAATTTTGTATTTTTTGGCTTGTTTGTCAAAAAAATAATCACTCGGAAAGGAAATCCCAGGTAAATGAATAAGTAAATCTTGAATATAGCAATTGTTGTAATATTATAGAAAGGAGGAGTTTCAAATATCTTGAATATTTAAAATATTGTGGTGTCATTGTGTGAATAATAGAATTTAACCAGTTGCTGTGGTACATTTCAGATCCTAAACTACAAATAAGCAAGAGAATAATTCAGATATCAGTGAAACGTGACCCTGATGGCAGCCTTGGTTTTACTCTTTGTGGTGGTACGCATCCTGAAAATTCTGCCTTGGGGAGATCTCTCTATGTCTCACATATTCGTAGGGGAGGACCAGTCCACAGGTGAAACAGAAAATTATCATTCTAGATGTATACAAATGTAAGCTCCTGAATAGCCAAGATATAAGATCAACTTTGATGGAACACCCTTAGATTAATTACCTATAGTGGCCATCATGACTGAGAATTGCAAAAAAATTGCCTATCTACCTGAATTAACTGGTTGCAGATGTTAAGTCACCTAAAAGATTAAAATGATATAGAAGTTGAAATTCTGATCATGTGTCTACCATTAATGTTAACATGTTATAGGCTATTGCATAATGGATTTAAAAAATATATATATGAGCTATGATCTATACCATTAATGTGTTTTTGTATGTTTAGTAGAGTTTTTCAATCATCAAAAGATAGCTAAATGTCATCTGATTTTGACCTTTTGGCTCTCATTATATAACCTTAATTATAGTTTTCAAATCCACCAGTAATTTTACTCCTTGATTCTCCTTTCCCTTATCCCTATTTTATGTTTATTCTTTTCTCCACCTTTAACCTTGTTTCAGTTGCTTAAAGTGATTTACCAACTTTTCAATTCCCTTTAGGATCTTGTGTATAGTCTATTTGTTATCTTGAGCCCAGTTTTGTGGTCTAAAGCTCAGAAAAGCGGTTTTTGCATGGCTTTTAGTTATTGCTGCCACTCCTATTTTCTTATATATTATTCAGTTATACCGATATTCTGGTACAGAGTGTTGGCTACAGAATCGGAAATGGATTATTTCTGATTTTTATTTATCTTCCTGACTTTCTTTTGTAATTAAATGGAAGCATGTTTCTTATGTAAACATGTTCAATGCAAATATTATGGCTGCAGTTTATATTGTGAGTATGGACTGCTTAGATTGAGATGCAGTTCATCACATTAATATTGCAGCTACAGCTTCCCCACTCATTCTTCGCTTTTCACCTAGTAATTCCTTACTTTTCGTGGGTTTGACTGTCGTATATAACCAAGTACTGATGTCTGAAATGTGTTTTATCTCTTTCCATTTTCAACACTAGCCTTGCTCTCTTATTGGTTTTCGTATCTCATCTCTTCAAACTCTGGTTATAATTAAAGAATGCTTCCTGAAGGTAAACAAGGCTTCAATCTGGACGTGGCCAGTAGTAGGTTTTCTATATTTCTATCTTAAGGTTTGAAGAATAAAAATAGTTATTATCTAATTAATCACCAGTAGTTAACCAAAATTGGTTGCATTGTATAATTGAAATACATAAATAAAACTAATTCAGCTTTTGAAAAATTTATTTGGCCCTTTCCTTATGGAAATTATTCGTTAGTTGTAAGTGTAGTTGAAATAAACTTAAATTTTGGTTGAATTTGCAATGATGGTTTTGTGTTTCAGAGAAGGCTCAATTAGACCAGGAGATCGCCTTCTAGCTGTTGATGGTCATTCCTTAGAGGAGTCATCCCTTACAGATGCACAATTACTTCTGCAGCAGCATTGCCATTGTGAAAAATGGAAAGATGGAGAAGACGGTGTTGATTGCAATCAAGGAACTCGTGTATGTTTTCTGAAAATTATAGAAAAAATTGTTATCTACAATGCTGTTGGAAAATAATAAAATATGAGTATTAAAAGTGGCATTCAAGTCGAGTTAAAAAGGGGAATAAACTTACCAGATATTTTATTGCTGCCCCAAGATAAAAAAAAATATTGATGCAACTCTGCCCACAGTTAAAACTTTCTCACTTGTGGCATAAGCTATAAAGAGCAGGATAATTTTTTATTATTAGATACCCGAAAGAATTATGTATATTGGAAATTAATCTTAAATGTTTGCATTGCGAAAGGATTAATTTGTTGTATCATTAATTTAGAAAATTAGTAATTAGAATATATTATCTGGATATTTAATTGTTTTCTGATTTTTTTAACTTATAGGCCTGTTGCGTTGGAGATTGTTACACATTGCTGGTTATAGAATATGATGTTGTGGAAAGGAAAGGATTATCTGAACTACGTAGACCATTGCTGGTTGAACTGCAGTTGGATCACCCTGATGAAGAGCTAGGATTATCTCTTGCCATGTTACCCGAAGACTCAGCATTTTTACCTCAGAAAAGATCAGCTGCTCTAATAGAAGCTGTTCGTCCAGCTAGCATAGCAGAAAGGTCTGTTATACCTTTGTTTTCTAAATTGCCCTCTAAGAATTCATTTCCAAAAATAATTAACTCCATATCCAGTAACTTTTTTGTCAGGAATAGATTGAGGTGCATTCAAGTTCTAAGGTGTCTGATTTTTCCTCATATCTAGAAGCAGATAGAATCATGTGGCTTGGTTTAAGGTATGCATGTACTTGTATGTATATTATGCATGTATTATGTGCATACTTGTTGTGTATTTATAGATGAAAATTCAGTTTATGGCTCTCTATAAGTTGCGGCAAGAGTGAGGAGCGTTTTTGTTACTAGAAATTGCAATGTTCTCATCATTTGTTTTCTCCGTTTTCGTGGTGTGACACCCGTTGAAATCTATTGCCAGTTAAGTGAAATATCTAGTGATGTTGTCAATGAATGTGAATAGTGTAGGTTTGTTGGTGAGGCAGATCATAGAAGGGCAAATGTCTTGTGAGAACAAGCTGAAACAATATTGGTTTTGCACAAGTCTATCGAACAACATGGCTAAGCAAGTGGAGGCATCTGCTTTGGAGTATCACTGATTGAGTGTAAATGGAATTGCCTCCAAAGTTGACACTTCCGTGGGATCTACACACACAATCCTGCATGATGACTATCCTTGACTTGGTCTGTGAAGTGGTTCCTCATGCTCCCTACTCATCTGACCTGTCTCCTAGAAATGTTTTGGCTTTTTCCAATTATGAAGGACACTTTGTGTAGTTGTACATTCTCTATTTGTGCTGCTATTGCATCAGCAACTTTCCTATGGTCAAAACAGACTCTTAACAAACCATTCCCGGCAGTCATGGAAATGGCAATTAAATTTTTTGTTTGACTATTTTGTGAAAAAAAAATCTTTCGCTAATAACTCCTAAACAATCAGTGATACAAAAATATGTTTAATGCAAAAGTTATAGCAAATTACATTTTCTAAAACTTTTATAAACAATAGTATATACCTAAATATCATATTCATGGAGATATTTTGTAGAAATGGAAATTTTCTTCGAAGAATAAAGCTCAACTTCCGGTTAACCGATTTACTCCAAAAACTAATCAACTCCTACAACACCCACAACAGTGCTATATATGCAGTTTGGTATTGATACGACTAATAGTAGACTAATAGAGTTTTTACGTTAGAGCACCCAGAAGCACACTCACACATGCAAACACACACAGACACAGACATCATTCGGAAAATGGTCAAAACGTGTTTTAGGAACCCCAAAACGCGTATTTCCGTTGAAATCTTGAAGTTGATTTTATTCATGAAAACGGTACTTTCTCTGTACTGCGTAAATGGAGAAAGTAAAAATTGGAGACCTTAGAACTTGAATGTACATCTTCAGTTTTGGCTCTCCAAACTAGTTGAGATCTAATTTATTCTGCACATCCAAATCTAAAATTCACGGTGATTTATCTAATGGATGGTAATATTACTTGTTAGTGCTATAATTACTCAGTTTAATGTTAATATCCACAACATTTTCATAAGATCATGATAAAAGTTACTGTGTCTCAGTAAAGTAAAATTCCCATTGGTAAACATGACATATGTATTGCAGCCTATTTTGATTACTTTCTTTGAAGGTGTGGTGCTCTCCATGCAGGAGATATTCTTCTTTCAATTGGAAAGATTCATCATAAAGATGTGGACTGGAAAAGAGAAGGGAGTTTTGTCTCAAAAATGGACAGTATAACAGTAGATCAGTCTGTGATTATTCATATTGAGGTGTTACCACTTTCCCAGATGGACAGGCCCTCTCAGACCACAAACAGTGATTGTGAAAGCAATGGAAGTAGGCAAGGTAATAGGTTTATTTTCTCTTAATTTGATTATCTCTTACCACATCTTAGCATTGATAGTGACTATAAACCAATTTATCTTAACAGTCAGTGTAGACATTCCAATGAAGATTCATTTGGTAACTTTTTCACTTGAAAACTCTGATAGTGATTGTAAGAATGAATGAGATTCTGATAATGTAATGAGACTATCTTGTAGTAAAAAAAAAAATCTTGGAAAAGTGAAAAAAGAGCCTTGCAGTATGATAACTGTGTAATTCATTTAATGTTAATCTTTTGTTAGGTGCCTTTGATAGGCAAGTTCCAGTTGTTGATCTGCTTCATTCTGGGGATCCATATGGTGCTGATGTTGTCAGTCAGTCTCAGTGTGACATGAGCAGTAATAGTAGCAGTGGAAGTCTTGTTTGGAATACTAACGTATCCCAGAGATGGGCTCAGCCTCCTCCCCTTCTACCGCGAAAAGACTCTACTCTTAATCCAAGACAGCTAGTTGGTAAGATAACACTTCTGATTTATATTCCTAAAGTAGTTAGTAGCAATAGAAAACTTGTTGTAACTTAATTGATATTACATTGGACAATTTCAGTTGAAATAATGAGCTAGTATCTTTAATAATGATATTATTGGTATAATACTGTTGGTATATATTGGTATAATTGGTCTTTATTCTTTCATCTCTATGTCAACAGAGACAACATAGTACTGATAATGAATTCTTTTGCAAAGTCACCTCAACCCTTTCCTTATTTATGTCATTTTGTAAGCCTGTTTATATTGTATTACATTCTCTGCCTCTGTTCATGGGTTACTATATTTCTTTTATATTAAACTTTCGTTGACACCTTTTTTTAGTTTGAGATTTTGTAAGGTTTAAATAAACCTTTTTCCTCTAGACTATCATAAGATTTTTGTAGATTCAAGACCTTCAAATACCCTGTCTTTATTGTATTCTCATGAATCAAAAAGATAAATAAATTTTACTTTAAGACTGCTATTCCGTGTTTTTTGTTGATAAACTTATGTAAGTAAAATATGTAGAAAGTAAGAATGCTCAGAACAGAAAAATGCAGAATAAATTCTTCAAATGCCTTTGACAACAATATATCTTGCAATTGATAGATTTTAAAATTAATATGTTCAAGTGCCAATTAGTGGAATTTCAAACACATAGTTGAATAGAAGGGACACTAAGTTGCTTCCACAGAAGATTTATTACGACTGTCTTTTATTTCAACAGGCTCCAATGAATTTTGTACTCAATATACTTGCATTCATGATTTATTATTAATTCAGCCTTCAAAATTACTGTAGTTTGCTGAAATTACTTAAAATTGTTTGATGTCAATAACAAATTTCCTAATTTAAGGTTCTAAGATGATAGAATCAGTATTAAATATTGTTTTGGTTGTAATATAGAAAAACTTGCAGTATATAATTAATTTGCAATGAATGTTGCTGTAAAACAAATTTTTTTGTGGTTAATACATTTCTTCACATTTTAAAGCTCATGTATTGATTATTGATTATATGTCTTCATTTATATGTATACAGTAGAAAAATATTTAGGGATATGAACTTTAACCATGTTTTTATCTTGATCATCAAAATAACTATATGGGTGGGTTTTATACATACCATTTTTAATGAATTAAAGTATACTGCTAAACATAATAAATTTAATCTCAGATAATACTCTAATTTTTCATGCCTTCAGTTCTTCATTAATGGTGAGTACTTATGGTATTTCAAATTGCTGGTATCGTAATTCGAAAAAATGTCATACTTCTCAAAAGGTATTAATCTATATTTCCTCTTTACTAAATTTTTTTCTGTTGTTCCTCTGTTTTTGATGTGAACACATCTCATAAAATGGAATGCTAATTTGAAAAGCTGAGCATCTTGAAAATAGGGATGATATTAAAACACTGTGACATATAAGCTGCACATAGTACAGTGGAGTTGTGTCCATATACATCTAGAGTAAGAGTTTATAGATCTGTCTATATAAGCCATTTGTGAAAATCTTCAAGGTCTCACTGAATAATCAATACTCTACTTGATCAGTTGATTAAGTGTATAGCCGGTCAACTCCAAGAGTGATTATGAATTTAAATTTCAGAATTCAGAATTTCTACCCCAAGCATACCAAAGAATGAAATTTCCAGTTTTAAAATTAAACTCCTCTTATTTCATTGATAAGGCTGTAATAATTCCTGGGTGATCAACCCAATTATCTTTTCAAAAACCTTAAAGAAGATAAAAATCTAAGAATCGCTGAAATAATCTGTGTTATTCCTCTCTTAACATGGATGAATGTAATTCGGTCTCATTAAAATTTTTAGTTAATTTAAAAATATCTTTCTTCACTTCTTTACTATACAGCTGTTTTTATTGCATTTTTTAAAATAAATTTACCAATTTGAGGAATATTAAGTTTTGATGCTGCAGTTTTCAATAAAAATCCCATGAAATTGGTGTCAGTGCTATTAAGTATTATCAGATAACTTATGCCAGGGTTCTTAATCTTTTGTAATGTAAGTTACTCTTGCTTGTGCAAAATGTTAATGTTATTTGAATGCATAAAACCTAAGGAATTGTCGTAGAGTTGTATTTTTTAAATTTTGTAGTTATGGAATTGGTTGTGTTATGCTCATGCAGTCTTTGATTCTGTAATTTCTCTCCTTACCTTTTATTAAGGTTGTGATTCGTCTGATATTCATGATGTTACATGTGAAGAAATATCCAACCTGGAAGCCTTTCTGCAATCAACAAGTTTCAGGGATTCAAATGATTCTGAAAAAATGATCCTTTGGCAGAGCAAAAGCCCCATTCCATTCGATACATTTGACTTGGAATGTGCTAATGATAGGTAAATATCAAGAAATTCAATTTTTTTTGCAAGTAAATAAATGTATAAAATCAAATTTCAATATTGAATCATCATGTTAAAGAAAGATTTGTAAAAGTAGCATGTTGAAAAAAGTGTGGTTTTACATGAGATTTCAGTATGTGGCTCCAAAACCACTTTGATTTATGAAAACGTTACATGGATTTACGTGACCCTAAAGAAGAAATACTTGTATTATAGATTCATAAATTGAAGTGTGGTATATATTTGAAGAAAATTGAGCTAAACATAGTGACAATTTTTGCATAGAGATCAGGCCAAATAATTTCAGTAATAATACCTTTCTTAAAGGCTACTTTTTTGTGTTAGCTTATAAAATATATGTAGCAACATGTTTCTTTTAAAAATAAATGGGAATGAGAAGCCATCCAAGATAGTTGGCTGGTCTCTTCAAACCATTGAATCTTCCACCAATTTAATATCAAAAGAAATAAATTGCCCACCATACATACGCAGTGTAGTCCATAGTATGTACAGACATAGTTCATGGAAAAAATCTGTAAGTTTTTCTTTATCCTTTCATCATCTTCATTCTCTCTCTCCTCAGTTCTAAGCTCATCTCATCCATCTTATTGTTAGCCATACGTATGCTTCTCAATGTGTAGAATGTATGTTTCACTTTCAGTTTCTCTCTCCAACATCTGTGAATCATAATAAAAAAATAATTTTTGAATCACTGTATTCTAATATTTTAATAACTTCTCTAATGGAAACAGGAAGATCCCAGTCATATCCATTTCAATAGTTATTACTACTTACAAACACACAACCATTCCCTTACCAGAAAATTTCAATTAGCTGGGATTTGAACCAGGTTGGAGTACACTAGCACTCTAACCACTCTGCTACTGCAGCAATATTAGGTTTTACCAGTGGTAGTATTTTTTATTTTAGTTATGCATATATTATCTAAATGAATAAACCTGTATTATTCTTTCTAAAGAATGAGTTATAAATAAGGTGACCTTAATCACTAAATTTGCTAGCTCAGTATGGGTTTTGGGGTCGCTATTCTAAAATATGAAACACACATATATTTTTTACCCACATTCTGATTGTCTGACTTTTTACAACACTATCCATATAAATAAGAGCACAGAGGAGATAAGCCAACTCTGGGTGGAGTAAAGTTATGATTTATAAAGAGGTTACATATTGTGATGTTTTGAATGGCTGAGGACAGTGAAGTTGGTACCCAATGTTTGCCTTTAGTGAAAGAAGACCATCTGCTGGAGTCTGGGAGACAAGTTTTCCAGTTCTCCACATGATAAATAAATATGTATGAAAATTGTCTATGCTTTGGAAGAACTATTTGCCTTGGTTTAGCACTACCACAAATCAAGTCACCTTAGTAATAACTCTAGAATTTATTGTTTCTGTACGTATTTGCTATGCATGGAATGAAGTTGCTAGATTTAAGAATCATTGAATCAGTTCATAAAGCTATATATTCACATTTCTGTCTTTGGACTAATGGGAACTGATTCCCAAATTTTAGTTTGGCTTCGTCATTTCTGGTAAGCCACTGTCAAATTAAAGCGATTAAAGATTGATCTTTATAAAATCCAAAATAGAATTATAATGGCATATCATTCTTCCAGACTGAAGCCAATTCCTTGGTTTAGTCCAACCAATGAAAATCTTCAAGAAGGACCATCTTCTGTTGATGGTGGAGAGATTGAGTTGAGTAGGGGAAATGATAGCACTACTTTTCCACCATCGCCATTTGCAGGTATGCTTTTTCCTTAAGTTTATTTTCCATTTCAAAGAATCATTTTATTCCCAGAAGAATCAACTCTTTGATACTGAATATGAACTGTATGAATCAACACCAGTGATCAAAATACACATTTTGGTTTGAATGTACAAATTTTAAAATCTGCTTTCAGCAGAAGTATTTTCTTGTTGAAATAATGTATAGGATACAAGAAAAATCAGAAATTTTACAATAAGATGTATTTAGTAATCATAAGAATTGTATTCTTTTAAAAAGTCTTTATCAAATTTTATAACAGAAGACAACAATAATTTCTGTTTGCCATGATAGTGATGTTTCCACCAAGTTGCAGGGCATTATTTCCTCTTTAATAGTGGTTCAGTTAGGTAAAGTGCTGTTTCTTCTTCAACTACTGAGAGACCCCATCACCTTAAATAAACTATATGATTGGCTCAATTATAGAATACATTTTTAAATGAATATAAAGATTATTTCTAATTTATTTCATCTTATTATATGAATTTTGCAAGAGTTATTGCTCAGCATAATTTTATTTACCTCCATCCCCTTATATTTTTTGCCACTCTATCTCTTGTATAGCCTCTCTAAGGTTATATCTATTCACTAATTTTCTCAAACTGAAAGGCAATCGTAACCCAAACCTTAGCCACACCCATGGTATATTTAACACTTACCATCTGATGTAGGCTGGCAGTATAAAAGAGTTTGTTAAAGGTTTTTGTAGCTGTATCTCTTATATAATTCATTTTTCATATCTTTACTGAAAACAGATGGATTATAAAAGTTCATTCAAAAAGTATAATGCTGATCAGACCTACAGGAACAATCTTTATAATAATCTTAAAATTTTAAATATTCAGTGTGTTTTTATCTTTACTAGTTACCTTTAGTTACTACCAGTAAAATGTTGCTTGCATACTGCAAGCAGATCGACAACACTATTTTCATGTCGGCATCATATCGTGACGGCCCCTCAAAAGAAAAAATGGATTGAAATTTTTCTTAAAATTCACTGAAATTACATCGTCTGGCATCGAACCCGGGTCTTTACTGTTGAACTTACTATGCAGCACAATAGAACATCGCCATCTCTAACTATGTGGGAAAATTCAAGCAGAAATATTGGCTGCAACTGCCTCAAAAGACGTTCTCATTTTCACGAATTTAAATGGCTCTCTGGATTCGAATCAAGGACGATCTTGGAAATCTAAAAAATGTTTCTGAAAGTTATTTATAATCTCTATCTACATGCCGAATTTCAAGTTTCTATATTGTAGGGAAAGGGTTCAAAATAATTATTGAAAATCGTATCAGTTACTGATATTAGAGACGCCTGGTGTCGAACCCAGGACACATTGACAGCTGGGAAATCACAGTTTGATTTGTATACACTTAATCTTTCGTAGTGCAAAGTTTGAAGTCTTTATCGTGCCGGGAAGTACCTATAATTTGTTTCCGTTATCTCCGTAAGAAATGCATTGAGGAATTTAAATGGCCCTCTGGGATCGAACCAAGGACCATCAGCGAATATAAAAAAATTGATCCTGAAATTAATTATTGATCTCCAACTCCATGCCGAATTTCAAGTTTCCATGCCACCGCAAAAGGGCCCAAAAAAAATCTTAAAAATCGCCACAATGCAATTTAAACGGCCGATTTTTGCCCCGACCTAGCATCGAACCCAGGATATTTTCCGTAAAACTCATTTATGTTTTCGATAGATCATGTTCATATATATAGGCTCCTTGAGTTTTGATTCTCTACCTACCCGGAAAGTATTTTTTTTTAATTCCCGAAAATCAAAGCAATGCATTTAAACGGGAAAAATCGGGACTTTGGGGCCCTCTGGAATCGAACCCATGACACTGAGGTTCAAAATCGCAATTTTTCTGGAGGTTACACGTTATGGCCAATATGTCGTAAAAATTTCAAGCCATTGACGCTAGTGGTTTAGCCTGTGACTTTGTATCCTCTCTATATATATATATATATGAATATATGAATATATATATGATATATGAATGAATCCGGAGAAGCATCTATATATAATAGATAAAGCATGAAAAATTGTTATCTGCAACTTAAATTCCAGTGGCCACGGAAATTTTGTTGCTTGTATTTCTACTCTGAGGTGAAATGTACACAATTAATTTTTTTGTTGATACTGAGAAATATGTATGACTAATCATTTTGACACTGCTTAGTTGTAGGTATTTGGCTGTTGTCATTCTGCTGCATATAATATAAATTTGTAGAGAATATCTAGACCTTCTGAAAAAGAATTATTGATATTTACCTTAAGTAGTGATCCTTCTTTCAGGTATTCTATATTGTCATCAACATCATTTATATGTCAACACCAGTGATTCACTACTCTGCAATTGTTTGTGTATTTATTATGCCCACATTTTCTTCCTCCCCTTTGCCTTTACATCAGCTACTTTATTACCAACTCCTTTTTTGTCTATTATCTTAACTCACATAACTTAAGAAGAAGATTTTTTATACCATCTCCTTTAAATTACTATCTTATTTTATTCTGTTTAGTAATGTTTCAAAATATTTATCATTTTTAAAATTTTTAACTTTCTGTTTAGTATAGTATATATACAATTAAAAGTACTTTTTAAAATTAAAATGTACTCTTAATTTATTTTTTACTGTCCTCAGATGTAAAGGATGGGGTGATTCATGTGGTTCATGTTTCAAGGAATGGTGGTCCTCTTGGAATTACTCTTTCTGGAACTGAAGATCCATCTGAGCACATAACTATATCTGGACTTGTGGAAGGTGAAATATGTTTTCTCTGTCTCATTATTAATACATATGGAACCTTCAGCATTGACAAATCTGAAGTTGTCATATTTTTTTCTGGTTCCTGTGTATGAAATTTGTGTTATTATTTCTCATGAGATTCTTAATTATTGGTAGTCAAGAGTAACCTTGTTTAATTATGGGTTTTTGTCAGAATTGTGTGACAAAATCTCATTACTGAGAATGCTCCTAAACACCGTATTTTTCTAGTGTATAATAAACTTTGTGCAATCATCACAGGTTACATCTCTATCAAATCTTTTAAAACCCATGTCATATAGCTGCTAACTGAAAAGGCCTGTTTTAGCATTGCTGAATATCTAAGTGACAGTTTGTAATCCTATCATTCTTTTATTGCAACTTTTTAATCTAGATATGAGTATATAATGTTTCTTAAAAAACTTGTTTTATAAACTTCTTTCTATCCTCTCTATGTTCATTTTTTTCTCTTCCTTTTGTTTTACCATGATTTTTATTTATTATGTGATATTATATCAATGTATACCCATTTTTAATGTTTGACAATGCCTATACAGTGGAAGTCCGTTATAACGAGTACAGAATATAACGAGACTTGCATTATTGCGAGTGATTGTTTGACTGTCGTCTTTATTTCTGTTTGGTTCAGTTATTTCTGAATTATCAGTATAACAAGTGTCAAATTTCTATATTTGTTGTGCAGGAGGCAAGTCTCAGAATCAGCAATTGATTGCTTATGAAGCACGTGAATGAAAAATTTCTTGAGAAAGCAAGATATGAATTAGGGTTACGTTTCCCACATAATGGACATTGCTCTTTCATCAGTCGATCATGAAATGTGAGTCTGTGCAGCACTTTGGTCATGGTTTATGAATCACTGAAATTATATTTTTGATGCAAACATACATTTTTTACGCATTCTGAAGTATTTGCGAAAGGATTAAAAACCCTGCAGTTCCATTCTGCCGCAGTCGCTGCCCTTGGTTTCAAGAGGACAGGCATTTTGTATTAAAAATCGGCTATAACAAGCACATTTTATTACAAGTACTTTTCCAATTTTTATCAGTTCTCATTATAACAGACTTCTACTCTACTGTATTCTTGTCGTCTTTGGCTTAATAAATTTGATTTTGAGAACACTCACCTTTATTAACAGTGAAAACTCAATCAATAGGTGGTCCAGCCCGATGTACTTCTTCCCTTCAGGTTGGTGATAGGCTTCTTGCAGTTGGAGGGGAACCTGTTACTGGAAGGCCTCTCTCTGAAGCTGTTGCTCTCCTTCGTGCTGCTAGTGATCCTGTCCTCCTTCATGTTGCCAGGTCTCCTGATCTCTCTCAAGATCAGTCCTTCACCAGAAATCGAATGAACAATGGAAAAACTCCGTCTTGTGACCTTGAAATTGAAGGTGAATATCAAAATCTCTGTCTATTGGAACATGATGATTTTTTATGAGATACCTATTTGTTTGTCTTCATTTTCTAGAAACTGTAACTGAAGTATGATCTTTACTGATATTCTTGACATTAGCTCAAAAAGTTCTATGTAAAGATTGTGCTTAATGTATTACATCAATTATTTTTTCTACATTATGTATGAAAAAATCTCTGGGCTACAAAAACATTTACATCTCATGTTATCCATTTATTCTAGAGTCATTCATACCTAGGTTCTCCAATGCCATGGATGAAATAGGTGCAGAAACTGATGATGCAATTCACATTCCCACCATTGATGTTACCAATCCCCCTGGAACTATATGCTCTTGTCCTGCTGCCAATCGCCACTCTCCAGCATCTCACTGTACAAGTAACCACAATCATGTAAATACTGTGAGTATTCTAATGATTCCCATTTCAAATTAGGCATAGAATTCATCTGATAGAAGAAGGAATATATTCATTTATTATTCAGCTGTAAGTAACTTATTATGTTCTAACATCAATATTTCCAAAGTTCAATCAATGAAAATGACAAAAGAATCTTTTCTATTATAAAAGCAACTCTCTCTCTCTTTAATATTATAGGAGTTTGAATCAGAAATGCTCAAAGCTCTGCTAGGAATATTCTGTTCCATTTGGAGCACCTCCTGTTTTTAATTGTGGCTTCAGCGGAGAAATTTAGTTAGGATGATAGTGGCATTGAGACAAGTTGTCTTGTAAGGTTTTTCTTGTTCAAAGACTCATTAAAGAATTTTTTCTCTTAAATGTCGTTCTCATAATCACTGATATTTGTTATTACTGTAATTCATAAATCTTTTGTAGATGTTGAAACATTTTTTTTCGGATCAATGGGAATGAAAAGTGGTTGATCTGTCTGCATTTTCGTCTTTATTGTAAATTTTATAACAGAAATTGGTTCTTAACTTTATGAACTCTTCTTGTAATTTTCTTAAACTTTCTTCTCCATTCTCTTCTGGAATGTTTTTGTAAGATTGATTCATGAGTAGTCAAGCCAATTGCACAGTTGTTTTCACTTGTCTAATCTCTTTTTTGCTATAAGTTAAATCTTGTAGCTTGGTATATCCAAAGGTTTTTTTCCCTCTCTCTAAATGTCTCAGAAGAGTGTGCAAACATCATTTATGTCTTTATTCTACAAATTTTGTATTGGTACAGATGCTATTTTTTCAATTCCTTGTGACTCTTTTGCCTGCTAATCTTTCAATGTAACTTCAAATCTTACCCCTGAGAGTATGGCCTAATTTTGATTTTTCATCCACATCTTCTTCTATTGTTGTGCTGTTAATAGTATTGGGAATATTTATTTATTGCTTACAATCTGTTCAAGTGTGAATAACCTAATTTTAGTAGTATGAGTTCAGTTAACATAAAAGTGTTTTTGGTCCAAACATAGTAGCTTCTACTCCTCTGTAAACCGTAAATGATTGTTTTACTGATTAAAAAATTTGGTTTTAGATCATTCTTTTAAGATTATATCCCATACAAATGGAACCAAGTTCAATTTTTGTAAAATATTTTGGCTGAGATACTGAATATATATTTTTCATTTCTAGGGTCTGAATAGCTCATTGATATATGAGCTAAATCCCAAGTCTTCTCCCAATCTTAGTTCTAGCTTGATTGGGACTGTAGGTTGTTCAAGAAGGTGTCAAACTATAAAACCTGCCCACTCAGAGACTTTACATTTTACACTATACAAAGATGGTATTTATGAAGATTTTGGATTCAGTGTATCAGATGGTCTTTATGAGCGTGGAGTGTACATCAACCGCATCAGAAAGGGTGGCCCTGCTGATATTGCCTCTTTGAAACCTTATGATAGGATCATTCAAGTAAGTTATCTACTCTCTTTTCTGTAATTGTAAATCATCGTACAAATTTTAATAAATGAAGTGGTCTGGGTGAAATTTCTGTAAAAAGTTATCTAGTTAAATATTTTTAAATATATGATGTGAAGGCAACCAATTTTGCTCAGCAGTAGTTTGCAGACTTTCTAGATCTCCTTTTACAACTGTAGCAAATATAGCAAGCTTAATAATGATCCTTTTCATTTTAAGATGTAAAGCACTTATTTAGAAAGTAAAGGGCCAAAAAATCCTTCCATTTAGTTTCCCAACGTGCAAGAAATAAAGTTGTCATATCTTGGTTAAAGCACTATTCTACTTATTACACAGTTTTGCTTGCACTCTTTAAGTGGATTTTACTGTATTTATTGTAATTTTTTTATTTTGATGTCCTGACTTTGTATTGGATGGAATTATTTAATTACATACATATGTACTAACTTATAGTGAATATGGTTATATTAATATCTATATCTCTTACACATTTATCATTTACTATTTCTTATATTTGTAGCATCTTAAATAAAATGGTTACTTTTATTTTCAGGTGAATGATACTATAACTTATGCTTTTGATTGCTGCTTGACTGTTCCTCTGATTGCATCATCTGGTGACAAAATGCAATTAACAATTGTCAGATATCTAGTTGCTGACCCAAAAAATATTTCTTATTGACATTTGTGTCTTTTACTGTAAAGTAAAAGACGCAAATTCCCATTATTTATCAATGAAAGATGTGACTTAAAAATTCTAAAATATTTTAATGAATCATACTTTATTTTTTATAACTTTTACCATTGAACAAACAAAATCTGAGTCAGGTATTTGTTCGGATTCTGGGGAATGCTTTACATTTAAAGCTATTTACAAACCCTGGACCCCCAATTTGTGTATGTAGTATAC
The DNA here is from genome assembly GCA_947579665.1 of Sympetrum striolatum. NCBI lineage: Eukaryota > Metazoa > Arthropoda > Insecta > Odonata > Libellulidae > Sympetrum > Sympetrum striolatum. Next base: position 84,353,330 of record OX388341.1, read on the forward strand.
ATCAGAAATAGATATGAGTGAATGGTTTGATTCCTTGAAGGAGTCTTCAATTTTCCATTATTGGCCTTAAGTGACTGAATGATTAAACAGTGTAGCTATATAAATTGTGAGGCAGCTTACTGCAGAAAACTGTTTTAGTGTGGCAATAGTGCAGTGCTCTTACAATATATAAGCATAAGTAGTTACTTGTGTATAAGTTAACATCAATCATTGCAATGCCTGTGAGTAATATGGATGGCATCCTGCTCCTTCTACCTCAAAAAGACCCCTTGTGTTTCCTTTCAGCCTGTGGCGTCAAACATACACTCCATCATTCTGCTACTTCTGCATCCATCACCATCTCAAATTTTTTCTCCTTTTACCTCCCTCGACCTAGGTCAATCTTTTACTCCCACAACAATCACTACCAAACCAACCACACCTATCCTTCCATCGACTGAAGTAAATTGTATTCAGGCTGGCAGGCAGCAGCTCAAAAGTTTAACTAATTTCTCTCCTTTGTGTCACGTCCTTAGTTCAAAAAGCATAACCATCAAATGTCATTCTATCAAAAATTACCACATTGCCATTGACTTTCTCTGTGAACAAAGAATTAATTACACTAGATGTCCATGATAATGAGAGTTGCATTACAGCGAGTGATTTTTTGGCCATTGTCCGTCTCACAGCAAAATGGATTGGGAGTTCCATCCATTGTAATGAGTGGTTATTTCTGAAGTATCAGTGTAATGAGTGCCACATTTCTATATTTGTAATACAGGAGGTATATCTCGGAATCGTCAATTGAGGTGAGAGACTCCGACAAGCAAATGGCAATCTGACATGCCTTATCTCTTCGAAAATCAGAAAGATATTGAGTGCAAAAATTATCATCGCCTAATTCTGTATTTATTTCCTACTACTCACCTCACCCTTACTCGGCATAAGTGCTTCTGGGAGCTTTGATTAGAGATTTCTCTCAAGTTTCTCTCTCCCCTTTGTCCCTCCTTATATTTCATCTCCTCATCTCTTGTTTCTTTTCGGCGACGGCCCCTGTAATCAATGTCGGAATATTTAATTGAGTTTCCAACATATTGGCATCCTTCCGTGGGAATTGTTTCCATATGAAACTTGGTACCAAATAGTCTGATGGGTAGGAATATAGGAGATAAAAGCAGTGCTTTTTCAGATTCCTGGATAACTTCTCTCCCTCCCTCGCGACACAGTTATTGCTCATGAAGCATGTGAATGAAAAGTATCTCGAGAAAGCAATTTGGTATGAATACCATATTTACTCAAAAGTAATGTTCCCCCTTTATTGGGCTAAAAAATCAGGGTGCGTGCTAGAATTGACGGCACACTAGATTTGGGCACAATACTTCTTGTTCACATGTCCTGTAGTGCAGGGACGGCTGGATCCTCGGCTCGGCTCACCCTGGTTCCATGCAACTCATTCAAAGTTTCACAAATATGCTATCGATGCTTTATTGTAAGCGCCCCAGAAGACTACAGACTTAACTGTCAGCTGATAGTTTGTAATTGGAAGGGAATTGGCTTGCCCACCAAACTTATTAATTGACTGATTTTTAATTGGTTAATGTACAGACTTATGTAGGACTTTAGGGTGGCGTAGATGACTACCGGTATTTGATTTACAGTGTGTATGCATATAAACATACGTATATAGCAGCATGTATGTATATAGTAAACACATATACGGTGCTGCAAATGGCGTGGCCTCATATCTTAAGATGCGCTTTTAATTCGTGAGCAAATAACTTTTCAATTTCTGACACTCGAATTTTGGGGTGTGAATTAAATTCCATGGCGTGTTATTTTTGAGTGAATATGGTGCCATTACCAGTCAAAAATTACTGAGCAATAATTTTCTACATTTTATATTAGAGGATAGACTTGGGTCATTCATCTGACATAAAAAATCTTCTTTCACCTTCTTTAAAAATACCTTACCTTTCTCTACATTATTCAATATTTTTACCCCCTCATAGATAGACACATCCATTGCTTTCTTTATGCAGATGATGATGACCCAACCCACTTCCTCTAATTTAGCTATAAAATATCAACTATTTTAATTTGAAATTTAAACAATGGCTCCATATGTGACATTTGAAAATTAACCCTACAAAGAGGAATCACATCACCTTCTCCTTTAAAAAGAAACGCCCCAATTAATCACCAGCCATCCTTAATGATATACTTATCACTTCTTCCTCCTCAACCATATTCCCGAATTATCAAATTAACAGCAAACTTTCTAGAACAGAGCATGTGGACAACAGTATAAGCACAATACATAGAAAATACAATGCCAAATTTAAATTGTTCTCCCTGCTTAACAAAAACACTGCTTAAAGTAAATAGTGATTTACGTCTATTCAATGCATTCATAGTCCCTCGATGACATTTGCTTCAATTTTAATGATTAAAAATTTAATTTAAAAATATTTAAACCTTACGCAACAAATGCATTTGTTAGGTCACTACCACCACCAAATTCCCTCCTAAATCCCTCTTAAAGATATTAAAAATTTTCATCAGCTAACTACTACCAAGAATCTAGTTGCCAAAATGATTAATTAATTTGAAATAAAACTTGCAAGCATTGACAATCCCCTACTAAATGAGTTTTGGTCATAATCTATTTGAAACTGGAGAAAGAAACTCTTTCAGTTAATCCAGCTCTGCTTACTTTTACAGTCAGTCTATTCTTCATTTTGTACTTATTATCCCAAATCCCTCCTCACCTTTATTATCAACTAGCAGAAACTGTCCATAACCATAACCTTTCTTAACTATTATTTCCTGAATCCGTGATCTTGATATTCACTGTCTGTTTCCTCTTTACCTGTCTACCTACCCTACCATCCATATTGCAACCTATAAATTGTGCATGACACAGATATAGGCTCATATGCCTTGTAGGGCTGGGCGGTTGTATAGAAGTTTTGTATTTACTTATTTATTTGAAAAAATAATATGATACAGTGGATGAAAATTGGACAACTAAGAGAAATGTTAAACTTGCATCATCTTTTTATTATTCCTCTGTTTTGGAAATTTTCTTTATTCTATTTATGCTGTTTTCTTTTCTTTTTGCTGCAATATTTGTCTTTCTGATTGAATCTAAAACCATTTATATATTTGCAAATCTGTGCCTCTATAGAAATTTACATATATTTCATGATAAATCATTTGTTGAATTTTTTTTTGCATTTAAACCAATCAATGAAATTTAAAAGTCTTTAGCCACTTTTATTTCTAGTCATGGCAAGCAATAAATAAACTTTTGGCTAAATTTATGAATAGCAAAAATTATATGAATATTGTATTTTAAGTTATTTTTATTTTAAAGTTACAGTAAAAATCGTAAAAGTACCTGGAACCAATCTTCGATATCTCTAACTTAAGGTCTATCTGGAGGCTAATCTTAAGTTTCCAAAACAAAACTCTTACTCTAATACAATCTCACATATTTGGTCTATGAACTCATACTATGGCATTGTACTTCAAGGATGATCATTCTCTAGTTGTTACTATAATAAACACTTATGGAAAAGTATACATGAAAACATAAAAATTATTAAACAATGTAAAGTTGACTAATACAAGATAGAGATATCTATGGTAAGCTCTAAAATGTATGTTGATTTAAATTTATGGAGAAATATTTTTTATTGATTATAACAGTCCATATATTGATTTACCAAAAGAAATATTCATTAAATGCAACTCAGTATCCAGTGTTATTAGAGGTGGATAGTTATCAAACAGGTTGGTTGGCTTTCAAACAAGATCAGTGTATACATAAGTGTACATGATAATTTGGTTTATTCTAAGTGAACATCTAAGTTAAGTCTGAGTTATGTTACTAATTTCCCGATGAATGATGTTGAGGCTACTTTTCTTAAAGATTTATTTGATAATATATTTTTTGTTATTACCATTTTCATTATGCAATCCAGCCACATTTTTATAATGCTCAATGCAGATTATATAATTTACTTTTCAATTATTCATTATATGTGTTTTGACATGTGAAATGAATATACGTAATATTTATTCATTTGCATATCAATAATTAGGCTGTTGCAACTTATCTAGAAATAAAACATTCATATTTTGAATTTTTAGTGTGAACGTCTTTAAGGAATTATCAAAATTTTTAAGTAGTGAATTTATTATCTTTGCAAAATTAATTTTTGCATCATCTTAAATATTGAATTGGATTCAGTTTATTTCAGTCATGATATTTTTGTTGGTGACTAAATCAGCCAAATCACTGTTTCAAAATAAATTTTATAAAAATATCATTATATTTATTATAAAAATATCCATTGTGTGTGAGTGATGAATTTGATAACTGTATTTTGTGTGATGTATTTTTATATTTGTGCAAAACTGATTTAACTGAAAAAGTGAATAAAAGTGAAATAGCATTCGTTTATAATTAATTCTTTTAAGTAATTATCAATTCCTTAATATCCACCAGGTATCAACCATATTTACCTGAGTATAAGGCAGCTTGAATTTAAGACAATCTCTATTCAGAGACCCTCATTTTAGGAATCAATGGGTTTTATCTTGAAAATTTGGGATAATTCAAAACAACGTGATAATATAAGAAATTAATAACATGCATATTTAATCATAATTTTCAGGTATGTAATCATTCAGATACACAATAATGTTTAGTAATCAAGCAGAAAGTTTATATTGAGGATTATTGGGAGAAGTTTAACATAAGGAACTCTTTGCTATCTAATCAATAATCATGCACAAATTAAGGAATGTATTGCTATATATAAAAATGTACCGCTCTCCTCAATAAAACTGAACGGTGAAGTTATTGGTGCATTAGATCAAGGGGCTTTGAAATTCCCTTACAATCTCCATGTCACTGAGTGACAAAATCTTGGCAACACCAGAATGCTTGCATAGGCCGAGCGATAGGCCTATCCTTGCTTCCTATCATGAAGCCTGAAAGAATACGATACAAGCTATTGCTGCAAATTGTTTAGTACAGAGTTTCTCCAAACTATGTTCCGTGGAACACCGGTGTTCCGCTGAACGTGAATAGGTGTTCCGCTATAATTTGGAGTGTCAATGGGGAATTGGAGAATAAAAAACATTAAATTCTTTATTGATTCATATTTTGAGTTTTTATTACAATATTATAGTTTTATATTTAAAAATAATTACCAAAAAATAATGTTGTAATTAAATGATTTTTTTAATTTTAAAGTAGAATTACCTAAACCTAAATATAAGCTTAGTGTTCCGTTAAACTTCGCAGGTTTGCTTAGTGTTCTGTTAAACTTCCCATGTTTGCGAAGTGTTCCATTGCAGAAAAGGTTTGGGAAACCCTGGTATAGTAGATAGTAGCATCGAAGAACTTCTTCCATGTCTTCTATTTTGTAAATGGTAGTGGCCGAGGGCTGCAGCTCCCTTTAATATTGATATAATATGACTACAACACATTTATAAAATAATTTTTATTGTTCACAGTTCACTATGTGAGTTAAATGTCCCTCAGAGGAATTAAGTGTCAACACAACCCTTAATGAAGGTCCAAGTCAGGGTTGTGTTGACATTTATTCCTCTGAGGGACATTTAACTCACATAGTGAACTGTGAAGTGTACATTCTAAATACAGAATTAATGGCAAATCCTGCCATGACACCACAACTCCAATTCTTTCATTTTGCAGTAAACATGGTCGACAATAAGCTTATCCTATTCCTATTTTTTTATATTCCTTTTTTTCAAGTAATTCAATTTACTCAACTTTTCATCTCAGCAAGAGATCGTTTATTCTTCAGTCATCCATCTGATTTCATTGAAGTTAATAATCCTACTCAGCAACTTCTATTTTAAGAGAAAATTCGATTTTTAAAATAAAAATTTAATGCAGCTTTATTTACTATTTATTCTACTTCCTGCTGTTTTCGTGATATGTATTTTCCTCCTATTTAGTTAAAGATGGCATTCTTAGGTATGTCAATATACAGCTGCAACACTAAGAAGATGGGAAAGGCCCATACATTTAGTGAAAGGTAAACATGGGCTACAGATTTTTAGTAAATAGAAGTTTTGAAATTTACCAAGAATATCTATTAGAATGAAGCAACAGAAAGGCCATAACTAAGGAAAGGGTTGAGGTGACTTTGCACCCAGGAAAATTCCCAAGAAAAAACGGACTTGAAAAAAGCCATCGAAAATTGGACTTGAAAAAAGGTTTGATTCCCGGCCCTGTCAGACTTTTTTCAAGTCCGTTTTTCCTTGGGAAGGCCATAACTGCATATTAGGAAGTATGAAAGAAATAACTTTGCAAAGTTGTTTTTTTCATACTTCATCAGGGAGCACAAACCACCCCTATATATCCATAACATAGCTACACTTTCATGGATTCCATCCAGAGTTACAGACTATCTTTTTCCTTTTGCATCCTTTGATAAGGTGTGGCTAATCATGGCTGAAGATAATTCTATTTTTACTTGCATAGTTGCTTGTTTATCAATATTATATCAGTTAAAGCTGTGGTTGTTAACAAGACTCATTGTTGAAAACCTTTTTACTTAACCACAGAATGATTTTACAATTACACAACAACCATGGTCTTGCATCATAGCTATTATCAGGCATACGATGCAGCTATGCTGTGAAACCGTGGTCGCTGTGTAATTGTAAAATCATTCTGTGGTTAAGTAAAAACTTTTCACCAATGAGTCTCGTTGTATCTCACTACCAAAAAGTTAAGCCTTGAACTCGTCACTTTTGCACTTCTGTGGTAGTTAAGTAAAAAATATTTGTCAAGTTTCTGCTTTATTTCTTATTTAAATATGAAGCTTATTAAATTTGCAAAAGAAAACAATGAATTTTCTGAGACTTCTTTTAGCATCAAAATATGAAACAAATAAGATGATATCAAATGCTTTTGAATGAAATAATTTTCTACAGATATTAATCGGAAAACTTGAATGGGCTATTGCAACTAAGAGCAAATCTCAAATATATTATCAAAAGATACACTATATGAACAGGAGATGAAAAAGAGAAATAAGGTGAAATATTTGATTTTTTTATTATATTTTCTTTGCACACTAGACATACATAGAAAAAGTATATATTTGTACAAAAATAAAATGAGCGGGCCAATATTTAACATACAAATTACACATTCTTTTATCATAGGTACTACTGCACTCAAAACATTAGAAAATAATGATAAAAAAACTTTCTTGATGGCCTTTATGGGGTGAAATAAATCCCACAATTTTCTTCTGCTCCCGTAAATAATGTAAACAACTCCCTTCAGTTAAGTTATCCAATCAGTTGATAAATCAGAAACTTCATGTGATTACAAGTGGATTTACAAATATAAAGACACACAAATACATTTATACAAATTTCCCATACATGTTAACCAATTCCCTTAGTTAATTTTTGGATGAGAAGAGGCCAATTCCTTCAATCTTTTGTATCTCAGAAGAGAAAGTATCAAGAGAGCTAAATTTACTAAGTATGTTGAAATACAGACCACACAGAAATCATGGAGTATAAAAGCAAGTATGTAAGCCAGATATAGAGATCCAAAATTTGAGAGAACGCTCAGCCAGAATTGCAGTTTGGCCACTTTCGGTGACTGAACAAAGCCTGTAATAGAAAAGTGTTTTTAAAAAAAGACACCAAATTCACAAAAAAATATTTTGATCGTCACTAAGTATGAAGCAGCTTTCATCCTTGATTCCCGATCTAGTTTACCCATTGATGTGTCACAGTATTTGTCTGTTTATAGCATAATAAAAAATGAGCTGTTTGTATATGCAGAGATGGAATATGGATGCTCTCCTGCAAGACTGAAGGTTCTTATTATCTCCAGTTCATTCCCTAAAACGTATTTAAAACAACATATTACAAAGCACGATACATGCATAAAAAATAATTATTATCCATGCGAATTTCCATTCAAAAATGCTGCCAGGTACAGAATATCTGCTGTTCCCTCCCCAATTTTAAGAATTTTAGTCAAAATTTAAAGCTAGGTTGTTAAAAATGTAAATTCTGAAATCACATACAAATTTCCCCCAAACAACATTTATAATATTATATAAGAGAATATGTGTATACATATGAGAGCTTAAGTAATAGTAAAACATAATACCATGTGATCAACTAATAATGGTACTGATTAGAGACATAGAGCAAACACAGCTTAGAAAATTAAATTTTATTGACCTTCGGATAGTGCTGGTTTCTCTTTCATGTCTATCAATAAATTTTAGTCAATGAAACGTTTCATCCATCCATTCATAATCTTATAAATACTTGCTGTTTAAAATTATACTCTACACAATAATCACAAACTTTTTTTTTAAACTTGCCTTTCATAACATGACCCTTAAACTTACTTAGGATTGGAAAGGCCAGCTATTTGCAGGACTATCATCAAGAGTTTTAATTCAAGATCAGCTCTATTCCTGTGTGAGATGAGCCATCAATTGCAATAGCTACCTGAGAGCACTTTTTAAATCCTCAGATGAGATTTATTCATACTAGGTCATGCCCAGGGAAATCTGGTGGAAGATCATACCATGGAAGAGAGAGGAGGGAACTTCTCTTTCTTCCATGATCACACTTCTTAGTGTATTTTCAGTTTTTTTATCAGTTAGTAAGGGGTGTATTAGTCCTTAGGAACAACTAGTTATTTCCCCTTTCTTAGTCCTTACTTTAGTACGTGAAAGAAATGTTCGCTTCTTAAGAGGTTTTAACTTGTCCAGGTGGAATTAGAAGTCAGTGGATTATGACATGCATTATTTATGTTAGGAGACACAACATGCAATCAGAGAAATTTTAACATCCAGAGTAGATCTCAGAAGCGGGATGTATGACATTTAATCATCGAAATCTTGACATGTAAACTATGATGAAACAACAAATTTAAGGTACGATACGGAAAAAACTGGTCACAACCTCTAATACATCAGCTAAGCATGCGTTGTCCTGAATATCCCAACATTTAGTTAACGAATATCTATATACATATATAAGTAATAAATACGAGACATTGGATACTTTTGATCGTTTCAAGGTAGTTACATTTTAGTATTTTTTTGAGATGTAATGAATGATCTGAAAATTCTTCATCTACTTGTTTTCATAAAATGTTTGGTGAGGAGTCCGATATCTTAATTCAGCAATTTTCATCCTAGTTAGTAAATATCTTCTTATCTTTTTAGAAATAATATATTTCCACCTAAGGGTTGTGCTTCGACCTTAAAATCTGAACTACAATGAAACAACAAATTTATGGATTCATGTCACAAATTCTGAGTCGAGCATGCAATTTTCCCACCAATATTTTACATACAACACTTAAAACGGCACATTAGCTGAATCAAAACAACCCTTACAAAGTAGTCCAACGATGCTATAAAACGCCATTCCAAAGACACTGTTTGGTTGGTTAAGGATGGAAGTTTCACCCAGAAGAGGTCCCATAATACCAAACCCTTTCCCAAAGCTAGAAATTCAGATAGGGTAAGTATTCAGGTTTTCTTAGGAAAAAAAGTATAATATGATGACGCTATAAGTAATCTTACTTGGACAAGAATGCTTTTGAGCAACTCATATGTTCGCTAATATCGCACATAGCCTCGTAGCTTTCATCCTTTTCCTTATTAGTTTCAATCACGTACGCATAATATGATAATAAGATTCCTATGGCACAAGAGAAGAGAATTCCCTTATTTTGATTAACGAAAGAGCACATCTTCACTATAAAAATCGTATCCGAAATTCCCACGTAGCAAAGCAAGCGAACACTTCGGCGCCTGGTGATCAACGATGATAACGCATAAAAATGACGATCTCAGTCTGCAACTTCATAAACGCCCGGGAGATCAATTACAGCGATTTTCAGTATAAACAGAATTGGCGTAATTTTGTTTCAGTTAAAAAGCAATATTCATTGTTAATTTAATCAAAAGACCATCACTATATATTAATATGTGATTATATTCTTCTTGGTATAGAATGAAACATTTTACCTATTAGTTGTTTCAGTGTCAATTGCGAAAACCTACCTACTCTTTCTCGTATGCCTGATAGATAGCATTTGAAATTCTATTCCTAGTTATTCTAATCTGAATCATGGAATCTCTAATTGAAGTAAGTTTTATAATATTATTTGAGGCAATACTAGTTGTGCGGAAAATTAATAATCCAAGTTACTCGAATTTAACTGGATGTTCATTGAGACTAATGCTTCACTTATTTTTTAGGAGTTAAAATTGCTTGGGATATGTGATATAGATAATGAAGATTCTTTATCGTTGGATGAAACTCAAATTATTAAATCTCTTTTACATTTATATTACTGCACATTTAAAGAAAAGACTGCAATTGAAGTTGTATGCTCGGAATTGAATTCAGAAACTAGAAAGTTAAGGGTGAGTTTTCTAATGTATGTTAGTTGTACCTTAGCTGAGAAATTATTATATGTAACTTTTAAGTTTTGTTGAAGCATAAAAATTACTCCAAAAGTCTATTGAAGTCAAAATGTGTTAATCAATAAATCGATGCTTTATATGAATATTTTGATGTAAAATTTTGACTTACAGGATGATAAAGCCAGGAGTGACAACAAGTTAACTGCTCAAGAAGTACTAATCTGTAACCTCAAACATGAACAGAAGATACTGCAGGATAAATTAAAAGATACAAATGAGCTATTATTGAGAACCAGGAGAGAGGTTAGAGTGTTTTTTCATCTTATACAATTAATGATTTTGAAAATATCTTTCTTGGGTTTCCATCCGGGTCAAGGTGTTGGTTTCTATCAACGTTGTGGCTACAGTCTCTGTAGCCATCTAAAAAGTATGAGAATAAGGATAGACCAGACAGCCATGCGCATAACTCCCTCGAAGGGATGCTACATTGTGGCACCTGGTTCAGGGGACTATATCCACAAATAAATGAAAATTAATTTTCTTTAGTTCAAATGGGGATAGCTATATAATAATGACTCTCTAAAAATCTGCCAGATGACTATAAATAATCATTATCTTCATTAAATAAAACAACAATAAGTTAATGAATAAGTAAAATTCATATATTTAAATTATAAGCAATTATATTTCTTCATTGAAAGCTTTATCTTTATTCCCAAATGCTCACCTTGATATTTAAATAATAATAATAAGAATAAAGCTTTATTTGTCTGATAACCAGCAGGAAATAGGTACATGACTTTGTCAAGTGAGTATATAAACTCAGTACATAAAAAATAAAAGGATGTAAATAAACACAGTCAAACATAAATTAAAGAATATAAAATACAGATAAACTTCCTCAAGAAATCTTATGGTTTGTAGTCCCACATGTTTTGCTTTTATTATTTGATGGAGTCTTTGTTTATCTGTGCTAAAACCTTTTTGTTACTTAATCTATACCTATTCAAGAAATAAGTTGTGGGGTACTTACAAATCCCACCCCATTCTAACTCCAATTTAAAACTGATTTTAGCATATGCCTTCCTGTCAGATCTACAACAAATACACTATGTACACTTTTTGTCCTTGACAAACGAGTGATCAGAAATGCAAAGTGAGAAATCAGAAATGCAAATAAAAAATTCAACATAAATGTAAATTTGCATTTACATGTTCCATTGTTTTTGTGGCTTCTAAAAATAGACATATTTCTCGGAAATTATTTGCAGGTGCAACTTCTAAATGCCCATGGAAAGTTCGATTCCTTCCATGTAATGTGTTTGTTTACGCACTCAATGTAGGTCAAACGGATATGGTCCAGAGGTCTGCATGTGAATCAAAACATACCTATAAATTTTACTTTATCTACAATTTCATAAATTCAACAGTGCTTCTGCATATGCACATAATTAGCCAGCTAAATGTATGGGAGCTAGATCGAAGGGTCCAGTGGTGGCTGTCCAGGGGGGGCAGCTGCCCCCCCCTCGGTACGCCCATGTATCCCCATGTACCTAACAGGTAAAACATTTAGATTTTTATGAACAGGCAACATTTATATTAAATTTTGTTTTCATACTTTAAAACAAACACAATATTTTGAAATTTGAGGTATATTCTAGTTTTACATTTTTACTGCACATCACCTTCCTGATTCAGTCTCCTTGTGTAGTCTCCCATCATGTTCTCATTGTTCCGTTCTTGGTATTGAGGTTCCAAGGGCATATATCCTGGTGGAAGAGTTTTCCATGCTCCTCTGATTATTCCCCTGTAGATTTATGTGATGTTTAGATTTTTACCCACAAAGCCGCCACTGGCATATGGTAGGGAGTGTAGTAACACCAACATCCCTTTCTAATCTACCCTATTAGCTTCCCTAGTAGACTGGGGAAATTTCAACTAGAAGTAAATATCCGTCTTTGAAATCTCTCCTTGTAATATTTTTTTTGATGATTCTCAGGTATCGAGTTCATTCTTAGTTAAAACTAAAATCTGATTTATTTTGTCTAAAAAGTTTGAACTGATGAGTTTTTAAAATCCTATACCCTTCACAAATGGTCTCCAGAATGTTTTTTTTCGATAATAGTGCTCTTAGAACTAGATATAATAGTGGTATCATTGACATACAGAAAGACCTATGTTCTCTTGTGGGGAGGGATATAAACAGTATAAATGAAGAAAATAATTGGTGACATAATTGATCATTGTTGTATGTCCTATCTTCTCGACTTCCTATTCAGACATAGCAATATTAAGTTATATTTGAAAATTTTTTCTGTTAAAAAGAAGATAAAACTTTAAATAAATATATTTGAAGGTTTTCATTCATTTATAATATAATAATAATAAATCAATAATACAGCAATAATATTTATATAGTAATCTTTTGGGAAAAACACCATAGAGTAATTAAAGTATCCTTACTCTATGATAACAGTATTAATTTTTTGTCACAATTGATGTTACTCTTATTGGGTAGAAACATAAAAACTCAACTGAAAGAGCATTATCCATTTTTTTCACCCCAACAAAATCTGCAATACCCAAACATTGAGATTAGAAATAATGAATATGTTTAGACCAAAATAGACACCAAATAATTATACAATTGGTGTCAGATGTGTGTCAACAATCTGTATATTCAGTAAGTCTATAATTTTCAATTTAGTCAGAAAAAGAGAGGCATAAGTGGGAGAGTTGGGCTCAGTTACAGAGGATATCTTCCAGTAAAGTGCAAAATCAATTGTCAGCAGTAAAAGAAGAACTAAGGAAGAAAGCATGCGGCTCTTCCTCCAGTTCTCGAAAAGCATTGATTCCGGTTCATCACTGTCAGATGTCAATGCCTAAGTCACTTCCTTTGAGTAAAGAGGAGCAGCTGCAAAGGTAATAGACAAATAGAAAACTTTCAAAGCATGTGCAGTGTTAACACCCACCCTTTTGCCATGTGGCATTTCTCATTTTCTCGAATTGAGTTGAGTATATGAACATCTAACGTTAATTTAACATCTTAATGTTTTTTTGAGGTCAGGGAAACAACATTCCCAATTTTATTCTAACTTATGAGCTCATACATTGTACATCAGAAGCTTTAACTTACTTTTATAAAAGGTATTCTTGGAGGATTTCGTAAAAAAAATTATTTCTCTTTCTTGTGTTTAATTCTTCCATAAGAAAGAAATAAATACAGTTTCAAAGAACTGAATCTTGACTCAATGTTCAAGCCTGAAGTTTTAAAGTGGGATCTTTTTTACATGGACATCATGAAAGATTCTCACGCAGAGTCTAGGTCTGTGCTTCACATTGACTAAATATTTTAATTCTTTTGAAGGTAACATCCTGTAACTATTCCTTTCCTTTTGGTCTCTAAATAGATACTTATATATATATATATATATATATATATATTTGTTAATCTACAGGTATAATATTAATATGTTTATCCTTTCTTTCAGTCAAACATCTAGTAATTACATCCTTGAAAAGGCACTTCAGCGGTTGGATATATCTCATAGGATTCTTATCAAAGAGGGTGCTGAAGTTTGTTCATCTCTTCAGTTGATCGATGCTAGCCTTCAAGAGTCTGTGGATACTTTAAGGAGTCATATTGATGTTGTTAGTATCTTGGTGATAAATTTGAGATACTTTTTAGACAATTTAGATTATATATCACTTCATTGCCATACATTTGCCAACTTTTGAGTAGTTATGTATATTATTTAGGTAATGAAAAATATTTAAACACAAAATTTTCATAAACTTAATACTTCAAATTATGTATTTATTTGTTAGAGTGATTTATTAAGTATGATGCCCCTCTTCATTTTACTTGATATGTTCAAAGTATATATTATGTTCTGTTAATCAAAATCTTTACTTTTCTCCATTGACATTAGAGGCTAGATAGTTTGGTTTCTCAAGCTAAATTCTGAGAGACAAATGTTTGTTCTACTCCCCTAGTTCAAACACCCTTGCCACAGTTCTTTCCTTTTTCCTCAATGATATTCTAGTCATTCATGATTAGTACTAGATAGCTAGCCTTGACTCCTTTCTTTGTGACCATTTATCCCATTATACATTCAAAATATTTCATCAGAGATCTGAATCAGCTATGCTACCATGGGTTATTCTTTGTTCACAAGTATCCATCCTATATTCATCTCATCCTTGTAATACTAATTTCTCTCAGTTCCATTTTTTTCATTTTCTATCTGAGGCTTTCTAGTTACTGCTGTTAGGAGACTGAAAATTCTATATCCAGTAATATATCATATTTGATTCTTCTTTTGTTTGCTTTACGACCCTGAAGAAAGATGTCAAACATTGTCTATCTGGAGATTCATTCAATTCCAGATAATTTTACTTGAAATTGCTTCATCATTATACTGCTGTTACTAAGATTTTACTCCATTCTTTGATGTAGTAATTTCCCATTTCTTTTGATATTCTCTAAAATTGACCATCTTGCAGCTTCCTTCTTTCATTTGGAGGCATGAGCTTATGCCGTTAGTACTGGGGAATACCTATGGCTAAAGAAAGAATGCAATTTTTCTTCCATCTGATTTAGTAATGGCCTTAACATTTCACCTTTCTTTCTATTTTCTTGATAATCTTCTCATTTGACAATCTTATCTATTCCGGCATTCATTATAATAATAAAGTATAATGGAATCTTTAACTTAAAATGAGCTGTGGAAGAAAATTTGAGATGGTCTCTATGATCAAACGAAAGCTTAGAAAAACTTTGATGAAATCAATGAATAATCAAAATTTTATGAATATCCTCACAGATGTCACAGTATCATTTTCTTTATTTTATTCACCAAATACACCCTATATTAGATCATTCTTGATATTTAGTTATACAATAATATACCCTTGCTCTAACCTGGGCCTAAAATAACCTTCCTTGATTTATAACCCTCTGGCACAGTTTCATAAAGTAATATACAGTATTGGAAAGATTTATAACTAAGCAAATGAATTTTTTGGAGCATCTTCATCATTTCCATTACCTTTTACAATTTTCCTATATAAATTTCTGTCGTTGGTTGTATTTCTGTTTTGAATGATTATGAATATGTTTTGTATTTTTACTTGTGATTATTTAAGAGGTATGTACTTTATTTCTTCAGGAGTTACAAGAAGATTTAGCTTCTGAGATGATTACCAGAGAACCATCTCATAGCTCCACCCACTGGATTCCTCTCATCTTAGACAGCATCCATCATAACTGTTTAAAATTGAGCAAGATTGTCACCGTCATTCAAAGTTAGTATCTGTGAATCAATTACTGTTGAAATCACCTTTTTATTTTACTTATTGAATAAATCAGTAAAACATTCTTAAAATAAGAAGATAATAAATTAAATATTTCTATTATTATAATAATAGACCTGCAACCAAGTTGCTTGATATCCACTTGTGAGATATTTTTCATGGCTCCTTATTTTAAAGATTTTTATTATTTGGCGGGTAATAACTTTGTGAGTCATTCCTGATCTATTAAGGCTGTTTTACACTATTCAGTTTTGTGTATAAGTGAAGACATGGAATAGTGGCTGTCTGGAATTGGCTATTTTCCATGCACTTAGGCTTTTTTGATGAAATTTTGTTTTACATGATTTAATTTTTGTGCATGCAAATGTGCATCTTTCCATGCTTCATCATCATGTGGTGTTCCTGGTCCCGCACCCCACTGCCGTCTCCATTCCCCTGTCCATAGCCTTCTCCTTATTCTCTCTATAATTCTTGATTTTCACCTCATCCACCATCTTTATCTTTCTTCTTCCTCTCTTATCTCTTCCTTTCACTGAGCCTTCTAATGCCACTTGTAGTATGCTATTTCCTCTAATTGCGTGGCCTAACCAGTTACTTTTACTTTTTCTTTCAGCATCCTTCTTTCATTTTATTTAAGATCTCTTCATTCCTCACCATATCTACCCTTCTCACATTCTCCATCCTTTTTCTCACCCACATTTCAAATGCCTCTATTCTGCGGCATCCCTGCCTTATTCCTCTACCAAGATCCACCCACTTTGTCAAAATATTCATTTATTTGTGAAGCAGCTTTTTGTTTCTTATACAATTCTCTAATAAGTTTTCTTTCCTTCCATACCAACCCCCTTTCCTTTAGAATTTCCAACATTTTCTTCCATTTAATCCATTCAAAAAACAAATAGCCATTCCTTTTCCTTTCTCTATATGCCTTTCTCCAACTATTCTTGGAAAACCAATGGCGTTCCTTGTTCCTCTCCATTTTCGGAAGCCTAACTGTTCCTCTCCTGCATTTTCTTCCATTATGATTTTTAATCTCCTGTTCAATACTCTCAACATCATTTTGGCTGCATGCAAAATTAGAACTGTCGTTCTATGATCAATGCATTTTCTTGTACCTGCCTTCTTAGGAATTGGTATACTTCATTGTCAAGTCACTGGTGTAACAAAATCTTCAGGTCATTCACCAGTAGCTTGCTTTATGTAAAATTACCTTGGGATTTTCAGATGTTACACACCCAGCGCACCATTGAGTAATCTTTTAAGCATGATTTCCATGTTGATTAAATATATTTACTGAATGGAAATTTTATTTTTGATTTAATAAAACCAGGAAAACTTTTAATTTTCAATACTCTGCATGAAGAGTAACATATTCATTTAAGTATTTGCAAGGTATCAATCTATCATCAATCTTAACATACAGCTAATTAAATAAGTATGAATATGCAAAAAAATTAATTATCATTAATTGCTGGTCTTATTACTACTAGGCATAACTTGGTATTCTTGTAATATATATCCAGAATAGCTATTCCTTTCATAGTGGAATCTCTATAAGCATTTCTAATCGTTAACACAATTTTAATGAAATTCGCTGTTTGGCCTCGATAAGGAGCGCGGATTCATTGTAACTCAAAACGAAAATTAACAATTATTTTGCCGTGAGTAAATTATTCTGATTTTCCTCAAAAGTGGTATATATTTTCCTGTCACTGTTTGTTAACGCTTGGATCAAGTTTAGCTAACGACTAAATCGGGAAAGAAATTTCAGTGTTCTTTTGGTAAATAATACATTACGCTTGGCGGGCAATGAGAGCCTTTTGAATTTAATTGTCATTATTAATCACGAGGCAAATAGGAATCATTCTGCGGGTTTTTAAATTCGATGCAACAGTTACCCTGGGTAAATATCAGACATTTTAAAGTGGAAGAAAAAAAAATTCCCTTAAACTTGTCTCAATTTGATACTCTTCCTGGTAAATATCTCGACAATTACCCTCTTTCAGTTACGATTTCTGACGAATGTTTCATCATTTAAAAAGGTTAATAACCACAAACATTGCTATTGGTCAAAAGATGACTTCAGCACCTTCAGCATTTCAAGTAGTATCAAGTATGAAAGTATAGAGTGCACTGCAATCGAAACAGTCTTTGTCATCCTTTGTTATGAAATGTTTTGATTTGTTTTGATGTACCAAAAAGAGTCTAGATGGTCCTTGGTTAAGAGGAACGAAGTGATGTTCTGCTCAAATACTTATTCTGTTGGTAAATGCGCCTTAGTGTACAACTAGAATTCTTATATACCAGGTAACAGTTCTCGTTCATATTGAGTTTTACTTAAATGTGTCAGAACCGTTTTCTAATTTCATATTGCGTATCGTTTGCTTTTGATAAAAATTTAGATTTAGGAAATAAAACTTGCCGTGTTTTAAGAATTTCTATTTTTATCTTTGTTTCACAGGAAATTGAGGTACTTAGAATGGCTCAGGAAAATACCTGTGGTTGCAGCAGAAGACGAATTTTACAGATAGTAGATGCTGGGTCACTGCTGTTAGTGCTCGTACTACAGGGAAGTGTGTTAAATTACTACATAATTTCCCACTACAAAAGCTCTGTAAATCCTTACTTTTGGTTTATAGCTGATTTCGTTTGTTTGTTCATATTTGCGGGGACGTTTTCTAAATCCTATAGGTACCTGAAACTTCTGAAAGAAAACAGAAGTTTGAAAATAAGAAATTGCAGAACGAGCAACTTGCCATCTGTAGTTGTAAGAGCTAGCTCCGGAAGTTTAAACGGAGTCCAAAGGTCCCACACTAATCGAAGGAGATGGGGAGTACCAGCGGATTTGGTGGGACCATTGCCCTTGAGTTATGCATCGTGGTTGATTTATGCCCTCATCTTAACTGGTAAAATTGCCATCATTCTGAAATCAGAAATTCCAGATAAGTTACTTCCGACAGATACGTTTGGTCCTCAGATGCTGAAAATGACAATAGGTCTCTCAGGAGTTATCTACTTTCTCTTGGTAGAAGGACATTCAGAGTTTAGTCCAGGTCCGCAGGTAGTGCGTTCCACATGCTCTCGCTCAGTATTAGAAATACTTGATACTATCTCATTTTTATCAATTCTTCTAGTGAAAGAAACTGATATTTTGGAAGATGCAGTTGTCGTTCTTACTGCCATAAATTTCGTTCTTTCCACCTTTCCTCTGTATGCATTAGCCATTTCAGGTTTCGGTGCTAAACCAATACCATTGACAGTGTCCATTTTGAAAGACGTATTACATTTGTGTCTGTTGGACATTCCCTATCTTGTCATTCGGTTGTATTTTTGGGCTGTATACCACCAAGATATTTCTATGTTTGTACTGAAAAATTTATTTGCGATATTTTTTGTTGTGCGCACATTGTATCCTGATATTCTTAAACTACTGAGAAAGTGGAGAAAAGGTAAGGTTGTGCAAGGTACAGCAGGGGTAGAGAAACATGAGTTGCAAAATGTCAGAAATTGTGAAAGGCAAAATGAAATGCATGATGTGACAGTTGAGGAAGGATGTGTACCTGATGAAAAGCAGAACTCAGTCAAAAAATAACATTCCAATGATTGTTATTTAAGATTAACAAAGTGAAATTATTGCCTTATAATATTAATCAAATGCTTGTCTGTGATTGATAGTTTTTCTGTGTAAACAAGAATTCTGAAGGTATATAATTTACATTATTGTATTTTCAGAAATATTATTTGTAAGTTATCTATTTTCACAAGTTTCACATCTATATAAATAGTAAATGAGCATTTTATTTATCTATTAAGTACAAATTTATACTCTGTTAGAACTGTTCTTCAAAGTGGAAACTTACTTAATAGCGGTGATGAATTTCTGTAAAATTAATTACAATCACCAAAGTTTCCAAGTATTTTGTAATCTCATTTTCCTGAAAGGCAACATTGGCATGAAGTTGTTGCCTCATCTCTGGAAAGAAAGTACTCCACTCAAGTGAAATGTTTAATTAAAATATAATGTTCTCAAAGAAGTTGTCAATTATTGTAAGATCTGATTCTTATATCTCTATTTTTTAAACAGTGCTCTCTGATGATATTTCTGTGAAGAATCGCTTATTTTTCGGCTTTTTGAAAGCTTTTATGAAACTGTGTTGTATATTATGTTGCAAGTTTTTGATAACTATGTTTGGATGTCCATAAAGTGTTCTATGTATTTTCTCTACTGCCATATGTTGAAAAGTAATACTAGGTTTGATATCCAAAGACTGACAAACTACCTAATGTTTTGGTATTAAATTTTTTTAAATGCATACCAATTTATACTTAAACTACTTTTGTACTTTGTGATAAGCAAAAGCAGAAACATGTAAGTCATAATGGTGAATATTTTGGCAAATACTTTGATATTTTTACAAATTTTGACTATTTATGTATTATAACATTTACTCAATTATATTTTATAGATGCTTCTAATAAAAATGTCTTAATAGTGAATTTTTGCTTCATCTATCTTCATCATAGCCCACCCTTGCCCTGTGAGTAGTTTATCTACAAAATCATGATTACCTTGCTATTTCATTTCTAATTTCAGATCTGCAAATCTTATTTATTTCCATTTTAATGTTTCAGCTGAGTCATATCTTGAGGCATAGCGACTCATTCTAA
The DNA here is from genome assembly GCA_947579665.1 of Sympetrum striolatum. Lineage (NCBI taxonomy): Eukaryota > Metazoa > Arthropoda > Insecta > Odonata > Libellulidae > Sympetrum > Sympetrum striolatum. The sequence goes on from OX388341.1 coordinate 84,373,765, forward strand.
TGAGTCATTTGAGATGAATGTTTTGATACCAAGAATATATACTTCTGTGGTTCAATCAAATGGAATTACTTGAAATTGATGTTTAGATTGTGTATAAATACTTACACACACATGATACATAATCTTGATAATCGATATGGAAATAAGTTTGACTAGTTGACTTGCAATATAGTGATCTTTTTATAGCCAATTTCTCTCAATTTTCTGGAATTGGTATATATAAAAATTAACTTATAAATTTTATTCTATCACTATACTATGGTTATTAAAGGTATATTACAAAAATCTTAATTAATTTTTTTTACTCTCTCTTTTACATTATCTCGTTAGTTGCATTGCAAAGCATTTCTTACTATTTATTCAGCATTTAACTTATGAGTATCAAATATTTAATTTTCCAATTAATTGCCAAAATGTGCATGAAACCTCTGTGGCTATATCTCCATTCCTGTTCCAGTTTATGTGAAAAGGTTTCTTTGTTTCTATGTTTATTATTTTTCAAACCTTGATAACATCCTTATAATCCACTTCTCTGCAAGCAGCACTTCTTTATGATTTTACATTCATTACTGCCAGGATTTTGTTAACTTCAAGTAATACATTAATATATGTTGCCATATATTTATCTCCCGGTATATATTATGAGTTTAATCATAACAAAGTTTTTTTTTTTAAATTGATATATAACTGATACTGATGAAGAAGTTATTTTGAGATGTTAATTGTCCTTGAGAAGTTTTTTTATAAAAATATGTTTACTATTCTGTTGTATTCAAGTAACATTTAAGCTAATCTCAGGAAATCGTGGATTCTTTAAAATGTACTTTAAATTTAAATTCTGTAGGAAAATTTAAGGGTTGGTTTGAACAAAATGTACAGAATAGAGTTGAATTCTAAAATTAGAAAGGATAAAATCGATTGTAGCAGGCTTAACCGAGTGGAAATCCATAACAGAGGATGTTAAGAATAAGGATTTACAAATACTTTTTTCCACAAATTTATTAGAAACAACATTACGCACCATTGGTGTAGTGGTATGCATTTGGCATGCCCATTTGGGCATGCCATATTTATTAGTAATATATCTATTTTCCATTTAGTGTCGAGTGTACTTCTTTGTTTCTAATAAATTTGTGGAAAAATAGTATTTGTAAATCCTTATTCTTAACATCCTCTATCAGAAAGGATATTTCTGACAGCACTTAACTTGGGTGAATAGACAAATTTCCTTATTGTGTTTCAAAATTATTTATAGAGCAATTGATAAATAAAAAGTATTTTAGCATCGAATTTAACAGTAAGTACGATCTGTAAGGATGTTGATGACATAAGTTGAAAATGTGAACTAATTATCTATAAATCGGAAAAAATCAAATCATATCATAATGAATATGTTCCAAATTCATTGTTATATTACTTATAATTTGGTCTATTTAATCTAAAGTAGAAACTCTGCATCATTAAAAAAATTTAAAGTGATGCGCACTTTCTACAATATATTAAAGAAAACGTACATAAGAAAAAGTCTGATTCCCTAACTTTGACTTTAGCGCGCATTACGCACCGTCGGTTTCAGTCATGCCATATTTATTAGTAATATATCTATTTTCCATTTATTGCCGAGTGTACTTCCTTGTTTTTTGTTTATTTTATGTTTATTGTTTCTGTTGAAAAATATGAAATTTAGAATTTTCTTATCTGAGAGTTAGAATATAATTATTACAAAATAATATCCGCAAGGAAAACATTAAAATGTTATATTGTAAACAATAAAAAAAACAGCAACGACTACAAGAAATATTCTACGATGCAAAATAAGAGTTTGTCGTGATCATCTCCAAATTTTTAGCTACTTAAAATTTATCAATGGGGAAATTACCATTTTCCTAAACTCATCTTATTGCTGCAATATATCTTTTGTTGTTGGCTATTCTGAGCGCGATATTTTTGACGTAATGGTGACAATGGCGGACTCAGAGAAAGAGGAAAGTCTGAACCTGGTAAAGAAAATAGATTCATTGTGTTGTACTACATTTTCTAGCGACTAATAATAATGTAGATAATCTATCTATAAATATTAGAACCTTACATTTTACATTTGTCAGAATTCTATTTTCTCCCACTATGTAATTTTATTGTATGCAAGTTTGAATTGTATTTTTTAGCAAGTGGAATTTGAGTGGATATTGCACGAAGAAGTGCAAGCAGTTTTGAAGCAGCTTCACACGATTCTAATTGTAAGTTATGTTTTCCTTTAAAGTGCCTTAGTCAGTAGAAATAGTTGAAACTAAGAAATTAATAGTTCATATTGAGTTCTCAAATTGACGTAGTACAAGTTTTCCCATAGATATGCATCAATATGTAAAAACTTAAGCATGAGTGAATGTACGGTTCCAAACGACTAATAATGAAACTGGTTTTTCATATGTTCGTCAAAGCCGCTTTGTGCATAACTAGGTTAACTGAGACGTACGGCTCTTTTCCCTCCGTCTTGCGTACTAAGACGTATATTTACTGGTAATTTAATTATCAATCATTTTTAGGAATGTGCTTGGCGATTTCCAGTCCCTCTCTGTGGAAATGACATTTCACCTAAGTATGAGAAGTATGTCATGTCTGTATCTGCTCATACCACTCCAGAGCAAGTGAAATGCGTCGTAGCCTTGACTGGTGACAGCATAACACATGCAGTATGTACATATAGAATTTATTATCATTTTATTTTGGAGGCCAACATTTTTTATCTCAATATAACCATGGCTGTTCTCTTTGCTCAATGTTTATTTCCACTCATCTACCTCGACTCAACTTTACAATCTTCTCTATTACAAAACCGTGCTGAATTAAAAGTAGCCTAAATACACAGCAAACGATGGAAGTAATGTATTTTTGAAGTGTTATTTCTATTTAAAAATATAAACTGAATTACATTTATTGTGAGAATTGGCGTGGAGTGAATAATCAAGATGTTTTTAATGTCAATAATTGTTTCTTCATTTATAAATGCTCGCATAGTGTCAATTAACATGGATTTCTTTCGTTTTAATTCCTCTTTATTTATTTTAATAATATGGAGACATTCAAGAAATTCTTTTAAATTTTTGGTTGAGATAATAGGCTCCTAGAAAATTTGTTTTCTGATCTTAAAATCTAATCTAAGTCACTGACCACACTTGTAGCAGCACAATAACATTAGCTTACTGGTTCAAGTAGATGAAAACGAATTGGTAGTTTTATAATTTGAAGTAATTTCCAAAGTAGTCTGACATTGATTTGCCTAAGCTACTCTTTATGATTAGTAAGTTAAATTAATTTTTACTAAAAATGTTATTATAGTTGAATTATTTTTATTGCCTTTATTCTAATACAAGTGGCTTGAGTGCTCTGTTAAATTCTGTACTTAATTTATTTTAGGATATCAGCTTAAAAGTACAGAAACAGCCAAACTTAATATATCGGACAAGCATTCAGGCAGAAAATCCATGGAAATTGCAGCAAGTCCAGGATGCTGGAAATCATCTACAGCAGGCTATTCTTCACATTGAGAATGTGGACAAAGATTATGTTTTCAGGTATTTGATGTTTTTTAAGAAAATGATATATATTTAGACATTCTTTTTGTGGCCAGATATTTCATATGCTGGCAATTTTTGAACAATACTTCGTTACCTCGTTTAAGTCTAATCACTATTAATGATGCAATCAGGATGCTATGGCATGACTTTGTGGAAAGCTGCAAAAAAGAGTGCACAACTTTGAATTTCCCAAAAAATTGGTGATTTGCAATGAGTGAGTTGAGTTGTTTTAGAGATCAGTATTATGTAGGTGCACCTTGATTAAATGAAAAAAATATATTATGTGAAAACATTTATGAAAGTAATCAGTCCATTTATTTATGTATAATGTGTCTGAGAAAGTTCATCCAATGTATGCAATTCTCCTTCTGTATTAAACTTTTTACTTTATTGCATTGGATGGTATGCTATTAGAATTAAATTTTCTGGCATACCTCTTGCTTTCAATCAGGGTTTAAGCTCATACAATTCACATTTGTTTAAAATAATTCCCTTTTCTAATCCAAAATCCAACTTTCCTATTAAAATGCCTTTACTACTAAGTTGGTTTTCGGTTAGTATTAGAAGTTCCCAATTTGTGCACCACTCATTAGTTTATAACTCTCTTATTAACTATTAGAATAATTGTTATTATTGTGTAATTATTCAGAAAATATCATCAATTTAAATTTCAAATGATAAATTGCATAATTATGTAAGGATTATCATGTTTCTGCTATTTTTATAGCTAAAAAAAATTCTGGAAAAGTTTTATATAAAACAAAATTTATTTTAATATTCAATTATGTGACAGGTATGTTATCGGAAAATTGTTATGATTCAGTTTGACTGATTTCTCCTCTGAATTTATTCTTATAATTAAGATTGCATTATATTAAAATTACATTATTTACATAGTCCATGGTCGTTTCTGTACTTTTTCTGTGGTTTAGTAAAAGATTCCTCAATATGGATTTTGTTACATTATTTTCGGTGTAAGATATTAATTTCATCTCTTGGTTTAAAAAGATTGATTCCTGATTATATGTACACTCCTGGCCAAAATTAACGCAGCACCTCCCTAGCGATCCTTACGGCTGGTGCTGTGTTAATTTTGGCCAGGACTGTACATTTTTGGATATTTTCTTTACCAGGGTAGTTGTATTCTCAATGTTTTCTGGAGTATAATGCATCTCATATGGAAGAATGAGATTGGTGAAAGGGATAATTTGATTTTTATCATAAATGTTTTATTTGACTAGTCTTTTTTCATATTATTTTTTTCTCCCTTGCATTTAAGGTCATCTGAGGAAGTTCTCCATATGTTAGGCAAGGTTCTTGGCTGTTTGCAGAGAGGAAGGTCTAGTCTCATTGTTCCTCGTAAAAAGACAATTGATGACCTAATGAACAGTAGAAATATGGTGAGTTTCTCTCTCTTTGTTAAAAATACTTTTTCTCCAACTACTGTTTCCAAAAGCTTATCCTTCAAGTTATTGCCTTCTTTATCCAAAAAATCATGATGCGATTCCATTTATGAACACTTTCCTTGCATTTAATCTTAAAAACTACAATATGCAAGTAAGTGCATTATAAAAGTTAAATAGTTCTTTTGTGATTCTGGATAGACCTTTCAATTTTAAAACAAATTGGAAATATATTGCTGTACTAGCAAACATGACCTTGTAAAGGTTACTTAACACAAGCTTAACATCTACAGTAGCTGAAAAGATTTAGGGATATATCTAATTTCAGTTGGTGTGGTAGTGTAGTGGTAGTATAGTGTAATTTTATAATTAACTAGTAAATGAGTGCTTTTATAATGCAAGCAAAGAAAATTATTAAGGGATACCACCTTGAGTTATGGGTCTATATGTTATACTTATAAGAACTTAATTTTAAATTCTGTTTGGAGAGGATGGCAGAATCTATTATATATAGACGCTTCTCCGGATATACCTAGATATACATTCACTCACTCACTCACTCACTCACTCACTGGGGATCAAAATTCTAACCATGTTCCACAAGTGCCACCAACTTGAAATTTATACGACTTAATGGCCATGACGTGTAACCTCCAGGAAAAAGCCGACTTTGAACCTCGGTGTCATGGGTTCGATTCCAGAAGGCCCCAAAGTCGCTATTTTCTCCATAAGAATACATGGCGGGGATTTTCGAAAAATGTTTTGAGGCACTTCCCGGAAAAGTAGAGATTTGAAACTCGAGGGATCGCTAGAAGCTGTGCATATCCAACGAAAATCAGAGAGACATCTTCGAATATTGTCCATGCTTCGATGCTAGGTCAGGGCAAAAATCAGCCGTATAAATTGCATTGTGGCGACATTTAAGATTTTTTTTGGATCCTTTCCTGATAACATGGTTACTTGAAACTCGGCAAGTGGATAGATATCATGAATATATTTCATAATCAAATTTTACATGTTCGGTGATGGTCCTTGGTTCGATCCCATTTGCACTCCTCAATGCATTTCTTACGGAGATAACGGAAACAAAGTTTAAGTACTTCCCGGCATAATATCGACTTCAAACTTTGAATTAAATAAGATCAAGTTCATACAAATCAAACTGTTCATTCACAGCTATCAATGTGTCCTGGGTTCGACACCAGGCGTCTCTACAATCAGTAACTTATCCGATTTTCAATAATTATTTTGAACCCTTTCTCAACAATATAGAAACTTGAAATTCGGTTTGTAGATAGAAATCATGGATACATTTCAAGAACATTTTTTAAATTTCCAAGATCGTCCTTGGTTCGAATCCAGAGAGCCATATACATTCGTGAAAAGTAGAACGTCGTTTGAAGTAGTTGCAGCCAATATTTCTGCTTGAATTTTCACACATAGTTAGAGATGGTGATCATCTGCTGTGCTGCATAGTAAGTTCACCAGGAAGACCCGGGTTCGATGCCAGACGATTAAATTGCAGCGAATTTTAAGATTATTTTCAATCCTTTTTTTTCTTTGAGGACCGTCCCGATATAATGCCGATATGAAACTATTGTTGTCGATCTGCTTGCAGTATGCAAGCTGTATTTTACTCATAATTATATATAATTAAAATAGAAAAGATGAAACATAATTAGCATATAATAAAAAGAACAAATTCACGCAAGAAAAGTAATCCACCATATTTTAAGAACAATGATATCCTAACATCATTCAATGATATCATTGTATTTCCTGTGTAGATATTTGTTGTTAATTTAGATGAAAGTTACACTTTCTTGATATTCAATGATAACGTGTATTGAAAGAAGCATTAAAAAATATTCAAAATACATCAAACTTTCAAGAAGATGTATGAAATTAGGGCTATGAACAAATTTGTATTTGACGTAAATAATGGTAATTGTCATAGATTTAATCTTCGAAGGGAAGGAAAAAATGCAATAAATTGGTGTTAAAACCAAAAGTTTGCAAATTTTGTGCGGGGATGTTAAAATCCGTCGCAAGAAAAGAAAACTTTGATCTTTTAGACATAATATAGCACAATTCTCACTGCTGTATGCATACTTTTTAATGTTTTAATGAATGAAAGAATTATGTTCTACATGGCCATTTTTTGTTTCTCTCGTTTAATCCCATTGAAAAATATGATCCTTTCTGGGATCAAACCCAGTGCAAAATCTCGGGATTTTTCATTTTTTCCCTACTCGATTGTGAATTATATACCCCCCCTGAAAATTTCAGCCTTCTAGCTCGATTAAAAATGCCCAGGACTTTGTATGAATGAGTCAGGAGTGTAGCATTGTATATATTAATGAATGTTGTATTGTCTAATGTAGTGGATTAAGTTAGTTTGCATTGTGGTTGTAATTAGGGCAATAGGAAAAGGAGGTAGCCCTGGATAGAGAAGATTTTGAGCCACAATATGAAAACTGATAAATAAGAAAACTTTGATTTTGTATACCCCTAAGAGTTTGCACCCCTAGGCCCCATTTGCCTCACCTTCATCATGACTCTGCTTCCAGTGATATTTTTAACCTAAAAAATCATTCATTTATCAATGAGGTGGTGTAACACCTAGAAATTTCAATTTAGTCTCTGCATCACATCTAAACTATGCAGTTAACATAACTGACATAGTTTTTATCTATTCCAAAATTTATATGGCTTTGTCTGGTAGTGCAATACTGTAAATTACCATAATTTATATCTTCTTTTCAGAAATCTTTAGTGCCAAACCTACCAGAAAACTTGGCTGTTAGCTTTTATATTCAAAGTCACAAGCTTATATTTGCTGTATATCACGTTGGCAGTGCTCATGGAACGATGAAATTTGATACCTTCCAAGCAGAATGTTCATTGCCTTGGCTTAGTGAGGTACTTGTACTGTTCACTGTTGGTTTACAAATGTGTCAGCAGTTGAAAGACAAAGTGAGTAAAATGCTTCATATTTCTTTAGTTGGTTATATATTTATTTCTGGACTTATGCAAAATTTTAACTATTATAGAGGTAACAGTGAATATGGAAGTTGCGGTGTTATCTTGAATGGAAAGAAAGCATTCTGATCTATCTCATACTTTTTTTTGTGCTTGCTCAGTAAAAAAAAAAATCCATCGAATTCTCTTCTCAAATAAACCTTTTTCCGATAAAATTGATAAGGAAAAGTTGCATTTTGTGTTAGAGCCAAGTTTCACTCATGTTGTTTACTTTGTTACACATTTTTGCATAAATTAATTTCAAAGTATAATAAAGTATCATATTTATTGATCATAAAATGCAACTTTTTCTGAAAATTTAGGCCTGAAACACATTGTGCACCTATATTTCAATTTTAAATTAAACTTAATTAACCTTTCTTCGGCCGTACTCTTCTTACATCACACCAGCATGTTGAAGACACAGTACATGGTGCTCTTTGATTTGATATTTCCCTAGGAAAGAGTTGTTCTATAAATAATAACATTTTTTATTTGTTTTTGCGTGAAATATATTTTTAAAATATATTCTGCATTCACTCCACTGCTTATATTCCATAAAAATATATTTTTTTCGAATTTAATGTACCTTGTTGTTAATTTTCTTCCAGGCAATTTAAGATAGCTTTTGAGTGTTTCATAATTATAAATCTGTTAAATTTATCACCTTTTGGTGGACATATTATTTACTCAAAACTTATCGCCCATGTTTTGCAACGCTTAGGGTGTTTTATTCCTACACAGCACTTGAGGTATGCAAATAAATCCTATGGAAAAGTAAAGATTGTTGATCTCATTATCTTATGCTCTTTCATCAAACCAATCCCTATATCTTTAAAAATATTCCTCTATTCTGGTCTCTGTGAATGCTTTTAAAATATAAAATTTGGGTGTTTGTTCCTGCTATGTTCATGAGAGAGGAACTCAAAGTAAGAGGCCATCTATTTATTCTTTCGTTGAGTTTGCTGTACACCAGTGGCGCAGCGAGGGGGGGGTTTTAGGGGTTCAAACCCCCCCAAGAGTCGAGTCCTATGACTAGCTCTTAGCTTTTTTTCTGCTGAAGAGTACAAAACCCCAATTATCACGAAAGTCTTACATTAGAGATACACTACTTGATAAATTCAACGAAAGCTCCGCATACCCGTAAATATAGCTCCGATTTCAGCTAAGGTTATGTTTTCGGTAGCAGAGCAGCCCTAGAGCCGACATCGATATCAATGGGACACGAGTGTTTTGCACTCACAATCAATGTTCAACGTGTGCACTTCCTAAGAATATCCTTTAGTTAGATGACTCACACCATAAGATAAGATTCCCATGAGAAAACTTCGAAAGGGTTGATTTGTTTACTCCACGAAAAAATACAAGGGAACATTCGAGAAGTAATTCGAAACTTACACCCTGAAAACAGAGATTAAGATTACGTTTGAGAGACAAACAGCTTGATAAAACTCTGTTAGATCTTCTGCATGTGACTGTTTTTAGGGTGTGAATCTGTGAATGCAAGGTTAGGCTCATCAGTAGTGCTTCTGAGAAATTCACTGTGAACAGTTAGAAGGATAGTTTAGTTTGGATTTCATAAGGTACAGATGGACATCTGAAAATTTATTTTTCACAATCCGCGAATAGCTCAAGTCCTCTATCGTTAAAAACGTAAGTTAATGGCTATGTGTTTTTTCTGAAATGACCATTATTAGATGCATAAATTAGAATTCCCTTCTTTAGGGCTGCTATCGGAGGGCACACCAGAAGATGAGTTTAGCGACAATTCCAAAGGCACTGGTTCCTTTATTAAGCGTTCTGGACGATTAAAAGTCTGTACAGTAGACTCTTCATTACTCGGGCTGATTGAAAATGTACTGATCCTTATTTTATGATTACCTGTTATTTTTAAAAATAAACCTCAGACTTTGTATTTTCCACAAAAATTTATTAATACACGTCCGGTTTCGGCCCTATCGATTTTACCTGTTATTTTGCTGTATATTTACGAAAATAATTCCATAACCGAATTTCCGTAGAAATTTGAAGAAGTATTGGATCAATACAAGATGTCACTAAAAATAATTTTTGATGATTTTATTAATAATATACCATTTTGGAAGCGAATCAGTCAGCTGAAAGGTATTGTGCGCGTAAGGTACGCAAAGATTTATCGGAACAGTGACTTGATGGCTTGAAATGAATTTGATGAACTGTTAAAACTGTAGCTTAAATTCTCCAGCTTCCTTTTTTCTCCTTCCACCAATTTTTTCTCTGGTAATAGAATCCAACGAACCTCATGACTTATCCTATCAACCACGTGGTCATGCAATGCCCCTTCAAAATTTCAATTCATGGAAAAATTCTGTTTTCTTCGAACACAATGCGTAAGACTGGGTTTGCGTCAGCTCTCAGCTGGTTAAACAACCTAACTACTACACGTATTTGGTCTAAATAATTGTAAGTTGACGTCTTCATTTTTTTCACCTTGGTGTGTAACTTTAATTCTGCAAATTCAATTATAATATCAATTATAATCAAGAGTATACTGTATATTTTAATGCAGCCGAATTTTTAATGTTCGGTTTGTGACGCATTCAACTGAATACTTAGCTAATACATAAAACGAAATCTGGCTTAATTGTAAGCCTACCAGAAAATTTCATCTGATATAAATAATTTTTTGTGTCTTAGAAGAGGAGTTAATTTTAAAAACAAGGGATGAAGTCACTCCTAAGAAACCTGCTGATGATATAGTCTAATAACGAAAGATATTCAAGTAAGCATGGGCGCGCCAATGTGGGGATGTAACGAGTGGATATTACGTTTTATGTCACTTGCCAAATAATCGTAACTAATTTTTTTCCTTCTCACGCTTCGCAACCTCTTGGAAGAAAGAACTCTCAAAGGCTCGGGAAGTTTATATCTACAACACTAAAAAACTTCAGCATAGAAAAAAAATGACTTTTTAATAGATATTGGACGTATCCAAACAACACTTATGAGTTTCCAATAGTTCGCTTATGTAAACTACTATCTCGGAAAGCGTAATCTGTTGGCTACCTAAGCGTTAACTCCTCTATTTTCCAATGTGTTTAGTTTTTGAAAGAATTGACATATTCGTAATAAGTAACGAGCATGAATATACTAGCCCCTGCAAGTTAGGCATTTTTCGTTTCCTTTGACCCCTCCCATTGGCAAATCCTGGCTGCGCCACTGCTGTACACATTTTGTTGTATCGACTTTAGTTTAATATTTGATCTATCAACTATTAATGGTTTTTAGTTGCAGTACATCTAGCCAATCCTGCATGCTTGTCAATAGAATTACACTGTACTTAGGGTATTATTCTTATTCTATTGGTATTCTTTACTTGTACTACATAAGACACTGCACATAGTGTTTCTCAGGAAACGAAACTGAAGAATTTACTTTACTACATTTATTCCTCAAAAAATCAATAAGGATTTCATGCTTGGCTTTGCATACAGTTCCTGGAAATTAGTTTTTGGTCGGTAATACTGTCCTAACTTACAATCAGTGCGCTAATTATTCCTGGTCAGTTCCAGTTTCCATTTCCAAATTGTTGTTTAATCATACCCAAAAAGACTAAAGTTAAAATGTCAGAGGACCCTACCATAATATCCCAGGCTGAAGTCTGGTGTAAAACACAAAAATTGAGTAATTTTTAACAATAAAGATAGTTTTAGTCATATATATATATATACACGTGTGCATGTATTTGGTTTAAAGTTGATTTGTAGGTGTTTGCTTGCTTAGATCTGAAATAATCAGAAGTATTTAAGTATACTGGATCTAATAATTACTAATTTCTTGATGTCTTATTATTTTACTTTGCTTCTTTCTTACTAAAACTTTAAATTTATTGCTTTTTATAGATTTGCGTCTTCTCCCAATACAAGGACTTTAGTGTGGAGTCAAGGTCAACGTCAGCAATGTCTTGGTGAGGTTGAACCTGGTATTGTTAGCGCAGTAACTTAAGTTCCTGAAAATCACTTTTCTCAGGAACAAAAACTGGAATATGAAATTGTATATGTACTTACTCGTTTGTTAGAAATTAGATAGGGTGCCACCATAATGAATTGAGGTTAATCATTTTGTCTTTTAAGAGTTCTGTTTTTCGGAAAATGAGGATATTATGAAAATGTCCTTCTCTTTTTATTCTGTTATACATAATTTGTTAAATTAAGTTGAGGAGGATTGAAAAAACTGTTCTCTAGTCAATCTTAGTATATTTCATTGTTTAAATTCTTTATGTTGGGTATGGTAACATGTGTTAATAATTTCTCCGTAGTAATCACGTTGATGGAGATAAATTTTTAGATTGTTGATGACTTGGTATTACTTTGCCCAATTATCATATGATGGCTAGATGGTTAATAAACTGTGATTTACATTGTGACAATTCCAAAGGGCAATAACTGTTTAATATTAAAATTATTATTCTTGTTATTGATTCAGTACATAGAAGAAAATTTAGATTTGAAGCCTCTTATGATGGGAAGTAATCTATATAAGAATTCAGGTTAAAGACTCAATGAGCAGTAAAATGGTGCAATTATTTCAGTAAAACACACAAAGACTTATACATTTGAAAGATCTGTTTTCTGTTATCCTCTTGTTACCCTATTGCTTTTAATTAAGAAATCTATCGAGAAAAAATACTGGTTTCAAATGAAGCCTGAGTGAACCAAAATTATATCCTTACTTATGCTGGAACATCTCTGTATTATCTGTAAAACTTTATTGTATATAAGATACACTCCTATTAATGTAATCAATTCCATTTGTATTGGTAGTTGATTTATAGTGATAGGAGGTAGTGGATTCGTTATAATCATAACCATTGTAAATAAAATATACTCTTTAAGAGAGCCTATGTTAAAATGAAGTTTATTTAAAATAAATACAGCAAATATTGCTGAGAATACCAAACACTATTTGGCTGAACTTTTTTGTTATCTATGCCTCATTTTTCCTACTCACTATTTTAGGAAAAGTCGGCAAGTTTCTCTGCCAAATCTGGAAATTGTGGAAAGTAACGTTTTTATTCCTAGAAAATTTATCATACATGCTTCCATCTGTAGTAAAGGTTGATGAAGCATGCTTTCTACTGTGAGCAAAATTTGTCTCCATAAAATCTACGCAAAATTAGCAGGCACTGTCTGACTTCAAATTTCTTATCACACAGTCCTAAATTGAAAATCTCTTATGAAATGCAATATAACCCACCTGAACCCTACTTGGCTTACGTACAAACTTCTCTCGTCACTTCAAACTTCAACATTTGCAGCTTCACTATATTGTGCTTTTTTTCAAAGGTGATTCATTCAAATGTTATATTTATTTTAAATCTTTACACAGTTTAGAGCTAATGGGGGTGGAGAATATTCCTGCAGCTTATATAATGATCTAGACCCCTGGGATGGCTCTGGCATGGGTTTGTAAATATTTAGAGGATTTGGGCACCAGTGCAAGAGTAAATAGAAAAAAAAACAAGATGGGGGTAAGGAAAGGGAGATAAAATAAAGAAAATTGGTTCCCTCCGATATGGAGCGCGGATCATTCACTCAATGATTCTCAACGCCAATCATCAAAGGGAACGGGGGAGAAAGGAGAGGTAACATTAACGGGTAGGAAAAATAGAAACAGAAGCAACGACTCAACTAACCTTGTTGACAGAATTGGCTGAAAAAGAGAGAAAAAGGAGAAAACGATTGGAGACTTCCCAAAACTAAACTTCAAAAAATGTTTGGGGACTTTTCCAGAACTCAACTAACAACTGCGAACACAGAGACTTCCTTAGACGTGACCTTGGTAGAGACTACTCGCCTGAGGACCTAATACAAAACAATCCATCCGAGGCCATGCCTGCAGGAGCTTTATAACCAAGCCCCTCCAACTGCTTATGAAACGGAACCAAAGGAAAAGAATAACAAGACTAAAAAGGCGAGCCTCCAGGGACCAAAGGCGCTCTGTCACACTTACTGGCCTGTTGTAAGAAGTGACTTATACGGTAATAAAATTCTGAAAAACAAACCTATCTTTAAGCAAGGGCTGAGCCTGGACAGCTTTGTGAAGCAACTGTCTGTGTGAGGTCATGCCAGCTGACAAAAGTTTCACCCACATGTTTGCCATACGTGGAGACCCGTAAGGAGGAGATGGGAGGTTGAGATCCAACCATTGGCACAACACACCTCTTTGGGGCCCCAGATTTGCTGTAAGTGGGAGGCCAGGGCATAGCGCACACTGGTCACTTGTCTTCTGATGGCTGGGGAATTTGTTTCCTTTCTAGAGTACACTAGATTTATGCAAGTCTATTGAGTCCTTAGCAGTGAGTGTGGAGGGAGATGGGTGGAAATGAAGTTGAAGGGCCCTCTTGCCAGAAAACTCAATGTGCACTGGTTTTAGCGGATATTGGAACTGTTGGAGTAAAACTAAACCTTTATATGGAGCATCTTTATTCCTGAATTATTTGGAATACAAGCAGCACTATCCAAGATCAATTGCAGAAAAATACAGTATATTATATGTACAAGACTCCTTGAGTGCACTGCAATCCATAGCTCAGCTTCCCTCTTTCCAACCCCTAGTTCAGAAAATACTATTGCTTCTGTAAGAACTGAAGGAGAAGGGCATCAAACTATATTCATGTGGGTTCCTGGACATGGTGGCCTTCCAGGAAATGAAAAGTCAGATCTGGCTGCAAAATAAGCCCTTTATAAGTGGGATCTTGTGCCAGCTCAGGATCTCAAGTTTCCTACAGAAAAACAGCTATTTCTCAGTGGAGATTTCTGTGGCAAGTTCAAATTGGGAATAAACTGAAATCTGTGAAGGATGACATAATATCATGGGATACATCTATGAGGAGATGCTGCAGGTAAGAAGTTGCAGTAACTAGCCTCAGGATTGGGTGCTATTCCCTCACACTCCTATTTATCCACACAAATGAAGGAACCTGGTTTCAGCCATATGACGCACCCTTTAACCCAACTACTACTACTGCAGCTAATGTTTCAGTCATCGTTTGCTTTTTCTTTGAGTAACATGCTTACCAAATATGGGTTTTGTTTCAGCTGATATCTTTTCAATTAATGTGAATTTCCTTCCACCAAGCCATTTCTTTGAACTGCCTTATAGAAAGTTGTGATGAGAATTTGTCAAACCAAATGTAGCCGATCTGTCCTTACAATATGAAATTGGAATATTAATACATATGCATGTGCTTGAATGGGGTAATCATATTGATAAGGTAGTCTCTAAAGCGTTTAATAAGCTCCATTACGTGATGAGGAACTTAAAGGGAGCTAGTATGGAAGCGAAAGACTAACGAGATAAAACAATAGTATAGCTTATATAGCATTATGCAACAAACGTATGGGATCTGTACAGCAAAGTTAATATAAAGAAACTTGGAAAGGTGCAATGGAAAGCAGCTAGGTATGTTTTAAATCAATACAATAGGGAGGTAAGCGTAACGAAAATGTTAGAATTTCTTGGGGGGGAAACATAAGAAAAGAGGAGGAAACTGAACAGATTAGTAGAGATTTTTCAAGTAAAATACACTGGCGAAGCATGGAGGGAGTTCATCCCCTTGGGAAAAATCCACCTAGGACGAGGTTAGTCGGATTAACTGTTTTTACCTCGGTTTACCTCGAAATTCAGCTCGTATCAGCGCGATTATGGCTCACATACCATGTAATCACCTTGCACGGGATTATCACGTTCCAGATGGATGATGTTTTCACATGGAACTACCTTACTTTACCTGGTATCGTATTACCTCGTTTCACATGTATTTAGCGTGCATCAGCTGTAATTACCTCGTATTGACTGTATATAACCCGCAACTTATTTTGCTCGTTTCACATGGATTTAGCGTGCATCAGCTGTAATTACCTCGTATTGACTATCGTAAATAACCCGCACCGCATTGTACTGGTCTTACATGAATTTAGCGTGCAATTACCTCATAGTGATACAGCAGTTACAGATAAGAAAAACCAAATCATTTTGCGCACGCTGATCATGATGAGAAGTTAAAATTGGGAAACCAAAGAACGGATGCGGCTTAATACTCATTTCTTCTTAGGGGTGCAATAGAATGGAACATATTACCTGAAGAGGCCTTCAAGCCCTTACCTAAATCAATTAAAGAGGCTTAAAAATATTATTACTTAAATATTATAACTTAGATGCTTTAAAATATAAAACTGTTTTCTATGAAAAAGGGTTTGGATGTGTTGTTTTAGATATTGTTAAACCTACAATATGCAAGTGTGGTGGTTGAGAAACTTATAAAGTGTTATGCGACTTATCTAAGGAACAATGAAAAATGTGATTATATGAGAACAGTAATTATAGAATATATCTGGTGTAAATGTATTCGGTGGAGTAATAGGGAAATATTTGATAATTTAGTCTTTGTTTGTTGCTAAAAGAGAACAAGAACTCATCCTGTTTTGTCAATATAATAATATTAATTAGGAATTTTAAATGTAGTAATTAAGTGTGAAAGGGTTTGTAAATTAATAATGTTTGTGGCTGCCACCAGACTTCTGTAACACTGTAAGAATAATAATAATAGTCGTTTGTTTGACATTCATTACGTAGAGTAACATTACCCTGGTGAAAATTCCACCTAGGACGAGGTTACTCGGATTAATTGTTTTTACTTCAAAGTTCAGCTCCTATCAGCGCGGTTATGGCCCACTAACCCTGTAATCACCTCGCACGGGATTACCTTGCATTACCTCGTTTCAGATGGATGATGTTTTCACATGAAACTACCTTGCTTTACCTTGTATCGTATTACCTCGTTTCACATGGATTTAGCGTGCATGTACGCTATCCATCCCTCTACCTCACCCACCCTATCCTCCCTCTACTCTACCAAGTTACGTACCATCCTCTACCACACCCAATCCTTATCCACCCTCTAAACTTACCGACCCCAATCCCTCCCTCTACCCCAACCACGCCCATCCCACCCTATAGCCTACCAACTACCATCCCTCCCTCTCACACAACCAATCCCTTCCTCTACCCCATCCATCCTCTTACCTCCCTCTGGCCCACCCACTCCCGTATCTCCCTCTTCCGAACCCACTAATGTCCCTCAATCTACCCCATCCACTCCCATCCCTCACTGTATCCCACCCACACCCGTCCCTCCTCCTTCTACCCCACCACCTCCCATCCCACTCTAAACCCACTGACATCAACCCCTTCTCTACCCACGCACTCCTGTCCCTCTTTCTACCCCAATCACTAGGGTCCCTCCCTCTACCCCACCTACTTCCGTCCCTCCCTCCACCACACCCACTCCCTTCCCACCCTCTAAACCCACAGACCCCAATCCCTCCACTACCCCACCCACACCCATCGCTCTTTCTACCCAACAACCTACTGCCCCTCCTACCTCACCAAATCCCTTCCCACCCTCTACCCCAACAATCCCCGAACCTCCCTCTACGGTCACTCTTTCTACCCAACAACTTCCCATCCCTCCCTCTACCCTACCCATCCCCGTACTTCCCTCTACCACACCACTACCGTCCTACCCTCTACCGCACCCACTCCCGTGTTTTTTTATGTTATACATAATTGAAAATATGTTTGGGCTCGGAAGAAAAAGAATGTAATCCAGTTCTTATCTTCCAGGGATATGTTGAAGCTTTAGGGGTTAGCCCTCGGGTTCTCCATCCGCTTCGCAAACTGGGGTCGTTGTGTGGTAGTGAAGTACCCTGGTGATGTGTTTAGTATAGAAGTGCTAAAGCATCCTACTTTGGAGTTCCCGGATTTTTGGGCAGGAATGCGGAGACTCTAGAGGAGGAGGGCTTTTTAGGCTGTTTCGCAGATGCAGAATGCAAGGACCTAAGCTCCTTCACGCACTCGGAGGCACTGTGCAAATTCTTCCCTCTTCACTCGTTTGGCCGTTGAAGGCATTCCCCTGGTTTTCGGAGGGCACCATGAATCCTAGATATGGAAGGTAGATTGAGGAAATTAATCTTAAAATTTTAGATCCTATCTAATTATTATATATGAATAGGGAAGTAAATATAAGCATACGTCCAAGGAAAATAATATTATTAATACCTAGACTGTATCAAAATATAAATAGAAGTAGATTGCAATAACTATATAACTTCCATTAAACTAACATATCATATGGAATATCCAATTTCATCTCAATTCCAGGAGTTAAGAATGTACAGATGCACCTAACAAACAGAAATATCTAAGAATCTCAAGAAATTGTATTTATCCCACAAATTGTATTTTTGCCTAGCAACATCAAAAGCTCGACCGGTTTTGACAAAAGATTGTCATCATCTGATCGTCTGTTTGTTACTAGTAAACAAAAATGTAATTTGTGGGAGAATATT
Source organism: Sympetrum striolatum (assembly GCA_947579665.1). Classification (NCBI taxonomy): domain Eukaryota; kingdom Metazoa; phylum Arthropoda; class Insecta; order Odonata; family Libellulidae; genus Sympetrum; species Sympetrum striolatum. The sequence continues at coordinate 84,392,155 of OX388341.1, forward strand.
AATTATTAATTTAATATTTTCCTAAGAGTTTTTCCGCAATACCTGGTCTGTTTCTGGGAAGTATCACATTTTGTTTTCAAAATCCTGGGACTCTGCAATGAGGTTATGAACTTTTTCTGTGTGGGAAATGGAATCACAATAATCTATATTCATCCATAGATAATCAGATCTACACGTTTGCAATTATGTCCGAAAATTTTATATTTAGGGTAGATTTAGCTGAATTAGTATCCTAGTTCAAGGCCTTTCAATCTATTACTATGTATCTTTGAGAATATTCTTAAAACTAAAAATACAGATTTTTTCTGCGCCTGTTTTGATAAACAGTCTAAATTTCCTTATAGAATTTAATTTTCTGGCAATGTTTTGGTACCTATGGTGCAAGACTGGTCTAGCTAAATATTGACCATATCCTACACCATCTACTTTATCTATCATATACGCAATCATTGAATGCTCATATTAAAGACCTAAATCGAGCAGCTACTCCAAGTTCTCAGATTCTTGCTTATAATAACCTCTGGATTTTTGGAGGTAACATTTACTAGAGAGAGATCATTTTTAGAAATGACTCGATTTCATTGGTCCCCTCCTGATGATTGGGCTCAGTTGGTTGATAAAAGGCAGTAATTTGAACTGATTAGAGTGCCTCACAAAAGAAGACATTTATGGTTGGAGACGAAATTACTTATTGAAGGTGGCTATACAAAAGCGATTCGGAGAACAGATATCAAACCAAACTATGGTCTTATTGCATGTCATTGCCTAAACAAGACAGTGAAAAAACAGGAAAATTAATTTAAAGCTCTTTATTGATAAGGAAATTAAAGACCTCCTTGAACTGTTAAAACATGAGCAAACTATTCAAGGTTGCTGGATCCCTATGACGGCTCTTACGGCAATATTTAGGAAACTAATTTCTCTATCTTGAGAATAACATTACAGAGATAGTAAACCCAAAGAAAAGAAAATTAGCAGTTGGTATTTCAGACGGTATGCATGAATATACTTTTCACTTCTTTTAAGATAAGATTGGAAAGCGATTGTGTAAGTTTGCGGAACACAGATCAAGCAAAAAAGCTAGAGGAGAAGGAACGACAAAAAAAATCTGACTCAACTATGACTTCGGAATCGTTAAGTCGAAACAAAGGGATAGGCATCCAATGTAAGTAGGACAATAGCGTTTCAAAGAAATAACATAATTCGTTGGTGAAATTGAAATTAAAGGAAGCGGCATTATGAAAAAGTGGAAACAATGGCCATGGTAAATGTGCTAATATACCCAATGAATTCCAGCAAAACTAAGATCTCCTCACAAAAAATTGTTCAAGGAAGGAAATAAATACATACAGAAAATATTTTTGGGGTGCCGGCGAATGGCGCCCACCTGCAAGGCAGAGGCAAATGCTTGGCTTATGCTCTCAAAGTGTGTCGTGTGTTCCAAGTGGCTTTCCTTCATGAGCCTAAAATTTGCAAGTGTAAATAAGGAAAATGTATCAACCGATATAGCATATATTAATGTGATATTATTTATTTAAATTTCATTACTAAGAAGCAAACAGTAAGAATAGTTTGGTAATTAACTAAGGTTAATGTAAATTCGGTAGTCGGCAGACAAAATTGTCGTGGGGCTGTCTGCGGAGCTCGAGGGCATTTTTGTCTTGCCCTGGTCGTGTCTTCAGTGTGCGCTCACCCATACAACGCCATAGCCCTTGCTCTTACGACAAAACTGTCTGCGGGCAGAAAGTCGTCGGTGTGCGCTAGGTCTAATGGTAGACTAGGAATATTGATTTAGAAGTGCCAATTGGTAACTCGGGGGTGAATCGGAAAGGATCTTTAATGATCATTAGAATCTTCAAATATTAATTTTTATTTTATAATTATAATGGAGGAAAAAAGTGTAAATTTTAAATCTATGCTCCAGTATGTGAGATAGCTATTTTTCATCTGACGATTAATGGCGGGTACTCAATACACTTTTTTATTGCTATATAAATAGGAAACTCAATCGAAAGATAAATATCCAATTTTATAAGAAAGCAGTTTGTTCAGAGTCTGTTTAATTTGATTTGAATCCATTTTAAGTTAACAATTGTTCTTAACGCTACAGTCATCTAAACGTGGTGGTTAATTCATTTTCAAATAGGTATTTACATAGAAACTCCATATTCTCAAAATAATAGGGAAATGTATTAAGTCAATCTACATATAATGAAATAATATAATGTATTAATTTAAAGCGTTCATGAATTCAGAACGAATATCGGAATATAAATATTAAATTTGAATAGATGACAAAATGATAAGAAGGAATTAGTAATTTTAATATTAAAAAACAATTAAAAACATTCATGGGTCATGTCTTCCTCTTGTTTGGAATTTTAGAAGCAAAAACTATATATTATTATAACTTTAATAAGGAATTCCTATAAATTTTAATTACTTTATTAAGAAATAACTATAAATTAATATCATGAAATCACAGTAGCAAAATAATGCCAATGCGCTTAATACTGCAATTTTAGGTTAATAACAACAGCTTGTATAAACCCAAATAATACAAGCTGAACACTCAAACATTTTCAGTCGAGGGATCCTTGTGCGTCATTATTGTTTTGTACTAAAATGAAATACATTTATTCTCAATTAATACAGTTCTCATAGAATATCTCAAATGTATTTCTTTTTGAAATATAAAATTTTTAATACTTCGAAATACCATAAGATGATGAAATTTAAAAAATATCTGCAAAATATGAAAGTATAGTCTGTTTACTTAACTTGGAGATCCAGCTTTCCGTTGTCCCCTGAGCCTCTTCCGATGACAGTGGTCACTCGCATTTGTGAAGAGTGAGTCCTATGGCAAAGACTTATCAAAATTTGAGCAAGTTCACTTTCTTAAAACTGGAAAGAATAGAAACACCAAAATAATTAATAATTTATTAATGAATGTGGTAATATCAACAAAAAACAATTAAAAAAACTAAAATTCCCGATGACAAAGAAAAATATCACAGGTACCGTTAATGCACATCTATGAAGTTATATGACGGTGATCCACTTCGATGTTAAAATACAAACCGCGCTCATCAACACTTCTAAACACGATATTGGAGTAGGAAAATTTTAATCGAGGGCACAAGGAATAGAAATAAGGATGGTTCTGACATAAGAGGAAAATGAACTTAGTGCAGATGGTATGGAGATGAGAATACGATGCTACGCAAAGATGGCAGTTTAAACATCTGAATAATTGATAGCAAATAATATTAGAAATACGTAACGAAAAGGATAAGGCTTTACTTGCATAGACCTTAGGAGACCAAGTTATGTTACTGGTGACATTTAGATACATGTTTCGATTAATTTGATACGGGATATTAAAAAATAGATACCACTCACAATTTTCCTAATAAAATTAACAAGATAACGAGTGGTAATTGATTTAAGGTTGCTGATAAATTCATGGAAATAAATTTCAACTTACGCAGCCGGGACTCGAACGTCGAACTCTCAGATTCAACGGGTGCTCATGCCGGTCAGATAAACCGACCACCTACCAAATAGGAGATACTCGTTCGAGCCCCGTCTACTTCAGACATTTTCTCCTCCGTTTCTTTATAAGATATTCAGAATACAGAACACGCTTTCTCCTTGACCATTTGAAAAGCCTCAATTGAATTGTTTTGGATTCCTTTATTACAGTCATTTAAGACACAGACTCAGCAGGGACTGGTAATGTTGCCATCTGCGTAAGTTTTGAACAAATATGCTGCAATCTGATTGATCGAATTCGAATTCTCCCTCTCCCACGCAAACCTCACAATTTGGACATCTTTATTAATTATAATAATTATTGAAAAGTTATAAATTGTATGAAGTAAAACCCCAATCGTAATTATAAATATTGGATCATTAAGTTTCATCAAATATTTATTTATTTCTACTTCGCGTTAATTTGTCTTTATCATAGAAGGGCTTGCTTGAAATATCGTAGATGTTATGAATGTTGACAGTTTAATGATTTTTAGTGTTATTACTATTTTATAACGATAACTACCTTAAGATTCTTACAATTGTGTAAAAAAATTGCAAATTATTTTATCTTATCGATCGCAATAAATAATTCCTACTTTGTCATAAATAAAGAATGGGATTTTCGTACTGGTATAAATTATAATTTCCGCGTCGCGGACTGATATAAATTTAAAGTAAATCAATTGTGACGGGCATCCCATTACATTTGAGAGCTTTAACGAATGAAAAATGATCGAAAAAAGGGGAATTTGTTCATAAAATATCTGCACTATATATCATCCTTAAATAGGAATTATAATGATATTAGATTCCATTTCCATTTAAATAAAGTAAATAATTTATTAAATTAATTGCAAAAGTGGATTCACTTAAAATTATATTTGTGATTCTCCTTTGAGACAATCATTTGTTTCATAAACCATAAAAGGATATTAGAGAAGTTGAATTTCAATCGTGGTCAGTCACGTCGCGAGAGGCCCGGGGCCATAAATTCAAACTGTACGGATTAAACACCACTGATTAATTAACATCACGTAATACGTTAAGTAATCAAATTTATATCAAGCATGATATTTAGAAGAGTGATATGCTACTTATGAATTTATAGTAGTAATTCGCGACAAGATAATATGACGTATTAATTTTTATGCATATGCAATAATATTCTCTCGGTAGCTGGACAATTTTAAATGTAGAAGTAAGATTAGATTTCAACGTCATACGTTGTAAATTGCGTGATAAAATGAAATAATTGAAATGTAATCATATATCAGTATTATTGCAAATCATCATCACCTTTTTACATTGTATAAGTAATGCGTAGAAGCTGAAGTGTATAAGTGTATATAGGAGTCAGTATAAGATAAGTGTAGGAGTAAGTGTAAGAGAAGTATAGCAGAAGTACTGATAATATCTTGTACTATGGAAACATCGCTCTACTATTACAGCTATGTTATCGTTAACGTGGTACAATGAAATGTACAGTCCTGGCCAAAATTAACGCAGCACCGGCCGTAAGGATCGCTAGGGAGCTGCTGCGTTAATTATGGCCAGGAGTGTACATTGAATTCCTTGGCTCATCCGAGGTAGGTGATACACCACAGTGAACAATGAAATTCGAAGCGAAAGAATTCAAGGTCATTAAAACAAAACATCGAGATAAACGGAACACTTTACGAAATGTTGCTCGCTTATTTTGAAAAGTATTTTATCGAAAAAGGAACGGAAAGGGAAAGCAAAATCAACATTATGAGTGTATGTACGCAAGTAGCTCTCACTTCTCTTCACAGAGATTCAGCAAGAGGCAGGAAAGCGAAACTGCATTCGTATGACTCGCGAAGTAAAGCACCAAGGCTATTCGGAAAAAATCATGACTCCTAAAATGAAGTACTTAACTGTGACTAGTAAACTGGCAATAAAATAAGGAAAAACTTAGCCTGGTTAGATTATTTGAAAACAATACAGTGATAGCAACGGAAATGGAAAACACAATATCAGAGACTGTTGATGAATCTCACCGTAGAATGCTATCTAAACTTCAAATTAATAACTTACATCGATAACTCTCATCGTGAAATGCTATGAACTATAAATGCTTATAAAACCTGTAACTTTTTCCTTATTCGGATATTTAGAGTAAAGGTATGTGTTTATTAATAGCTAGGGGAGCAATGTATCGTAGATAAATCTAACAGGTAAGAAATGAAAAGAAAATGAAGTCAAACAGATGATAAGAATGGTGAAGTCCAAAAGCTTAGTTTCATAATGTTCAAGAACGAGATCCTATGAATGAATTTAAGAATTTAGTTTATGAGAGAGTATAACAATGAAATAATACTCTAATACAGATGAATCCATGATGAATGAATTAAAGCAAGAAAAATCAATATTAATCTATCTTTCTCTATCTGAAAGGTTTTTCATACCCTTACGCATGACAGAGGGCAGTACATGTCTTTCTTATGTCGGCGTTCATTGGCATTCCCCCTCCTTGCTCACATAATACAAAACAGCGATAAAAGAGAGGGTATAATACCGGATTAATCCATGAAAGACATAAACGAAAGTTTAATGAACGATTGCGTTGCAGAGTTATTGACTTAACGAACAAAAAAGGCTGTGAAAAGGAGAAGAAAATACTTAGGCTCTGGTATAATTCTATTATATTCCAATTGTTGCTTAGACAGCGAATATATATCGTATTAATATCGCAGAGCATGTATCCTCGGTTAGCACTTGAGTTACGAAGAGTATAATGAGACAAGTACGACTGAATAATGTGATAAAGTGTGCAATTGCAAAGTAAAGGTTTGACGTTTCCATCTTAACATAACTTCTTGTGGTAAAGGTACAAAGAAACGAATAATTAGAATAATTCATAGCTGTAACGAGGTGTTCGAATTTCGGAAAAAGCGAGGACTGAAGGCCACCTGAGCCCATGATAATCACTTTCTCCTTTCCATAATTGCCAACTGTTTAGCTACGTCTGGATTCCTCTATCAAATGTCGCCTAATCTTTCTCAAATATGTCTAAGCGGATGAAAGTTTCGGCAAGATATTTACCGATATCAAAACAATACATGGCTCGTGAATGCCTTAAATTGATCGTTTCACATGGATAAGTTCTATCTGTAAAGGCTGACATGTAGTCTGAATAAAATTCTTTGAAACGATTTTAAGGTAACGGTAAACCTATTATAGACTATTCATCTACAGAAGGTGATATAATACGCCTTTGTAAAAGCATCCTAATTCCATAGGAGTAGGGTAAATTCCAGCAACAAATTTCAACAGGGGTTGTGATAATTGATTAGAAAGTCTATTAAAATATTTTCTTATTAAATTATAACGATGACTAGTTACACATACACTGTAAGTTTAAGCTAATTGACAGAAGAAATGAAGATGAAAAGAAAGAATCATATATCCATCGGATATAATTGTACTTCAATACGTACTCCGATGCTAAAAACTCTAATTCTGCAACTTCTAGCAATGAGGAACCATTCGTAGGCCTCTCGTTTGAAAAATTACAATCAGCATCAATGAATAACTATGATAACCCTCTAAGGTTAAAAAATAGAGAAAAAGCCAGTAAATTAACATATTCGTATTTCTTTTACCTCGCGATGTAACAACTTACTCCTTTATTTTGATGCTAAAAAAGCGAATATAGGGACGAAAATTTTGCTTAAGCAGTTGATTTGATAATCTCGCCGTAAAATACACGGAAAGTTTCCTTGAAGTTATTTCCTAATTTATAAAATCGAATCACTAACGCTATCTGTATATTAGAAACCTAGAGATAATTACTTATCATAACACGAGCTCCACACTTAAATTAAACATTATTCGCAGAGCGGAAGAGCATTCAGGTAAGAATTACCTCTTCATTACACTTTAAATTGGAATGTCTCTTAGCATTATATTACGTAAAAGAGAAAAGTTGCTTGATTAAAACTTGCATTCTCATTCCTAACTGTAATATTGGAATTTCATGGACTCTCTTCGCTTCAATTACTACCGATTATGTACCAAAATACATTAAATCCAATGAATTGCACACAGTTCTTTTCAATGACGAGACGATTTCAACCAAACATTCTTTCACTTGAACGGCGAATCGCAAAACATTTAGAAGTGTAAATGACGAAGAATATATAATGAAATATAATGAAAGGTAAGAGTATTATGTGCGCTTACCCAAATTGATCAAATGTTGTTCCTCGGTTTTCCTCTGGAAGGTCATCCCGTGGCCATTCCCTTTCAAAACAAAGTATTGGAGAGACCCATCGATGTGAGCGTTAAAAGCTCAGTTTTTGAAATCTGGAAAAAAGAAATACCAAATTACTAAAATATCAATTAATTTCATTCAGAACCCAACGCCCATGAACAGGTATATTTCATAGCCGATAACTTTCAAATTGGGATGTCCGTTATATGAAATCACTATTTCCGCGCCCTCTATGGTGTAATATTTTACTTTTGAAAGTTATTAAGGACAGATCAAATGCTAACAAACGGATAGCTAAAATAATACATTCCAAAGACAGAAGTTAATGTTGAAAAAATCATAAATTCGATATCCTCAAATAAAATTGCTGCGATCCATTTTGGGATTGAAACACGAAACGTATTTATCATTGCAATATTAAATAAGGGTAAACTTTAATCAGAGGCTCGAGGAATAGAAAAAAGCATGGGTCTTATCTAAGAGAAAACTAAACGGAATGTAGATCTCATAATAAAAGGATATCGTTAAATCTCAACGACGGCATTACAAGCATTTGAAATAGAAAAAAAGCAAAAAAATAAAACCATAATGAAATATACATGAGCATGAATATATACAGTAACATGGAGTGCTACCAGAAATTTCAAACACTTATTTCCGAAAATTTTGCCGGACGGATCGTGCAAACCGCGAGTCTGTAAGAAAAACCCGGGTTCAAGTTCCGCATGCGTCAGACTTTTCTCATGCGCTATTTCTCTTAAATAATGAATTTGAGGCAGGTTTTTCCAATCCTATCTTAAGTTTCAACTGAATTGCCCTCGTTACGCTTACGTCATCAATTCAAGAACTAAGGACAGAATGCGGTTATCAAATAAAATTCAAATAAGATTACTAAATCGAATTCGAATCGGAAAGAACGTGGAGGCTAAATTTTACGCGAATGTATTATGCATGAACGTTAGGAACTTAATATATTATACAAATATCAAACTACAAACGAAATTCCGCAACGACTACTTTTAAATTATGGGAACTTGTAGCTCATGAAAGCAATTATTTCTTCAATACAAGAACGCGAGCGAAAATTGATTAAGGTTTCTTTGTACTACTTACCATAAAAAGGATATCCTTGGTAACGATCAAGAAAATCTTCAGGTCTTCAAATGTCGTTCTTTCATTTATAAGGAAAATTTATTTACGGAATAGTTATTAATGCAAAAAAAACGAAAGGCAATAAAATGTCACTCATGTTTACCAGTTTCCAAATCCAACGGAAGTCGCAAAGTTTAAATTGTAACGAAATTTTGAAAACAATTGACATAACTTCCGCACCAGACGGGATCTAACTAACAACTGAGGAAATTTCCACCAGGATAACCATTGAACAAGAAAGCTGAAATTTGATTGGTGGAATTTGGATGTTCCGTCAATGGCCAAGAAACAGTTTGATTAAAACATTTACATTAATAATACTTATAATTAAATTAACATTCAGATTCATGAAGTGCCTTCTTAATTATAATTTAAGATTGTTTGGAATATTAATTTTCGTTAATAAAATTACTTATTTATATTTTGAGTTAATTCTGTCGTTTCCTCCAATGGGACTGCTCGAATCATCATAATTGTTAACTGTTTATGTATTAGTTTTGTAATTGTAATATTTTTTTTACCTTGATTCCTAAAAACTAGTTAAAGCTTTTAAAATACTAATATAATTAATGACTCCTCGTCGACCAAAACGAAAGAATGGAGTTAGCGCATCAGTTCACTTTATAGATAATAACCAGAGAGTATTTTAAAGATTTCTGTTCGAAGACATTTGAATTGATCGAAAAAATATTTAATCAGAAATTCTGCTGAAAAAGTAGAACGATTGCATTACATGATTCGGGAGAGTAAAAATTGCTTTCAAGTTTCAGAATATCTACATTACTTTATCCTCCTCCCTCATCGAAACAAATTTTCGGTGCAGAAATACATTCGAATCTCACAGTTTGAAATTATGTAGGATATTCTTTTAATGCTTAATACTCACATCTGATACTTTGTAATAATGAAAATGGAGCTTGCATGTTAAAATATCTTAGGAAAATAAGGTTCAAGGACCGATAGGAGGGACAAGAGTGGTCAAATATTAATAGGAGAGGGATTGCTAAAGACTGTGCTTGAGGGCATAGAAGGGAAACAGAAGGTAAGATAATGGTAGACGTTAGATGCCCTCAACTGTGGGTTAAATTACTAGGATACGAAGAAAATGGCGTTGAAAAGGCTTTTTTGATCCCATGAAACTATCGAAATGTAGAGATATCAGGAATGCATCTTAAGCTTACATATTTCTCTCCGAACACAATTAATAAACAAATGCAATACATCTTACTCACTTCATATTCTTGGCTGTCTGTGAATCCGTCATCGCGAGTACAAAATTGCAAAACCATTCACGTCAGATACTTTACAAATCCCTAGAGAGAAGAAATCACAATCACGTGTCACTTACGTACGATGAAATCAAAAGATTGACGTCTCAGTTTTCACACCAATAGTGCTTACACTTAGAACATTCAGAAGATAGCCTATTCTTTTAATATCTTTGATATGCATAATACATCCACATGAATATTTTCCAGGTAAATTTAGAAGTGCTGAAACCGCCATTGTGAGAAACTCAATTAACATCACCTCACGTTCCTCATAGTTCCTCGCACACAAATAGCGTACTTCAGACTTTTTGTGACGATCGAAAAATCCCAAAAGCGCGCTTAAAGGCATTATAATCACCTCGTGGTTCAAGAAGTTGGTGAGTGAAATGGCGATCTTTTTGAGTGACTTTAAAGTAATAATTACAATCGATGTGAAATGAATTAGTATAAATTTATCAAGACTGTGTTTTACTTTGGATTTATTTCCATGAGTAATCTGTTCGTAATGAGAGTAAACTCATGAAATACGCAACAGTCAATGTCGATAACGAGAAAAGAGAGAGAGGTTAGTACTTTTCCACAGTTGTATTATCCACTATCGGATTCAGGAAATATTCGCCAAAAATTCTGCAAATCCATCACAACGTAAGAAAGGAGACGGACTACTCTGCTTTTTCCAATTTTATTATCTACTAATATAGCATATTCATTATTATCCTTAAGATATCATCAAGTCGATGACTTGGACGAGTTGGAAACTCTTTTTTACGACCAGTGCCATTTTTAATAGGAGAGAGGAAGTTTTTCTGTGGGAACAGCGCTGCGGAGTGCTTATAGTTAAATTGTGTTTCAGAGTATAATAGCACTTAAAAAGTAAAGAGGATGTTTATTTCTAACTCCAAAACCATAAGCTATTTCGCAAGAGTGTCTAAAATAATATCTATTACTATAGCAACAAGATGGACGAACTTCATGTTGGAGGTGAATGAATGCGAGATATCGTTGCATGATTGATGGCAGCTGACAATAGCAGTAAAAGAATATAAGGGTAAGTGCAAAATGTAGATGAACGTGTAGTACGATTTAATTTATGCTTAGATTAAAAACGAGTTGAATTACTTCACTTCAAAAGTAATAGCTGAAAAATGTTTAAGATAATGGTGTGAGAAGGTTAGTCTAGCGAATCCTTCAGTCAATTTAATAAATTTTGCATCGCTATAGAAACCATACAAAAGTTTAGCGATTCATCAGTCTGACGATGTAAGGTAGCAAAATGTGGTAAGAGTGTTTCTTTGTGTTTTTAAAAAACCCATTTTTCGGTCTCTGATCATTTTTTTATCTAAGATGATTTAAAACTTTCGTATCTAATGTGGCATTACTGCTAGTGTAGGGCTGATGCTTCTGAACATTTTGTGGGCGTCCTCGAAATTGATTTAATGATCTCCCGTAAGAAATCTTTGGTCTAATCCATAATATCAACAATTAACTAACAGCATCCACAACCACTATGCATAAAATTATAAGAAATTTTGAACCTATAAATTTTGCTATATTTTATGTAAAAGTGAGGAATCTGGGTTTCTCAAAAGCTTGAATAGAAATAACGAGACCGAAGCAAATGTAACCGAAGGTATTCGGAATTCAAAACACCGACTATCATCGGCAGAATTCCAAAGAAGGGAATTTTAGAAGTCCTCGAGGAATATTAATTCGAATAGAAATGGATATAATAACTGAGTATTATCTTACTGACCTGTAATCCATATTTCTTTGCTTATTATTGACCATGAGATAAGTAATTTAACAGAACGTTTATATACGTAACGTGAGTAAATTTAAGAAATCTATTGCACTGTTTTCTAAGGCACAATGTATTATACTTTTGCATGATTTCTCTTGAAAGAGTAAAGATTATTTTTACATTCATAAATTTACATTTATGTGTACAAATACCTTGGAGAGATATTTCACAGCTCAAAAGTATATGAAATCCTAGTTATTATTGGTATGAAATAAATTAAATCGCAAATGAGATGAGTTTTTACATTTGACTATTATTACATGATTGCTTTAGTTATGTTCTAAAAGCTTATCTTCCGATTTAAATTCTCAAATCTATACTCACCTTCTCCCGTTTCTTTAGTGCCAAATCTGAATATAATATAAAAAGATATTTGCATATGATATATTTGGCTGTAGTTTTTTAACTATGAGTCGTGACGGAACTCGGGTGAGACGGAAAATCCACGTGGATTGTAATCAAGTAGTTTACTAACAATATTGATTTCCCAAAATTTTGAAATTTAAATTGAATCGTTTTGCGAGTAATTATATTAAATTTTTAATTGGGATTGTAATTTATGGAAACATTAACACTAGGAAAAAAAGGAGACTATCAACAGAAATTTGAGTAGCCAACCAATCAGAGCACAGTATTTGGTTGAACGTTTATTTAGAATAAACGTTAAACGTTGGTTGAGGTTTAAATTTTAGTTACTTCGGAGATGTCACCCAGTGCGGAGGTGTGCCTGTCTTTTTTTTGTAACCGTTGAATTTTGTAATTTAGAAGTATAATAAGTTCAAATTCGAGCATATGCCAACAAATTTATAAGTTTAACTCAATCATTGTTTGATTAATTTCACTCTAGAAGAATATAATAATTAAATAAGTGGATATTTCGTGACTTCAGGATTTTCGAGGACTTCTTGGTGGATCTCATTTATTTGGTAAGTATTTGTGTCGTCATGAATTAATATCGATGAAATTCTAAAGATATATTTTTGGTTTGAGTACATAATATATTCTTTCGATTTATATGATACATACAACATATTTTATGAGTTGACGAATAAAGTGTTGGTAGCTGTGTCATTGAAAGTTAATCAGCTATTTCTCGCGTCGACGTTATCTTTCTTTTTCGTTAACCTTGAATTACAGTTAAGCTAACTTTCATAATTTAGATTCCATTTGTCCTTACTTTTCAGGAATCCATCCTACAGTCTTAGGGTCGAAGTTTTTCTCGAGAGAATTCGTATTGAGAATTGTAACTTTTAGAATCGATTTAGGATAATCAAAAATATTACAGCGGGACTGTATTCCTCTAGCAAATATATACTATTTTATAGAGGTCAGCTATAAATGATGTCTACTGAAATCTAATCAACTGGCATTTTATTTAAATTTAAAATTTGATTTTGCCGTCCATCATTATTTTATCATCTATCCCTTAAAAGGAGGACTTCCATCTTCCTTCCAATCCATGTACCATAATACGATTCAAAATCGCCATACATGTAATTCTTTAATAATGGGTAGATATTCATTAGTGCGGAATTAGTGTATTTTTATTCTCCTTTTCGTGTCTTAATTATTAGGAAGTCAGTTTGGAGGTCTTAATTTTAAAATTCAACGGAATTCTACGGTTTGCGACTTTCCTCTTCTTCGTGCAACCCGAGTTAAATATCGGAAATAATTAATGTTAATATTACAAAATTATATTATCCGAAAAATTTAACGGTCGTTTAATGAAAGTTTCTGGATAAACGTTCAAATTTTATTTTAGGAGCAGTGATCGTTTTATGAATTTTTCATATGAGTTTGCTTTGGGAAATCATATTGAGAGTTAGATTTATCACGATAATTTATAAATAATAATAACAGCTGAAACTGCTCGCTCTTATACTTGCATTGTACAATATTTTTTGTAAATACTTAATTAAATTGTGCTTCCTTTTTTCTCAAGTTCTGAGGAAGTGAATTGTCTCGCTTTCGGATGATTCTCCTCGCTGTCTCCGATATGATACCGAAAGAAGGTTCTGCCAAGGATTATCAAGCGAAATCTTCCAAAAACACTATATATTTTCTTTTTTATTTTTTTAGTTTCTTTCTAAATGGTGTTTTCAATATGTCAAATAAATAAACAAGTCATTTGATATTTAAAACACAACCTTGGTGTTGCTACTTTAATTAAGCATGATGCGGTGATAAGTAATATTAATTTTCCGGTATTCTTCAACCGTCTGACATGTTGAGAAACCATTTCTCCATCTTGGATGAGCAGACAAGGAGCGCAGAGATACTTAGGAGAAACATTCAGTCCAGGGATGGAACACAGAATACTATGAGTATAGTTATTATCTAACACTATTATAATTGCTGCTTAGGTATGCTTGTAACGCTTATTTTCGGATAATGTTTTTGTTTTCAAATTACGATTTTATTTAATGTTTTTCCTCTTATTCTCTTTAAACGTTAAAGCATCACTTCTCCATCATGTAAGAGCAGACAAGGAGCGCAGAGATGCTGAGGAAAGACATTCAGTCCAGGGATGGAAAACAGAATACAATGAGTATAATTGCTATCTAATTTTATTATAATTACTGATAACACATGTTAGATAGTGCATATTTTTGGTATAACATAGTTTTTTTGTTTTAGAATTACTATATTATTTACCTTATTCATTTTTACTATTTCTACATGCTCGCATCATTTCTCCACAATGGAAGAGCACAGTGAGATCGCATAGCTGCTGAGGAGAGATATTTGGTCCATGGATGGGGCACAGAATACAATAAGTACAAATTGAATCTAACTTATTATAATTCCTACTTAAGTATGATCCACACTGCGTATAATACGCGAACAAATTCCCATTTTTTGATTTTTTCGGTCGTTAAAGTTGTTCAATGTTAGTGACTGTCCGTCTCAATTGATTTACCTTCAATTCATATCAGTCTTATCCTTGAAATTATGCCTCAGTTCCATACTGACGTGGCACATAATTTTTTCAATTTCTTGGTGATGAAGTATACTTTAATTTTTAGTTCATCATAAAAGCTTTGATAAATTCTCAGAATTATCGCTGTAAATTTATTCTGGAAAGAAAAAGTGCCGGACTAACAGTAGTAGAATTAAACATTCAATTCAGAGCATCGTAAATGGTTATAAATATTACTTCATAAACGTCAAAATAAAGCAACAACACAAATGTAACGTAGAAACGTGTATTCGAGTAGAATGGGGGAGTCAAAACTTGCACATTTATCGAGCTACAAAGATTTTTTTATCGTCCCTCCAGTCGAGAATATAGGGTAATATTTATTTGCATGTTATTTGCCTTTTTATTACAATTATAGTGGCGCTTTTCCAGATTATATTCACTAACAGACATTTTTTAAGGCTTTTTATATTTTTGAAGATAAATTACTAAGTTCGGAAGGTCATACGAAATAGAGAGAGCATTAGAAAATGAGAAATTTATTTCCGACTCCTGTTTGGCCGTTTAAGTTTACTTTCCGTATGATTTTTCTAAAATCTTTTTGTAGCTATTGAAAATATTATAAGTTTTAATGATTAGAAGGATATTCGTAATCTTGCTGAACAACGCTACTGCTAGTTCTATGCATTTGTTATTTTTTAAAAACATAGGCAATTATAATTAAGTTGAGTTTTTTTAGTTTTAACGATGCACCAAACGAAAATTAGTATTCTTGCGAGATTTAACATTTTCAGTCATAATAAATAAATAGCTGGCTCAAACTAACTATCTATTATCACTGTTGATTAACCATCCTGGGTGATGGTGTTTTGAAATGTTCCTTTTAAAACTGTTGTTATGAATTTAACGATTTTAAGAAAAAAATGACAGATATGAAGAAATATTATCAGGGTCTTTAGCATTGAGTTTGTTATGGATTTCGCGTTAATAATTTATTTGATCGTCAGTTCAGTATTTTAAAAGTGCGAGTTTCGTAATTTCCATCCGAGCATAACTTTCGATGATAAAATTAGTATTACATTTTTCAAACTTTCTCTCATACATATTTCGATTTCATCCTATCATGTTCTTAAATGAAGTTAACGAGCGAAAAAAAATCTGCGGGCAAGGAGAAGTCATTTTACGTGTAATTCACATCTAAGTGAATGATATCTGATTCATAAATTAGATAATGAATATATAGGCGACAATCACATTATTCTTTGAGCATTCCGTACTTAGATTTTTCAAACCCGGGACAATGTCAGCGTGGTGAAAGCGGATGGCATTAGTTCAATGTGTTTTCCCTTTCATTCCTTCCATTGTAGTTCTAATATTACCTTTAAAATTGTTCTGTTTACTTAGATTAGCTCACTTTTATTTCCTCCTTTTTGTTAGCAGAGCTCAAGTACATTAAGTTCAACAGTCACTTCAAGGTCGAATCTTTCTCAAATTTCAATAACCTCCATTCCTTAGATTTTTTCAACAGTGGTAGCCACTGGATTGGGCCAATTTAAGCTTAGGCTCTTTCCACAAGTTCAAGGTTTTGTTTTCGCAAACAATATCCGATACTGTAAACATCTCTACTCTAGTTTTTTTGGGTTAGTGTTTCACGAGTCTGTAGTGAAAATTGGGCGTGTTATTGGTCTTTACTACCATTCTTCGCAGCTAAGGAAACTCAAGTTTTTTTAGTAAATTGTGTGTAGATGAATGCAGAAAAATATATGATGTAAGATATTTATCCTTGTTTATTATCAATCTCTCTACCGACTCTTCGCTTAAGATGGATCGAGTTTATTTCAGTTAACGCAACTTTGGACTCCGTGGTTTTTTGAAGCCATAACCAATTTCTAACTTAAACATGTTTAAGAACAGTAACTATGAAGGAGATGCCATTAGTATGCCTTTAATGCGATTTCAATGACTGCTACGTAAGACATCCGCGATAGTTATATCCATCCTTCATTAAAATTACCAACCTTTAGGTAATTTTAGATATATTCATCGGATTTCGTCTGCAGTAACAATTACTCATTTTTATGTTAGAATTTTGTTTTTTTTTTAAATAGAGAAAACTTAATAATATACTAAATTTTTGCTAAGTTCATACGTTGCTTTATCGAAGAGAAGTTACTTATATATTTAATGGCATTTGAAATTTGCATATCGCGGAATGCTCAATGGACCTAATGAAAATAATACTCCTCTACTTTGTATTCGTGAAAAATTAGAAAAAATTAATTATTAAGGGTTAATACGTTATGAAATTCTGCATTGGTTATATATTGATTTATTTTTACATCATTATCTTCTACTGGAAATACCTGTAGCTCTAATTTGTTTCGCTACAACCCGCTTATTGTGTTTTAAATTATATTTTGTAGAAGGATCTTCCTAAATATTGTTCAATAAATGTACTATTTTTTAGGGTATTTAGTAAAGATTCTTACTTATAAAATTCCATAAAACATTACGATTCTTTAAATGAAGACGCACCCAGATTTTAATTTTTGAGTATATAAATAATATAACGTAATAACGCCCAAATGTTCTTTGCTGAGACTCAATTACTGGAATTAATGTGAATGTTTGTCATTGACTATTTTTTTTGGGTGATTAATATTAATAATAATTTATTTCTTCGCAGGAAGGCGTCGGGGGACTGCGTGGGTTGACTACGTCGGGAAATAGCGCTGGGATGAGTTTAAGCTGGGAGCGAATGAAATAAACTCTTCCTTGAAAAACGAAATTTGTGAATTATGAAGTGAAGTTAAACCGTGAAGTGCACATCCCAATCATGTGATTTTATTCTGAAATATGAATTGAATCATATATTGGACAATTCAGTGAGAATTTACCTATTTAAACTATTTTAACATTTTTAACTTTTAATCTTCCATGTCACTCGTGATGATGCACATTTAACTACTATTTATTAATTTTTTGTAGATCTATTTTGTGATATTTCTATATTTAAAGATAATCTTAATTTATTTATCCATGTATATTTTATATTGCATCTTTCTTATCTATCTCACCTATTTGATTTGTACCAATTTTAAAATATTTTGGCATCTATTTACTGTTGTTTTATGTAATTATTTAGTTATATATTTTGTACTTATACTTGTAAAATATCTGTAAAAATGGGATTTCAGGGGAAATGAAGATTGGGCAAGTTAGCCTCACCTGCCCCAAGAATTATTAAATAAATGACAAGTCGTGGGACTTTGTAGGGAAGGTCGTTCGGGGAGAGACGATGTCGATCGGAGGGTGCCCGGGGGAGGTCGTCAAGGGAAATAAAGTCGAAGGGAGGTCTGGGAAGACGTGGTTTTGGTATGTCGCATAGGTATACGAAGGGAAGGTGTCCGGGGGATGTTCATCCAGGGAGATAGCGTCGAGGGGAGGGAGTCTGGGGAGACCGGGTCTTGGGAGTCGGGGTGTGTAGAGGTGGGATCGTTAGAGATGGTGTCGAGGGAGACGGGGTCTGGGGAGACGATGTCGGGGTAGATAGGGTCTGGGGAGACGGTGTCGGGGGAGAGGGATTCAAGGGGTTCGGTCATTGGGTGGTTGGCTTCGGGGGGTATTTGGGAGGGCGATAGGGTGGAGAGGGCTTTGGGGGCCGAGGGTGTTTGCGAACGGAGTCAGTAGGTGGGGATGACGATAGCAAACTACAGTGGTGGACGACACCCGGGTTGGCGACGAATGACGGCGTGGTGGGTATTCGGGAACGTGGAGAGAGGAGTCTCTTTGCGTTTGTGGACCCGGGGGAGGTGTAGACCATCGGAGGAGAATATATTAGCGTTCGTGTTAAAGGGCTTATCATTGAAAATTAATATGAGTATAGTCCTCTTTGAGGACTGCGTTTGCGTACCCGGGAGAGGTGTAGACAATCAGAGGAGAGTGTATTAGCGTTCGTGTTAAAGGGCCTTGGTTTCGATGCAATAATTAGTTGAAAATTAATCTGAGTATAGGTTACCATGCATTACACACCAGCGCTAGCGAAACCGGTAGGTTTCCCCTAACCCGCTATTTGCGTGCGATTCTCTGATTTTATTTTCATTTTCTTTTGTTATATTATTTATAATCACTCACTGGCAAACTTGAGGGCAATATTTGTATTCTTGTACACGATATCCGATCGAATAAACTTCTTTCAAAGAAATGAATTTCGATGATAGAGAGCCTACTAATGTAAAATGAATGGTGGTTCGTAACATAGCTTTCTGGAATCCATCGGTATTCGGTGCTACTAATTACATTAGCTGTATTCTCAAACTTGACAGTTGTCCCATTAAAAAGCATAGAATATAGTACAACGGTATAAGTTCCGCATGCAATTCCCACACCCAGCCTAACCTTCATGGTTCATAGTTTAACTGCTTGGAATTTAACTCCGATTCAGGCCCTTTTATATAAATTTTGCATCACTTCCGTTTCATTAGGATGGTCTACTTTCGATGAATATATCAGTTGATAATACATAAATGAAATAATACATAAATTTCAAAAACAGGTTTTAGATTTCCAAGATCGTCCTTGGTTCGAATCCAGAGAGCCATTTACATTCGTGAAAAGTGGAACGTCGTTTGAGGTAGTTGCAGCAAATATTTCTGCTTGAATTTTCACACATAGTTAGAGATGGTGATCTTCTGTTTTGCTGCATAGTAAGTTCACCAGGAAGACCTGGGTTCGATGCCAGACGATTAAATTGAAGCAAATTCTAAGAATATTTTCAATCCTTTTTTCTTTATTTTGAGGGCCGTCCCGATATGATGCCGACATGAAATTAGTGTTGTCGATCTGCTTGTAGTATGCAAGCAACAATTTACTCGTATATATATATATATATATATATATATATATATATATATATATATAAATAAATAAATAAATATATATATATATCTATCTATTATATATAGACGCTTCTCCGGATATACCTATATCTATTATATATAGACGCTTCTCCGGATATATATATATATACGAGTAAAATGTAGCTTGCATACTGCAAGCTGATCAGCAATACTAATTTCATATCGGCATCACATCGGGACGGTCCTCATAAGAAAAAAAAGGATTTCATTTTTCTTAATATTCGCTGAAATTTCATCGTCTGGCATCGAACCTGGGTCTTAATGGTATACCTACTATGAAACACAATAGAAGATCACCATCTCTAACTATGTGTGAAAATTCAACCAGAAATATTGGCTACAGCTGCCTCAAAGGACGCTCAAATGTTCACGAATGTAAATGGCTCTCGGGACTCGAACCAAGGACGATCCGGGAAATTTAAAAAATGTTTCTGAAAATAATTAATTATCTAAATCTATATGCCAAATTTCAAGTATCTATATTATTGGTAAAGGCTTCAAAATAATTCCTAAAAATCGGATCAACTTCTGATTGCAGAGACACCTGGTGTCGAACCCAGGACACATTGATAGCTATGAATGCATAGTCTGATTTGTTAAGTCTTGTTCTTTTATCATGCAAAGTTAGAAGTCGATAGCATGCCGGGAAGTACCTAAAATTTGTTTCCGTTATCTCCGTAAGAAATGCATTGAGGAATTTAAATGTCCCTCTGGTATCGAACCGAGGACCATCAGCGAATATGTAAAATTCGATAATGATATATTTTTATGGTATCTAACCTCATACCGAATTTCAAGTTTCTATGCCATCGGAAAAGGGTCCAAAAAAAATCTTAAAAATCGCCACCATGCATTTTAAACGGCCGATTTTTGCCCCGACCTAGCATCGAACCAAGGATAATATTCGTAGATGTCTTTATGGTTTCCTTTAGATATGCACGGCATCTTGCGATCCCTTGAATTTCAAAACACTCCTTTTCCGGGAAGTGCCTCAAAAAAAATTTCGAAAATCCCCGCCATGTATCCTTATGGGGAAAATCGCGACTTTGGGGCCTTCTGGAATCGAACCCATGACACCGAGGTTCAATGTCGGCTTTTTCCTGGAGGTTACACTTTATGGCCAATATGTCGTAAAAATTTCAAGGCAGTGGCATTTCTGGAACATGGTTAGAATTTTGATCCCCTATATATATATATATAACTTATCTATTATATATAGATGCTTCTCCGGATTCATTCATATATATACCTATATAGATAGATAGATAGATAGATAGGATACAAATTCACAGCCTAAACTACAAGCGTCATTGATCTGAAATTTTTATGACATATTGGCCATAACGTGAAACCCCCAGGAAAAAAGCGACTTTGATCCTCAGTGTCATGGGTTCGATTCCAGAGGGCCCCAAAGTCTCGATTTTTCCCGTTTAAATGCATTGCTTTGATTTTCGGGAATTTTTAAAAAATACTTCCGGGATAGGTAGAGAATCGAAAATCTAGGAGCCTTTATATATGGTCATGATCTATCGAAAACATAAATGAGTTTTACGGAAAATATCCTGGGTTCGATGCTAGGTCGAGGCAAAAATCGGCCGTTTAAAATGTATTGTGGCGATTTTAAAGATTTTTTTTGGACCCCTTCCCGATGGCATGGAAACTTGAAATTCGGCATGGAGTTGGAGATTATAAATATATTTCATAATCAAATTTTACATATTCGCTGATGGTCCTTGGTTCGATCCCAGAGGGCCATTTACATTCCTCAATGCATTTCTTATGGGGATAACGGAAACACATTTTAGGTACTTCCCGGTATGATATCGACTTCAAACTTTGTATGAAATTAGATGAAGTCCTAGCAAGTCGTTTTGTGCATTTACAGCTTCCAATACGTCCAGGTTTCGACACCAGGCGTCTCTACAATCAGTCACTGATCCGATTTTTAAGAATTATTTTGAACCCTTCCCAATAATATTTAAACTTGAAATTAAGCAAATATATAGAAATTATAGATACATTTCAAAAACATATTTTGTATTTCCTAGATCGTCCTTGGTTCGAATCCAGAGAGCTATTAACATTCGTGAAAAGTAGGTCTTCGTTTGAGGCAGTTGCAGCCAATATTTCTGCTAGAATTTTCACACGTATTTAGAGAAGATGATCTTCTGATGTGCTGCATAGAAATTTCACCAAAAAGACCCGGGTTCGATGCCAGACGATTAAATTGAAGCGAATTTTAAGAATATTTTCAATCCTTTTTTTCCTTTCCGGGACCGTCCCGATATAATACCGTTATGAAATTAGTGTTGTCGATCTGCTTGCAGTATGCAAGCTACATTTTACTCGTATAATAGATAGATGCTTCTCCGGATTCATTCATGTATCCATATCTATTATATATAGATGCTTCTCCGGATTCATTTATATATATACCTATATAGATAGATAGGATACAAATTCACAGCCTAAACTACAAGCGTCATTGATCTGAAATTTTTATGACATATTGGCCATAACGTGAAACCCCCAGGAAAAAAGAGACTTTGATCCTCAGTGTCATAGGTTCGATTCCAGAGGGCCCCAAAGTCCCGATTTTTCCCGTTTGAATGCATTGCCGTGATTTTCGGGAATTAAAAAAAAATACTTTCCGGATAGGTAGAGAAGTAAAACTCAAGGTGCCTATATTTATGGTCTTGGACTTTCGAAAACATCAATGACTTTTACAAAAGTTATCCTGGGTTCGATGCTAGGACGATGCAAAGATCTGCCCTTTAAAATACATGGGAGCCGTTTTTCATTATTTTTTTAGATGCACTTATCGAAATGATAGGATGTTCGTGCTTGGCTGGAAGATGTATGGTACGAATAAGTTTTAGAAAAAAATTTTCATAAGACCGTACTGTTCCTGGGTTCGAAGCCAGAGCACAATAACGTTTCTCTCATAAGGAATATAAAGGAAAAGTAGGACGTCATTTGAGGCAGTTGTAACCAATATTTCTGCTTGAATTTGCATACGCGGTTAGAGATGGTGTTTTTCTGTTGTGCTGCATAGAAAGTATTGCCTGAAAGACCCGGGTTCGATGCCGGGCGGTAAAAATATCCCCCATATATAACACTATGGGGTATCTTTTCATAATTTTTTTATGCATTTATCGATATGTAAGGGAGCTCTTGCTTAGATGGAAGTAGTATATTAACACTTTGTTTATGAAAAAAAATAGATAAGACCATGCTGTTCCTGGGTTCGATGCCAGAGCACATTATAATTTCTCAAATAAGGAGTGTATGTGAATAGTAGGACGTCGTTTGAGGTAGTTGCACCTAATAGTTTTGCTTGAATTTTCACACATAGTTTGATATGGTAATCTTCTATTTTGCTGCATAGTAAGTACACCAGGAAGACCGGGGTTCGCTGCCAGGCGATTAAATTGCAGCGAATTCTACGAATATTTTGAATTTTTTTTTCTTTTGATGTCCGTCCCGATATGATGCCAATATGAAATTAGTGTTGTCGATCTGCTTGCAGTATGCAAGCAACATTTTACTCGTATATATATAGGTATATCCGGAGAAGCGTCTATATATAATAGATATATAAGTTATATATAGGGGATCAAAATTCTAACCATGTTCCACAAGTGCCAACGACTTGAAATTTTTACTACGTATTGGCCATAACGTGTAACCTCCAGGAAAAAGCTGACCTTGAACCTCGGTGTCATGGGTTCGATTCCAGAAGGCCTCAAAGTCACGATTTTCTCCATAAGGATACATGGCGGGGATTTTCGAAAATTTTTTTGAGGCACTTCCCGGAAAAGGAGAGAGTTGAAATTCAAGGGATGGCTAGATGCCGTGCATATCTTAATTAAACCATAAAGACATCTACGAATATTATCCTTGGTTCGATGCTAGGTCGGGGCAAAAATTGGCCGTTTAAAATGAATTGTGGCGATTTTTAAGATTTTTTTTGGACTCTTTTCCGATGGCATAGAAACTTGAAATTCCGTATTAGGTTAGATACCATAAAAGTATTTCATTATCGATTTTTACATTTTCGCTGATGGTCCTTGGTTCGATCCCAGAGGGACATTTAAATTCCTCAATGCATTTCTTACGGGGATAACGGAAACAAATTTTAGGTACTTCCCGGCACGATATCCACTTCAAACTTTGCATATAAAAAGATCAAGTCCATACAAATCAAACAGTGCATTCACTGCTATCAATATGTCCTGGGTTCGACACCAGGTGTCTCTGCAATCAGAAGTTGATCCGATTTTTAGGAATTTTTTTGAAACCTTTCCCAATAATATAGAAACTTGAAATTCGGCATATAAATAGAGATCATAAATAACTTTCAGAAACATTTTTTAGAATTCCAAGATCGTCCTTGGTTCGAATCCAGAGAGCCATATACATTCGTGAAAATTAGAAAGTCTTTTGAGGCAGTTCTAGCCAATATTTCTGCTTGAATTTTCACAAATAGCTAGAGGTGGTTATCATCTAATGTAGTGCATAGTAAGTTTACCAGTAAGACCCGGGTTCGATGCCAGACGATGAATTTCAGCGAATTTTAAGAAAAATTTCAATCCTTTTTTTTTTCTTTTGAGGACCGTCCTGATATCATACCGATATGAAATTAGTATTGCCGATCTGCTTGCAGTATGCAAGCTACATTCTACTCGTATATATATATATATATATATATATATTATATATATTATATATAGACGCTTCTCCGGATATCTATTATATATAGATAACGTTTATCAATTGTATGTATTGGTACTTTACTAAATACAACGCGCGCGTATTCTATAGCTTATATTTTTCTAAACAAGATGCAGGAAAAACATGAAGTAACATGTCGTTCGTAAGAAAAAGCAATGACATTCAATGTATGATCTGTACGTGTGACATGTTATGGGTGTTGATTGTATATGCGCAATGATTTATTTAATTGCATTTACACATAAATTTGCAGATAAGCGATTCGTTTGTTGGAAAATTATTCTTACGAAATAGGCACAAAAATTATTACCCAAAACATTTAACCAATAACTGTAAAAAAATATTTACGTCTTTTTAAATGTGCTATGGACAAAGAACTCCTTATCAGGTAATATAAATGTGAGCGCCTGCACAAGAGCAAGGGAAAACGGTTATCAACGGCCCAATATTAGAGAAATACGCTGGGTATGTGACCTTCTTTCTTTAACTGACCCTCGCAAGTTGAGCTCATCACTTAAAAAATGTTTACGCCGAGGAAGTTCCGTGAATAGCGCCATAGGAATCCTTTGTCATCCCTGGCAAAATTTTGAAGGGCACCCATCGGAGTGGACGCCACCGAACAGCACTGCCGCATTTGACGGAGCTTAAATCTGTTATAGTTTCCTTTGAAATACATTGGAATTTATAACCTGCAAACCTACCATCTAGCGGTGAAATTATAAAACTTCGGTTAGTCAACGTCGAGCATTCGACGCGAGAGGTCTTACTCAGTTCGGACAGCACAGGATTTCCAGCCTCCAGTAAATTGTAAGTATTTAATTTAAAATTTTCCTGTTAACTATTAAATGATCAATGATTGGGTTGTTAATTTTTTTGTAAAGATACTTGGAGTTACATATACGAATGTAGATCCTGCGAAATTAATTCCTGATGGGGAAATTCCGCAATATTCTCCATGACTTCCTTCAATATCTTTGGCGACTTACATGTTTAACTATTTTAAATTACTGTTATACCTAAATGCAATCAACAAGTTGGTGGACTCATCCTCCACACTCCCTTGCTTCAGTTTAGCCACAGGCCAACTAGACCATACACCTAAACCGTAAGCTATGACACTCGTCGAATATGTAAATCATTACCTATAATTTGTTTACGAATACTGTTTCTGTGTTGTTTTGCAAGGCTTAAAGATTACGGAAATCCCATACGAGTAAGGAACTGACTGCCGATTTTATTTACTATTCAAGTTTTCACCTTTGTTAATTAGTTGATTGGATAGCCCTTGGAAATACCCTTCTAATCTCAACATGCATCTTTGTGTATAGCATTTTATTTTAGCATCTTTCTCAAAAACTTGTACTATTTTTTCCTTCTTCAGGTAATGTCAGTAGATTGTGCTTCCCATCATCACCTCTAAGATTGTAGTCAGCTTCGTTGCGAGTCTACCGGTAAGCTCTTTGATATCATACATTGTCATTCTACACCGATTCTCGCAACTAGTTTAACTATTATATGTCTCTGGTTAATAGCATCATAAAGAAAATTTTTATGTAATGATACACTTGAACTATTTTACTCTACACCATGAGTTATTTGATCGGATAACCTCTGGGAAGAATTGTTCTGTATAAAAATATAACTTGGTACTAAATATTTGTCCAGCCTTTTTAAAAGTTAACATTATTGCATATTTTCTTCAGGTAATGTCAACTTATCGTGGTGGTAACATCAGGTTGAAGGAAGGCTACGGTAAACTTCGGTATGAGGCCAGTACTGGTAAGCGCTTGTATATCATTCTCCATTTCCATCCATTACCGATATACGTATTAGCTTGACAATTATTCGTTTTTTGGCTTGTCATATTCCTCCAATGTGTGATATCATTGCTCGGTCATCCTCCTGAATAGTAAAAATCGTTGTTTGCAGTAATATAGTTGTCTTTTTAGAAGTAAACTAATCGGCAGTGTAGTGATCATGATATATTCCGACATTTCAATACACAGGTTTCGTTCACAGACGTTCGTACACACATTGATAGGTTTTCCCTTCCGGTGTCCATCTGTCTTATTACGTACTAGGTTAAAGAAGGCGAGAGCCTCTCTCTTTGCTTCAGATACTTCGATATTCGATCCATCATTTGGTTTTGGATAATTTCCACTGTTACTGTGTCCATCGTTACTTTGATTGATCATATTAGTTTTTGTGCGATTTTTAGATCAATCAATATTTGATAAAGTTTTCTCCTATCGAGTCGTCGTATGCCTATTTGAAATCTGTATATACATTATTGACACTAATTTTATATTCACAGGTTTTTATCTAACTGATTTAACTTCTATAGAGATCGGTAATTACGTACATCTTAAAATAATGTTTCTCTTATCTCAGTATCTTGTTTTCGACAGAAATCGTTAAAAAATCTGATACATCTAATTATTGTTTATTTAATTTATGTTAGATGATCTATCATGCGCATACATCTGTGTAATGCCTCGAAGTCTGAGTTATTACGTCTGCGCGCACTAAATGTTTAAGGATTGGAATGCACTGTTCTAAGCTATATATTGCTTTCTTACAATTTTAATTAATAAATCATTCTGTGGTATTTATTGAGTATTATGCTGATAAGTCAGTTATCGGCTTAGATTTTAGCTTTGCTATTGCCAAAAAGTCTACTGTGAATAAAACTTTCTCTAATTCCTCCTGTAACTTGTATTCAAAATTGACGCCGACCATACACGTGATCATAAAACACATTAGTCAATTTTAGTTATTTTTAATATTATCACTTTACCTCCATTCATGCCTTCTTAAATTCCATTGCTTGTTGATCGCGAAGCTTAACAGCGGGAATCTTTATGCACTTTATTGCAATTTACCTAACAAATTTCTTGATAAGATGTTTTCTCAGCTCTATGCGGATGACGTTCTGGGTGATTGGCTTCCTCTTTTGCTTAAAAGCCACTTTCGCCTGGTGTATCGTGCTTACTATTTCTCTAGTTATCATACTTTATAGGAAACTAAATTCCTCTAAATCTCCCCACGAATGCACTTGAAGGATTTATTTTCACAATTCTCTTTATTACAGTGAATCAATTACATTGATTTATTTTTTCTATTTTTTTGGAGACTCCGTTTTACAAATGAGTGTTAGCCTATTCTTTTAGAAAGAATAGTATTAGGAAAGCGAGATAGGAACCGAAAGATAAGATTCTGAATGAGGAATCGTACTTACATGATGATATATTGATCTTCGATTAAGTTCGAAACTGCCAGAATTTAGCTAAATAAAATGAAAATGATCGTATATACATTTTAAGGGCTTATTTTCACCCCGTGAGCATCTGATTTTATATTCTCCCGAATTAGTTACTCAGCGAAGCTATCGGCGCCGCGGATAGTCTGTGCACGAAATTATCTTTAAGACGATTTTTACCTTTTTTTCCTTTGGTTTTTGCTTTTTACAATGTAAATATTCCAGAATTTTCAAATAATTAACAACGGTTATTTCTCAATTTTTTTCATCTTACTTAACTCTTTATTATATAAACATTCATTCGCTATTTTCTTATTTTATTTGGAGACTCCGTTAGAAAAATGAGCGTTGCCCTATTCCTTTACCATATTCATTCCACCAATGTTTGGTATAGATTCGGTCGATAGAACGCCTAATTAATAAATTAAATAATAAATAGCTTAAAATCTATGGTATTAGGCCGGACTTCGTGGAAAGCCATAATAACGCTGATGGTGGCGTGAGCCGAAACCGGTCGTTTTGGATTAAACTTTTCCGTGGAAATTACGAAGTGCATTTATTTTCATTTCTTAATAAATAGCTTCTTTCTTATCGCGTATTAATAACGACTTGGAACGCAGCTAAAAACATTTTGTAAATATAAATGTAATTCGTGTGCAAACGAAGTCCCTCTTTTTCATGGTTGAATAATAGATTATGTTGACCGTTTTTTTGGTTGATTTTTTCTAATTTATTATCCTCATTAGCAAGTTACTCCGAATCTATATTTATTCCATTACTTTCTTTGCATTTTAAATAAAAATCCGGCAACACGCTTCCAGATAATCCGCTAGTGGAAATGACTAGGAGATGATTTTTCTCTGTACTACTTTATATTTAATAATGCAAGTTTTTAAGGATTTTAAATAATAGTCAATATGATTTTTCCCCATTTTTTATCCTAACTAACTATTTATTTTATAATTTCCAAATCCGTTGCGGCAATGAATAATTGATTTGCAGTCATACAATCTCAGCAAATATTTAAATATTTTTTTAGCTTTTTCAGAATGATGCACTGTTGGACCTGAATTGTGAAAATGATTTTTAGAATGCAGCCAATCCATTCAAAAATTCCATTTTGAGTGGGCTGACTGGATTTTAAAATTCTTTTCGCCTTCTTTGAGTCCAACAGTGCATTTTTTGAAACTGGTATACAAAAATGTTTCCAAATAGAATTTTTTGCAGCCGACAAAATAAATCGAGAAAAATGATAGAAATAAATGATTGGACCGCCCGCCAAGCGGGTTCGAGGGCTGACGCGGGTCTGAGGCTCCCGCAACACTAAAAGTACGGGCTAGAATCCAGTTCAGACGAAAATACGAAATTATGTTGGTGAAAGACTTCCGGTGGGTTTGGCGGCCCTCTAATCCCGGAAGAGCTCCCGACCGGATTCGAACCCGTGACAGTCAGCGTCGCACCTAGGTGCCTCGACCACTGCGCCAGCCTGTCGAACGGTTTTACGTACGCAGAATAAGCTACTGCTTCGACGTCCAAGGCTGTCCCAGAGGAGGGAATTCAAAACGTAATGCGCGCGCAGTCCTCAGTTTTACTTTCGTTTCTCGCGCGATGTATTAATGAGCCTACTTAAAGTAACCCGTTCTCTTCCTTGCCAGGAATATAACTTATTTGCAGCTTACTATATTTTCTCGCCACCTCGATCGTAATAATTTATCGTATTAACGTCTCATTGTCAATCGGACAGATTATGAAGGATGTTCGTGATCGAAAATTTCACCATTTTTTTTTCCTCATTATAAATAGTGAATCGTTAATTCTTTTTTATTCTTTAACTTTTAGCAAAAAAATGTAATCTATATCTTTTAGAATCATCACACCAAACATCTTGCGTGCTTACATACTTAAAATGCATGTATGTTCATGAAAAGCAATCTTATTTCTTAAGAACCTATTCACTTTCGTTTCCTAAAGTTTTCTATTTCATTTTATATATTTTAAGATATTAATAGAAAATATACGTAATGTTAAACTTTTCTTTCTGTATATTTACTCATGAAAATGAAGAGATTTTTCTCGTCACCATTTAGTAAAGGTTTTTACTGATACTGTTGGGTGACTTGTGATATGCAATATCGATTGCAGCTTATTGGACCTTTTTAACATGCATTTTTGTATTATAGTGTAGTATTTTTTTCAAGTTTGGGCTCATTTTTTTACTTTGTTGATCATATTAATTAACATAAGCAACCGAATTATCGCTATATTCTGTATCTACCCCCTTCAGATAATCATCAACTCTAGGATTTTAGTAGAATTGATAATCCTTGCTTTATATACGTAGTTTTACCAAAAGGACGTGGAGTAATTATGATAGATATACCTCGCGACATTGTACCTTATGGAAAGGAAGTCATGGGGAGGAAAAATTCAAATTAGTGGATAAAAATTAAGAACGAGTATTTTAAGCATTTTATTAATAATTTTTATGGTAGTTATCGATTGTACTTCTCCGTAGATATCAAAGGGGAGCCAATCTATGTTATAATTTTCAGTGAAGTGGACAATGTGTGAATATTTATCTTATACCCGAGACCCAGATAATTACGTCCTATGAAAACTGCATATTATTGTATACATTTACATTTACATTTAAACCCTGCAATCCGCCAGTGGCGCGTGGCAGGGGGTGTAAGACACCAAAATACCTATCTAATCTGGAGAGCTATACGAATTGACGCTCCGCTGGCTATGCACCTATTCCCATGTATCTATTATACCATTGGCTTTCGTTTGTATTTTATACGAGGCAAAGCGTTCTCATATGACATAAATGTAAATTTATTTGGTAGCATTTTTTATTTCTATTCCAAAATTAAATTTAATAGGATTATTACAAGCTTGAGACATGTTTTATAAGAAGGACATTCTGGCCCGAGTGCACCAATCTCGGTTAAATCCACCGTTAGCTGACCGCGGTTAAATATTATTGGCGGTCAACTTAAGTTTGGAGTGCACCAACAGTAACCGAGGTTTTCGTAACCGCCGATTAACGCCCCCGTGAATATGTTGAGTACCGCTTAGTGCTCGCCTAATCATATATCGCAATTTATTTGTCTTTGTTTTTGATATATTGGACGACTAGTAAATAATGATATAAGTGGACTCACAAGTGTGTACACATTGTCAGTGGAACAAATAGTAAAGAATCGGTTTAAGAGATGGACGTAAACGATAAAAAAGGCAGAGAACCCCTAATTTTAATTAATATGAAGCAGAACTTCTGATCGATTTGGCTATAAGACGAAAAGAAATCATTAAGAACAAGAAGACAGATGGGAAATAATTGAAGGAGAAAGAGTTGGCATGGCAAATGATTGTCTCAGAATTCAATTCCCTTACTGGTGATTTAGTGGATATTAAATTAAATAACAATTAAATTTGTTTAAGCGATATTTCTTGTAATTTTATCGTACACAATGAAAAACACAATGTATTACCTGTCGCTCTGCATTTCGCATGCTTTTGAATTTTATCAATGTGTATTTATAGTATTAGTTATTAGTACAATGTTATTTTAGTAATCTTTGATATTCGCAAGTATTATAAAGAGAATTAATTCGTAACATCAATTATAGAGTGCAGTTGAAACACTCTTATAACTTAAATTTCTCACTAATTTTAATCTTATCCAAATAACTTCTTTAGCTTGCTTAAATTTTAAAATAACAGGAGTGAATTTATATGGTCCTTAAGGTGTTGTTAAATGATCACATGGCCAATTGAAAACATGCTATAAGAACAGGAAAAGAAAGACAAGGAAAGATATAGCAGGTGAGAAGATGGAAATGTGTAAGACTGGATAAGATGAGGGCCATCAAATGAAAAAAGAATTAGAATTAATGAAAAGGTAGCATTTATTTTGGGTCCTAATGTAAGACCAATGGAAAACCCTTTTGATTCGGATGCTTTTTATCATAGTAATGGTTAGCATAATAATATCCATACCAGTTACCTAAATAAAATGAAAAAATAATCAAATCTGGTTACTTTTTTAGATCAGTAGCATATAATCATTTTACCACAACATATATCAAATTCATCAGAGGTAGAGTTACAGGTAACATAAGTTTACATCTTGTATAAATCATGAGTATAGTAAGCTACTAATATTCAATGTTTATAGGGTGTGTTGGAGAATTCAGATACAGCACAAAATGGATCAGTATCATTTACTGAGACTCCTATAGTAGAAATTCACGAAGTGGAAGTAGTATATATCTATATATATATATTGCATGTAAAGCAGTAGTTCGGTGTATTCCAAAAGAATCTCCTATCAGCATGTGAAACGCACCTGTGGCGTAAAATCTCAACGTAGTCAAAATTTAACCTAAACTTAAGTTTATCCATCGGCGAAAGAGGATTGTTTCTCTGGCTTGGATATTCAAGATGATGGCGAATATTTTCTAAGAGGGAAAGAAAGCACTGTTTCTTTCCTCAACCTATATCTTTCGTAGAATTTAGTTCCACTTAA
Organism: Sympetrum striolatum; assembly: GCA_947579665.1. Lineage (NCBI taxonomy): Eukaryota > Metazoa > Arthropoda > Insecta > Odonata > Libellulidae > Sympetrum > Sympetrum striolatum. The sequence goes on from OX388341.1 coordinate 84,424,516, forward strand.
ATTATCGAAAGGATTCACCCTAGCGTCATGGTCTACGCTGTAAATTATTGTGGTTTTCTAAATAATCTAAATACAGGAATTCATCATCAAAATTATCAAATAGAAACGCCATAACTGTTTACTACTCTTGTTGCTACACCGATTAAGTAACTTAACCGGTCGATTTCGGCCGGTTAACTCTTAACCGCGATCAGCTGCCCTGTTAACGCTAACCGAGGTTGGTGCACTTGAAAATGGCCTTAACCGAGATTGGTGCACTTAGGCCTCTATGTAAATTTGTCTTTCAAATTATCAAGTATAGAATTATATATTCTTGAAAAAAAAACATAAATAACTTTGACCTCTCAATGCTAGAGCTAGTCAGCTGTTTGGGCTAATGAAGCAAAATGCTTTGCTATCAATTGCCTACTTCACCGGAATGACCTTGAAAAAGTGGAGAGCTATACATATATCTCTAACCAGTTTACGAATAAGTTCCGATTTTGTGTTTTAGAATGAATTTGTTACATATATTATTCTGCAATTATTTTCACTTATTCGTATTTGGCTTGATTGGATTTCAGATATAACCGTAAATGTAGAATCTTAATCAATCTGATTGAACAAGGTTACAAATCAATGGATATGAATAAGTGGTGGAATCAAAGGGAAGATAGTCCGTCACCCTCCTATCATTATTTCTTACGGTGAATTATTTTTAAAAGAAATGATGATGAGCTCAAACTGATCAATGAGAGCAACGTATTCCTTATCTTGACGCCGAATAGTTGAAAGTTAAGACACAAAATATTATTGTTTTATAAATTTAAGGTACAAGAAAGTTTATCCTCTATCTCCTTTTTCTGCCCGTGTAAATGTTTGTAAATTTATCTACGCCGTTGCATGATCGAGCGAGGGTTGACGGGTGTTGATAAGTATTTGCTGAATTGAATAAATTAGTGGTCAGTTATTACAAATCTTTGAGAATCTTCCTTTTAATTTGTCATCTGTTATCATTGGCTTAATCTATTTGAAGAGAGCTTAACATGTATCTAATTTGCCTTCCATTGCTTGCAATTTGACCCGAGCTACTTCTCCTCTCTTGCAATGCGGTGGTGATGCATCAGCGCCTGATTAGAGTCGTTAGCAACGGACAGCCAGGCTCTGCTTGGAATGTGGCTTGCTGATGGATCATCCTTTGTCACCATGAACTGAATTCAGAGGTATGTATGTCATTGGTTAATTGCATATAATCGCTAACTTTCAAAATGGATTCCCAAGATTTTTGTCCTCTGACTGTTTGGGTTGATCACTTTAGTCTCTGGTATTAAGGAAATGGGTAGAAATATTTTATTCAAATTTTATGCTCGATAATAACGCGAGATTGCCTTAGAACGTGGAATTAAATTCTGAAAATTCACAAAATATCGATCAAATTTCTCGTAACTCTATTGAAATTTTGGATTTCTCTTACCATAACCTTTTGCTTGAATTTCAGATGAACGTAGCCATTCTGTATTATTCAAACGATAATTTGCAAAATAGATGTAATTTTTTTCAACAACTTAATGTCTAAAGCGAATATTTGGCTAAAATACAACCCTTTTGGGAGTCTAGTAATTTCAAACAGTTTAATGTGATATCTAATAGTAAGGTATACCAACCAAAAGAGAAATAGCTGTTCCAAATTTGCCATTTTTGAAAGCCTTCTGTAGCTCTGGTAAGCCGTAAGAAATCGTTTATTATTATTCACTCAGTAGTTTCGTGGGATTGCTAATAGATTTATATTCACTTCCAAAAACGTGTCAGTCAACTCTATTTTAAAACTAAATGCTTTACGACATCATAAATGTTTCGAAATAGCTAATTTCTTTTGATACTTTGTTGTTTTATAGCATGATATTTCGTGGCTTTTAATATATTTATTGTGTTTTTTACATTTGACTAAGCATTTTTACTATGACATATTTCATACCAAATATATCAATATTGTAAGTAAGTAATTGTGTAATCATGAGATGTTTTCCTATCAAATGCTCCTATTCTTAAGCATCTCTAGGTATGTGATATTTATTTGCAAACTTGGGAGATAATGGGAGATTTTGAGGAATATTCTCACACAGGGATTTTTATTTGTATCAAGCAACGTCTCGAAAAATCTTAATTTTCATTAGATATAATTTTTCGATATGTTTAAGTGTACTTACTAAAAGTTTAGTTCGTCTCTCCAAATATCCTTTAATAGTAAAACGATATTCTTCTAACAGTTAAAACCTTAGAAGGGAAACGTACCGTCTGTGGTGAACGTTACTGTATGGCACTAAACGATTCATTTGCGTTGCGAAAGTCGATGGGATAAGTATCCAAGTTCAATTCAATTCATCCTTGTTTTATATTAAAATGTATACATAATTTGTGCATAATTTTTATGCTTATTAAGCATTTATTTTCAATGTGTGTCCATCAACAAAATAGGACAGTGGTGAAAGTAAACTAGATACAGAACGTTAGATTGGCGTGCAACCAGGATTCGTGCATTCGAATCCTGGTTGGAATATATTTATTCTTATTTTTTTTTCTTATTGTAAATTTCATCCATTTTTGCAGTGGAAAATAATGTAGACTGGGGTATAAAATTTATTTCAACCTATTTTAATTTCTTTAAGTTTTTATTTGTAATGAAGCTTTCGGTAAATAAATTGCTTCATTAAAAGATTAGATACCATGAAAACTACATTTATCGGGATTGAATTGCTATTGCTCTAGCAACATCAAAACAGTTAAAGTTATTCATAGAAATAATTAAAAAAATAAATAATAATAAATTTTTTAATTCAAATAATATTAATAATTTATGACCAACTGTATAAAAATGTTTCAACATTCTGAGATTTTATCATCTTCAGTTGAAATTTATTAGTTGATGCGTAAAATTTACGGTAGTGTTTAACCTTCATCCTGAAATTGAATATAACCAGTTATATAGATACATATTTTCATCGCTAAGAAGCCGAGAAACAAGGTATTAGTCAATATGTATATTGAAAATGGATAACGTTTGGAGAATTTTGGTGTGCAAAGTGAATTTCATTGGGTGCTTAATGGTTGGGTTGCCGTATGGAATTATGTTAGTAACTTTTTTTAAGCATTTCTTTGGTCGATTTTTGTCTTTATGTTTTTCTCCTCTTTTTCGATCATTCGGTTATATTTTCCACATTTACATTCCGAAGTGATCAGTTAAGGAATTAAATAGGAAATAGCTAAATTGCCCAACGATTCTTAGCGGGGGAAAAAGGAAATATGAGTAAACAGAGCAGTTCCTATCGCATAGAAGAGAATAATCAAACATCTCTCATGTTAACTTATATATCGAAGGAAGAAGGTACTGAAAACGAAAATGTTTTATCTTATCAATCTTCCATAATTTGTTTTTAAAATTTACAATCGACGATTCGGATATCAATCTTTTAAGAATTTCTTTCTCACAATACTTATCAACGTAGTGCGAATTTTCTTTTTAGCTTTATTTTGCCATTGAAATATCAGACTCTGAGAACGATTAAATTCACATAAATATCTTACGGAAGGCTTAAACTCATCAGGTATCGAACTGGATACCGTCAGGCACATGACAATGAAGCTACTGCGGGGCATTTAATAATCGACTTTTAATAATACGCGAGTTTACGGGTTTCGGAAATTTCGTTTATCTAAACGAAACCATCCACATTTGAAATTATAATACAGAATTGCAAAAGCGAAAATATGTTAACAAACTGATTAATAATAATATTCAAATAGAGATATGCTAAAATCTCCAGAAAAAATAGTTACTCACCTCTCAACAAAACGGTATTTATTGTAAGAAATTAGACACGGAAACTGAACAAAATTTATTCTATTCCATAAATTTGACTCATCAGTTGGTAAACTGTAATTGAAAATGATTAAATCTCCGAAAATTGAAACATCTTCACATTGTTGATCATATATTATTAATAATACTTATTTTTAATAATTAGAAATTTTCATGACGGTAGAGCAATAGCAATTCAACCCCCCAACACGATAAATTTAGTTTTCATGGTGACCAATCTTTTAATGGAAAGGAAAAGAACACTTTGTCTTAGTTCCACAGTAAATTTACTGTACGACAGGTTTCGACTAAGGTCTAGTCATCTTTTGGCAGAAAATACAAAAAGTGACACACTTATACAAGAGACAGCAATAAGCAATAGGGGAGGGGTAATTGGGGTGGGTTAAGGGATGGGAAAGGATGAGGGGAGAGGAGGAAGCAGGTTGACGAGCGACAGCAGGGGGTAGGAAGCATTGAAAACTTATACATTTGTCAGATTAAAGGCATTTCTTTTGTGGATTAAAATCTCCATTTATTCAAAAATATCGAGCTTTGGACCCTCTGGTAACTGATGTAGAAGCTTAGCCTTAAAGTCCGAAGAATGATTTTCTTGCAGCAAGTGCATGTGTGTCACTTTTTGTATTTTCTGCCAGAAGATGACTAGACCTTAGTCGAAACCGGTCGCACAGTAAATTTACTGTGGAACTAAGACAAAGTGTTCTTTTCCTTTCCTACATTATGGAGTTCCACAAAGTGAAGGAGTATACTATTCAAAATATTTTATTCCCTCCAGTGTTTGCTAACAAACATCACGGATCTTGAGATTTTTAAAGATCTGAGTGTTTAAAATGGAGACAACTAACGATTACTCATTAAATTTGTTACGATATTGATAAATTTGTCATGAAATATTTAATTTCATAAAGATTGACTGATTTTTAGGTTTAATTAATTATAAAGAACTTTAAATATTTTTATAAAGTAACGAAACATCATACCATAAAACAGAAAAGTATCAAGTGAAATTAGCTATTTAAACCATTTATAAATTTGTTAAGCCATCTTTTATTACAGAGTTCAACAAAAATGTTTTATGCTATGTCACTTTCTAATTTCATTTAAAACAGATCCAAGGTCCGGCACCTCAAACTTCTTGGTATAAAAGGAGTCGGCCTGGTATGAACCACTGCTTGACTCCAGCTGCTGCAGCCGCCTGGATCATATTTGCCCTCTGTACTTACACTCTGTTTGCTGTGCCACTTAATGGCTATGTTCAGAATAACGTTTACAACAAATTTACTTTACTGTAAAAATTATTCAGCCATCAAGTAGCACAGCAAACAGAGTGCAAGTAAAAAGAGCAATAAGGTTTCCCTGAAAAAATGTACAAGTAGAAATTAAATAAAAGTTTTAAAATGAAAACAATGTTTATTTTTAACCAACTGACTGACTTTGTGGACTTTGTGTTAATTTAAATTTTTCCTATTGCTGAAAAATTTTGGGTTTTAAGGGTTACAATAACATTTTCCCTTATTTCTCTTGCTGAAATGTTATCATTATACATCATTTATTTTTAAGATAATATTCGTACGTGAAATTACACCATTACAAGAGGCCAAAATTCGTTGAAAATTAACTGCAGAGATTCGATTGAGAAAGCACCAGAAATCCTTTAAAATGATCAAAAAATTTGGAAATTTTTCTGGTACAGCGTGAATGATTCTCGGAATACTACACTAAATATCTTCATGGTGTTATACTGACATATTAGCTGCTAACTATACAGCCAAGATTCACCTGAAGATGACTGCATAGTTAGCAGCCGAATGCTAGTATTACACCGTGAAGACATTTGATTAATTCCCCGAGAATCGTTCATGTTGGACCAGGAAGCTTTCCTAAGTTTTCTGGAATATTCTAAAGGATTTCTGATGCTTTCTCAATCAGATCTCTGCTGGTACTTTTCAACAAATCTTGGCCACAGTAACTTCAAGTAAAGCACATACAAATATTATCTTAAAAAAATAAAACATGATAAAATTTCAGCAAGAGAAATAGGAAAACATTATCGTAACTTGAAAACCTCTTGGAAATAACAGTAACCTTGAAATAGGGAAAATTAATATGAAGAATAAGCCAATATCACTGCTCTGTCGTAACAATTTTTATGAAGCGATGTTACAAGTAAATACGCAACGGAAAAAATCATTTAAGATACTGCAATCAGTCCAACGTTGCTCTTTCCTTAAAAATCACCAGTTCTGCTCCAAGTATCAATTTAATATCATATAATTAATACTTGTAGCGAAGAAAACGGATCGAATTGGTTCAAAGGAGCGAACTGTGAGATATTGCAATGGAACCAAATGTTTGCGTTTTTATTGAATCAGAGCTAAAATTATTACTTCGATTCTTCGGATCATGATGATGGACATGCGTTCATTCCTGAATTTATGATGATTATATGTAGAATATGCAAAATTAGGAAAAAAGACTAATATTCAATTTATGGACAACCTGAAAGTTAACTGAAAGTTAACCTGATAAAAAATATATAGGAGTCACGTTAAGCAGTAATAATAATAGCATTAATCTTTTAAAGAATATATTCGAGATACAAGAGGAAAAACGACTAGAATGAAAAGATTAACTCATAATGAGGGGATGCTCATCGAGAGTCAAAGAATACTACGAGTACTACTGCGCAATTTAGGATCCACATTAAGTAGGCTTAATCTCAGATTTAGAGATAGTCATACGTAGAACAGTTTCAGCTTGTTTCATTGGAGATTTCTGGTTCGACAGCAGCGTTACGGCAATAGAGTTCCTAAGTCAGAATTCTTCTCCATATGAGAAGAACTGATCACTGAAGGAAGCTCTCCATCAGTTCAGAACATTAAGACGAAGTAAATGAGACTTTAATTCCAGTAAAGAATGAACGGGATCTCTTAAAAGGAGATTATAAAGCGTTACACGTAATTGTACAAACAATATAATGACTTAATTACTGGTCAAACTTTTTCCGGACTATCAGAGATGCTAATAAGGTAGATACTAGGTAATGAGGAAGGTGTTATTTCTCCTTATGTCATACGCAACTGATGGCTTACGGGATACATAAATCTTAAATCTAAGAGACACATTGACGATACAGAAAATCTAGAAAATAATACAATTATAAATAAATCTATAAAATTACCCATACGCTGAATCCGACTAAATTCTCAGTGTATACCTAATTTCTGCTAAACATATGTTTCAGTCTCTCACAAGTTTTCCCCAATGCGTCCCCGCGTTATTTCCCGTATTTATCTCTTGTCCCTAACTTTTTCGCTTTCTAAATCATGAAAAGCCGATAATTTGAAACAGCATTAGCTCACCGAAACTGTAAATACTAAAATCTTAAAGAATTTGATCTCTTTTTCTACGGTCGAACATTGCTTCTTTCCATTTGTTACAAGTAGGAATGTTAAGTTAGTAGTTCGTGGCTGCTATTTCTACTGGAAATTAAATAAATAAGTAAAATTGTACAAGATGGAGATATTATTCATTAGAATCTATTTCGCATCTTAGATTATATTTTGTCTAAAGAAAATTGTAAAATTACAAGAAAATTGCTTAAATTATGTCCCGGTGTTATTAAGTCTTTCATTGAAAGCGCACTAAGTAATGGCTGATAAATATTTATCGAAAATTACTGCATTCCATATAAACGAAGGTAAGATGAAAGGTGGTGAAAATTAATCAAAGCAAAACATCGTTTTAATCATGTAGTTTTAGTGATATATAAACTTATCGTGAAATATATACATCTGTCTATCCAAAAATGCAAGATATTTGATAAATTAGATGAATATTTTGTGGAAATGAGACAATGGCATAAGTATTAAAGGACAACGGGGAATGCGCCCCGTTGTCTGCGCAAATGCTGCGCATCCTGGGGACTCCAAATTGTAGTTCTATCGGTACGAAAAGATTTCTTAATCAGGGCCGTGTAAAAATTGCCGTAGTGAATATTCATGAAAGGATAGTCGAAACACGGGATGGGACAACTGGCCGCCGCCGACTCGCCGCGGCCGACTGGCCGCCGCCAACTGGCCGCCGGGCCAACTGGCCGCGGGGCCAACTGGCCGCGGGGACAACTGGCCGCGGGAACGGGAAATAGTGGCCATGGTGTTATATCAATTATAATAAGTGAAGGAATTTCCCAACAACTTACTTCTTTCGTAGGAAATGTTACGTAAAGCTATTATTTATTTAAATAAACATAATTTAAAGCAAAAATGTAATTACCTCGTATAAAAATACGCACCACAAAACCTTATAATAAGAATTCATCCATGTTAATTGAAATCATATGTAAAAACAAGGAGACGAAATTACTATTTTATTTTAGGTTAAAAAAACCAACATGTCCTAAAAGTCACATAAAGTTTTTTAAATCACTTCTCGATAAGATAGAAACTTGAAACTCGGCATGTGGATAAAGATCATAAATATCTTTTATTTACGTTGTTGAAAGTTTCGCTGATTGTCCTTGGTTCGATTCCTGATAGCCATTTACATTCCTCAATGCATTTCTTATGGAGATAACGGAAACAAAACTTCCCGGCAGATTATCAACTTCAAACTTTGCATGAGATAAGATCAAGTCCTTACAAGTCATACTGTGTATTCACAGCTGCCAATATGTCCTGGGTTCGACACCGGGCGTCTCTACAATCAGTAGTTGATCCGATTTTTAAGAATTATTTTGAACCCCTTCCCAATACTGTAGAAACTTGAAATTTGGCATATAGATAGAATCATAGATATCTTTGAATGATGTGTTTTAGATTTCATTGATCGTCCTTGGTTCGGTCCCAGAAAGCTATTCACATTACTCTATGGAATTATATGGGGATAACGAATTCTTAATTTTGTATTTCTATTTTCTATATATAATAGATATATATTGCTTGGCTTTTGCTTAATATTAAAGATTTAGTTGGTTTGAATCAAGGAAAATGGATTCTCAGTTCGCCAAAATTGGTCAAAATTCACAAAATATACAGAAATCTTACGGATCTTGGTTAGACAGTAGGGTGGGTCGTTTTGTCTCTTTTTTTCTGATAAAAATGTAAAACCCTGCAAAAGTGGCACACTCGCATTACTGATAGTATTTGATTAGGAAAGAAAATTATATCTTTTGTGAGAATTCTAGCCTCGAAATTTCGGCAAGAAACTTTAAAATTTCCAAAAATTCTAGTTCGGTTAAAACGAATATTTTTCGGATAAAGGTATGTCATTTGCGACTAAATCTGCCCTTCTAGCCTAAATATGGCACGTATATGCCTTTGTATAGGGCAGAGATGACTCCCATGGGACCAGAATAGGATGCGAATTAATTTAAATTTGAATTTTTGTAAGCTCGTACGTCCTCGTCTATTCCTTCGCCTCTTGGAACATATTTATTAAATTTAATATCTGATATGTTTTATAAATATTATTATCATATTTTCGAGTACTAAATGACCCAAATGAAAGATGATGAGATCGTTGTTTTTGAAGTTGAAGGAAAGAACCCCTATACTTCCTTCTTTAATCCCAAGAACATTTATCTCGTCAATTTTTGTTGGGCCAGGATTTACTTAAAAATATAATAATACCATTCATACAACAAATAGAATATTAAATTTAATAAACAGGTGCAGCACTGCTTTGCTCCCGCTACGAGCCACCAAGTAAAGACATTTACGAGAACGGAGAGAGGTACAAAAAACTTCTATTTACTTAGTTCTAAATTAATTTGCCTCCTATTCTGGCCCCATAGGAGACATCTCTGCACGATTCAGAAGCATTTATGCGACATATAGAGGCTTGAGTGACAGTTTTCGTCGTAAAGGACATATCTTTATCCAAACAATATTCGTTTGAATCGAACTAGAATGTTTTGCAATTTTAACGTTTCTTGCCGAAATTTCGAAACTTATAGGCAACAATTCTCGCAAAAGATAGTATTTGATTTGGAAAGAAAATTATATCAGTAATGCGGGTGTGCCACTTTTGCCGGGTAATCATTTCTATCAGAAAGAAAATGACAAAACGACCAACCCTACTGTCTGACCAACATCCGTAAGATTTCTGTGTATTGTCGTATTTTGACTAATTTTGGCGAAATGAGAATCTGTTTTCCTTGATTCAAACGTACTAAATCTTTAATATTAAGCAACAACCAATGCCATTAAATCAAATTGAGAAACCATCAGGAAAAAATGCAAACATTAGACATTTTTCACAAAACTTTAAAACATTTAAGACCATCAACCACAAACTTTAAGCACTAGCCGTTGACGGATTTCGAGAAGCAAATTTTTTCGATCCACCCTACTGAACAACAACTATGTCTCACAGGAATACCAAACCTTTAATAAAACCTTGGCATAAAATCTTAAGGCTTGCTGTGCAATTTCAACAGCAGATCTTGTTTAATTCCAATTTGAGAAGCACCTGAATTAAGAATCGATGTCGTACAAAATTTCTTCTATAAATTGAAATGTTGGAGTTTTCACTCAACTATCTTTGATCGATTTAAATAAATTATAAAAGAATTTTTTTCTAGATAGATTACGAGAGGAGATACTAAGTCGTAACTAATAACTCATTTTTAACTAGTTAATTATATTTCAAACTTGCGGGTTTTAATCCCTTAATCCTTATCGTAAAAGAAAATCAAATTTTTACCATATTCTTTCGAAGGGTCGTAAAACCTTATGAATTTGAATAAGAATGTGCATTCACTTATGTTCAATAATTGGTATATCGTTTGAGTTCCTAACAATCTAAGCTTCTTCTATATTTCCCTCTACTTTATTACAGTTTTCTTGAATTCCAATCGCCAGCAATATACAGCAACAACACAACTCTTCGGCTGTAGTATCCGTTGATCTCCAACGAAATAGCATTAAATATATTTGTGCTTTCAATGCGTCATTCATCAGAATTCACTGAGGTTAAAAAATTAAAATAGAAAGGCTAAAGGAATATTTAACAGTTTATTAACTTTTGCTATTAACACCTTGAGATAAATGCACACGATATATAGACCAGAAAATGCAATGCAACCATAAAAATAAATGAAAAGCAACTAGGAATAACGAACAAGAAAAATGAAAAGTAAACATAGGTTAACCCGTGATATAAGTAAAACAGAATAATGTGCACATTTCAAAATTATGAGCGATGCGAAACAGAGAATCTTGGACTTTTTATGTTTTAAATCTAATTTTAAGTATATTGCCGTACAGATAGCTCAATAAAATTTTCTTGGTAAATATTTAATGACTTGAGCAAGTTTTTTAATTAGTCATCAAAAAATTACTTTATGTGAAGTTCTTTTTGAAATTAGAATTAAATATATTGATCAGATATTTGACATCACAGTTTTTAAAATTTGAAGTCTTATTCTGACTGAATGAAAGTAGCTGTGACAAAAAGTGTTTTTTTGTTAGTTGAAGCAAATATTTAATTATTCAAGAGAAAGAAAATCACTCTGTATCCTAATTATTTACGCTGCCGTGGAGTAAAATGTCCTAAAAGTCACGATTATTCAAATAATACGAAAAAAATCGTCTACATTCGTCAGTTGCAGCCAATATTTCAACTTGAATTTTCACACATCCTTGGTTCGATACTAGGCCGGTGTCTAGGCACCCATTTAAAATGCATTGGGGTCGTTTTTCATTATTTTTTGATGCACTTATAAAAACCATAAGAAGCTGTTGCAGCGAACAAGGATGGAGGTTGGGAAAACGTTTCCGAGAAAAAAAATATCTACGTACACTCCTGGCCAAAATTAACGCAGCACCTCCCTAGCGATCCTTACGGCCGGTGCTGCGTTAATTTTGGCCAGGACTGTACATACACATAACTCCTGGGTTCGAGTCCAGGGCATATTAAGTTTTCTCTCATAGCGAATATATCCGTAAAGTAAGACATCGTTCGAGTCAGTTGCAGCCAACATTTCAACTTGAATTTACAGACATGGTTACAAATGGATATTTATCATTGGCCTACATAGAAAGAATTACTAAAAAGATCAAGGTTCGATGTTGGCCGTTGCACATTTCTCCCATTTAAAACACATTACTGGCGTTTACATTATTATATTTGGTGTACTTAGCGAAATGAAAGTAATATGTTTCAAGAACGTGGATAGATGCTGGGGTTAAGTTTTCTATGACAACATCTCTATGCACAACATTAAATAACTACAATTTGTAGCAATATGTAAAATTTCAAGCTAAAACCTAGTCTGCAAAGAAATATGGAAGAAGCTTAGATTGTTAGGAACTCAAACCATTTACCAGTTATTGAACATAAGTGAATGCACTTTCTTATTCAAATTCATAAGGTTATACGACCCTTTGAAAGACTATGGTAAAACTTTGATTTTATTTTACGATAACGATTACATGATTAAAAACCTCAAGTTTGAAATATAATTAACTAGTTGAAAATGAGTTATTAGTTACTAATTAGTATCTCCTCTCGTAATCATTCTAGAAAAAATGCTTTTTTTAATTAATTTAAATCGATCAAAGAGCGTGGAGTGAAAACTCCAACATTTCAATTTATAGAAGAAATTTTGTACGAGATCGCTTCCTAATTCAAGTGCTTCTCAAATCTGAATCAATCAAGATCCTGCTGTCAAATTGTACAGCAAGCCGTAAGACTTTATGATAAGGTTGTGTTAAAGGTTTGGTATTCCTGTGAGACATGGTTGTTGTTCAGTAATCGTGTGACCATGATCGAGTCGAGAACTTCCGCGAATCCACCGAGTTTTGATTTGCTTCCCATCGTCTCAGATGGGGTAGGGGAACGACGCTGACGCCTAATGGATATCATATAAAAGAAAATAAGTTGCTCTTTAAAATTGTGTACGACATGTACCATTATAATCGCGGATCATTGTAAGAAAAAGCCTCAAAGTCCAGATCTGTACCATTTTTGGTCCGACATTAACCTAAAATAAAATAGCAATTTCGTCTCCTTGTTGGTACATGTGATTTTAATTAAAATGGATGAATTCCTATTATGAGGTTTTGTGAAGCATATTTTTATACGAGGTTACTACATTTTTGCTTTAAATTATGGGGAGTTATATAAAATATCATGTTTTTAAAATAAATATTAGCTTTGCGTAACATTTCCTATGAAAGAAGTAAGTTGTTGGGAAATTTCTTCACTTATTATAATTGATATAACCCCTTGGCCACTAATTCCCGTTCCCGCGGCCAGTTGTCCCCACGGCCAGTTGTCCCCGCGGCCAGTTTTCCCCGCGGCCAGTTGTCCCCGCGGCCAGTTGTCCCCGCGGCCAGTTGGCGGCGGCCAGTTGGCGGCGGCGAGTCGGCGGCGGCCAGTTGTCCTAGACCGGTCGAAACATGGCCGTTCAGGAATGAATTATACACAAAGAGCAAATTTGTGTCTCTCGCAGCGTTTAAATACCATACTTTTACGTCTTAGGTCCGTAACAGCGAGTCCGTGGGCTAAGATAGTTACTAACAGTACGTTTCCCTTCTAAGGTTTTAACTATTAGAAGAATATTGTTTTACTATTAAAGGATATTTGGAGAGACGAACTAAACTTTCAGTAAGTACACTTAAGCGAAAATTAAGATTTTTCATGTGATGTTGCTTAAAACAAATAAAAATCCCTTTGTGAGAATATTCCTCAAAATCTCCCATTATCTCCCAAGTTTGCAAATAAATATCACATATCTAGAGATGCTTAAGAATATGAGCATTTGATAGGAAAAAATATCATGATTACACATTTACTTAGTTACAATATTGATATATTTGGTATGAAATATGTCATGATATCATGACGATTGGCTTATTTTTAGGCTTAGTCAAATGTAAAAAACACAATAAATATATTTAAAGCCACGAAATATCATACTATAAATCAACAAAGTATCAAGTGAAATTAGCTATTTAGAAACATTTATGTAGTCGTTAAGTATTTAGTTTTAAAATGAAGTTGACTGACACGTTTTTGGAAGTTAATATAAATCTATTAGCATTCCCACGAAACAACTGTGTGAAGGATAGTAAACGATCTCTTACGGCTTACCAGAGCTACCGAAAGGCATTCAAAACTAGCAAATTTGGAACAGCTATTTCTTTTTGGTTGGTATACCTTACTTTTAGTTATCACATTAAACTTTTTGGAATTACTAGACTACAAGAAGGGTTGTGATTTAGCCAAATATTTACTTTAGATATTAGATTGTTGACAAAAATTACACCTATTTTACAAATTATCGTTTGAATAATACAGAATGCCTACGTACATCTGAAATTCAAGCAAAAGGTAAGAGGAATCTGAAATTTCAATCGAGTTACAAGAAATTTAATCGACATCTTGTAAATTTTCAGAATTTAATTCCACGTTCTAAGGCAACCGCGCGTTATTTTCAAGCATTAAATTTGAATAAAATATTTCTAGTCATTTCCCTAATACCAGAGACTAAAGTGATCAACCCAAACAGTCAGAGTGTTGGGAATCCATTTTGATGGTTAGCGACTATTTGCAATTAACCAATAACATACATACCTCTGCATTCAGTTCATGGTGACAAGGGATGATGCATCAGCAAGCCGCATTCCAAGCAGTGCCAGACAATCCGTTGCTAACGACTCTATTTAGGCGCTGGTGCATCACCATCTGCAAGAGAGGAGAAGGAGGGTCAAATTGCAAGCAATGGAAGGCAAATTAGATATATGTCCAGCACTCTTTAAATAGATTAGGCCAATGATAACCGATGACAAATTAAAAGGAAGAATCTCAAATATTCGTAAAATCTGAGCACTTGTCTATTCAATATCAGCAAATACGTAACAACACCCGTCAACTCTCGCAAGATCATGCAACTGCGTACATAAATTTACCAACATTTACACGGCCAGAAATAGGAGGTTAAGGATAAACTTTCTTATACCTTTGATTATAAAAAAACAATCTTTTGTATCTTAATATTCAACCATTTGAGGTCAAGATAAGGAATACGTTGCTCTCATTGATCAGTTTGAGCTCATCATCATATCTTTAAAAAATTATCCACGGTAAGAAATAATAATGGGGAGGGTGACTACCTTCCCTTTGATTCCACGACTTATTCATACCCATACGTAACCCTGATCAATCAGATTTATAGAAACGAAATTGGTTAAGATTTTACATTTACGGTAATATCTGAAATCTTATTAAGCCAAATACTAATAAGTGAAAATAATTGCAGAATAATATCTGTAACAAATTAATTCTAAAACACAAAATCGACACTTACTCGTAAACTGGTTAGAGATCCGGTGGAGTAGAGAATTGATAGCAAAGCAAATTGTTTCATTAGCCCAATCAGATGAAAAGCTATGGCATTGAGAAAGTCAAAGTTATTTATGTTTTTTCAAGAACATAAAATTCTATTCTTGTAATTTGAAGGAAACATTTTGTATGAAATGTCTTTCTTATTGAACATGTCCCAAGCTTGTAAGCAATTATCCTTTTAAATTTAATTTTGGAATAGAAATAAAAAATGCTACAAAATAAATTTACATTTAGGTCTAATGAGAACGCTTTCACTCGTATAAAATACAAACGGAGGACAACGGTATAATAGATACATTGAAATAGCTACAATGTCAGCGGAGCGTCAATTCGCATACAATAAAATGCTGTTTTCGTAGGACGTAATAGGTTATCTGGGTCTCGGGTATAAGAGAAATATTCACACATATAGTACACATCACTGAAAATTATAGCAAGGATTGGCTGCCCATTGACATCTACAGGGAAATACAATCGATAACTACCATAAAAATTATGAATAAAATGCTTAAAATACTCGTTCTTAATTAGTATCCACTAATTTGAATTTTTCCTCCCCATGACTTCCTTTCCATAAGATACAATGTCACGAGGTATATCCATCATAATTACTCCACGTCCTTTTGGTAAAACTACGTATATAAAGCAAGGATTATCAATTCTACTAAAATCCTAGAGTTGATTATATGAAGGGAGTAGATACAGAATATGGCTATAATTCGGTTGTTTATGTTAATTAATATGATCAACAAAGTGAAAAAATGAGCCTAAACTTGAAAAAGTGCTACACTATAATACAAAAATGCATGTTAAGAAGGTCCAATAAGCTGCAATCGATACAGCATATCACAAGTCAACCGACAGTATCAGTAAAAACCTTTACTAAAAGGTGACGAGAAACTTCTCTTAATTTTCATGACTTTATATATACCAAGAAATGTTTTACATTTCGTATAATTTCTATTAATATCATAAAATACATAAAATGAAATAGAAGAACTTTTAGAAATGAAAGTAAATATATTCTTAAGAAATTAAGAAAAAAAATGGCTTTTTATGAACATAGGCATGAAAAGTATGTAAGCACGTAAGATGTTTGGTGAGATGATTCTAAAAGATATAGATTACATTTGTTTTACTAAAAGTTGAAGAAAAAACAAGAATTATTCATTCACTATTTATAATGAGGAAAATAAAATTGGTGAAAATTTCGATCACGAAGGATTGCTTCATAATCTGTCCGATTGACAGTGAGACATAAATACGTTAGATTATTATGATAAAGGTGGCAAGAAAATATAGTAAGCTGCAAATAAGTTATATTCCTGACGCAAGGAAAAAACGGGTTACTTTAAGTAGGCTCATTCATACATCGCGCGAGAAACGAAAGTAAAACTGAGCACTGCGCGCGCATTCCGTTTTGAATTCCCTCCTCTGGGACAGCCTTGGACGTCGAAGCAGTAGCTTATTCTGCGTGCCTAAAACCGTTCGACAGGCTGGCGCAGCGGTCGAGGCACCTAGGTGCGACGCTGACTGTCACGGGTTCGAATCCGGTCGGGAGCTCTTCCGGGATTAGAGGGCCGCCAAACCCACCGGAAGTCTTTCACCAACCTAATTTCGTATTTTTCGTATGAACTGGATTCTAGCCCGTACTTTTAGTGTTGCGGGAGCCTCAGACCCGCGTCAGCCCTCGAACCCGCTTGGCGGGCGGTCCAATCATTCATTTCTATCATTTTTCTCGTCTTAATTTTTCGGCTACAAAAAATTCTATTTGGAAACATTTTTGTATACCACTTTCAAAAAATGCACTGTTGGACTCAAAGGCGAAAAGAATTTTTAAATCCAATCGACCCACTCAAAATGGAATTTTTGAATGGATTGGCTGCATTCTAAAAATCATTTTCACAACTCAGGTCCAACAGTGCATCGTTCTGAAAGCTCTGAAAAAGCTAAAAAAATGTTTTGATATTTGCTGAGATTGTATTACTGCATATCAATTATTAGTTGCCAAAACGGAATTAGAAATTATAAAGAAATAGTTAAATAAGATAAAAAAAATGGGGAGAAGCATAACGGCTACTATTTAAAATCTTTAAAAATTTGCATAATTTTAAAATAAAATAGTGCAGAGAAAAATCACCTCTTAGTCATTTACGCGAGCGGACTATCTGTAAGCGTGTCGCCGGATTTTTTTAAATATGCAAACAAAATATTGGAATAAATATAGATTCGGAGTAACTAGCTACAGAGGATAATAAATAAGAATAAAGCAACAACAAAAACCGGTCAACATATTCTATTATTCAACCATGAAAAAGAGGGACTTAGTTTGCACACGAATTACATTTATATGAACGAATTAAGTTTTAGCTGCGTTCCAAGTCGTTATTTATACGCGATAAGAAAGAAGCTATTTATTATTTAATTTAATAACTAGGCGATCTATCAATCGAATCTATACCAAAATTTGGTGGAATGAATATGATAAAGGAATAGGGCAACGCTCATTTTTCTAACGGATTCTCCAAATAAAATAAGAAAATAACGAATGAATGTTTATATAATAAAGAGTTAAGTAAGATGAAAAAAAATTGAGAAATAACCGTTGTTAATTATTTAAAAATTCTGAAAAATTTACATTGTATAAAATAAAAACGAAAGGTAAAAATCGTCTTTAAGATAATTCCGTGCACAAACTATCCGCGGCGCCGTAAGTTTCGCGGGGAAATTACGCGGGAGAATATAAAATCTGATGCTCACGGAGTGAAAATAAGCCCTTTAAATGTATACACGATCATTTTCATTTAATTTAGCTGAACTCAAACAGCTTTGAACTTAATCGAAGATCAATATCATCATGCAAGCACGATTCCTCATTCAGATTCTTATCTTTCGGTGCCTATCGCGCTTTCCTACTAATAGTCTTTCTATTAGAATAGGCTAACACTCATTTGTATAACGGATTTTCCAAAAAAATAGAAAAAATAAATCAATGTGAATGGTTCACTTTAATAAAGTGAATTTTGAAAATAAATCCTTCAAATGCATTCGTGATTACACTATCTTCAGTTAATTTATTAAAATCCTCGCAATTTCAAACATAAATCACTATTTCGCAACCGATTCTAGATAATTCAGTTAGCCAGTCCTCTAGGCGCGTGACTCTAAGATTCGGAGATCAACAACTTGAGGCCAAGATGAAGGGAGTGAGGTAGGGTTGCGCACTTTCCCCCATACTCTTAAACATATACATACTTTCAGAGAGGGTTAGAAGTTTTAGAAAACCTAAAAGGAGGAGTGAAAATCCATGTAGTGGAAGTGACATTCCTCAAATTTTCAGATGAAATTGAGGTACCGTCAGAAAGTGAAGAAGCTCTCATGTCCACACTAGTAGGGTTGCAAGCCACATCACGAAGTAAATGTAATAAGAACATCAATAAGAACAAAACTAAGATACTGATAGCCAGTGAATAGAAGAGCAAAGCTGTTTATTTATTTACAAAGAATTATTTTTTATGGAGAAGACTTAGAGGAATTTACTTTCCTATAAAGCATGATAACTACGGGTGAAAGAAGTGATAGAGAAATAGTAAGCACGATACACCAGGCGAAAGTGGCTTTTAAGCAAAAGAGGAAGCCAATCACCCAGAACGTCATCAGCATTGAGCTGAGAAAACATCTTATCAATAAATTTGTAATGTTTGTTAGGTAAATTGCAATGATATGCAAAAAGCTTCACGATCAACAAGCAATAGAATTTAAGAAGACATGAATGGAGGTAAAGTGATAGTATTAATAATAACTAAAATTAAATATGTGTATGGTCGGCGTAAATATTGAGTACAAGTTACAGGAGGAATTCGAGTAAGTTATATACACAGTAGATTTTTTTAAATGGCAAAGCTTAAATCTAAGACGATAACTGACTTAACAGCATAGTACTCAATAAATACCACAGAATGATTTATTAATTAAAATTGTAAGAAAGCAATATATAGTTTGTGCATTCCAATCCTTAAATATTTAGTGCGCGTTGAAGTTATATCTCAAACTTCGAGGCAATACACTGATGTATGCTCTTGTTAGAATATCTAAAATAAATTAAATAAAAATAATTAAATATATCAGATTTTGAAACGATTTCTGTTGAAAACACGATACTGAGATGGACACAGTAAGAGAGGAAATTATCCTAAACCAGATGATCGAATATCGAAGTATCTGAAGTAAGGAGAGAAGCTTTCACCTTCTTTAACCTAGTACGTAATATGACAGATGGACACCGGAAGGGAAAGCCTATGTCTTCGAACGTGTGATAACTAAAGCTGTGTATTGAAGTATCGGAATGTATCCTCAGCCCTACTCTGCCGATTTGTTTCACTTCTAAAAAGACAAATCTACTACTGCAAACAGTGATTTTTACTATTGGGAGAGGATGTCAGAGCAATGATATCATATATCTGAGGAATATGACAAGCCAAAAATAATGAATAATTGTCTAAGTAATACATATATCGGTAATAGATGGAAATGGAGAATGATATACAAACGCTTACCAGTACTGGCCTTACACCGAAGTTTACAGTAGTCTTCCTTCAATCTGATACTACCACAACGATAAGTTGATATTGCCTGAAGAAAAAATGCAATAATGTTAACTTTTAAAAAGGCTGGCACGATATTTAGGACCAAGATATAGTTTTATATAGAACAATTCTTCCCTGAGGTTATGCGATCAAATAACTCAAGGCGTAGAGTAAATTAGTTCAAATGTATCATTACATAAAAATTTAATTTATGATGCTATTATACAGAGACATATAATATGTAAACTAGTTACGATAATCGGTGTAGAATTACAATGTAAGATATAAAAAAGCTTACCGGTAGACTCGCAACGAAACTGACTGCAATCTTAGAGCCGATGATGAGAAGCACAATCTACTGACATTACCTGAAGAAGGAAACAATAGTATAAGTTTTTGAGAAAGCTGCTAAAATAAAATGAAATACACAAAAATGCATGTTGAGATTAAAAGGGTATTTCCAAGGGCTATCCAATCAACTGATTAACAAAGGTGAAAACTTGAATAGTGAAAAAAAAATCGGCAGTTAGTTCCTTACTCGTATGTGATTTTCGTAATCTTTATGCCTTGCAAAACAACACAGAAACAGTATTCGTAAACAAATCATAGGAATGATTTAAAAATAACTACTAGTGTTATAGCTTACGGTTTAGGGGTATTGTTTAGTTGGCCTGAGGCTAAACTGATGCAAGGGAGTGTGGAGGAAAGGTCCACCGATTTGTGGACTGCATTTAGATATATGTACAAGTAATTTAAATAGTTGAATATGTAAGTCGTCAAAGATATTAAAGATAATAATTCATGGAGAATATCGCAAAATTTCACCATCAGGAATGAATTTCGCAGGATCTACTCACGTATATGTAACTACAACTATCTTTACAAAAAATTAATAACCCAATCATTGATCATTTTATAGTTAACAGGGAAATTTTAAATTAAATACTTACAATTTACTGGAGGCTGGAAATCCTGCGCTGTCTGAACTGAGTAAGTCTTCTCGCGTCAAATGCTCGACGTTGACTAACCGAAGTTTTATAATTTCCCCACTAGATGGTAGGTTTGCAGGTATAAATTCCAATGTATTTCAAAGGAAACTATAACAGATCTTAGCTCTGTCAAATGTGCCAGTGCTGTTCGGTGGCGTCCATTCCGATGGGCGCCCTTCAAAATTTACTAGGGATCACAAAGGATTCCTATGACGCAATTCAACAAACTTCCTCGGCGCAAACATTTTTTAAGTGATGAGTTCAACATGAGGCGGTCAGTTAAGGAAATAAGGTCACACACCTAGCCTATTTCTCTAATATTGAGCCGTTGATAACCGTTTTCCTCTGCTCTTGAACAATCGCTCCCCTTTGTATTACCCGATAAGGCCTTCTTTGTCCATAACACATTTAAAAAGACAATTCTTTATAGGTACAGTTATTGGTTAAATGTTTTGGGTTATAATTTTTATGCCCACTGCATTTCGCAAGGATAATTTTCAGGCTAATCTGCAAATTTATTTTGAAATACAATTAACCCTCATCCGGGCGCACCGCACACCTCCAGGCAAAAATTGCACGGGCTTTTATGACTGTGACGGTAAACTACCGTCCGCGCGCCCGGATGAAGGTTAAATAAATCATCACCCATATACAATCACCCCTCTTAACAGGTCACACATATAGCTCATACATTGAATGTCCTCGCCTTTCCTTACGAACGAAATATTTTTCCGGGATCATATTTAGAAAATTATAATCTATAGAATAGGCGCGGGTTGAATTTAGTAAAGTACCAATACCTACAACTGATAAACGCTCAGATATATATGCAATTATAAACCATCGGAGTACAAAACTAAATTGCAGGTGGACACAAAATCACAATGAAAGGATACACATAATATCACACAGTTGAATTCAGTAGCTTAGCAACCAAATTTAATTTCGCGTCATCGGCGAGCTTTATCCTTCAACGCGTCCAATCTAGGGCTATTAACTTTTCTCTTCTCGTTTTTTAGTTTTTTCTCTCCCCTTTTTTTATACTACAGTTGCTTGTAGGCAATTATTTTCCGTACACCAACCAATTCTTCAATTGAAACCATCATCTCGATCAATTAGTAAGAATTCCGAGTATTTCTTCGTCTTTTCTGAGATATTTCACTTCTGTTTAAACACTTCTTGTCGTGGCAACTACCTAAGAGCAAGAAATTCACGACCTCCGCAATAGTTTCCGTGGAGAAGATTCTCAAGAAAGATTCTCTTTATCGAGAATGCACTGACTGCACTTATTTTGGGAAAGGACCTTGAGACTGCTTGAGCAATCCCATGACTTTCCTTCTATTTCATTAGGAAAAATAATTTCCTTATTTACATAAATTTATATAATGGCCAGAATAAGCATTTGGCCTCCCTGTACATACAACATATATTACTCAATTTTTTACCGTATGAAGAAAGCATTAAGCATATATGGAACCATCAGCGTAAACTTCGATTGCCATTATAAAGTTCTCTTTAGCATTAAGATCGCTGATGCGAAGACTTGTTGCTCAGTTTAACTATTTTTATCAGCATCCATCCGGATTCATAATCACTGTTAAAAGATTGGGGGTACGACATTTGCCTATTCAAAGGGTAGCTACAATGGACTTGCCGCGAACTCGAGAAAGTGCAGCGTAAAGCGGTTCGTTTTGTTAAGAAAGGCTACGATAAAAAAGCAATCGTTACAATAATGCTCTCAGATGTAGGTTGGGAATCCTTGAAAGAAAGGATATTGGAAGCTATGCTACGATTGCTTAATAAATTCCGGGAAACTACATTTTCGGAAGATACAATAGGTATCATGCAACCCCCCTGCTACCTCGGTCGATCCGATAATGGCCGTAAGTTAAGAGAAATAGATGCTAGGACGAATCGCTTTAAAAATTCATTCTTTCCGCGAACGATACGCGACAATAACCGATTAAGGAAGTAGTTTAGATTCAACTGGTGTTTACACCCCCCGCCACACGCCGAAAGGCGGCTTGTAGGGTATTAATGTAGAAATAGATATAGATGTCAATTAACATTAACAAATATCATACTCCGGGAAAGATTGAAAATTTACTTTTGGATATCCATCATTATCATCATAGAATATAGAAATTGTGTGCATTACAAAAAGGCGTAAATTTCTGATCACAGGTGTAATTTTAATCAAATTATTGCAAACAGTCTTTAGATTAGCCGGGATGTACAAAGCATGGGATTCCGCAGAGGGCTTGGGCGCCGAACTGAAAACCAGGATTAAGCTTCCTAGCTATATTGCACGTGGCAATCATAGCTTAATAATCAGTTTGCGAACATAAAGCAGACATAGCGAAATATTCATTCGTTAATAGCGGAATCATACAGTGGGACGCCTTACCTGAAGAAGTTCTCTTTCCAATGCCAAAAAATGTAAAAGATTTTTAAAATAAGCTCACCACTATTTGTACTTTTTCATATTTCATAAATGAATGCTGTAATATAATGTCCTGTAGTATGATATGTAATTAATTTTAAGCTATGTATTGCGTAGTGTAATGTATTGCCCGTGGGAGGGTTTTGGAGGGGTTTTCCTCACGGCTCTGGGCGAAGGCCACGCAATCATTTGCAATATGGTATGTTCCACTCTACCGCTACCACCTGGCCAAATTGCAGTGCAAATGGAAATTAAATTAATCAAATAAGCTAGTTGCAAGAGGGTGATACTCTCCTCAATGGAAAGTCATTGTAGCATTTGCCAATAGATTCAGAAATCATCCAGTATTTATCTCTCACATTAGCGGGCATATGTTCAGTGACCAAATCCAAAACATGGGAAAAAATGAAAATGCATTTTTCTTGTACAGGATGAAAACATGGACAATCAAAACACAAAAATCTTCTTCAAGAAGTGAAGATGTACAAGATTTGATCAAAGGTAAGAATTGCGGGTGTTCAGAATTCATGTCTCCTCTCTTTTGGTGTATGGCTGTAAAATCTGGACTCTTGATAGCAAGCCAGATAAAAATATTAAATGATTTTGAGATATACAATCACCATCAACTTGTGCTAAAAAAGGTTGTTGTGGCGGAATCAATGAAAGATGAGACTTTCATGAATATATCATGAACTAAATTTGTAAGAATATCATACTGGTGGATGATTCTGTCTACTTGGACGGGTATCGCATGATGTTTACTGAAAGAAAAGATAATGAATTTTTAATAATTTTCTCAGGTAAAAATATGAATTTTTAATGTAGAAAGTAACCTTTTGGGGCTAAGAATTATTTCTGTAGCGACAGAAAGACCAAGGTTGACAGAAGTTAAGTTTTTATAGATCAAAATTGGGACTTATGGTTATTGTGTTTACAGTATATGGTATTTAAGAGTTTTTTATAATTTTTCAGGGCGACTGCTTAAAACCCTTAACATACAATGCTAAACGTATTCGAAAGAGATTTAAAGTTTTATGCCAGAAAATAATCCACTTCTTACAGTTAGTTTTTCGATAACATAAACACCACAACATAACATACATCCTGAACCTCGCGAGGATAAGTACAGCAATCTTCATCTACAGATGAGGATCAAAGATTTAGATATATACCCCGCGAGCCGCCAGAGGCGTTATTTATTCCTCCCTATTAGCATCTCTAATAGCCTGGGGAAAAAACGACCAAAAGAAATATCCGTCCTTACGATTACTTCCGTATAACGCTTCGTCGATGCCTCTCGGAGATCGCGTTCGCTCCTTACTGGCACTAACATTTCACTTACTTCGTCTATAAATTCTGAACGAATGAACTTTTCGAAAAGTTTCCGACGATATTCAGATCTTCTCTTCTGTAGTGAATTCCAACGCAGACGAATCGGGCTGCTCTACGCTGGACCATCTCTAAATCTGAGACTAAACCTACTTCGTGTGGGTCCCAAACCGCACAGCAGTAATCTAGACTCGGACGAATAAGAGAAAAGTAATCATAATTGAACCTCGTGTCATAAAAACTGCTGCTGGAATTATAAACTACAGCCTGTGCGTCAAAATATAGAAAGGAGGCAATACGAATGGATGCTATAATTAAAAAAAAACTCGCTGGTCTGGAAAGAGCAACCTTTCCTAACCACTTCTACTGCCATCTTCGGGAACAGATATTCTTCGAACGATCAATACTTCAACTGATTTATGCTTCGAAAGTAGACCATCCTAATGAATGATGATGCAAAATTTATATTAAAGGGCCTGAATCGGAGTTCAATTCTAAGCAGTTAAACTACGAACCTTGAAGGCTGGGTTGGGTGTGGGCATTGCATGCGGCACTTTTACCTTTGTACTATTTTATATGCTATTTTATGTGACCACTTTCAAGTTTAAGAAGACAGACTAATGTAAATAGTAGCACCGAATACCCATGGATTTCAGATATCTATGTTACGAACCACCATTCATTGTACATAAACTCCTGGCCAAAATTAACGCAGCACCTCCCTAGCGATCCTTACGGCCGGTGCTGCGTTAATTTTGGCCAGGAGTGTACATTAGTGAGGCTCTCCATCATCGAAATTCATTTGTTTGAAAGAAGCTTATTCGATCTGATATCGGGTGCAAGAATGGAAATATTACCCTTAAGTCAGTCAGTGAATGATGATAAATAATATAACAAAACAAAATTAAAATAAAACCAGAGAATCGCTCTCAAATAGCGGGTTATTACCTACCGGTTTCGCTAGCGTTGGTGTGTAATACAACGTAACCTATACTCATATTAATTTTCAATGAATTATTGCAACGAAACCAAGGCCCTTTAACATGAACGCTAATATATACTTCTCTGATGGCCTACACCTCCCCCGGGTCCACAAACGCAAAGAGACTCCATCTCTCTCCACGTTCCCGACTTCCCACCACGACATTCCTCGTCGCCAACCCGGGTGTCGTCCGGCACCGTAGCCTGCTATCGTCATCCTCACCTCCTGACTCCGTCCGCAAACACCCTCACCCCCGAAGCCCTCATCACTCCATTGCCCTCCCAAAGACCCTCTGAAGCACCACACAATTCCATAACCCCTCGAAGCCCGTCCCCAGACCCCGTCTCTCCAGATCCGTCTCCCCAGGCCCGTCTCCCCCGACCCCATCTTCCAAGACCCCATCTCCCCCTAACCCCGTCTCCTCCGACCCCAACTCCCCCGACCCCGGCTCCCCAGACTCCCTCCCCTCGACACTATCTCCCTGGATGAACATCCCCCGGACACCTTCCCTTCGTCGTCGTATACATAGGCGACTTACCAAGGCCATGCTTTCCCAGAACTCCCATCTAAGTCGTCAACCTGGACGACTTACCAAGACCAAGTCTTCCCAGACCTCCCTTCGACTTTAATTCCCTGGACAACCTCCCCCGGTCGCACACCGATCGACGTTGTCTTCCCGAACGGCCTTCCCTACTATGTCCCACGACTTGCCATTTATTTATAAATTCTTGGGGCAGGTGAGGCTAACTTGCCCAATCTTCCTTTCCCCAGACATCACATTTTTTTACAGATATTTTACAAGTAGAAGTACAAAATAAATAACTAAATAATTATATTGCACAAAGTAAATAGATGTAAAAAAATCTTAAAATTGGTATAAATAAAATACGTGAGATAGATAAAAATATTCCATATAAAATATACATGGATAAATAAATAAATATTATCTTTAAATATAGAAATATCACAAAATAGATATATAAAAAATCAATAAATAGTAGTTAAATGTGCATCATCACGAGTTACGTGGAAGATTAAAAATTGAAAAGTTTCAAATTGTTTAAATAGGTAAATTCTCACTGAGATGTCCAATATATGATTCAATTCATATTTCAGAATAAAATCACATGATTGGGATGTGCACTTCACGGTTTAACTTCACTTCATAATTCTCAAATTTCGTTTTTGAAGGAAGAGTTTATTTCACTCGCTCCCAGCTTAAATTCATTCCAGCGCTATTTCCCGACGTAGTCAACTAACGCCGTCCCCCGACGCCTTCCTGCGAAGAAATAAATTATTATTAATATTATTCACCACTCATAAAGTAAAATCTGGATGCGTCTTAAATTAAAGAATCGTAATCTTTTATGAAATTTTATAAGTAAGAATCTTTACGAAATACTCTAAAAAATGGTACATTTATTGAACAATATTTAGGAAGATCCTTGGATAAAATATAATATAAACATAATAAGCGGGTTGTTGTAAATCAAATTAGAGCTACAGGTATTTTCAGTAAAAGATAATGATGCAAAAATACATCAATATATAACCAACGCAGAATTTCATAATGTATGAACCTTTAATAATTATTATTTTCTAATTTTTCACGAAAACAAAGTTGAGGAGCCTTAGTTTCATATTGTCCATTTAGCATTCCGCGATATGTAAATTTCAAATTCTATTAAATATATGAGTAACTTCTCTTCGATAAAGCAACGTATGAATCTTAGAGGAGGAACCTTTGTAATAGGGCCAATAAGACTCTGAGAGTAGAAATAACTTGATGACATATCTCTAAAACTTCATTTTGTAGTTGGAAAACAATGATTCGGACGTTAAAATTTACCAAGTACGTTTCGTAAACTTTGAGAAAAATTTAGTAAATTATTAAATTTTCGCTATTTAAAAAAAATAAAATTCTAACATCAAAATGATTGATTGTTACTGCAGATGAAATCCGATGAATATATCTAAAATTACCTAAAGGTTGGTAATTTTAATGATGGATGGTTATCATTATCGCGGATGTCCTACGTAGCAGTCATTGAAATCGCATTAAAGGCATACTAATAGCATCTCCTTCATAGTTGCTGTTCTTAAACATGTTTATGTTTGAAAATGGTTATGGCTTCAAAATACTACGGAGTCCAAAGTTACGTCAACTGAAATAAACTCGATCCATCTTAAGCGAAGCGTCGGTAGGGAAATTGACAATAAACAAGGATAAATATCTTACCTCATATATTTCTCTGCAGTCATCTACACACAATTTACCAAAAAAAACATGAGTTGCGTTAGCTACGAAGAATAGTAGTAAAGACCAATAACACGCGCAAGTTTCACTACAGACTCGTGAACGAGTAACCCAAACAAACTAAAGTAGAGATGTTTATAATGTCGGAGATTGTTTACGAAAACAAAACCTTGAACTTGTGGAAAGAGCCTAAGCTTAAATTGGCCCAATACAGTGGCTACCACTGTTGAAAAAATCTACGGAATGGAGGTTATTGAAATTTGAGAAAGATTCGACCTTGAAGTGACTGTTGAACTTAATGTACTTGCGCTCTGCGAACAAAAAGGAGGAAATAAGAGTGAGCTAATCTAAGTAAACAGAACAATTTTAAAGGTAATATTAGAACTACAATGGAAGGAATGAAAGGGAAAACACATTGAACTAATGCCATCCGCATTCACCACGCCGACATTGTTCCGGGTTTGAAATTCAAAGTACGGAATGCTCAAAGAATAACGTGATTGTCGTCTATATATTCATTTTTTAATTTATGAATCAGATCATTCAGTTAGATGAGAATTACACGTAAAAATTACTTCTCTTTGGCCGCAGATTTTTTTCTCTCTTTAACTTTATTTAAGAACATGATAGGATGAAATCGAAATACAAGAGAACGCTACTTTAATACTTATTTTATCATCGAAAGTGATGCTCGGATGGAAATCACGAAACTTGCACTTTAAAAATGCAGAACTGACAATCAAATAAATTATTAACGCGAAATCCATAACAAACTCAACACTAAAGACCCCAGTAATATTTCTTCATAACTTTCATTTTTTCTTAAAATCACTAAATTCATAACAACAGTTTTAAAAGGAACATTTAAAACACCATTGATAATGCCAGGATGGTTAATGAACAGTGATACAAGATCGTTAATTTGGGCCAGCGATTTATTTATTATGACTGAAAATGTTAAATCTCGAAAGAATACTACTTTTCGTATGGTTCATCGTTAAAATTAAAAAACTCTACAAAATTAAAATTACCTATGTTTTTTTAAAAACACTAATGCATAGAACTAACAGTAGCGTTGCTCAGCATGATTACGATTACTAATCATTAAAACTTATAATATTTTCAATAGTTAAGACAAGATTCTAACAAAATGAAACGGAAAGTGAACGTAAACGGCCAAACAAGAGTCGGAAATAAATGTCTCATTTTCTAATGCTCTCTCTATTTCGTATGACCTTGCGAACTTAGTAATTTATCTTCAAAAATATAGAAAGCCTTAAAACGTTCTTTCTGTTCGTGAATATCGGCTGGAAAAGCTCCCCCATAATTGTAATAGAAAGGCAAACAACTAAGCAAATAAATATTACTCTATATTCCTGACAGGAGAAACAACAAAAAATCTTTTTAGCTCGATAAATGTGCAAGTTTTGACTCCCCCATTCTACTTGAATACACGTTTCTACGTTACATGTGTGTTGTTGCTTTATTTTTCCGTTTATGAAGGAAAACTTGTTTATTTATTTGACATTTTGAAATCACCATTTAGAAAGTACTTAACTTTATAGTGCTTACGGAAGACTTCCCTTGATAATCCTTGGTAGAACCTTCTTTTGGTATCACAACGGAGACACCGAGAAGAATCATCCGAAAGCGAGACAATTCACTTCCTTGGAACTTGAGAAAGAAGAAAGCACAATTTAATTGAGTATTTACACAAAATATTGTAGAATGCAAGTAGAAGAGTGAGCAGTTTCAGCTGTTATTATTATTTATAAATTATCGTGATAAATCTAACTCTCAATATGATTTCCCAAAGCAAACTCTTATGAAAAATTCATAAAACGATCACTGCTCCTAAAATAAAATTTGAACGTTTATCCAGAAACTTTCATTAAACGACCGTAAATTTTTCGGATAATATGATCTTGTAATATTAACATTAATTATTTCCGATATTTAACTCGGGTTGCACGAAGAAGAAGAAAGTCGCAAACCGTAGAATTCCGTTGAATTTTAAAATTAAGACCTCCAAACTGACTTCCTAATAATTAAGACACGAAAAGGAGAATAAGAATACACTAATTCAGCACTAATGAATATCTACCCATTATTTAAGAATTACATGTATTGCAATTTTTAATCGTATTATGGTACATGGATTGTCCTCCTTTTAAGGGATGGATTATAAAATAATGATGGACGGTAAAATCAAATTTTAAATTTAAACAAAATGCCAGTTGATTAGATTTCAGTAGACATCGTTTATAACTGTCCTCTAAAAAAATAGTACATAATTGCTAGAGGAATACAGTCCCGCTGTCATGTTTATGATTATCCAAAATCGATTCTAAAAATTACATTTCTTAATAAGATTTCTCTCGAGAAAAACTTCGATCCTAAGACTATAGGATGGATTCCTGAAAAGTAAGGACTAATGGAATCTAAACTATGGAAGTTGGCTTAACTGTAATTCAAGGTTAAAGAAAAAGAAAGATAATATCGACGCGAGAAATAGCTGATTAACTGTCAATGTCTCAGCTACAAACACTTCATTCGTTAACTCATAAAATATGTTTATCATAAGAATCGGAATAATATATTTTGTACTCAAACCAAAAATATATCTTTAGAACTTCATCAAGAGTAATTCATGACGAAACAAATACTTACCAAATAAATGAGATCCACCAAAGCGTCCTCGAAAATCCTTCAGTCACGAAATATCCACTAATTTAATGATTATATACTTCTCGAATAAAATTAATCAAGCAATGATTGAGTTAAACTTATAAATTTGTTCAAGCATATGCTCGTCTTTGAATTTGTTATACTTCTACATTTCAAAATCAACGGCTTCAAAAAGAAAAGACAGGCAGCACCTCCGCACCGGGTGACATCTCCGAAGTAACTGAAGTTTAAACCTTTAGAATAAACGTTGAACCAAATACTGTGCTCTGATTGGTTGGCGACTGAAATTTCTGTTGATAGCCCCCTTTTCCTCCTATTAATAATGTTTCCATAAATTTTAATCACAATTAAAAATTAAATGTAATTACCCGCGAAACGATCAAATTTAAATTTGAAAATTATTGGTAAAATTTTCATTGTTATTAAACTTCTTGACTATAATTCGCGTGGAAATTCCGTCTCTCCCGGGTTCCGTCACAACTCATAGTTAAAAAAACTACCGCCAAATATATAATTTTGCAAATATGTTTTTGCGAAAAGACTCTAATAAAATTAACTAAATGTCATATGCATATATCTTTTTATATTATATTAAGATTTAGCACTAAAGAAACGGGAGAAAGCGCCGAGTATCGATTTGCGAATTAAAATCGGAAGATCAGCTTTTAGAACTTAACTAAAGCAATGATCTAAACGTAAATAAAATCGCACTACACGTTTATCTACATTTTGCACTTACCCTTATATTCTTTTAATGCTATTGTCAGCTGCCATCAATCATGCAACGAAATCTCACTCTCATTGACCTCCAACACGATGTTCGTCCATCTTGTTGCTTTGGTACAAATATTAGACACTTGCGAAGTAGATTGTTTTGGTGGTAGGAATAAACGTCCTCTTTACTTTTTAAGTGCTATTATACTCGGAAACAAAATTTACCTACAAGCAGTCCGCAGCACTGTTCCTACTGAAAAACTTCCCCTCTCTTATTAAAAATGGCACTGGTCGTAAAAGAAGATTCCAAATCGTACAAGTCATCACCTTGATGATATCTTAAGGATAATAATGAATATGCTATATTAGTAGATAAAAAAAATTGGAAAAAGCAGACTAGTCCGTCTCCTTTCTCACGTTGTGATGGATTTGCAGAATTATTTATTTATGCGATTATTCGCTGAATCCGATAGTGGATAAAAAAACTGTGGAACAGTACTAGTCTCTCTCTCTTTTCTCGTTATCGACATTAACCGTCGTGTATTCCATGAGTTTATTCTCATTACGAACAGGTTGCATATGGAAATAAATCCATAGTGAAACACCGTCTTGATAAATTTATACTAATTCATTTCACATCGATTGAAATGATTACTTTAAAGTCACTCAAAAAGATCGCCATTTCACTCACCCACTTCTTGATCCACGAGGTGATTATTATGCCTTTAAACGCGCTTTTGGGATTTTTCGATCGTCACGAAAAGTCTGAAGTACGCAATTATATATCCATCCTTCTCTTTTCTTCCCAAGGTCCATGTTTCGCATCCATACAACATAAAGCTCCATACATAACATTTTCATGATGTTAACAGTGAATTATTATTGTATCTTGAATAAATGTGACAATGCTATCAGCCGAGATGCATAATGAGTAAACTAGTACAAATATAGGTAAAGAAAGGCATTGTATACCTAATATGTAAAAGCTTACCAATAGATTCGCAACGAAGGTGATCGTAACCTTCCATGGAGCTGGAGTACCACAAACGTCTGATATCACCTGAGAGAAGAAAGCAATAAAATAAGTTCTTGAAATGAGATTACAATGATATGCGTCTAGATAATTGTTGAGATGGAACATTTGTTCGCAAAGGCTATCCGATCAACTGAATAATCGACAAGAAGACTAAAACAGTTAAAAAATATCGGCTTCCGATGCTTTCTGCGTACGGAATTTTCATATATGGAATCATTAGAAAAACAGAAGTGCGGTGATTTGAAAATTATAAGCAAACTATTGGTAATCTTGTGTATATTCTACGAGTGTCATTGCTCGCAGTTTAAGAGTAAGGTAAATGTGGCAACACTGAAAAGAAGGCTAAGCTTGAGTGGATATCGCCTTATTAAATGCATATACATCCCTGTGGGTTGAAATTGTTAAAAATTCAAACCATCAAGAATATTGAAGGAAATCATAGATAATATCACGTAATTTCACAATCAAGAATTCATTTCACAAGATATACTCACGTATGTCTAATTTCAACTAATTTGACACAAGATAGAACAACCTTAATAACGTTAATTTAATAGTTGAGACCAAAATTTTAAAATAAATACTTACAAACTAAAGAAGGCTAGAAATACTGTGCTGTAGTAACCGAATAAGTCCTCGCGCGTTAAATGCTCGACGCTGACTAACCGAAGTTTTTTCGATTCGCCACTAGAGGGCAGGTTTGCAGGAATGCTAATGCATTTCAAAGGAGACCATAACAGAACTTAGCTCCGTCAAATGCACCAGCATGGGCGTACCCAGCTTTTGACCTAGGGGGGGGGGGGGCAAAACAGAAATGCAAATAAAAAATTCAACATAAATATAAAATTTGCATTTACATGTTCCATTGTTTTTGTCTAAAAATAGACGTATTTCTCAGAAATTATATGCAAGTGCAACTTCTAAATGCACATGGAAAGTTCGATTCCTTCCATGTAATGCATTTGTTTACTCACTCGATGTAGGTCAAACGGATATGGTCCAGACGTCTGCATGTGAATCGAAACATACTTGCCTATAAATTTTACTTTATCTACAATTTCATAAATTCAACAGTACTTCTGCATATGCACACAATTAGCCACCTAAATGTATGGGAGCTAGATCGAAGTGTCCAGTGGTGGCTGTCTAGGTGGGGGGAGGGGGTAGCTGCCCCCCCTGCCCCCTCCTCGGTACGCTCATGTGCACCAGTGCTGTTCGGTGGCGAGCACTCCAATGGGCGCCCTTCAAAATTTACTAGGGATGACAAATAATTCCTACAGCGCTATTCAGCAAACTTCTTCGGCGCAAAGATTCTTCAAGTGATGAGGTCAACCTGTGAGACTCATTGTCAGTTAAGGAAAAAAAGGTCACATAGCTAGCGTATTTCTCCATTATTGAACCGTTGATAACAGATCTCTTTTGCACTTGATCAAGCGCTCCTCTATATATTACAGGATAAGGCATTCTTTGTCCATAGCATATTAATAAGGCTTAAATATTTTTTCTACAATTATTGTTTTAATGTTTTGGGTAATACTTTTATGTCTATTGAATTTCGTAGGAATAGTTTCCCATCAAAGGAATTGCTGATATACAGATTTAGTTTTGAAATAATTAGATGTATCATCATGTAACTCTAAAGAGAGGTTTGTCCATTCTTCAAATTAAATTATGCTTGGATCATGTTTAGGAGCTACAAAGTTATAGAATAAGCACTCGGTGTATTTAGTTGGCCTCCACTTTGATGGCCAACTGTTGCCCTTAAGTCTACGAGTGAGTAACAAGAAAAAATAGGTATAACAAAAGAAATTTAAAATAAAATCAGAGAGTTACTCGCAAACAGCAGATTATTCCTTACAGATATGGCTGGAGTGGGTGTGTAATGCGGTGTTGTTTTTATGCAGATTATCAATTTTCAATTAATAATTGCAATGAAACTAAGGCCCATTTACATGAACCTCATTAAACTTTTTCATTAATCCGCTTCCTGCATCACCACAAAAATTTTTATCAAAATTCCTGGACGAAAGTGAGAATCTCCCCTTGTTAGAAATATTTTTGAGATATATTGTTCATAAATATTTTATTATTCATCATATTAAATAGAAATATACCATTTATTTTTATACCATGATTTCATTAGATTTACACAAAAAGAAGTCTGGATAAGGAAAAAGCAACTGGTTTGAGTAATGCACTTGATTATTTCAATGTAAACTAAGCATTACAGCACTATTTCAACAAAGTAGGATAAAATAATTCCCAATACTCTGCCACAATGTACTACTCCATGCATAACTGAAGTTGGATCACGTGAAAGTAGAAAAAATAATTTAAAAAATGTTTATAGCCAAAAATATAAACCAGGCTGGTTAACAAGATGTAGATAAAGAGATTTGTGAAATCAAACATTTCTTAAAAATTACCAGATAATTATTAAATTTTCCAAACATAAAAGATGGGGAATGCTTAAAATTTACAGTAAAGTAGTTATTTGTTTTTGAAATACATCAGATGATTTTGTTCAAAAAGACACTAAGCTGCAGATAACTAACACAGATGACTAAAGGAGTAACTGATTAAAATCCATCAGATATTAGGTTTCAGTCATTTTGATGGAAACTTGATCATCTTTCAAAAATGTGTAGAAAGTTGTCTGTTATCTAGTTTCAAGATAAACTAGATATAATGTGCTTTATAAAACTATAAGTAGACACAATTATTGAGGCAATAAGGAACACTAGGAACAAATTAAGCATATTATATATTCATTTTTTTTCTTTAGATTAAATTGTTCTATTTCAATATTCAGGCACCTGCAACACTGAATTGAGCATTATATTCCATTCATTAATTTTCAACAACTGAGTTTCAAGCAATGTAAAGAACTATAGTACAAGTAAGTGAATCAATAAAGAGAGGTTGACAAAAAATAGAATTCAAATCATAAACAATGTATTTATGATGAGGAAATTCTATTGATATAAGACACTCATTTACATAATGGGAAAAATATAAGAAAATGTTTTCTAGCAGTTTAGCCATGCACAGATTACTTTTACTATGAATGATATGTAATTAAGCAAGACTGGTTGTAACATTCTTTAAAAAGTCAACAGTAATAATTGCTCTTGTAGCTGTCAAACAATAAAATCACTACCTAACATTAAAAAAAAATAATTTAATTAATATCAAGATGCAGTAACAATGCAAGTGTACCTGAGTTATTTAGGTAACAGAGAACGAAATTATAGTAGAACTTGTAGAATAAAAAGGATTGACTACCTGATGGAGTAGGCTAAGTTTGAAGTTCCTCCAGTCTCCATTATTCTAAAGGTAAATGAAATCACAATATCCATGATGTCACAGGCAGCATACTCTGCTTCTGCCAAGGCTTTCCATCAACTCTTCTGCTGCTGCACCTGTGAAAATGTCAGTCTAAGTGGGAACTTTCTATTCCGCTTTACCATGGTTGTCAAGTTAGTTTCTATATCTAGAAGAAGTAGCAATTCCAGATTTCAGCCACAAAGTCATCTCCACTAAAGTATAAAATGTTTGTAAAGATTGATATGAATGTTAGGGCACTTGAGAACACAATGCAAAATATTAATCCACTTCCTTGGTAAGGTAATCAGCAATATTGTCATTGCCATTAAAATTTAACATCAATTCCAAATTTCTTTATATTTCAAAATCAAATGAAATTTTATCAGAGAACATATGGCATTTCAAAATTGAGTTGAAGTGTTGATAATTTTATTAATATCAAGTCCTATACTCATGTAATAGTTGAGACAAGGTTTTATTGAAAGAACCTATGAGTAATGAGTTGCCCCTTTACAATTACCAATTATCACAACATTTTTTGCCTAAGATATGATCAGGATTACATATACTGATTATATTTGGAAAGGGGAGCAAATCTGATTAACTTCCTAAAGCTTGAAGGACTGTTAGCTTACACAACAGAAAACCTAAGGCAAAGTTTTCACTGCATCACTATTATGGAGTATTATTTAGGAGAGTGTAGTTGAAATAGTCCACAAGTTTTAAGAACCTTATTTCACATAGATTATAATCAGCATTCAAAAAATATAAAGGCATATGAAAAATACTGTCATAATTATAAAAGAAAAGTAGTATTAGGTAAATGTTTTAGAATTTGAAATCAGTCCGATCAAAAAGATATATGATTCATTATACATCAAATTCAATCTTAGAATGCAGTAAAAGCAATAAACAAAAACCTCTCAATCTAAACAAACCAAAAGTGAGTGATTCTAATAATATAGTTTGTCCTATATTTTTCAAAACATACTCAAAATCAGAGATCAAATGCTACTGAATGTCTTCCAAGAGAAATTCTGATAAATGATAATCCTAAATATAATCAAGTGGTATAGTCCATGAAGAGAGAAGTTTTCATGCACTGAAGTTAGAATATTGTGAAAAATTAACTCTAGGAAATTTTGACTGAGAGATTAAAAACACTTCAACTGAGAGAAAGCAAATGAGAAATATGTCATTATAACAATTCCTATCCCAACATATCATAGCAACATTGTAAAAGTAAGAATAATGCAAAACTTTACAATATATTTGGGTAAAAATCTTATTTCAAGTAAGATCATAAACCAAACAAACATAAGGGAAAGAAATTGAAATACTTTTGCTTACCCTCGCGAAAAAGATTTTGCTATAGAAGCTCTTACCTATGAACAGTACTGGAAACTATAGTAACATCACAATTACAGAGCTTCTATAAAATTGCCTATTGAATAACATCACAAATAATTGACAGGTAGCCCTACAAGATATCAGCTGTTCACTCTGCCCATGTTAAAGAAAATTAGAAATATTACTATAGGAAAGTAAAAATGACTCAATGAATTAATGGGAATTAATAAATATGCGAACAGTAAAACCATAAAATCAATCAAATTAAGTAGCATCTTCTGGATGCTACTCCGGTAGCGAAACCAGTCGTGAATAAAAAAATAGTGTAGAAAATTACCAAGTTTTTTCTTCATTACTTCTCTAATTTAAGCCGCACCCAGATTGTACTTTTTAAGTATTTAATTAATATTGTGTAATAATGCAAGGTTTTGCTTTGCAGGGACTCCGCTTATGCGATACAAGATTCAAATACTGAAATAAACGTGAATGTGTATTATTGACTAAGTTTTGATTTCGGTGAAAATATACATATTCTTTTCCTCAAAGGACGGCATGCAGTTACTACTTCCAGAGATAGCATCGAGATGAATTTAGCCAGGAGAGCAAAAAATAAACTTTTCCTTGAGAAACAAAATTTATGAATTATGAAGTGAAGTGAAGTTAGTCCCTGAAGTGCTCATCCTAATTATGTCATTTTATTTATAAGTATTCAATGAATTAATTATTGAACATATGACCCTTTATCTATTTATACTATTTGAACCTTTTTTACTTTCTCCATATACGAAGTATAGAGAAAGTATTGTTTTCATGAAAAAATTCGACTTCGAGATTTCAACGGAAATACACGTTTTGGGGTCCCTAGAACACGTTTTGACCATTTTCGGAATGATGTCTGTGTGTGTGTGTCTGTATGTGTGTGTGTGTGCTAGTGGGCGCTCTAACGTGAAAACTAGTGGTCGTATCAATACCAAACTTCATATATAGTACTGTTTAGTGTGCTGTCAGAGTTGATTAGTTTTTGGAGTAAACCGGTTAACCGGAAGTCGAGCTTCATTCAACAAAGCTCATTTCCGGTTTTCAAAATATCTCCCTAAATATGATATATACGTGCATTGTATTCCTTATAAAAGTTTTAGATAATGTATTTTTCTATAACTTTTGTATTTAACATATTTTTGTATCACCGGTTGATAAGGAGTTATTCGTGAAATACCGATAAACCGGAAGTAGCTGATATGTACTTTGTGGGCGCTCTAACATGAAAACCATTCATTGTATCAACACCAAATTTCATATATAGTATTTTGGTTTGTGTCGTTAGAGTTGATTAGTTTTTAAAGTAAATCACTTTACCGGAAGTTGAGCTTCATTCTTCAAAGCTCATTTCCGGTTTTCAAAATATCTCCATAAATATGATATTTAGGTATATACTATTAATTACAAAATTTTTAGAAAATAAAATTTACTATAATTTTTGTATTAAACATATTTTTGTATCACTGATTTTTTAGGAGGTATTCATGAAATACTGATAAACCGGAAGTTGCTGATTATATACTTTGTGGGCGCTCTGGGCTCTATGGGCGAAAGGCCAATGCCATCGTTTTTCATCGATCATGTCCCGAAAAACATTATTTATAATGTTTACGGCGTCAAAGATAATAATATATATATTAATGACTCATCTTCCAAGTTTAGATTGAATATAGAGTTCGAAATTACTGTCGTAGATAAATATTTACATCTTATGTATGGAGAAAGTCATGTGCTGGCCACATCAGATTTTTAACTTTATATCTCAATGCAACTCGTGGTGATGCATGTTTTAAAACTATAAATTGAATTTTTATGTTTTTTTTATATCTATTTATTGTTTATTCGGGCTCCCGGATAGTCATGTGGACAGCGCGTTTGCCTTCGGTGAAAGCGGTCCCGGGTTCGAATCCCGGTGGGAGCCAATGTGCGAAATGACCTAAGCTGTCGAAGCACTTTTAACAATACTACTACTATTGTTTATTCTATTTAAAAATATCTGATGTGGCCAGCACATGACTTTCTCCATATATAAGATGTAAATATTTATCTACGACAGTATTTTCGAACTCTATTTTCAATCTAAACTTGGAAGATAAGTGATTAATTTATATCATATTATCTTTTACGTCACAAACATTATAAATAATATTTTTCGGGACATTTTATTTTTCTTCGAAAATCTTATAAGCTAATAGTGGACTTGTGGAAGGAATTTAGTGGAATAAAAAACATTATAATCGATCAATATGGTACTTTATGTATACTATCCATCAGTTTCAAGGATATTAGTCTGTATTTCTGTGGTGTTCCATCGCAAAATGGCGGACGCTTTTTTCAGACAGATTTTGACATAAAGTAGTCGATATCTTCTGTTTAAAAAATATGTGCAGCGGGAAAGAACACCAAAGTATTGGGTGAGAACAGTTTAAGAATATCCATTAGAGATCTTTTATGAACGTTACCGACCACGAAAATAAACGCGATTTTTCGATCGCGCTGCACGATCCGGGTCCGAGTTGCTGGCCCTGGAAGTACGGCGGCTTCGTTGGATTCAAGGGCGTCGCCAGGGAGGTGCAGCTGCCCCCCCCCTGGGGACCCATTCGTATTTTGGTTCGGGATGTGTTGTAGAAACAATTTTTAGGCACGAGCGTATTTGAAAAGAATTTAGACCCAAAACAAAGTCAAGTGTTGGCACGTGTAAACACCAGTGATGGGAAAAGTACTTCCTCGTAGGAAATTCATTTATACCTCCAGCGCAGCAAAAATGTTTCAACAATACTTTGTAGTAGAGTCCTTCGCCCCTTCCCTCCCAAGAGAAGAAAAGTTCGGTTCCAGGGTGAACAATGTAGTTAGAACTGCCTCTCGATGCGATCAGAGGTTATGCGATTATGTCCTCTCTCTCAAACTACCTTGAGTATCGTCCGACAATCGCCGGCAGAAGACAAAGGTTTCAGTTTTTTTTCGTTTTCCCTTCAAAATGGACATAAGAAAGATTTGCGGTGAGTATTTTGCAAATAGGCCCAAACAGTGGCGCAGCGAGGGGGGGAAGTTTAGGGGTTCAAACCCCACCCTCAAGAAGTCCTATGACTAGCTTTGCATGCCAGTAAATATGGCTCCGATTACAGCTAAGTTGATGTTTTCGGTAGCAGAGCAGGCCTAGAGCCAACATCGATATCAATGGGACGCTACGAGTGTTTCGCACACAATGTTCAACGAATGCACTTCTTAACCATATTCTTTTGTTAGATGACTCACACCATAAGATAAGATTCCCATGAGAAGAATTCGAAAGTGCTGATTCGTTTACTCCTCGCAAAAACACAAGGGAACATTCGAGAAGTAATTCGAAACTTACACCCTGAAAACAGAGATTAAGATTACCTTTGAGGGACAAACAGGTTGATAAAACGCTCACTTAGATCTTCTGCATGTGACTGTTTTGAGGGTGTGAATGCAAAGCTAGGCTCTTGAATAGTGCTTTTGAGAAATTCACAGGGAACAGTTCGAAGAAGAGTTTAGTTTGGATTTCATAAGGTACAGATGGACATCCGATAATGTTTCTCACAGTCCGCTAATAGCTCGAGGCCTCTATCGGGAAAACGTAAGTTAATGTCTATGTAGTTTTTTGTAAAATGACCATTATTAGTTGCATAAATTAGGATTGTATTATTTTAGGGCTGTTATCGGAGGGCACATCTCAAGATGAGTTACCGACAATTGCAAAGTTACTTGTTCCTTTATTAAGCATTCTTGACGATTAAAAGTCTGTACAGTAGGCTCTTTATTACTCGGAATGATATAAAATATACCGATCCATATTTTATAATTACCCGTAAATTTGCTGTATAGTTACGAAAATAATTCAATAACCGGGTTTCCGTAGGAATTTGTAAAAGTATTGGAGAAATACAAGATGTCAGTAAAAATTAATTTTCGATGATATTATTAATAATATACCATTTTGGAAGCAAATCAGTCAGCTGAAAGGTATTGTGCGCGTAAGTTACGCACATATTTATCGTAACAGTGACTTGATGACGTGAAATAAATTTGAGAAACTGTTAAAACTGTGACTTTAATTCTTCAGCTTCCTTTTCGATGCAGCTAATTTTTTCTCTTGTGATAGAATCCAACGAATCTCAAATCTGGTTATGCAATGCCCATTCAAAA
This sequence comes from Sympetrum striolatum, assembly GCA_947579665.1. Taxonomy (NCBI): domain Eukaryota; kingdom Metazoa; phylum Arthropoda; class Insecta; order Odonata; family Libellulidae; genus Sympetrum; species Sympetrum striolatum. The sequence goes on from OX388341.1 coordinate 84,465,631, forward strand.
TTTCAATTCGTGGAAACTTTTTGTTTCCTTTGAACACTCAGTGCGTAAGACTGGGTTTTGTATCATCTCTCCGCTGGTTAAACCACCTATCACTTAGTCTAAATAATTGTAAGTTGACGTCTTCATTTTTTCTACCTTGATATATAACTTGATTTATGCAAATTCAATTATAATATCAACTATAATCAAGAGTCTACAGAATATTTTAATGCAGCCGAATTTTTACTCCCCGGTATGTGACGCATTCAATTGAATACTTGGCTAATACATAAATAACGAAATCAGGCTTAAATGTAAGCCTACCAGAAAATTTCATCTGATATAAATAATTTTCTGTTTCTTAGAAGAGGAGGTAATTTTAAAAGCAACGGATGAAGTCATTCCTAAGAAAGCTGCTGATGGTATAGTCTAATAACGAAAGATGTTCTAATAAGGATGGGTGCACCAATGTGGTGATTTATTCAAAAACAAAAGTTCCAATTTTCCTCAAGAGATGGCATTAGTGGCGAAGTTTATAAACAAAAGTTCCAATTCTCCTCAAGAGATGGCATTAGTGGCGAAGTATATAAACAAAAGTTCCAATTCTCCTCAAGAGATGGCATTAGTTGCAAAGTTTATAAACCAAAGTTCCAATCTTCCTCGAGAGATGGCATTAGTGAAGAAGTTTATAAACAAAAGTTCAAATGTCCCACAAGAGATGGCATTAGTGTCGAAGTTTATGAACAAAAGTTCCAATTTTCCTCAAGAGATGGCATTAGTGGCGATATTAATAAACAAAAGTTCCAATTTTCCTCTTAAGTTTTAAAATATAGCGTTAATGTAAAAGTTTAATTTAAAAAGTTCGATCAGTAAATAGACCTTTGCTATTTTCTATGTATTCATGGGAATCGAATCTTTTTCGAGACGTTTACTTCTAAAATATATCAATAATTAATAAAATATCAATAAACAATATAACAATTAATTGTTAAAAGTACATAATTTAATACAAATACCTTTGTTATTTAAAAAAGTAAACGTATGAATTATGTCGATGTTATCAAATGCGTACTTCAGCGATAGAGAACTATATTAATTTTTTTCTTCGTAACTTTGCTACGTAGAAACATGGTTTTTAACACAGTTTGTAGTCTATTTTATGAACTAACTTCCTATTTATATATTTCTTCCAAGTCTTTTCAATTGCACTTGCAGCGATGCAAAACGAAAATTGAGTACGCAACCAGCAGAATGGTGACGTCACATTGTATTAAATCATCTAATTTCTCCAATACATTGCAACTTGTGGCAATAACATTTACATTAAATTGTATCATAATCTACCCTTTATACATGAGTTATTTTTTCCAGCAATGCGAAATTTTTTGATGATCATTTTTACATTTAATGTATCGACTTTATAATCCGGAAGTGGTGTGTAAAACAGAAAGCACCGACATCTCTCATTCCTGTTATCGTCTCTGATGCTCCCACTAAGTCATACGCAATTGCGAGACAAGAAGCGGTTATTAATACGAGTAAAATGTTGCTTGCATACTGCAAGCAGATCGACAACACTATTTTTATGTCGGAATCATATCGGGACGGCCATCAAAAGAAAAAAATGGATTGAAATTTTTCTTAAAATTCGCTGAAATTTCATCGTCTGGCATCGAACCCGGGTCTTTACTGTGAACTTACTATGCAGCACAATAGAACATAACCATCTCTAACTAAGTGTGAAAATTTAAGCAGAAATATGGGCTACAATTGCCTCAAAAGACGTTCTAATTTTCACGAATTTAAATGGCTCTCTGGATTCGAACCAAGGACGATCTTGGAAATCTAAAAATTGTTTCTGAAAGTTATTTATGATTTCTATCTATATGCCGAATTTGAAGTTTCTATATTATTGGCAAAGGTTTCAAAATAATTCCTAAAAATCGGATCAACTTCTGATTGCAGAGACACCTGGTGTCGAACCCAGGACACATTGATAGCTGTGAATGCACTGTTTGATTTGTATGAACTTGATCTTTCTATATGCAAAGTTTGAAGTCGATATTGTGCCGGGAAGTACCTAAAATTTGTTTCCGTTATCTCCGTCAGAAATACATTGAGGAATTTAAATGCCCCTCTGGGATCGAACCAAGGACCATCAGCGAATATGTAAAATTCGATTATGATATATTTTTATGGTGTCTTACCTCATACCGAATTCCAAGTTTCTATGCCATCGGAAAAGGATCCAAAAAAAATCTTAAAAATCGCCACAGTGCATTTTAAACGGCAGATTTTTGCCCCGACCTAGCATCGAACCAAGGATAATATTCGTAGATGTCTTTATGGTTTCCTTTAGATATGCGCGGCATCTAGCGATCCCTCGAGTTTCAACTCTCTTCTTTTCCGGGAAGTGCCTCAAAAAAATTTTCGAAAATCCCCGCCATGTAATCTTATGGGGAAAATCGCGACTTTGGGGCCTTCTGGAATCGAACCCATGACACTGAGGTTCAAAGTCGGCTTTTTCCTGGAGGTTGCACGTTATGGCCAATATGTCGTAAAAATTTCAAGGCATTGGCACTTGTGGAACATGGTTAGAATTTTGATCCCCTATATATATATAGGTATATCCGGAGAAACGTCTATATATAATAGATATTAGAATTATTATATCTCCTCTTACTATCAAAGGAATCTTTATATCTTATTACTCTGTTTTCAAATCTCAAATAAAGTCAAATTGTCACGATCTCCGTGTATTGTCCATACCGAGATCGATAGCCATAATTGAATTGACATTCGATACATTAAATGTACTATATCGGCACTTCGGCACTAAAGCCATCTCTTGAGGAAAATTGGAACTTTTGTATATAAACTTCGCCACTAATGCCATCTCTTGAGGGAAATTTGAACTTCTGTTTATAGACTTCGTCACTAATGCCATCTCTTGAGGGAAATTTGAACTTTTGTTTATAAACTTCGCCACTGATGCCATCTCTCGAGGAAAATTGGTACTTTCGTTATTAAACATTGCCATTAATGTTGCATCTCCAGAAAAATGTAAACTTTTTTAACTGAAAAATAAAAATATCCCTAAGTAAACTGTATTATTACCATAAGTTTAGATATAATTCAGTATCATACTTATACTATATTTAGCAAAAGTCTACTTTACCTAGGAAGGCGGGTTAAAAAAATAAATGTTAACTTTTTTAACCAAATATCTTTTTCTATTTATAATAATTAAAGAAATGTTTAAACATTCATGTTCCAATATTTCATTACCTTTGATATTTTTCCTATTTATAAGTAACCTAACAGTGTCAAACTTTTGGAGTATGTAAAAAGGGTTAATTATATTGATTTTTAATGACGAAGTCACTCTATGTTTCAAATGCCGTAGGGAAATAATGAAAATTAATTTCATTCCTTTCGAAAAAAGTCAAAATATAGCGTATAAATAATTTTTCGATTTTTTTAATGAAACTTCCAGTTTAGCAGTTTTCGACTATGACATACGATTAGTAATATTTGCATTACTGTAAAATAAATCCTTATCACTGTCACCAACCTGTAAAAGTATAATTTTAAATTATGTTTTTGAATTGTGTTAAACTTGGGTCCTACAAATGATATTATAACTTTTTGTTATTAATAAACCATTCTTAACCTACATCCAGCCTAACAACTTCACGAAGCAGGGTTACTAAATTCAAAAAGAAAATCATTCAAATATATTTATTGAGCTGCTCTTTGTTACGATATGAAAATATGCGAACAAAGATTTGATTTACAACAGATTAGCGGACGAGCATGTGTCTGAGAATGACTACAAACATGCAAAAAATGTGTGGGAATCTTTTGTAGAAATTTCCCTTCTCCGGAAGTGATGTTTCCTCAAGTTTCTCGATTGAGTTTGTGTAATCATATGGGTAGACCCCCTTACGTGTGACTAGGTTCGTTTTCTCACCGAATACCTCGCTAGTATATTTAATTTTTTTTTTAATTTGTTACCAGTGAAGCTAATGACGCTTGCATGAATCGACATGTGTCGAGAAATCTAATGGTGAAATTATTTTCGATTGACTTTGCGAATGAAATATACTTTTCCTCGGTGTTCGGAATCACATTAATTTTTTTGTCATCATAGTCTAACTCCCGAACCAAGAAATGGCCGTCATACGATTAAAGATTATGAATAAACACAGGTAGAAAATTTGGCATTTTGTACTGCAGGTTGCAAAAGGAATGTACGGGCCCTTGATACTTACCTGTCAAGTGATCGTGATCTCTAATGGCATCTGACTTCAACTCTTTACCACAAATATGACAAGACAACGCATTCTTAAAATTTGCCTCTTCTTCCGGGCTAAGCGATTCCATTGGTACAACGTTTTTATACAACTTGAATACTCTCTCTGCTTCCTCTTTCATTTTCTGCATAAAGACCTGTGCGGCATTGGGACCTCGGTAAAGCTGTGGTGTCTCACGTCCATTGGGCGTGACGAGAACATAGCGAAAGCTGAATGGTTCGTGTTTCTGAATAGCGTGCGTGTAGGATGCTTTATGTAAAGATTCACAAGTGCTGATACCTTGGAGAATTCATTCAAATCTGCATATATTACATAAGGAACTGGAAATGAATGCCCGAGTTTAGTAAATTTTAATATCTTATCCCCTTCGATAGGAAGCTCAATTCTCGCGGGTTTTTTACTATTACAGTTCGCTGTATGCGTCTCTAATTTTTTCGTCATGTTAATGCATGAAGCATCGTTTGCAAATGTAAATTCTACGACATTTTAGTTATCTGAAGATGGATTAGACTCTCAAAGTTTTTAATCCAGCAATAATGAGCCGTGTTGTTATTTGTAATATATAATAGGTCACGATGATCTGCGAGCTCAGTATTTACAATTTTTATTGGATAGACATTGTTTGTTTCGTCTAGCCCGAAAACGTTAATAGAAATTTTATTTGTTCGCTCAAATTTAGGAATATCGGAGAGTTTGACTGGGTATTCAATACAATCACAATCGTACCCATTGTCGAATTCATCCGTATTATATTTGTAGACTCGTTGAGGGTCATTATGTATGTTCTTTCCCCAAACCGCGTATTTAAAACAAAACTGATCGTCATTCCTAACATTTACAACAGATTTTCTGCTTGCGATCTTGGGTGGTAACTCAATAAAGGTTGATCCGCGTAACGGAGTGTAATGATTAATTCGGAGTTCTAAACCCAATATTTTACTCAGCGCCCACCCTGATCCCTTCACCTGCATCTCGGATTTTTCCTTCAGTAATTTTCTTTATGCGCTTCCCTCACCACCCAGTAGGTTTTCAGTCGACCCTTTATGGCCCTGTCAATCTCAACGATCGAATGGTCACCGCCTACTTGAGGGTTCAACTGACTGTACTCCATCCTAAAAGTTTTGAAAAAATTGTTAAAAAATAATACTAGGGAATAACTCAAAAGTATATATACTGATACTTACTCATATTTCTGTTTAAACTGTTAATACTTTAATGTATTTCTTCTTAGAGGAAATAATTCCAAACAGGGAGAATAACTCAAAAACATTGAAACAGAAGAATGAAGCAAAGTCTCACGAAGTCTTCAATGACGAAGCGTAGGAGTAAATGAGAAAGTTCCCCTCATTTAGTTCTATTTAAATTATTTACCTCCACTACCGCTTCATTACAAACGTTTCTTCCTATTCAAGCATAATTTCAACGCGTTAGGGGGAGTATAAACGCTACCCCTAGTTTCCTTACTCTAACTCATCCCCTAGGTAAATTTTCTCACCAACTCACTATAAGGTATTATTTCACATTATTTTCATGAGATTTTGTTTCGAGGAGAGCATTTGATATCGTCTTTGGTCAGCAGAAATTACAAGTACTGCATAATCAGCGGATTCTAGGAGTGCGTGCGTGTTGAAAGATTATTTCAAAAGAGAATCCCTTATTCCACTTAATAATTTCTATCGGTGAATAAGTTTATCTATAAGAGCCCGAGATCCATCATCTTTGCACTTGCGTGAATTTTTAAAAATGAGTTAAATAATTCAGAAGAACTGTTCACAAATTATCAACATAGAATGAGCGTACTATCTCTAGTAATTCAGAATTTTTTCTCGTTTTTCATAACCTTGCTGATTGATAAAATGCAAAATTACTTTCAAGTATTCTAAAATTCATACCAATAAGTCCGCGTACTCATGTGAAAAAGAAAAAATTATTTTAAACAGAGTAATTAAATTGACGATTTTGGTGAATCTGAAAGTGGTGAGTTGGAGGATGCAAAAACAAGTATTGAAAATATTTTCAACTAAATAAAAAGTGTCCGTTAAAAACTATGTGAGCATTACTTGCCCTAGTAAATAATATTTTCAAGCTGATAGGAATACAATTATGGAAAACTTTTGCTGGAATTTTATAAGAAGGAAAATTAAAGATTACGACAAGGAAATAAAAAAGAATATTTTGGAAACATGCAATTCTTAAATAAGTAATTCTAGCATTCAGTTAATCAATTGATAAAGAAGTGTGAACATTCTCTCTAAAAATGCGGCGGGGAAAGTACTAGCGGGCGGGGTAAGCGTCGGAGCAAGCGTTGACGCGCGAGGGAGCGCGGGAATTGCTTTTAAACATTGTTTTTAGTAGAATGACCTTGAAAAGCGTAAGGATAGACTTTTTGTATCCACTCATAGAGATCTAAAATATTCTCCAGCAGTAAGAATAAGGATCGATTCGTAAGCATAATGAAACATTTACGGTTTGATCACAGAGAAACTCGGAGTCAAGCTCTGAGAGAAGAAAAAATTGCTTTAGGTTCTAAGCCTTGGAATACATTTATAACTAACTCCCAAGCCTGCTACAACCATGACGAGAGTGTTACGGCCGATGAACAATTATATCCTACGAAGTGCCGATGCCCATTCATCCAATACATGCCGAATAAGCCAGATAAGTTTGGGATCAAGTACTGTGTATTAGCAGACGTGAAGTCTAAATATTGCCTAAATGCATTTCCTTATTGTGGAAAAGATGATGCTTGGGGATCAAGGCCGTCTCTTGGAGAATATGTTGTGCTTTGGTTGGCAGAGCCGTTCAAAAACTCCGGTATCAACATAACTTGCAACAATTACTTCTCTTCAATCAGCCTCGCTGAAAAACTAAAAAAAACAAAATCTCACTGGTTGGAACGATAAGAAAAAATAGAAGAGAATAACCTCCTTTGGTTCATCACAGCGATGAAATGTACTCAACTAGAGTTTATAAATATTGACCAGGCCATAGCTTGACAAATTACCAAGCAAAAAATATAAAAACTTGCTTTTAATCAGTACAATGCATCAGGACGTGATGATTTCTGACTCAGAAAAAGAAACCGGATACAGTTTTGTTTTACAACTGCAACAAAGTAGGAGTAGATATAATGGATAGCATGTGCCGGTTATTTTCAACTCATTCGGCTGCAAGGAGATGGCCAGTGCATGTATTTTTTAACATATTGGACCTGGCTGCAATCTGGGCTCTATTCAAAGAAACCACTGGGCGTAAACTCAGCCGGAAGGAGTAAATTCAAAGACTTGTATTAGAAATTATTGGAATCTTATTATAGATAGAGCTTTACTTTACAGGTTAGATGGAAGAGGAGACTTTTTAGTCTCAATCCTCAATCTCGCCTAATAAAGACCCCTAATAATAATAATAATAATAATAATAATAATAGAGCCACCTTCCTCATGTTCCTTTGCAATGTTGGGAATTTCATTAGGGGAAGCAAGTGCGCCAATAAGACCGCAGAAAAGAAGAAAGTGTCAGATCTCACCTGGATGTTATAACAAATCCAGTAATTTGTGCCTAAAATGTAGGAAAATATACAGTGGAATATGCTCTGTAAAAGTGGCAATGTGCAGAATCTGCGGTAAAAAATTACGTACTCTTGGATACATAGAGTGATATTTTCTCTTATCATATATCTTAAAAATGTTAATGCAATACTTAATAAGGAATAAATATTAAATTTGTAAGAACAATAGCGAAGCTTTATTATGATTTCAAACCTTACATTGTGAAGATGATGAAGTGTTACTATAATTACTTGGATTTATTGTAAACTAGCGAATGATGGAAGGAAATAACAATTTAAGAATGATGTAAGTATTAAGGTAAGTCTAAAATAAAAATCAACGTAATGAAACTAGCACCAGAGTGGATAAGCACAGAATGAGATATGAGTAAGAAAAGGCCTTTCTCGATAAATGCATGATTAATTGCTAGGTTTTCCATGAAGGTCTGATCGCTGCCTTCACTTTACAGCCGAAAATGTTAGTAACCCTGCTTCTTTATAGTTTATAAACTTATTCGGGATCCCCAAGAGTTTCGAAAAATCACATGAAAGAAATCTGTGCTCAAAATATCCCTTTATTTATGCTGCGAACGCATAACTCTCTGTTTAGAGATCCGTTCTTACGATTGGTAGCCCTGATTTATAAAGTTAGTACCCTTCAAATTAATTCTAATTATTCAATAAAGGTGTTCGAATGTAAACACTAGATGTCAGTTTGAGATTTACCTGAGGAAAACATTGGAAGAACATTTTATAATGATTAAACTAATATGTTGGCAACCCTGCTAAATTGTTTCTTATGAAATTTTAAATGCCATAGAACGATTTGGCATTGACGAAAACCACAGATTGGAAATTTTCACGACGAAATTCGAAAAATACTCCCGCCATCGTATTTGATGGAGGTTTTTTTCCGAGGCACGAACGAGTGGTTTTATATGGTTTCCGTCAGATGGCATAACAATCTTGGCGTGACGTGACTGACTTTTATCAACAATTCGGACTGTTTGCACTTATTCCGAAAATATGAGTTTCATTGGTCCAGTATGAATGGATAAAATATTCTAGAATATGAAATTCTGCAGATTTAGGACATCGGTCAACATTTTGTTTAATTAATTTAAATTTAAACAAAATACGAGGTAAAACACCTTATCAGCATTTGTGTAATAGTCAAACTTATAAGTTATGCAATATTCAGGTCCTTGAAAATCATAAAAGTATTTAATTACGAATTTTAAAAGTAGGTGGTCAAATGACCACCTCCCGTCCTTCTAGGTAGGCCGAAACTGCCGTCCTCCTAGTGTTAATGAGTTTGCCATAGAAGCGTTCAACTCCTCTAGTTTTCAATACATTTAGATTTTAAAAGATTTGACATATTTGTAGTAAGAAGCGAGCATGAATAAACTAGCCCCTGTAAGTTAGGCATTTTCATTTTAACTGGCAGCTTGCCCCCCCCCTAGCCCAGTGGCTGGCGACGCCCTTGGTTGGATTGTTTTAGTTTTTAGGACCTTAACTCTTTAAAATCGCCGTTTTTAAGCTAAGTATGCTTAGCTTATAAGTCTCTATCACTTATATCTCTCTATCACTGTCACTGTTCAGAAATTCCATATCGAAGATATGAAGAGGACATTTGATCGTGAGAATGAGTCAATGGATGCGGTACTCTGGTATATTTGATCTGGATACTTTACGGATTCTTGCCGCAAGTTAGAAATATCCTTCAACTTTGAGACAGTTTGAATGTAAGTTAGCGGGTTAATGAATTGCAGAAAAGGCACCATCTGATTGTTTTTCTACCACTTACCCTTTCCACCCTCGCGGACAAGGGCCACGCGAAAATGTGCACCGCGCAGCCCTTAACGGCATTTACCGGGGTTTTCCATGGACGCATTTCATGGAAAATTCTTAATATTCAGAGTAATTCTGGTCGTCACTACTATCTGATTCCAATTCTTCGCCGTCTTTTAAAATCAGCAGTTCTCTCAATTCTTTCGGCATCTTTCTGTATCTCTTCGGAATCGGAGTCATGTTAGAGGAAAGAAATGGATCAGAAGCGATCAACAACCTTTTAAGTAAATCGTCCGTGGCCCTCGTCCGCGAGGGCCACGGACGATCGATAATAATGTTTTTTATTCCACTAAATTCCTTCCGCAAGTCCACTATTAGCTTATAAGATTTTCGAAGAAAAATAAAATCGGGCGTGTTTTTGTAAATTTAGTCATGTTTGACCCTCCGTATCTAAGTAACGCGTAATATTTATGGAAAATGACTTACGGTTCCATAATCAGCAATCATTTGGCTGTATATATGCAGAGTTTCAAGTTTGTATCTCAAAAAAAGCAATTTTGGACTTTTGTCCGGCTTTTTTCGATTTCGGACCACTGTGCGCTGGGGCGAAAGGCCAATTTCATGGTTTTTCATCGAAAATGTCCCGAAAAACATTATTTATAATGTTTGTGACGTGAAAGATAATATGATATAAATTAATCACTTATTTTTCAAGTTTAGATTGAATATAGAGTTCGAAAATACTGTCGTAGATAAATACTTACATCTTATATATGGAGAAAGTCATGTGCTGGCCACATCAGATTTTTTATTTTGTACATATGCTTGTAAAATATCTGTAAAAAATGGGATGTCTGGGGAAAGGTGGGGCCAGTTGGCCTCACCTGCCCCAAGAGTTAATAAATAGAAGACAAGTCGTGGGAAAATGTACAATGAAAAGCGATACGATTTGTAAAGAATTTCTACGATAAAACAGTAAGTGTTACTTAGATAATACAGGACTCGGGATGGGAATCATTAGAAGATAGAAGACTAATTCAAAGGATAAGTTTACTCGTTTAGAGAAATTACGTTCTCAGATGATGTAATCGATATATTACGACCTCCCTGTTGTGTGGACCGTTCTGATATTGGAAGGAAGATTAGGGAAATAGATGCTAGAGCAAATCAGTTGAAGAATACATTTCATCCGCGAACGATACGCTAAAGCAATCGATTAGGAAAATAGAGTCAAGGTGATTGCACCCCTGCCACTCGCCGAAAGGCGGCTAGCGTGGTTCTTACATAGACATAGGCAAATATGAAAAACAATAGTAATGGCCGTGACTCTGACAGATATTCAAATGTGATGTAAATCCGATATAAAAGCGATTAATAACTATAATACTGTGTCTTAAAAGATTGATAGGATCTGATATGTAGAACCAGAAAACTCTTGGTTTTCTAGCCCACCGTATGGTGATCAAAACCTCCTCCACTCGACCTATCGCTCCAAAATATGAGGTAAAGTTCCGAATTTTTTTCTCAACAAGGAATAGTGCAAATGAGATAATTAAAATGAAATATTTTATAGCCGTTATAATTATGAGGCATGTTATAGCGGTTTATCTTTTGGATTCAACAAAGTGATTTCTGCTTACTTTATGGTCGTTATTGATGCATACTTGCTTGTTTTAATTGGAATATGTCTTTGAAAAATATTGTGAAGGAAATGCAAAGTAGCCGTCAATATATGATATTTTTTTAAGCGTTCGGCAGTGGACATTCTCTTGCTTAAACGATCAATCCGAAATTAAAAATAAAAATTGATCATTCATTTTAATGACGTATAGGAGTAATTGACGATATCAAAATTTCATAATAGATAATTTCTAAAATAAGAAAATAATGTAATTTCAAACATGGAAAATGTAAGAAAGGAAGAAGTTAGTTGCGAATAATTATGTATGCTATCTTAATAAAGTTAATGCAAACGAAATAAATCTAGATTAAAAGATTAGCAGAACTAGTAGGTCCTTCCAAAACTTTCTATAAGGATGTAATGTAATTTATGATCGAGGACTGGAAAACACTAGTTGTTAGGTAACGTAAAGATTGGAGAGTTTGGATTAGGACTTAAAAATATCAGAGGACAAGAGTTGATAGATTTCTGTACTTGGAATAAACTCAGAAACACCTACACCATATTTTATTTGCTATCCCCAAGTCGAATAATAGAGGGTAGCTTCATTTTTTTACGCTTCCTGGATATTTTAAAAAATTGAATATTCCATCTGTTTAATTTTATTTTAGGGCCATTCTAACTTTTTCGATTATAGTTTGCAATATTTTAGCAATGTATATAAAATACCAATTAACGTTAAATACAAGCATAATTTGTTTAATTAAAACATGTTTGCTTGGATAAAAGGAATAGTTGCATGGCCCTCGAATTTTTCCTTTCCCCCCCTATACAATTTCTTTACCTTCGATCCGTATTTCGATGGATGAATGGAGACTCGAGATCAGAAACTCGAATTTGAACATCCCTGCGGATTCGAGATGGCGAGTCCTGGGGAAGAGGGGCGCATGCGTGGGCCCTCGCCCCTATCCCCTCCCTCTCTTCGTCGCCGCGCCTCCACTGTGTGCCATGACCTCAACTCGGAGGGACCTGTCCTCTGGCCGCGGGCCACCTTTTCTCCTCCTCTCCCTCCTTTAGCCCTTGCCAACATGTGAGTGCACTCCACCGCGAATATGCTGCTGTTTGCCCTCGTGGCCGCCTTCGTCCCTTTCTTTGCCCGGGGCGAGGATAGCCCCGCCGCCGAGCTCGGATCCAATGTTGACGGGGAGCCATCTGGTGGACGTCCTCGAGGTGAGTGTAACCGCTCCTCTTGCACACATAAACACAGACGAAGTCAATCGTGCAATATTTGTAAGCAACAGCCAACGACACCGTGTTCGATCGAACGAACCTAGGGTAATCGGTGGAGTAATACATCCAGACCGGAGCGATAATTCCGATCCCAAGATTCGTTTCGAAATGTACGACTGTCTTTACTCAAGGCTCTATCATTCGTTCAGATTTGATTCCAGTTTCTTTTTAAATTTCAGAAGTTGATTGTGTGCACTTTCTTATAACCTGAATCAGGGCTCTCTTATATCCTTTTTGATTGAAAAGTTCTATGCTTTCGTTCAGATCAAGAATTATAATTCATTAAGACGAGTTCAATTTTTTCAGGGGCTGTGTTTTGTAAAATAAAATTAGCTATGCAGCTCTGGAGAACTGTTTATGAGTCTATCGACTTTATCTCTTCGAAAGTGCTAGTTCTTTGGAATTAATGAATCAGTCTGTTTTTATTTTGTCAGATAAAAAGCTTTCTTCCGACATGTTAATAAGAATGTATTCCTTTGGTATTCTATATAGTGGGAAGGTTCTTTCGAGGGAAGTTGGCGTTTTGAAATTTAAGCTCCAAAATAGCTAAATCTATAATCAGTTGAAGTTTACAATAAGAATACAATAGAGCAATGCATTTAAAGCAGTTTTTCTTATGTATTATTATTTTTTATAATAATCATAAGACCAGATTTAATTATTTCATTAAATTTTCCCCGTTATTTTAAAAATTTACTCATATTGAAAAGTTGTACATTTAAAGAAACGACGGTGAAAATGAAATAATTTTGTATAACTGAGAATTTGAATACGTGAAGGATTTGATGTGACTTTAAAGATCCAGTGAGATTGAGGGACTAAAGGAAGACAAGTAAATTAACGATTAGATCATATAAATCAATTTTCGTCGAGTGACTCTCATCATCTTCAAAGTTCACATTATAGAAATTTGTTTTCCGATCTCATGGTTTTACATTATCGTATATCTGAAGCTATTTTATAGTCTGATAACGGAGATTTCGGAAGAAATTGATGATTTGCATCAATTTTCCCAGCAGTACGTATAGAGAGAATTTTCATTTCACTTAATGATTCTAAGAAGCTTTGATTGGACATTTTTCGTTGGTATAATTTAGGTAGAGTGATATAGTTATTTTGATGGGTCTTTGAATAAGCAAAACATATTCTACTGCACTGCTATTATCAGCAAAAAAAATGTATACACAAAATAGCACATTAGTGTGTATTTACATGAGACTGTATCAAATGATTTGAAAACTGCCGTCATTAGAGAATCGTTAGTATTAATGGATATCCTGGTACAGCATTTTTTAGCCGTCGCCCTTCAAGGAATTAAATATTAATTGGATATTCACTAATATAGTGAATATATAGTGAAAATTATTCGATGGGTAGTTCTTAACTGATGGGCTACACCCTTACTTTATTCGGATGTCAAGCTACCGAATTGAATAACGTAAGAAAATGCATCGTATTAGTTGAAGTGAGTTCACGTAACCCCTTGAAATGCATTGCTTTCTGAGTTGAGGTATGAAAAAGCAAATCATTAGGAAAATCAACTTTTTCGAATATTTTGTTCACTTCCAAACTTCCAGTAGACCTACATAATATACTGTTGACTTTTGCAATAGAGCTTGACTGATCGTTAGAATGTAGCTTTAGATTTTAGATTTTTCCAGGGAAAGAAGAAAGTTATAATTCAATGAAATAGAATCATGTATACGAATATTGACGAAGCGCGAAAGAGCGAACTATATGAGGATTTGTTCTAACAGGGTATGAAATATGATCCACAGCAAATTATTTTTAGCATTACATTGTCCCAATCAATCAACCAATCTCTCTTAAAATATTTACCTTCCAGTCGAGATAATTTTTTGTTTAAGAATTCAAGCGGTAGAAAAAAGGACCAGGTTAAAACTAAAAAAGGTATTTCATCAAGGTTTTGCTTGCGGATTTCATGCCATTTCCCATTTTCAGTGAAAAAATCTGACCGGTCGAAAGTTCTGGAGCAACTTGGAGGTAGTTATCGGAATCTGACAAAAAACTTGCGTTTCGCATTCTTTGCGTGGTTGATTTACTGTGGAGTATTATATCACATAAGGAACTTTACTTAACCCTAATTAATCGCTATTTACTCGTTATTCAGGATTGAATCGTACAAAGAATGGCTTTAATAATATGAGGATTTTTTCTTGCACTGCAGACAATTTTTATTCTTACTAATTCTTGGGAATTACAGTTGTGTAACATAAAGAAGATTGTTACATTTTAACAATAGATTTTTACGTATTATTTTCCCCCATTGTATTTTCGTGAGCCTATAATACCGCTAACAAAGGGGGGATTACTTGTGGATATATCAGCAAGACTACTAATTAAAATTAAAATGAATGCAACATGTAAGATTAGAGGATTTTGAGACTTCGCTACGCGGATCTACATTTTGAAAATCTACAAAGATTGAAAGCTGCAGGTGGTCCTGATTCTTTCCGCAGGCTGGACCGGCGAGGGCTGCCCTCCTCCAGCAATCGCCAGGCGAAATGGCTCTCTGATGTCTCGCGGAGATGCTCTTGTGGCGGATTACGCCTCTGTTACAGAGGTGAAATTTCCAGGAGAGATTGGCCCTCTCGGAGGGAGGAGGCTGTGCAAGATCAAATGCGTGGGAGGAGAGTGGGTGGGCCCTCTCTGTCTGGCTGAGGGCGAAGGTTAGTAGGTTGGCCCCAAAGGGCAGGTGTGCATGGCGCGACGACCGGAAAATATATTTCATTAATGGAATAAGTATCGTTATTGAAGGATGTTTTCTCAGATGAAGCTGTGACTTCTTTTCTTGTCTCATGAATAAACTTAATTTATTTATTCTTTAACTATGTGTCAAATAGTAAATAAATGGATTTTACTAAATATGAAGTTTTGTTTTTAACTCATAAAGGTTTCACCACTTGCGTCTTAGGATTTCATGGATTAAATATTGGTCATAAAAAATCGGGTCAAAGAAGAACTTGATATCAAATTCAAATATTTCACCATGTCTGTTTCATCAACGTATCATTTCATTGTTTTGTACACATTAGTTCCTGAGATGGATTTACAGATTGGCATAATAAATCGATCCAATCTGAACGCTCATACAGTTGTTTCCGAATTAATTTGTTATTACTCGTAAGCAAAATATCTGAAATTATTGAAAGATTTTCGCAGCGACAAACATAATTAAGAGTTTTTTTACATAAGAAGAATGAATAAGTTTGGTTTGGTCCTTGTTTTTTAGCTCTAAAATCGAATGCTTGACATGGTTTTAGAAATTTCCTCTCTTTCAATTACATGAGGATTAATTTAGAATACCACACTATTTTAATTCGTTAAACAGTATCATAAAAACTCAGGTATACTGTTTGGAGATAAAGCTGAAAGTTTTGAGCCTCTTTGTTTTCCGGTGGATACTATATCTTCGTAGGTTTAATTTTAAAATAGTAGACAGCATGACTTTTAATTGAAGAATTTTCTCCAGTCTCAATTTAAAGTAGACTGAGAGAACTTATGAAATTTCTTATATTATGGAGCTATGCAGACCATAAGGTCCTAGTCCCAGCAAGAACTGTTACAACCAGATTTACAACAGCATTAATCGAAATCAATTGTGGCGGTCGTGATTCTGTTGTTCTTTTCCTTATTCAAATAAAAGATGGTGATCATTCACTGCGATTACATATATTAAATCCAAAAATCCGATCTCTTAAATTCAATCACGTCTGATGTCCGATGAAATATTTTCTGGAAATAAGAAGGAAAAGTTTGGTTTCCTTTTGATAGTCAGTCCATTTACGATACTTCTGCACATTAAAGGATATGATCATTGATAGAGTGACTTCATCCCTACAAAATAGAGTCTATGTTGTTTTAAATACTTTAGAATACGAGTTAAGCATCAAGTCAGTCCTCACGTAAGACTTCGTTCCGATGCTTTCTGATAAGATGATTAATGAACCTACTTCATAGAATCATTTTTATTCAGAAAATGTATTATTTCCTGAGTTTCCCAGTGAGCCATTGACCTTTTTAAATGATGCAATACTACTTTATTACACTTTTATATAGATATAAAACATTCCACCACACCATAATCACATTATAAGATTAGCTATAAATTATTCATACATTGCTGATTGACGGCTCGGCATAAAAATATTTCTCGAGAAAAGCTAAATTTAGGTTTTTTTAACTAGGGTATAACTGATAAACATCACTTCTCATTTATGTAAAAAGGCCATTCTGAGGTCACGAAGAGACGCTCGTTTGGATTAAAATGATTGGTAGAAGGTTGTCACACGGAGGCCTGAGATGCAGGTCACCTTATCAGAGACCTAGATTTAATATCTGCGCTCATTTCACAAGTCGAAATAATTTGAACTGAAGCAATGAACTGTGCGAATAAGATAAGTTATTTAGTAAAGATTATATTATATAAATAGCAAGGAATATCTATATATACCTACATCTATATACCTGAATACGTTAACTGGTGACAAATTACGATGCTACATTTCTTACGGAAATATTTGGATGTTTAATGTTTAATTTGTTCATTTGCGCTGAAATTTCAAAATACGTATACAAACATTTTAACTTAGGATATCTGGAGTTTTAAAATATACAATAATAAGCAAATGTGGACTTAAGCAGATGAATTTTATTTTATAAGACGATGGACCTTTAAATATCGACTAGATCCGAAAATCCATAAAATTAATTTGTCATTTTCTATCTTAATAATGATAGAAATTTACGGGAAACACGCAAAATAAAAGTAATAGGTGCTTTTAATTCATGCACTAGGTATATGATGAAGTACTAAGGTAGAAGTACGCTATTTTTCAGAATTTTTGTTTCGGTATTAGTACGTGAAACGAATAGTGGTATAGAAAATATTTTAAGGTTTACAGCATAATTTTTCTCTTTCACATGCGATGGTGATACTAGTATTTCTCCGGAACCTCCCCCTCCATTTGATTAAATATTCGAAGGTATTCCTAATATAGGAGTTTGAATTGGAAATCAAGTTATTGTGATCTTAATCTAACATCTTTCCTTTCAGATGCTGGAAGATTCCACCCTCTGCTTCGTAGCTGTAGACTTGAAAGAATTCCGCTTCACATTCTTGTCACTTACAGAAATGTCACGATTGCGGTAAGTCTCTCTTCTCTTTATAGTATTTATGTGTATTTTTCTCTGTTTCTGTGTTATATTTATAGGAAAAACATTTTTTTAAATGTTATACACCCTCGGAGGCTATATATCTTAGTTTGTTCGCGATTAATGTAATGTTGGATCTCTTTGTGTTGTGGGACGAACTCGAAAGAAGCTCTAAGGCCAATCTGTTGGCTAATAAATAATTCGATAAAATATTTTCTACAGGTGTCTACTTCACTGCTAATTGTTACTTTGCAACATGTTATCAATCAATATTTATCGTTGAAAAATATGGCTCAGTGCCAATAGCGGTCTTCGATAGAGAATGAAACTGCACGGGAGTCCTGAACGTCTTTTAGCGGTTCCTATCTCGTATCTTTAATACTTTTTAACCCCTCATTTTAGCTATTTTAAAGGATGTAACCATATGCAAGTCGTTCCTAGAACGTAAATGTATCAATCATTTCCTAAGCATAAACGTTAAGTATCTCCATGAAATATTAGACATTCGGATATGTTAATTACGTAGAAACTTCAACTTGTCATGAATTTTGCCATTTTCCCATGGGTTTTCAAGCATGGTTTTATCGAGTAAACGTTAGTCACTATTGCCACTGTTGTAACAGTTTTCACTGTAAACCGGAAAATTCCCTGTATGCGGATTAATTACCGTATATTTTCACAGATAAGACGATACTTGAATCATGAAAATAGGCTCCCAAAATCCGGGGTCTTCCTATAGGACAGATGCAAAAGAATTGGATTGAAATTTATATAATATAATATAAATTAAAATCATTATAAAAAACAAATCACTCGCAAGCATATTTAAAACTATTTGGTATGTAACAATTGAAAACAAAATAAATATTTAAAGTTATGTTTATTGAACCACTGATAGTCAAGATCATTACCATTATACCGGAATCATGACAAATGTTAGCCGAAATCGCAAGGCAGAAACAAAAATTTGTTGATTCGACAAATTACGAATAGGACTAAATTCCTAATACTCTCAGTATTTTTATCCAGATTATGATCGTTGATCTAAACTAAATTCATAAGCCGTTGATAGTTTGGGGGTCGTCTTATAAGACATATATACGAAAATCATAAAACTTTGATGAAAATGTATACCCAGTCTTATATGTAGGTCGCCTTATCTGCGGAAATATACGATGATAAATAAAACATTAAAATTGTGGCGAGATGTGTATTTACGTGAGATTTTAAGATGTAATATAATGAAAGCAGTCTTCTTTTCCAGCCGGAAATGGGCTCTTGGTTCCCTCATGGCGCGACTCTCGCCGTCCGCTGCAAGGAACTTGGTGTCTACAAATTGCTCGGCGATTCCTCGTTAGAATGCCGCAACGGTGCGTGGAGTAGCAGAGTGCCAGCGTGCGTGCCCACCACAATTCTCACCAACTACTCGGGTAAGAGATCTTCCATTGATGTCCACGGAAGGACGGCCTTGCAACTAGCCTATTGAGCCCTGTGTCACATTCGTTTAAAATATTCTGAACTCCTTAGAATTTTCTCCCGTCTTATTTATAAGTCATGATTAATGATTGTTATAATATTTCCTTACTCGAATTTTTGTGTTGTGCAATCAGATTGTTTTAAGCAAGCAGCAAATTCGTTCTGCAGTTACCCTCGGATTAAACCCCTAGATTTATACGACAGTACTTTCCTAAAGATTACTGAGATGTCGCTATTTTTCCATCTTTACAACTTTTCAATAGAATTGAAATAGTAATATTTTTATTTGTAAGTCGTAAGAGGAGGTAAGGACCTCCATTCGACATTTTCAAATAAATAGTGCGTTATTAAATAGATGATACTGCCCGCTTTTCCCATAAGTGTCCCTGATTGTAATTCTTATAACTTAAGTGTCTCTCACCCTCTTGGTGAGGATGAGAGACAGTGACAGACGTTTATATGCATAGCCTTATTTCTTTCTTTCTTCAACTCTTTAAGAATACATCTTGAAATATGTCCCCTCCAATCGACCTAAATTCAAAATAATCCACTGATGAAATGTAAATGAACTCCCTGAATCATGATATATTCTTCAGCCTAGCCTTAATTATTCATGTTTGGTCTTAATTTCTTTGACATTTTATGCATCTTCACTTTTTTAAAAACCAGAATAATTTATAAATTTTGCCAATTGTTATTTAAAGTTAGTATTATATACTTAAATATTTAAGAAATAATCATTCTAAATATCCAAGAATGTTACATAAATTCAGATGCCCAATAAGTGCCTCAGGGGTCATCCTCAGCATGGCAGGAGGTACCCTGCCAAAGGGGTCCTTAAACGGTTCTTAACTGAGGTCCAACGAAGATGCTTGGTGGGAAAGGAAGCGAAGGTTTGGATACGCAATTGTACCCAATTCTTCATACATAAATTTATTTCCAAACCGCAGAAGGATCACCGCCCACCGTCCTCTACAGAGTCCCGTCCGGATCGGCGTCTGCTGAGCCATCTGGTGACCTTGCCGTCTTTCCTGGAAGCATCCTACACCTAGAGTGCCTCTTTTCCCGGAAATTAGGCAACCCAGAGTGGACTTGGACATCCACATTCAGACATTACCTCACCGGTAAGAAGGGCTCTGCCAATCTTTCAGATTCGCATCTGTTAAAGTACTACGGGCAATGTCTACGTTTTATATGTATTCTAGCATTGATAATTTCTGTGAAAGCTCCCCCCCCCTCCGACTTACCTAATTGTGCAATATTGGTAAGCAATACTTCAATTCCTAGAAAATTATCTCTTCTATTTATTTTTGCAAGAGTAACCAGATAAAAGAAAGAGCCAAGAATACTGAAAGAGCAGTAAATCAACTTTTGCACGAAACCAAGGAATATTTTTCTCTTCGACGACGTAAGTTTTAACACACGTCGTCATCATCAGGTACATGAAATAAGAAAACAGTCATCTTATTTAATGTACCTGATGATGACACTATCAGCTAAAACCAAGCTCGTTAAAAAGTAAAATATTCTGTGCTAACCTGTCAAATTTGTTTTATTCCTCTTTGATCATGAAGAGCCACCACATATTTGAAGCCAAAACGGTGGCATTTACAAAAAAATATAAATCAAAGATTAGAAAAAGGAAATAAAACTCTTTACTGCGGCAATTCCAGTTATCTAACCCATAGTGGTTAAGTACCAACAAAAATGAACAAACCCTATCTTTCTACCTGCTTTGTATAATTATTGTGTTTATAGAGTCCTTACTAATTTTACTCTATTATTATTCATTTCTATAATTATGTGTTTCGGATATAATTTTTATAGAATTTAATCCTTCAAACCTGTCCTCATAATTTTATATTATAAAAATTCTAAATGGAAATATTGAATATCCTCATCTATAGATAATATCTTGCATAGATTGTCTTTCAATGTCAAATATAATTCAATGCTGTAAGAGCATTTAAATTTCTAAATTGGTATAAAAATACATTCCTGTTGAGAATATCTGGGGAATATTTTGCATTTATCTTACATAGAACGATAAGTGTTTCGTGTATGATGTATGCAATAATGGAAACTTTGATAAATGATAGAGATGTATTCGCCATGTTCATAATATGTATCATTATTGAACAATCTCGTAGCACGTTCTTACGAGATTAACTTTATTCGCTTTAAATGAAACTATATTTAGTAAGGAATATGTAAGGAATGCAGACACTAACTTAATCTTCTGTTTCAGGGTGGGCCATCGCTCCAGAGGAACGCGAATCGAAATATCGACTCTCAGTCTATTACAGCAAACCGCAGGACTCTGGTGTATTCACTTGCTCAACACCACGAGGAATCACCAACAGTATAAGCGTCAAAATAGTCGGTACGTTTTTTATTCTCTACGAAAGCTTTCTGTCTCGACAAAATTGGTTTGGGTCGTTTAATTTGGGCTGATGAACGAATCCTATGGTGATATCTTATACAATTTAGAAACAGGTTGTGTATAATAAATTCAATCGTAGTAGCCTTAACTTGGTGGAATATGATCCAGGCTGCGAACAACTTTCTACGTTTCACCAGCATCTTAGAAGTACTCAACATTAATCAGAAACATTTTCGAGTACGAATGTCATAAAACAGCTCAAAATACTATTAAGTAAATATTCATTCTGGATCAGACAAGTGATTAAGGTTCAGTAATCGATTAGTAAAAATTCACTTGAGATATACATTTCATAACAAGTGCTTCAGGAACTATTGTTACTGCATAAGAACAAGAAGGACACTATCACACGGCAATCACTGTGTAATTGCAACGCAAATTTCTTGCGTTTGAATTAGTCTCAGCTTATCAATAGAATAATTTTTCTCAACAGAAAATATCACTGTTCGATACTGAAGATCCAATTATCATATAATCATTCGTATCAAGAGATGATATAAAACGCTATATAATTTTAGGAACACCATATGCCTAAGCTAACTAGCCTTTGATCCTTGGGTTGCGCTATCGTAGTCTTAGAAGTCATATTGTTAGCGAGTAGAGACGTTTCTTGAGCCCGTCTCACACACTGAATAAATACATATATACTTTACAGAAAATGCAAGGGTAAAACAAATGCATGAAATTCATCCAACAGAAATGTAGATTAATGCTCCAGGATATCCAAGTATCTACGTATCTATTTATGCAAAAATATCTCAGCTGTCGAAGTACTTTTAATGATGTCACTGTTCACGTTTATATTTAGATTTTTAGCATTTGTTATTTGATCTCGGTTACCATTGACGAAAGTAATGGGCATAGATTCCTATGGACGTTTTGGGACGAGCAATCGTGGCTCTCGTCGTGAAATCGAGATTTCAGCGCAATCCTCTTTAAATTTAATGTCCTAATTTCCTATTTATGAACACTTTCAGCTGTCCATTGCGAGCCACTGGACGTATTAGAGAACAACAGCGGGAGCACAAGTGCGCCTCCGGGAGCCGCCAGGGTTCCATCCATCGCTCGCATCGAAGGCCATCGCCTAGGACAGACGGCGCATTTTCACTGCCCTCTTGGATATTCCCTCGATGGCCCAGTAAATCTCACCTGCAGAGCCTCTGGTCAGTTATGTTGTTTTCATAGCAATGAAGGATTGTTGGAATTTTCTGTCGCAATGAATGTTACTCTATTTTCTTGGGACGTCTTCAATTGAAATTATGTCGTATGCTGTTTGAGATAGGATCATTTTTTCACTTCCTAAAAATGATCCTCATAAAAATTATTATGGAGATATTTTATAATGATCTACTTGAAATCTTGTTAGGAAGTTCAGAAATTTTAATGGGATGTTACATTTTCGCCGTTCGTTGTCGAGTCTCTCCTAAATTGCCTTTGTGATTTTTGCTTATGAAATAAATGGAGGAAAATGTTCCGACTAGAATTTCGTTTCGCAGTACCGAATCCAAAATTTTGATTTTCCCTAAACCATTCCCACAGGTCGATGGTCCGGACAGACCCCGACGTGCGTTGCCATTCGCTGTCCAGAACTGATATCGGACGATGCGCACCTCACAATAGTCGAGCAGAACACCACATACGGTGGACGTGCTGTGTTCCGTTGTTCTTGGGGCTACCAACTGACTGGACCACCTGGGCTGGAGTGCGAAGGCACAGGGCAATGGTCGGGAGTAGCACCATTATGCAAGCGTGAGTACTTCATTATTAAATCTATATAGCGGTACACGAGAAAAGAAATGTTTCCTGCTGCTGTCTCCATCCTTTTGAAACATCTTCAATCAAGAAAGTGTCGGCTTAAGAACTCAATGGCTTAAAATCTCTATCCAGTTAAGGAATACAATACATACATGAGTGCTCTACCTTTCGGTAGGTTCATGTGCATTCAAAAGTCTCTGTTCAACGCCATCTCCGTCACTTTCTTGTAGTTCATCCCAATCTTTAAATCATCCAACATCGTTTGTCTTTGTCTTCTCCTATATTTCTCCCTTGAATTCTACCTTTATTACATTCTTTAGCAGACCTTTACTCTCAATATTTGACCCACCCATTTCTTTTGTCAATGCTTAATCACTTCAATTAAAGCCCTCTCCTCTCCAATCAACTCCAGCATCTCCGTGTTTGTTTTCCTATCAACCAAACTCACTTTTTCATTCTGCATCAAACCCACATCTCGAAGGTATCGAAACGTTTGACTCTCTCATTTCTCAATGTCCACGTTTCACATCCATAAATCAAAACTCTCTACACCAAATAGAAACAATAGGAATATTTTTTCTAAATAATTTCTCATCGGTATTAGTTTGTAATTTCAAGTTATTATCATTCTGATAATTAACCGTGTTATTTGAGATTACAGATGTTACGCTATTTTGCGAATAAATGAATTCGCGAATGTTGAGGTACTGGTTGCACTAAATTATATGACCTCAAAAGACACCGAAGCCACTTTTCTTACGTATATTACATTCCCTCCTCTTTCAATTCTACCGTCGAATTACATTTATTCTTACATATTATGATGTATTTTCTCTCCTTCTATGGAATATTAAAATCGATTGACTTAAAAAGTCCTTACTTTAGGTATTTCCTGTTCTATAATTATCGTGATTTAGAAAATACATTATCGCGTGCTCACTGAATCATTACTTAGACCCTTTACACCTGGTATAAAGCAAGATCCGCTGCAGATTGAAATTGAATTCTGTACAAGTTATTATATGTTATTTCCTTTTTGAATGGTTGCGAGCCTACTTTGCTTGTTACGTAAAATCACGTAACACATTCTAGAACCGATGTTACGGAAAGTGAAATTAAAGCTGGCTGTAAGTGATCCTCCGAAATGTAAATTCCGCTACCATTAAAGCAATCGCTCGCATCGCTTTTTCCTCGGCCATTTTAACTGCTCATCTCGCAACATAAATTAAATCGAGAATGATTTTAAACGTTTATAGGAATTAATATGGAGGTAACTGTACTTGAGAAAAATGTAATCATAAAAGGTAATTTGAGTAAAATATCTTCTGTCTATATTTTGAATTCTCCAAGCATTTAGACAGCCATAGTATATTATGAATGCAATACAAAATTAACTGCTACTAGTAATATTATAACACATATAATATATTTAGAAGTGCATACATCAGAATAAACGTAGTTTCTAATTCTAATATTGATCGGAAAAAATGAAAAGAAAGGAATTTCATTGATGGGTTTTCATACACCAATTATTACAGCTCACAAATAATTAGTTTAGTGATGATTTTGGGTCTGATCGAGAGTAAATAAACTCATACCAAAACGAATATGAAATTTCATATTTGCTGTGATTTGGCATTCACTAATATCCATTTGAAATACTGTTTGATCGTAATCTCAAGTTTGATATGTCAATATAAGATTTCTTTTCTAGATATACTTGAATCTTTTTTATATCTTGTGACGAAATCATCTCAAAGCGAAAAATTTGGTATCTATAACATGCGATCAATGGGTCACTCAAATATTGGCGAGAAAACAATGTCGGTGGATGGTATTTTTTCAAAGTGCTTGTAATTATAACCATTCTCGTGGAGATAAATATGTCATAGGATGTCTAGTCTGGAATAAAAATCCGCCAAGCACTTTTGATGGTAATCGCAGCACTTTTTTATAGTTTAAACACCGCTGCGAAAATTTTTTGTAGATGACCTATAATTTGAGGCATTCAAATTCCAAAGGTTAGGCATTGAATACCAATGTACACCACACTTCTATTTTCCGAACTAATTGGCTATCCACTTTCACTCTCCTACAAAAAACATCCGCATCAGTGGGGACTAACGGAAAAATTCACCTCCGCCGATGGGAAGTCCTGGTATGTGGACAAAAAGGAACGCTTTGACTTTATAAAACTTTTAAATAAAAAAGGGAAGCATTCATCCAAACAAAGAGCTTACGGTAGTGGGGAATTCCGCTTAGGCGAAGTAGGATTATGAGCCTGTACACCTTTAGGCTGCTCTTTTTCATCAGAGGCAGCCTTAGGAATAAAACCACGTGAGTGTGCTAGGATATCCCCATTTTCCCTTTTAAACCTCTCAACCGTTTTCAGGCTGATGTGGTGCATTTCATTGATTCTATCTTGAAGGATTTTTCTTTTCGGAAATATAATTATTTTTGTTATGAATGCAGATTTAGCTTTCTATTTTGATAAAATATGGCCACTCTCCGCGAGATAATTAATTGCAACTAAGTGATTAAATTTTGAACTTTTGAAACCTCGCTCCACCCATGTAAGTTGAATTTATAATGTCTCGTTATTCCAATTCTTATAAAAGTATTCTCAGGAATTTCGAGCGGTACTTTAAATGAACCGTATACAATTGTCATTATCGAATTTTTATACGTAATAATAAACTAAGAACATTTTATTATAGGTTAATTCTTTAATCAAGAAGCTTATATTTATCGTACATATTCTTTAAGGATTCATGACTCTTGAGAAGCAAGTTAAGAGAGATAATATCAGCTTTAACAATCACATCGATTGGAAAAATTTCGAAAAAATATCAGTTTTTTAAGTACAAAAACTTTCCTTACTTCTCATGCTTTAAAGAAGAGAACTTAACTTAAAATAATATATTAATTGTTACCGAATGCATTAATTTTTATGCCGATAACGAGGCCTTAATAAACTCTCTTTTAGCGTTCAATTTTGCCTGGGAAATAGAGGCGCTAGCGTTTTCATATCGATTATTACTTGTACCGTTCTCTGTGCTAACATTTTATCCTATATTTTGGCCCGTGATGGATAGCTTTCCTTTGAATTTAACTTTTATTATAATTATACAAAATTTTAAATCAATTTGCAAAAGATGAAATTTAGATATAAAAATCAATTTCAAGCAAAGCAAGTAAATGATCTTTGTATCTATCATGTTAAGTAATGAAATCTTTAAGCCGAATATGCTCGCGTAGGAATGCTCTCATGATGGGGATGATTTTAGAAGCTAAGAACTTTCAGAGTATACGCTCAGAAAGGAGACATCTTCCAGAATGACAGAGCTTTACGAAGTCTCTACCATTAGAAGAGGAACTCTGACTATTTGGTGAGATGAAGCAGTCATAGAATACGCTAATTATGAATTTGCATTAGCGTAAATGAAAGCATAATCGGCTCTCTTCCAAGCCAATTTAACTAAGCAATAAATCGTGATATACTGTTAATTAGGCATTTAATAAGACAAAAATCCTTTGTAAAGGATGCAATTCATAGAAATTCATGCTCGAGACCGTCTCTTTTATTGTAATAGACGTTATACATTATTTTCAAACATTTTTTGTTCAAACAAAATTTAGTTTTCTCTAACGATATCTCTATATATAGAACTTGGCCTGCTGCATTCGGATTAAAAAGTTTTTTTAAATAACTTTTACGAGAATTACTATATTTTCTTCGAATGGAAACGAAAACCCTGATACTTTGAACATATTCCAGAATATCTAAAAATACCTTTGGGAAAAATTCGTTGATCTCGAAAATCCAATAGACATATTCATGATAAACAGTACTTCTCCTTTCATTATTCACTCAAAGAAATACTGCATTTTCGATACTCTCCGTCTCCGCGGGTTTGGAGGTTTGATTCAATTTATTAGAGTGACTTTTTGTTTTAATGGAAACCGAAAATTAGCTTTATTTTAATTGCGCTATCCATAATCGCTATATCCAGAAGACACTATGCATTGAACGCTGTCTGTCAGCTTTAAGGTTTATTGTGTGATCTAAAACATTTGAGAAAAAACTGTGCCTGCGTGTGGAATTAATTTAAATTTAAGAAATTAAAAGATTCGTCGATAGACATGTACTACAGTCTAGAATACGGCCAAATTCACAGTTTACTCCGCCAGGCATCTGATAGCGCTATACTATCCTCTCCCGCTTTGAATTCTCTTACGATCCATCGAACTAAACTTGATCTATCCTTAGTGTATTCTGTTTTAAATTTCCTTTCTGACTGTCCACCCCTAACTTCTCTCTTCGCTTTTTGCGTTCCTACAGATCTGAGTAGATCTGTAGGAACGCAAAATTCTGTAGGAATCTATGAGTCTTAACTTCATCATTCCATTCCCTCACTTTCACTCGTTAAATGTTCTCTTTTTATTTATTTATTTATTTATTTATTTATTTATTTAAATTTGATCCATTAACAGTCAATACGACCAATTACAATGAATCTTACAACAACATATTGAAATAAACATATAAATAAATAACAACAAAGCTGCATTGAAATGCAACCAAACATTTGTAAAAAGTGAAAAAAGATGTTAGTGGGTTAATTTAAATTAAATTAGATAAAGATAATATGATAAAATAATAAAAAATAGTAATTATAAGTTACAAAAGGAGAAGTAAGGGAAAAAACAATAATGATGGGGAAAATGAATAAATAAATATGAGGGAAAGAGATGAAGAGGACGAAAAACGAGACAACGAGGTAAGCTAAAGAGCGAGATTAATGAATGGACGAAAGGAGTGAATTAATGGGGGAAAACAGTTCTAGGGAAGGGTTATTGGATAAGAGAGAATTGAAAAGTGTTGGAATTCGATAGAAAACTGATCTTTGAGAGATTGAAAGCCTGAAACGAGGTACGTGAAGGAGGTTAGAATTGCGGGAAGGGCGGGAAGGGACGCGAAGGGAAAAGCAAGGGAGGATGTCGGTAGTTCTGCAACGGCCGTTAAAGATTGCGTGAAGAAATTTTAAATCAAATGATTTGCGACGATGAGGAAGAGAATAAATGCCGAGAGAGGAAAGGATTTGATCACGAGAACAGTTGTAAAAGTGGGGAACTCGCAGACGAACAATTGAGGTGAAGAAGTTCAAGGGACGGTTGAGCCTTTTGAGGTTGGAAGGGGTAGCAGATTGCCATATTGGGATGCAATAGTCCATAATGGGGCTAACACAACCAGTAAAGATAGACTTTAGGGCAAAAGGGTCGGCAATTTCTGTGAACCGGGACAGCATTCCAATCAGTGACATACACCTTGAAGTGACCCAGCTCACATGTTCACGGAATGTCAATTTGCTGTCGAAAATCACTCCAAGGTCTTTGTGAGAAGAAACGGTATTAATAATTTCACCGTTAAGGCGATACACGGGCGGAGTAAGGTCCTTCTTCAGGGAGAACGACATCACCACAGACTTGCATGGATTTATTTTCAAGCCCCACCTCATGCACCAAATATCAACTGCATTAAGGGCATGTTGAAGGGCGTTGTGATCCTCGGCGCACTCAATTCGTTTGAATATCATTCGTTTGAATTCCCTTCCACTCCCTGTGGATCCTTTCGCATCATCCAAAGGAACATTCGCAAAGAATTGGTTCACGCAAAGGAAATCCCTTTTCTAAATATTTATAATTCTAATTACCTTGTATTATATTATAATATTTAGTGTTACAAGGTAATAATTATATATTATACATACTATGATTATTAATTTTTTTTATATGTTATAATCAATTTAATTTTCTCGTTAGTCATATTTTAATTTTAAACTAGCAATTACGTTAAATGCGATAACTGAATGTATGAATAAATTTCCCTTCTTCAATTTTGAAGCAATTTCATCCCTCTGGGATGCCTGTACAGTTAACGCCCACAATTGGAATAGGGAATCGAGTGCAGGTTGTACGTAAAGGTGCGTATCGTTGCAGTGGTGGAGTGCCCGTCCCCGCTGCCCCCGGTCAACGGCCGCCTCCTGACGGATGCCGGAGAAGGCGGCGGCGATCGAAGCAGCGAGAAGAGGAAGGGTCGTCGTCGGAGAGGGGGCAGACGACGGCGCCGGAGGACGGATCGATACGCGGCCGGCACCGCGGTGCAGTTCGCGTGCTCTGAAGGACACCAGCTGATCGGGGAGGCGAGCATTCTCTGCACGGAGGGTGGGGTGTGGTCTCACCCGCCGCCCTTCTGTGAGTACACGGGGGCAAAGTGGGGCAACGAGGGAGGGAGACGCTAACTGCGGTGTTTGTGTGGGAAACTGAGAGGCGGTGGTGTAAACAATGGAGGCGGTGTTTTACGCTCGGACACAAGATGTCTCTTTTACTAACATTTTGGTTTATGGTCACTGAGATTATTCAACAAAATCTCGGTTTCGCATTTACCCATGTTTTCTCTAATACTCGGCGGTACTTTTTTTTACCAGTTTTCGGCCTTTTCAACGGATCCATTCTTTTAAGGTGAATTTTTTATTCGCTTTCGACGCCTTGCTGTGTTACTCTTCTTCTGAGTTTTAATATGAAAATTAAGCCATTGAGTCGTTTATCAAAATCGAGGTTTGCCATTACTGGAAACACGAAAATTTATTAAGAATAAAAATGACTAAACTCGATAAGGGAGAAATAAGAAATTATATAATTTTTGGAGGCAACGAAAGAAATACCATCGAGAAAAACAGGAATATGAATCGATGTTAAGGAATAGGAAGGCACTGACGAAATAAAACGTTTCCATAAATGAGTATTACAAAATACATACGCTTAGATTTGGCTGTATTAATTGCAGTTAAAAACACAGCCGTAGAGGGAAAGACAAACTTTGAATGAATAGCCAAAAAAGTTAACTGGAGTGGGTATAGGAGGCGCTATTAAAAATTAACGAAAACATTTTTATCGCTTGAATTAACTCCAATCAAAAGTTTGCCTATAGCTTATTCGGTTAAGCAGCTTGGTCGGGCTGACAAAATTCCTCGCCTTCAGAACTCATTGAAGGGGAAAGGCTCTTAAGGAGTGGATAAGGGTTAAAGGATTTACAGAGGCGGAGACGGAGCTCCTGCGGAATATCAAGAGGCAGCGCGAAAGACGTGCGCATGAAACGCTCCTTTCGAATCCCTTGTGAAGCAGAAATTCCCCCTGTGTACCTAAAATTCAGGCCACCATATCTCGATGCATGGAACATTTTGCATTTGCTTTTGGCCCAACATGGAGAAAAATATGCTTTTAATTCACTCTTGTCTCAGCCTTGCTCATGCTGAGGTTGCATGGAAGGTGTGAATCATCCTGAATAATAACATTTCTTTTGTTTACTCGTAATTCGGTTCAATGAGAAGTTACTTAGAGTGGCATTGTGCTGCATTTACGCGGATTATTTCTACTTACAGTATTCTACCTCGACGGGGAAGTGAAATATTGAGATGATGAAAAAGTTAGAAAGAGGTAAAATATCTAACAACTCATCACTCCACTCTATTTCCTCTCCGAAGGTTTTAAAGCTAATAGAGGGAGGGATGAACATTAAGGTGGATGGAAAAAATGTTTTTTCGAAATCCGTCAACGGCTAAAGCTTAAAGTTTGTTGTTGGTGGTTCTATTAACATGTAAAAAATTTCAACTCGATCGGATTTTGTCCTGAGGCTGCGAATTTTAGTCAAAGTCTTAAATTTTTGTGAAAATGTCAATATTTTGCATTTTTTCTTGATGGTTTCTCAATGTTTCCGAAGTGATTCGATGGCAAAGAAGTACACATATTGCTTGTTTGTTGCTTAATATTAAAGATTTAGTACGTTTGAATCAAGGAAAATGGATTCTCAGTTCGCCAAAATTCGTCAAAAAATACAGAAATCTTACGGATGTTGGTTAGACAGTAGGGTGGGTCGTTTTATCATTTTTTCTGATAGAAATGTAATACCCGGCAATATTGGTACACCCACATTACTGATATAATTTTCTTTCCAACTCAAATACTATCTTATGCGAGAATCTTTGCCTCGAAGTTTCGAAATTCGCAAGAAACGTTAAAATTGCCAAAAATTCTAATTCGGTTAAAACGAATATTTTTTGGATAAAGATATGTCATTTGCGACTAAAAATGTCCCTCTAGCCAAAATATGCCTCCTATATGCTTCTGTATAGGGCAGAGATGACTCCTATGGGACCAGAATAGGAGGCGAATTAATTTAAAATTAAACTTTTTTGTAACTCCTTCCGTCCTCGTCTATTCCTTCGCCACTTGGCACCTATTTATTACATTTGATATCTTATATGTTTTGTAAATATTATAATTATATTTTCGAGTGCCACATGACCTAACTTAAAGATGATAAGATTGCTGATCTTGATGGTGATGTAAAGAACACCGATACTTGTTGGAAGGATGAAATTCTTCGATTTTTCGAGGAATTATCTAGAAAACCTATGGAATTGAATAGAAATTCATTGTCACGTAAAAGACAAACAGATCATTCAATTGGTTTCTCGTTAATTCTTCGAATATTCAAAAATTATCACCGATTATTATTGCCGAGATTTCGAAACTTCTAGGCAAAACTTCTCACAAAATATAGTATTTGATTTGGAAAGAAAATTATATCAGTAATGTGGGTGTGCCAATATTGCCGGGTATTACATTTCTATCAGAAAAAATTTCAAAACGACCTACCCTTCTGTCTAACCAACATCCGTAAGATTTCTGTATTTTTTGCGTATTTTGACGAATTTTGGCGAACTGAGAATCCATTTTCCTTGATTCAAACGTACTAAATATTTAATATTAAGCAACAACCAAGCAATATATGTACTTCTTTGCAATTAAATCACTTCGGAAACATTGAGAAACCATCAGGAAAAAATGCAAAAATTTAACATTTTTCACAAAAATTTAAAACTTTGACTAAAATTCGCAGCCTCAGAACATAATCCGATCTAGTTGAAATTTTTTATGTGTTATAATGTCCACCAACCACAAACTGTAAGCATTATCCGTTGACGGATTTCGAAAAAAAAAGATTTTTTTGATCCACCCTAATGAGCATCCAACCTATCTTCGTCCAGTTTGCAAACAGACTCAGAAAATTGAACTGCATCATATATTTTTGACTTTTTCATTACAATAAATAGCTTACGTGGAGTAAAATTAGTATGTCATAATAAAGAACAATTCGGTTGTTCATCTTCCTATGATTTTGAAATAAAATGTCGATATTTATGCTTTCTGATAACTCATAATAATACGGCTTAAATCATCTGTAACTTTGAATGTATAAATGCCATGATTAACATTAAGAAAGAAATTTTGGAACAAATCTGTTAATGAATTAACGGTTTTAAATCTTCAAAAGTCGTCTTTGTCAGCGTTCCACGACTCATTCCCCGGTATTCGGAGAAAACGAGAGGCATTACTTTCTCGTTTTATCCGAATATCGGAGAAGCTAATTACGCTAAGCTACTACTAAGCTATTAACGAGCTAATTAAGAAAATCAGATCTCAAGCCCGCACTACAAATTCTGTTTTGAGACTGGATAAATTTAACAATTAAACGAAATACTAACTTTCATTCTTTTGTATAGTTGTAGAACGAAAACAGAGTTGAAGACAAATGTAAATGGAATTGGTATAATAATTAAACTAGAGCTATCAAACGTGAGTGAAACTTTTTCTAACAGATGTTTCTGTTACAACACTTATCGTAGCTTTTTGCTGCATAGCTTGTTGTGTGTTTATGTGCCCAACAGTTGGCTGAATTATTGAAATTCCATTTACGCCCTAAATCTTGACTTGAAATGATTTGATAAATTTGTAATTTAGTTTATCTGACACACTTTCTAAGTTTACATAACATACTTTGACAAACGCATTGTAGGAAGATACTTATTTAGAGGTTGCATCGCATTTCATGTAAACTCCACAGTTTCTCAAGCACCATGACTCAATTTTCCTAATCGATTGCTATCGCGTACCGTTCGCGGAAAAAGTGAATTCTCGAAACGATTCGTTCTAGCAACTATTTCCTCGATCTTTTATCTATTAATTGCCTATATCAATAGCAAGAGACTAAATCTAAATTTGTGGATCGCACCTTTTTTCTCTATCAACTGTGAACCTGAGGTTAGTAAAATAGAGAACGGTGAAAATAAAACAGATGTTTCTGGATAGCTCAATGGCTTCCTACCACAAAGATACGCCTGATTCAATTGATGTTAGTAACATAGATTTTTTGGAATTAAGGGCAATATTAAACTTCGCAACCATGATTCCCCATCAAACAGTAGATCTCAATGACTGACAAATGTATGACAGAAAAAGTTTATATGAAGCTCAAGACTAAGCCTTTTTATGAAGAATATCTATATATAATTACTAATTCGAAATGAAAGATAACAGAGTCCCTCATGTAAAGAAAATAAAATTTGGAACACGGCTGTTAAAGAATTAGATGATTAAAATCTCCAATAGCCGTCTTTGTCAGAAGATCACTCCTGGAGATGAATGCATTGCTTTCGAAATGCGCATTGGGTGTTCATAAAGTGCCGTGTCCTTTCTTGTTTATTTCCGAATACCGGTGAATGAGACGAGGAACGCCTATTGGAGATTTTAAACCTCTAATAAGAGTCTCTCATTAACTTTACGAGCAGTAATAAGGTGAAGAATTAACGATATTTCCGAATAATTTTGACTCTCATTTCTCTCGAAGGCAAAGTCCGCTGCTCTTATCCTGGAGATCCAGAACATGGTCGCCTAGCGCCGCTCAAGTTTTTCTACGAGCCTGGCGATAGGATAGCCGTATCCTGCGACGCCGGCTTCGTTGCCCGGCTGCCCGATGTCCGCCCCGTTTGCCGCCCGGATGGCACCTGGTCCGAACCAACTCCTACTTGCAGAAATTATCAGGAGGTCTAAAGGACAATGAACTTATCGACGGGCGATGGCCGTTTCGGGACCACAATCAGTTTGTGCTGTCGTTTTCGGATTGAGGCCAACCAGGACCCTTCAAAGTGGAAATGAATATTCTCTGCTGATCGCCGACCTCTCTCGAATCAACTGTGCGCTGCAATGTGTTCATTATGTCTTGGTGCAATTATCACTCACGCTGCATCTAAAAAATGTACTTTATTTCCAAGAGAGCACCCTATTCATGGAGAGACTTCTACAAATTTTCATGTTACCCATAGTTAATCCAAAGATTTGTTCATTCTCCATATCGCTATGTACGGATTTGTCACTGGTTTATCATTTGAAATCTTACAAGAATTATCTTAAAATTAAGCTAAACAACAAATATATTATTGAACAAAATACAGTATCATTACGGAACTGCCATAATTGGGGTGGTGATATTTATGTTAAGGAAGCCTTCGCAGCGATTATCGAAGAAACACCATTTAAACATTAGCATCCTAATTCACCTCAACACTTGAATCATCTGATCCTCGCCGTTCTTGAGGTTACCCTATGAACTGCATTTCCAACTACCATAAATGTTTCCTTTATTAGATTGAAACTAAGAAATGTAGCGAGAAATGCTTCGAGTGGCTCCTAAAACTTTAATGTGGAATCTCAGGATCTCAGGAAATAGAAAGAAAGATTCAATGAGAGGAAACATTAGAAATACACTCACAAGTAAGATGGTTCAGACAGTTGATTGAAGAATCCGAATTATAAAGAAGATATCACAGTCTTCTCTTTTTGGGTAAATATATTCTATAAAATTTTCTACATATTAGTTGGAAAGAGTCTGCCAACCTTATTCAACCCATGCAATTCTTCATGAATAAAATACCTCAATCAACCCTCGTCTGCCTTTTCTACTGGCATTATTTAAACTCTTCATCTTCATTTGAGCGATTAGCTACATTAATATGTTCTTTAAATCTCATGCTTGACTTGCGGCATCGACGCTAAAATCAGTTCAATAGAAATATCTAGTGCTTTCACAGGAGCGAAGTGAAATGGTATAAAATTGCTGAATTAAGCTTAAAAAGAAAAATGTGATAGCTCCTTCTCATGCATGAACTCTTTTGAAATACTCAATTTTTCAGTTGTAATATTGAGGACAACTTCCACAGTATTTTATGGGCGCATCAAAATTAGTTGAAACATTATCTTCATTCTGATTTCTCATATTCCAATATCCCATTCCTAATACAATTTCGAAAACACAATCTCTCTTTGATTCCCCTCTTCAAGAAACTCTTCAAACTCTGCTCACTACTCTTTGTCCTCCGCACCTATTTCTTCGTGCTCCATCTTAACATCCTCCTTTGGTGATCAGTTAAGGATGGATCTCTACTATGATTGGATACCTATCCATTGTAACTATGTGATTCTTTGTATACGAATTTTTTTGGTGAATTTATACTCCTTATCCTGTTAAGACTTTCATTATATTCCATAACCCTTGTGAATATAATACACTATGATAGAAATATGTGAAAATAATCTATTTCCTGGTTACAAATCCCTTGCGTCTTCCTTGATCGTTTGAGTAAAGTTACTTATTAATTCTAGTTTCTTCATCGATACCAATTATTTCAAATTTAATTTCCTCTTACAAAACATTTTTTTAGATTCGAAGATGTCTATCCTTTGTGGTTTTTCAGTGACGTTGATAACTAATAACATTTTCCTATAGAAACTTTCGCTCTTTTTAAGTTGAATTAGTTGAAACGGCTTTTAAGCGATTTGTTAGATCTGATAATATCTTAAGGTAAGACTTGCTTATTACAACACACCAAAGACAGAAATTATTTATATTTGCATTTCATAATGAATATATGGAAAGATAATTTTTTAAATGTATATATTTTGTAAGTTAATATCATTAAGGCAGTTGTAAATATTCCGCTAGTGATAGCAATGTGGCACATTCCAAGTAGTATTCGAAATAATTTATATAATAAGAATTAATGAATAAGAAATATATTAAGAGACTTGCTTTGGTTTTCGTATGCTATCTAACAAGTAATTGTTACTAAAATATAAATTCTTTTCGTAATAAGGTAAATTAGTTTTCATCTTCCTTGGAAAAAGGAATTCTACCCTCTAGTTCTGCAGCAGGCTTCAGTTTCAGCTCACTCAACTATTTCAGCGATAGTGCCCTCTAAGAAGATGTCACAAATGCCAGAATTTTGTCATGCAGCTGTAGGATTATAAAAAGATAGATTTTCATGGTGTCGGGTGTTAAACAAATCTTTTTCCCGAATGAAGTGGGTTGAATGAATAGGATTCTTCCTTGAAATTTAGCCACTTATTTCATTTTTTAAGTTATGTACACTATAACATTATTTTCGTTGAAGGTAGATTCAAATAATTATTTAATCTACCATTATTTTTCACGATTCGAGTATATTTTAATATAGAAGATATTAGTAGATTTAGCATCAATATAATAAAATAATCAGAGGCAGTTGCATTTCCAACTAATAAAAGGATTGTTAGAATATTTTCTCAACTGAATCCACTGCGGGGATTTTTGCTGAGAAAATACCTCCCAAAATCCTATTTGAAAGAAAGTACAATCTATATATACAGTAGAGACATACATATGGCAAATAATTCATCCACATTTATGTGTACATTAATACCCTACAATCCATCTTTCGGTACGTGGCATGTGGTGAGATTTAGCGTATGATTATCGCTCATTGTAAGCGAAAAGAATGACGTTTTAAAACGACTGGTCCTAGCATTTATCTCTCTTCATTTATGCTTCTTATCGAATCGGTTAAAGTAATGGGGAGGTCGTATAATACTGGTTACGTCTTCCGCAAAGGCAAATGCCCTGAATTTATCAGGGAATTACTAGGTACTGCATTGTTTAATCGGAATTAGTTACAAAAATCCTCAAAATTTTCATATCATTCTTAAGGATTTTTCCATTAGAATTCAGATTTAAACAAGCAAGAATAGTAAAAGTATGAAAGGTAACGGTATAATCAAGTATGCTGTAAAATTTGAGGTAATACTTGAAAAGGAGAACTATGAACATCGGAAAGCAGTTGAAGCTGGAGTAAGATTTAAGCATTTCTGTATATTTAATTCAGCGTTATTATTCAGTATTATTGCTGAAACTGCTTCGACAGCTTTGGTCATTTCACACATTGGCGCCCACCGAGTATCGAACCCGGGACCGCTTTCGCCGAAGGCAAACGCGCTGTCCACATGACTATACGGGAGCCCTGCATATTAAATCTTAGTTTGCAGAGTATTCCGTGTACCTCATTACACAACTATGCAGAGGAAAGAGGAAGGCTGTGTATGACTCACACCTTCCTGATCCCAGATTTACTTCTTTTGCGTTCAGCAGCAAAATGGTTGATGGAAGTCAAGAATGTTTATGATCTCGCTTCCCAAGGGATTTGAGGCTCAGTGAATAACACCTACTCGCCATGCGTGAACTGAAAACACAGACTATTGTGTTAAACGAACAGAATGTATGCAGAACGGAAAGAAAAAGAAAATCGTAGATTTCCACATGCGGCTTGGGTCGGCTTAACCTGTACAGCCCGGCCTTTCCTTCAATAATAATATATTTTTCACAGGATGAGGAGGTCTAGCGAGGAATTGAAATGATACAAAATAATTGATACGTGGGAAATGTTGTCATCTATATTAGTGAAACTAATATTTTTAAACGGATCTGATAAAAAGCTAAGATATCGATAAAAAGTTGAAGAAGAAAATCGTAACAACGTAGGTCATTCTACGCAAATTCTTCCTTCTATTTCCTAAAATATAAAATTAATCGATTAGTTTTTATATTGAGGTGGTATAAAAAATATTCAACGTAAATGCATTGTAGTTGTATTTTTTCGAAGGGAAACAATTGCTTGAGGATTACTCTAATTAAATCACCGAAATAAGCACAAAAGTGATCCATTCAGTTGAATATTTCGGTTTCTTCATCAATATTGATACTTTGAATGTTTCTATCCGAACGATCCGCGACAAAGGAATTAAATAAATTTTGAGTAATTCAGCGTATACGCTGAATATAACAATTGACTAACAAAATTGTCGGTTTGTGGAATCACAGAGAACCACACATTATCTACAAAACATTTCCTCACTTCTAAACATTAACGTAAAATAATTGGCACAAGACCAACTATTTCGCTCATTAATGGAAAATACAACTGAGGTAAACTATTTCCGAATAGAAAACTTACAAGTTTTAAGTTCATCATTACCCCCAAAATTAGGATGGCCAAGCCGACTTCTCTATTGCTGATTTGGAGGAATTTGAACGTGTTTTGATGCTTAATTGCATCTCGCGGTATTTCATTCGCAAAAATAGAATACTGCCAATGCCTTGCGTAAAGTGGTAATTTATGAAAAAAAAGTCGGAGAGCTTTAAAAATGGACACAAATAATCTCAATTTTATTCTATTCCCTGCCGGCATATATTTAGTATAGAATCGAATTTTTGTAGATAATGCCTTCCCTTTTTCTCTAATCCTGCAGTAATATTTTTGTCTATCATGATGATAAAAAAATAATAGCAGGTAAACTCCTCAATTCGTATATCTTCTAATTAAGTTTTTATATTCGGTACAGATATCAGACTATATATCCTTTAGCCTAAATTTTTGCGTATATAATCGAGTGTGGTAAAATTTAATCCCACATGTTTTCTCTTCCTATTACGCAATTAAAATGATATTTAGATTATATTATCGTATAGTTTATTTCGTTGGGTCGTAAAATTACATATCTTAATTGTTATTTATATACTTTATCATCGAAAATTACGTTAATTAACATTAAGGATACTCAAGCAAAATTTTCTTAAGAGAGAAACCATTCTAAAAAAGAACAGGAAATACTTTGGAAGTTGGTACTAGAGTTTTAAGGAAAGAAATGAAAGAGAAAACACATCGACCTGAAGAGATCAGCTTAAAAACTATTTTCGCGATTAATCATCTGAAGAAAATTAAATTTATAAAAGAGGATAAACTGGCTATTACGAAAAATTCTGAATTTTATAGCCATAAAATGAAATTACATTACGGTTTACACAATATTGAAGATACTATCTATGAAACGTAAAGCATTTATTATGTCACGGCTGAAAATATCTGTGAGCTCTATGTTTCTCCCTATCGTCTTGTTATTGATGCATCGATAACTGACCGCCAAAAGGTATACAATACCAATGCCATTCGGAGCGTTATCTTATCTTGAATCGGCTTCTCGCCGTGGCAAACTCCGCATAACAAGAAAGTGCTAGGTAAATTAGTCATGGTCCATATGGAGAAGAAATTAAAATTTACTCACTTTTACCAGTTAGAAAGAACCTTCGATGTCCCGTTGAGTCATGCTCTGTCCTCTCCATGTGGTTTAATTCACAGAAGAAATCAAGTCATAGCTACCATTCTTATATTTAGCAACATTTTCTTCAAGATGGCGAAGAATGGCAAATCTTAAAATCGATTATAAACGAGAAATTCGTATGGCGTCAGTTGACTTGATTAGGAAGAGTTTGCCACAAAACGCAACTCGCTGTTTGCACCAAAACACGGAGGGATTCCTTGTTCTGTATGGAAATCGTTTTTCCTAACTCGATGCACAATTGAAAATTGTTATAATTGCCACCTCATCTGAATCTTGTCGCTTAGCTTCTTGCTTTGTTTCAGCTTCGTGTGGTAAATAAATTTGGCCAATGCCACCATTGATGTAAAACAAAGAGTACAGGTTTAAAATTTCAAATGTTAGATGAACCATTCGCAACAGAAAGTGAATGATTCATTTCTATGGTATCTTTTAAGCGAGACAGACCTGTGCTTACTGCCTTCGAAGCAACAGCTAAAATGAGTTTGAAAGGTTTAGGACTAGAGCTTTGGATGTGGTGGTCTTTCCCGAGGTTTGAATAGTATATGAAAGGTACCGAAGGTCGTTGCCTCCAAGGGAGACTCTCGGTGCTACTTTAAACGCTTATTCAGAAGCGTAGTTTGACACTCGGTACAAGGGCGTCGCCAGCCACTGGGCTAGGGGGGGGCAAGCTGCCAGTTAAAATGAAAAATGCCTAACTTACAGGGGCTAGTTTATTCATGCTCGCTTCTTACTACAAATATGTCAAATCTTTTAAAATCTAAATGTATTGAAAACTAGAGGAGTTGAACGCTTCTATGGCAAACTCATTAACACTAGGAGGACGGCAGTTTCGGCCAACCTAGAAGGACGGGAGGTGGTCATTTGACCACCTACTTTTAAAATTCGTAATTAAATACTTTTATGATTTTCAAGGACCTGAATATTGCATAACTTCAGTTTTCAAGTTTGACTATTACACAAATGCTGATAAGGTGTTTTACCTCGTATTTTGTTTAAATTTAAATTAATTAAACAAAATGTTGACCGATGTCCTAAATCTGCAGAATTTCATATTCTAGAATATTTTATCCATTCATACTGTACCAATGAAACTCATATTTTCGGAATAAGTGCAAACAGTCCGAATTGTTGATAAAAGTCTGTCACGTCACGCCAAGATTGTTATGCCATCTGACGGAAACCATATAAAACCACTCGTTCGTGCCTCGGAAAAAACCTCCATCAAATACGATGGCGGAAGTATTTTTCGAATTTCGTCGTGAAAATTTCCAATCTGTGGTTTTCGTCAATGCCAAATCGTTCTATGGCATTTAAAATTTCATAAAAAACAATTTAGCAGGGTTGCCAACATATTAGTTTAATCATTATAAAATGTTCTTCCAATGTTTTCCTCAGGTAAATCTCAAACTGATATCTAGTGTTTACATTCGAACACCTTTATTGAACAATTAGAATTAATTTCAAGGGTACTAACTTTATAAATCAGGGCTACCAATCGTAAGAACGGATCTCTAAACAGAGAGTTATGCGTTCGCAGCATAAATAAAGGGATATTTTGAGCACAGATTTGTTTCATGTGATTTTTCGAAACTCTTGGGGATCCCGAATAAGTTTATAAACTATAAAGAAGCAGGGTTACTAAAATTTTCGGCTGTAAAGTGAAGGCAGCGATCAGACCTTCATGGAAAACCTAGCAATTAATCATGCATTTATCGAGAATGGCCTTTTCTTACTCATATCTCATTCTGTGCTTATCCACTCTGGTGCTAGTTTCATTACGTTGATTTTTATTTTAGACTCACCTTAATACTTACATCATTCTTAAAATGTTATTTCCTTCCATCATTCGCTAGTTTACAATAAATCCAAGTAATTATAGTAACACTTCATCATCTTCACAATGTAAGGTTTGAAATCATAATAAAGCTTCGCTATTGTTCTTACAAATTTAATATTTATTCCTTATTAAGTATTGCATTAAAATTTTTAAGATATATGATAAGAGAAAATATCACTCTATGTATCCAAGAGTACATAATTTTTTACCGCAGATACTGCACATTGTCACTTTTACAGAGCATATTCCACTGTATATTTTCCTACATTTTAGGCACAAATTACTGGATTTGTTATAACATCCAGGTGAGATCTGACACTTTCTTCTTTTCTGCGGTCTTATTGGCGTACTTGCTTCCCCTAATGAAATTCCCGAAATTGCGAAGGAACATGAGGGAGGTGGCTCTATTATTATTATTATTATTATTAGGGGTCTTTATTAGGCGAGATTGAGGATTGAGACTAAAAAGTCTCCTCTTCCATCTAACCTGTAAAGTAAAGCTCTATCTATAATAAGATTCCAATAATTTCTAATACAAGTCTTTGAATTTACTCCTTCCGGCTGAGTTTACGCCCAGTGGTTTCTTTGAATAGAGCCCAGATTGCAGCCAGGTCCAATATGTTAAAAAATACATGCACTGGCCATCTCCTTGCAGCCGAACGAGTTGAAAATAACCGGCACATGCTATCCATTATATCTACTCCTACTTTGTTGCAGTTGTAAAACAAAACTGTATCCGGTTTCTTTTTCTGAGTCAGAAATCATCACGTCCTGATGCATTGTACTGATTAAAAGCAAGTTTTTATATTTTTTGCTTGGTAATTTGTCAAGCTATGGCCTGGTCAATATTTATAAACTCTAGTTGAGTACATTTCATCGCTGTGATGAACCAAAGGAGGTAATTCTCTTCTATTTTTTCTTATCGTTCCAACCAGTGAGATTTTGTTTTTTTTTAGTTTTTCAGCGAGGCTGATTGAAGAGAAGTAATTGTTGCAAGTTATGTTGATACCGGAGTTTTTGAACGGCTCTGCCAACCATAGCACAACATATTCTCCA
Organism: Sympetrum striolatum; assembly: GCA_947579665.1. Classification (NCBI taxonomy): domain Eukaryota; kingdom Metazoa; phylum Arthropoda; class Insecta; order Odonata; family Libellulidae; genus Sympetrum; species Sympetrum striolatum. The sequence continues at coordinate 84,508,303 of OX388341.1, forward strand.
AGAGACGGCCTTGATCCCCAAGCATCATCTTTTCCACAATAAGGAAACGCATTTAGGCAATATTTAGACTTCACGTCTGCTAATACACAGTACTTGATCCCAAACTTATCTGGCTTATTCGGCATGTATTGGATGAATGGGCATCGGCACTTCGTAGGATATAATTGTTCATCGGCCGTAACACTCTCGTCATGGTTGTAGCAGGCTCGGGAGTTAGTTATAAATGTATTCCAAGGCTCAGAACCTAAAGCAAATTTTTCTTCTCTCAGAGCTTGACTCCGAGTTTCTCTGTGATCAAACCGTGAATGTTTCTTTATGCTTACGAATCGATCCTTATTCTTACTGCTGGAGAATATTTTAGATCTCTATGAGTAGATATAAAAAGTCTATCCTTACGCTTTTCAAGGTCATTCTACTAAAAACAATGTTTAAAAGCAATTCCCGCGCTCCCTCGCGCGTCAACGCTTGCTCCGACGCTTACCCCGCCCGCTAGTACTTTCCCCGCCGCATTTTTAGAGAGAATGTTCACACTTCTTTATCAATTGATTAACTGAATGCTAGAATTACTTATTTAAGAATTGCATGTTTCCAAAATATTCTTTTTTATTTCCTTGTCGTAATCTTTAATTTTCCTTCTTATAAAATTCCAGCAAAAGTTTTCCATAATTGTATTCCTATCAGCTTGAAAATATTATTTACTAGGGCAAGTAATGCTCACAAAGTTTTTAACGGACACTTTTTATTTAGTTGAAAATATTTTCAATACTTGTTTTTGCATCCTCCAACTCACCACTTTCAGATTCACCAAAATCGTCAATTTATCTACTCTGTTTAAAATATTTTTTGCTTTTTCACATGAGTACGCGGACTTATTGGTATGAATTTTAGAATACTTGAAAGTAATTTTGCATTTTATCAATCAGCAAGGTTATGAAAAACGAGAAAAAATTCTGAATTACTAGAGATAGTACGCTCATTTTATGTTGATAATTTGTGAACAGTTCTTCTGAATTATTTAACTCATTTTTAAAAATTCACGCAAGTGCAAAGATGATGGATCTCGGGCTCTTATAGATAAACTTATTCACCGATAGAAATTATTAAGTGGAATAAGGGATTCTCTTTTGAAATAATCTTTCAACACGCACGCACTCCTAGAATCCGCTGATTATGCAGTACTTGTAACTTCTGCTGACCAAAGACGATATCAAATGCTCTCCTCGAAACAAAATCTCATGAAAATAATGTAAAATAATACCTTATAGTGAGTTGGTGAGAAGATTTACCTAGGGGATGAGTTAGAGTAAGGAAACTAGGGGTAGCGTTTATACTCCCCCTAACGCGTTGAAATTATGCTTGAATAGGAAGAAACGTTTGTAATGAAGCGGTAGTGGAGGTAAATAATTTAAATAGAACTAAATGAGGGGAACTTTCTCATTTACTCCTACGCTTCGTCATTGAAGACTTCGTGTGACTTTGCTTCATTCTTCTGTTTCAATGTTTTTGAGTTATTCTTCCTGTTTGGAATTATTTCCTCTAAGAAGAAATACAGTAAAGTATTAACAGTTTAAACAGAAATATGAGTAAGTATCAGTATATATACTTTTGAGTTATTCCCTAGTATTATTTTTTAACAATTTTTTCAAAACTTTTAGGATGGGGTACAGTCAGTTGAACCCTCAAGTAGGCGGTGACCATTCGATCGTTGAGATTGACAGGGCCATAAAGGGGCGACTGAAAACCTACTGGGTGGTGAGGGAAGCGCATAAAGAAAATTACTTAAGGAAAAATCCGAGATGCAGGTGAAGGGATCAGGGTGGGCGCTGAGTAAAATCTTGGGTTTAGAACTCCGAATTAATCATTACACTCCGTTACGCGGATCAACCTTTATTGAGTTACCACCCAAGATCACAAGCAGAAAATCTGTTGTAAATGTTAGGAATGACGATCAGTTTTGTTTTAAATACGTGATTTGGGGAAAGAACATACATAATGACCCTCAACGAGTCTACAAATATAATACGGATGAATTCGACAATGGGTACGATTGAGATTGTATTGAATACCCAGTCAAACTCTCCGATATTCCTAAATTTGAGCGAAAAAATAAAATTTCTATTAACGTTTTTGGGCTAGACGAAAAAAACAATGTCTATCCAATAAAAATTGTAAATACCGAGCTCGCAGATCATCGTGACCTATTATATATTACAAATGACAACACGGCTCATTATTGCTGGATTAAAAACTTTGAAAGTCTAATCCATCTTCAGATAACAAAAATGTCGTAGAATTTACATTTGCAAACGATGCTTCATGCATTATCATGACGAAAAAAATTAGAGACGCATACAGCGAACTGTAATAGTAAAAAACCCGCGAGAATTGAGCTTCCTATCGAAGGGGATAAGATATTAAAATTTACCAAACTCGGGCATTCATTTCCAGTTCCGTATGTAATATATGCAGATTTGAATGAATTCTCCAAGGTATCAGCACTTGTGAATCTTTACATAAAGCATCCTACACGCACGCTATTCAGAAACACGAACCATTCAGCTTTCGCTATGTTCTCATAACGCCCAATGGACGTGAGACACCACAGCTTTACCGAGGTCCCAATGCCGCACAGGTCTTTATGCAAGCGTCATTAGCTTCACTGGTAACAAATTAAAAAAAAATAAATATACTAGCGAGGTATTCGGTGAGAAAACGAACCTAGTCACACGTAAGGGGGTCTACCCATATGATTACACAAACTCAATCGAGAAACTTGAGGAAACATCACTTCCGGAGAAGGGAAATTTCTACAAAAGATTCCCACACATTTTTTGCATGTTTGTAGTCTTTCTCAGACACATGCTCGTCCGCTAATCTGTTGTAAATCAAATCTTTGTTCGCATATTTTAATATCGTAACAAAGAGCAGCTCAATAAATATATTTGAATGATTTTCTTTTTGAATTTAGTAACCCTGCTTCGTGAAGTTGTTAGGCTGGATGTAGGTTAAGAATGGTTTATTAATAAAAAAGTTATAATATCATTTGTAGAACCCAAGTTTAACACAATTCAAAAACATAATTAAAATTATACTTTTACAGGTTGGTGACAGTGATAAGGATTAATTTTACAATAATGCAAATATTACTAATCGTATGTCATAGTCGAAAACTGCTAAACTGGAAGTTTCATTAAAAAAATCGAAAAATTATTTATACGCTATATTTTGACTTTTTTTCGAAAGGAATGAAATTAATTTTCATTATTTCCCTACGGCATTTGAAACATAGAGTGACTTCGTCATTAAAAATCAATATAATTAACCCTTTTTACATACTCCAAATGTTTGACACTATTAGGTTACTTATAAATAGGAAAAATATCAAAGATAATGAAATATTGGAACATGAATGTTTAAACATTTCTTTAATTATTATAAATAGAAAAAAATATTTGGTTAAAAAAGTTAACATTTATTTTTTTAACCCGCCTTCCTAGGTAAAGTAGACTTTTGCTAAATATAGTATAAGTATGATACTGAATTATATCTAAACTTATGGTAATGTTACAGTTTACTTAGGGATATTTTTATTTTTCAGTTAAAAAAGTTTACATTTTTCTGGAGATGCAACATTAATGGCAATGTATAATAACGAAAGTACCAATTTTCCTCGAGAGATGGCATTAGTGGCGAATTTTAGAAACCAAAGTTCCAATCTTCCTCAAGAGATGGCATAAGTGGCGAATTTTAGAAACCAAAGTTCCAATCTTCCTCAAGAGATGGCATTAGTAGCGAAGTTTATAAACAAAAGTTCCAATTTCCCTCAAGAGATGGCACTAGTGTCGAAGTCTTTAAACAGAAGTTCAAATTTCCCTCAAGAGATGGCATTAGTGGCGAAGTTTATATACAAAAGTATATTAAATGTACTATATCGGCACTTCGGCACTAATGCCATCTCTTGAGGAAAATTTGAGGTTTTGTTTATACAGTTCGATACTAATGCCATATCTTGAGGGAAATTGGAACTTTTATTTATAAACTTCGCCACTAATGCCATCTCTTGAGGAGAATTGGAAATGTTGTTTATAAACTTCGCCACTAATGCCATCTCTTGAGGAAAATTGGAACTTTTGTTTTTGAATAAATCACCACATTGGTGCACCCATCCTTATTAGAACATCTTCCGTTATTAGACTATACCATCAGTAGCTTTCTTAGGAATGACTTCATCCGTTGCTTTTAAAATTACCTCCTCTTCTAAGAAACAGAAAATTATTTATATCAGATGAAATTTTTTGGTAGGCTTACATTTAAGCCTGATTTCGTTATTTATGTATTAGCCAAGTATTCAATTGAATGCGTCACATACCGGGGAGTAAAAATTCGGCTGCATTAAAATATTCTGTAGACTCTTGATTATAGTTGATATTATAATTGAATTTGCATAAATCAAGTTATATACCAAGGTGGAAAAAATGAAGACGTCAACTTACAATTATTTAGACTAAGTGATAGGTGGTTTAACCAGCGGAGAGATGATACAAAACCCAGTCTTACGCACTAAGTGTTCAAAGGAAACAAAAAGTTTCCACGAATTGAAATTTTGAATGGGCATTGCATAACCAGATATGAGATTCGTTGGATTCTATCACAAGAGAAAAAATTGGCTGCATCGAAAAGGAAGCTGAAGAATTAAAGTCACAGTTTTAACAGTTTCTCAAATTTATTTCACGTCATCAAGTCACAGTTACGATAAATATGTGCGTAACTTACGCGCACAATACCTTTCAGCTGACTGATTTGCTTCCAAAATGGTATATTATTAATAATATCATCGAAAATTAATTTTTACTGACATCTTGTATTTCTCCAATACTTTTACAAATTCCTACGGAAACCCGGTTATTGAATTATTTTCGTAACTATACAGCAAATTTACGGGTAATTATAAAATATGGATCGGTATATTTTATATCATCCCGAGTAATGAAGAGCCTACTGTACAGACTTTTAATAGTCCAGAATGCTTAATAGAGGAACAAGTAAGTTTGCAATTGTCGCTAACTCATCTTGAGATCTGCCCTCCGATAACAGCCCTAAAATAATACAATCCTAATTTATGCAACTAATAATGGTCATTTTACAAAAAACTACATAGACATTAACTAACGTTTTCCCGATAGCGGCCTCGAGCTATTAGCGGACTGTGAAAAAATTTTCGGATGTCCATCTCTACCTTATGAAATCCAAACTAAACTCTCCTTCGAACTGTTCCCTGTGAATTTCTCAAAAGCACTATTCAAGAGCCTAGCTTTGCATTCACACCCTCAAAACAGACACATGCAGAAGATCTAAGTGAGCGTTTTATCAACCTGTTTGTCCATCAAACGTAATCTTAATCTCTGTTTTCAGGGTGTAAGTTTCGAATTACTTCTCGAATGTTCCCCTGTGTTTTTGCGAGGAGTAAACGAATCAGCACTTTCGAATTCTTCTCATGGGAATCTTATCTTATGGAGTGAGTCATCTAACAAAAGGATATGGTTAAGAAGTGCATTCGTTGAACATTGTGTGCGAAACACTCGTAGCGTCCCATTGATATCGATGTTGGCTCTAGGCCTGCTCTGCTACCTGCTGCTACCGAAAACATCAAATTAGCTTTAATCGGAGCCATATTTACTGGCATGCAAAGCTAGTCATAGGACTTCTTGAGGGTGGGGTTTGAACCCCTAAACTTCCCCCCCTCGCTGCGCCACTGTTTGGGCCTATTTGCAAAATACTCACCGCAAAACTTTCTTATGTCCATTTTGAAGGGAAAACGAAAAAAAACTGAATCCTTTGTCTTCTGCCGGCGATTGTCGGACGATACTCAAGGTAGTTTGAGAGAGAGGACATAATCGCATAACCTCGCGCTCTGATCGCATCGAGAGGCAGTTCTAACTACATTGTTCACCCTGGAACCGAACTTTTCTTCTCTTGGGAGGGAAGGGGCGAAGGACTCTACTACAAAGTATTGTTGAAACATTTTTGCTGCGCTGGAGGTATAAATGAATTTCCTACGAGGAAGTACTTTTCCCATCACTGGTGTTTACACGTGCCAACACTTGACTTTGTTTTGGGTCTAAATTCTTTTCAAATACGCTCGTGCCTAAAAATTGTTTCTACAACACATCCCGAACCAAAATACGAATGGGTATCCAGGGGGGGCAGCTGCACCCCCCTGCCCCCCCCCCTGGCGACGTCCTTGACTCGGTAACGAAGAGACGAATCATTAAAAGGGCCATCTCAATCATTCCTAGATTGGCTCCTCATTGAAATTTACAAGCTAATTTTTCCTAATGAATCCGGAGAAGCATCTATATATAATAGATATATAGAGAGGATACAAAGTCATAGGCTAAACCACTTGCGTCAATGGTTTGAAATTTTTACGACATATTGGCCATAACGTATAACCTCCAGAAAAATTGCGATTTTGAACCTCGATGTCTTGGGTTCGATTCCAGAGGGCCTCAAAGTCCCGATTTTTCCCGTTTAAATGCATTGCTTTTATTTTCGGGAATTAAAAAAAAATACTTTCCGGATAGGTAGCGAATCAAAACTCAAGGAGCCTATATATATGGTCATGATCTATCCAAAACATAAATGAGTTTTACGGAAAATATCCTGGGTTCGATGCTAGGTTGGGGCAAAAATCCGCCGTTTAAATTGCATTGTAGCGATTTTTAAGATTTTTTTTGGACCCTTTCCCGATGGCATGGAAACTTGAAATTCGGCATGGAGTTGGAGATCAATAATAAATTTCAGGATCAAATTTTACATATTCGCTGATGGTCCTTGGTTCGATCCCAGAGGGTAATTAAAATTCCTCAATGCATTTCTTACGGAGATAACGGAAACAAATTATAGGTACTTCCCGGCACGATAAAGACTTCAAACTTTCCACTAAGAAAAATCAAGTGTATACAAATCAAACTGTGCATTCCCAGCTGTCAATGTGTCCTGGGTTCGACACCAGGCGTCTCTAATATCAGTAACTGATCCGATTTTCAATAATTATTTTGAACCCTTTCCCAACAATATTAAAACTTGAAATTCGGCATGTAGATAGAGATCATAAATAACTTTCAGAAACATTTTTTAGATTTCCAAGATCGTCCTTGGTTCGAATCCAGAGAGCCATTTAAATTCGTGAAAATGAGAACGTCTTTTGAGGCAGTTGTAGCCAATATTTCTGCTTGAATTTTCACACATAATTAGAGATGGCGATGTTCTATTGTGCTGCATAGTAAGTTCAACATTATACAGCCGGGTTCGATGCCAGACGATGGAATTTCAGCGAATTTTAAGAAAAATTTCAATCCATTTTTTTCATTTGATGGCCGTCCCGATATGATGCCGACATGAAAATAGTGTTGTCGATCTGCTTGCAGTATGCAAGCAACATTTTACTCGTATCATATATCTATTATATATAGATGCTTCTCCGGATTCATTCATATATCATACGAGTAAAATGTTGCTTGCATACTGCAAGCAGATCGACAACAACAATTTAATGTCGGCAACCTTTCGGGACGGTCTTAAAAAGAAAAAAAAATTTAAAATAATCTTAAAATTCTCCAATTTTAATCGTCTGGCATCGAACCCGGGTCTTCCTGGCTAACCTATTAAGCGGCACAACAGAAGATCACCATCATTAACTATGTGTGAAAATTCAAGCAGAAATATTGGCTGAAACTCTCTCAAACGACGTTCTACTTTTCACGAAAGTAAATGCCTGTCGGGACTCGAACCAAGGACGATCGTGGAAATCAAAAACATGTTTCTGAAAGGTATTTATGATCTCTATCTATATGCCGAATTTCAAGTTTCTATTTTATAGGGAACGGTTTCAAAATAATTCCTAAAAATCGGATAACTTTTGATTGTAGAGACGCCTGGTGGCGAAACCAGGAAACATTGGTAGCTGTGATTCCCCGGTTTGATTAGTTATGACTTGATCTTATTTTATGCAAAGTTTCAAGTAGATATAATATCGGGAAGCACCTAAAATGTGTTTCCGTAATCTCCATAAGAAATACATTGAGGAATGTAAATGGCCCTCTGGGATCGAACCAAGGACCATAAGGGAAAATAAAAAATTTGATTATGATATATAATTATGATATCTAACGCCATGCCGAATTTCAAGTTTCTATGCTATCGGAAAAGGTTTCAAAAAAAATTTTAAAAATCGCCACAATGCATTTTAAACGGCCGATTTTTGCCTCGACCTAGCATCGAACCCAGGATATTTTCCGTAGAACTCATTTACGTTTCCGATAGATCATGACCATATATAAAGGCTCCTAGATTTTCGATTCTCTACCTGTCCCGGAAGTATTTTTAAAAAATTCCCGAAAATCAACGCAATGCATTTAAACGGGAAAAATTGGAACTTTGGGGCCCTCTGGAATCGAACCCATGACACTGAGGTTCAAAATCGCAATTTTTCTGGCGGCTACACGTTATGGCCAATATGTCGTAAAAATTTCAAGTCAATGACGCTTGTGGTTTGGCCTGTGAGTTTGTATCCTCTCTATATATATATCTATTATATATAGATGCTTCTCCGGATTCATTCATATATACGAGTAAAATGTAGCTTGCATACTGCAAGCAGATCGGCAACACTAATTTCATGTCGGCAAAATATCAGGACGGCCCTCAAAAGAAAAAAAAAGGAATCAAATTTTTCTTAAAATTCGCTGAAATTTCATCGTCTGGCATCGAACCCGGGTCTTCCTGGTGAAATTACTATGCAGCGCAACAAAAGATAACCATCTCTAACTATGTGTGAAAATTCAAGCAGAAATATTGGCTACAACTGCCTCAAAAGACGTTCTAATTTTCACGAATGTTAATGGCTCTATTGATTCGAACCAAGGACGATCTTGGAAATCTAAAATTTGTTTCTAAAACCTATATATGATATCTATATATATACCGAATTTCAAGTTTCTATATTATTGGGAAAGGTTTCAAAATAATTCCTAAATATCGGATCAATTTCTGATTGCAGAGACACCTGGTGTCGAACCCAGGAAATATTGTAATCTGAGAATGCAAAGTTTGATTTGTAAGGGCTGGCTTTTTTATCATGCAAAGTTTGAAGTCGATAGCATGCCGGGAAGTACCTTAATTTTGTTACCGTTATCTCCGTAAGAAATGCATTGAGAAGTGCAAATGGCCCTCTGGGATCGAACCAAGGATCATCAGCGAACATCTAAAATTTGATTATGAAATATATTCATTTTATGTATTTACGTGCCGAGTTTCAAGTTTCCATGCCATCGGGAAAGGGTCCAAAAAAAATCTTAAAAATCGCCACAATGCATTTTAAACGGCCGATTTTTGCCTCGACCTAGCATCGAACCCAGTATATTTTTAGTAAAACTCATTTATGTTTTCGATAGATCATGACCATATATATCGGCTCCTTGAGTTTTGAGTCCCTACCTATCCGGCAAGTATTTTTTAAAAATTCCCGAAAATCAAATCAATGCATTTAAACGGGAAAAATCGGGACTTTGGGGCCCTCTGGAATCGAACCCATGACACTGAGGTTCAAAATCGCAATTTTTCTGGCGGTTACACGTTATGGCCAATATGTCGTAAAAATTTCAATTCAATGACGCTTGTGGTTTAGGCTGTGAATTTGTATCCTCTCTATATATATATCTATTATATATAGATGCTTCTCCGGATTCATTCATATATATACCTATATAGATAGATAGATAGATAGGATACAAATTCACAGCCTAAACTACAAGCGTCATTGATCTGAAATTTTTATGACATATTGGCCATAAAGTGAAACCCCCAGGAAAAAAGAGACTTTGATCCTCAGTGTCATAGGTTCGATTCCAGAGGGCCCCAAATTCCCGATTTTTCCCGTTTGAATGCATTGCCGTGATTTTTGGGAATTAAAAAAAAATACTTTCCGGATAGGTAGAGAAGTAAAACTCAAGGTGCCTATATTTATGGTCTTGGACTTTCGAAAACATCAATGACTTTTACAAAAGTTATTCTGGGTTCGATGCTAGGACGATGCAAAGATCTGCCCTTTAAAATACATGGGAGCCGTTTTTCATTATTTTTTTAGATGCACTTATCGAAATGATAGGATGTTCGTGCTTAGCTGGAAGATGTATGGTACAAATAAGTTTTAGAAAAAAATTTTCATAAGACCGTACTGTTCCTGGGTTCGAAGCCAGAGCACAATAACGTTTCTCTCATAAGGAATATAAAGGAAAAGTAGGACGTCATTTGAGGCAGTTGTAACCAATATTTCTGCTTGAATTTGCATACGCGGTTAGAGATGGTGTTTTTCTGTTGTGCTGCATAGAAAGTATTGCCTGAAAGACCCGGGTTCGATGCCGGGCGGTAAAAATATCCCCCATATATAATACTATGGGGTATCTTTTCATAATTTTTTTATGCATTTATCGATATGTTAGGGAGCTCTTGCTTAGATGGAAGATGTATATTAACACTTTGTTTAAGAAAAAAAATAGATAAGACCATGCATTTCCTGGGTTCGATGCCAGAGCACATTATATTTTCTCTAATAAGGAGTATATGTGAATAGTAGGACGTCGTTTGAGGTAGTTGCACCTAATAGTTTTGCTTGAATTTTCACACATAGTTTGATATGGTAATCTTCTATTTTGCTGCATAGTAAGTACACCAGGAAGACCGGGGTTCGCTGCCAGGCGATTAAATTGCAGCGAATTCTACGAATATTTTGAATTTTTTTTTCTTTTGATGTCCGTCCCGATATGATGCCGATATGAAATTAGTGTTGTCGATCTGCTTGCAGTATGCAAGCAACATTTTACTCGTATGATATATGAATGAATCCGGAGAAGCATCTATATCTATTACGAGTAAAATGTAGCTTGCATACTGCAAGCAGATCGACAACACTAATTTTATATCGGCATCATATCGGGTCGGTCCTTAATAGAAAAAAAAAGGATTGAAATATTTCTTCAAATTCGCTGAAATTTCATCGTCTGGCAATGAACCCGGGTCTCTCTGGTGAATTTACTATGCAGCACAATAGAAGATCACCGATTCTAACTATGTTTGAAAATTCAAGCAGAAATATTTGGCTACAACTGCCTCAAAAGACGCTGCAATGTTCACGAATGTAAATGGCTCTCTGGATTTGAACCAAGGACGATCTTGGAAATCTAAAATATGTTTCTAAAAGTTATTTATGATCTCTATCTATATGCCAAATTTCAAGTTTCTATATTGTTGGGAAAGGTTTGAAAATAATTCCTAAAAATCGGATCAATTTCTGAATGCAGAGACACCTGGTGTCGAAGCCAGGAGATACTGTAAGCTGTGAATGCAAAGTTTGATTTGTAACGACTGGCTTTTCTATCATGCAAAGTTTGATGTCGATAGCATGCCGGGAAGTACCTTAATTTTGTTTCCGTTATCTCCGTAAGAAATGCATTGAGAAGTGCAAATGGCCCTCTGGGATCGAACCAAGGACCATCAGCGAACATCTAAAATTTGATTATGATATATATTCATGATATCTATCGACGTGCCGAGTTTCAAGTATCCATGTTATCGGGAAAGGATCCAAAAAAAATCTTAAAAATCGCCGCAATGCATTTTAAACGGCCGATTTTTGCACCGACCTAGCATCGAACCATGGACAAAATTCGAAGATGTCTTTTTGATTTTCGTTGGATATGCACGGCTTCTAGCGGTCCCTCGAATTTCAATTCTCTCCTTTTCCGGAAAGGGCCTCAAAAAAATTTTGGAAAATCCCCGCCATGTATTCTTATGGGGAAAATCGCGACTTTGGGGCCTTCTGGAATCGAACCCATGGCACCGAGGTTCAAAATCACATTTTTTCTGGTGGTTACACGTTATGGCCAATACGTCGTAAAAATTTCAAGTCAATCACGCTTGTGGTTTAGGCTGTGAATTAGTATCCTATCTATCTATCTATCTATATAGGTATATACATGAATGAATCCGGAGAAGCATCTATCTATTATATATAGACGCTTCTCCGGATATACTTATATATATATACGAGTAAAATGTTGCTTGCATACTGCAAGCAGCTCGGCAATTCTAATTTCATATCGGCATCACATCGAAACGGTCCTCATAAGAAAAATAAAAGGATTTAATTTTTTCTTAAAATTCGCTGAAATTTCATCATCTGGCATCGAACCCCGGTCTTACTGGTAAAACTACTATGAAACACAATAGAATATCAACATCTCTAACTATGTGTGAAAATTCAAGCAGAGATATTGGCTACAACTGCCTCAAAAAACGCTCTAATGTTCACGAATGTAAATGGCTCTCGGGACTCGAACCAAGGACGATCATGGAAATTAAAAATATGTTTCTGAAAGTTATTAATCATCTCAATCTATATGCCAAATTTCATGTTTCTATATTTTTGGCAAAGGTTTCAAAATAATTCCTAAAAATCGGATCAACTTCTGATTGCAGAGACACCTGGTGTCGAACCCAGGACACATTGATAGCTGTGAATGCATAGTTTGATTTGTTAAGTCTTGCTCTTTTATCATGCAAAGTTTGAAGTTGATAGCATGCCGGGAAGTACCTAAAATTTGTTTCCGTTATCTCCGTAAGAAATGCATTGAGGAATTTAAATGTCCCTCTGGGATCGAACCAAGGACCATCAGCGAATATTTAAAATTCGATAATGATATATTTTATGGTATCTAACCTCATACCGAATTTCAAGTTTCTATGCCATCGGAAAAGGGTCCAAAGAAAATCTTAAAAATCGCCACAATGCATTTTAAACGGCCGATTTTTGCCCCGATCTAGCATCGAACCAAGGATTATATTCATAGATGTCTTTATGGTTTTCTTTAGATATGCATGGCATCTAGTGATCCCTTGAATTTCAAATCTTTCCTTTTCCGGGAAGTGCCCCAAAAAAATTTTCGAAAATCCCCGCCATGTATTCTTATGGGGAAAATCGCGACTTTGGGGCCTTCTGGAATCGAACCCATGACACCGAGGTTCAAAGTCGGCTTTTTCCTGGAGGTTGCACGTTATGGCCTATACGTCGTAAAAATTTCAAGTCAATGACGCTTTTGGTTTAGCCTGTGAATTTGTATCCTATCTGGGTATCTGGGTATCTGGGTATCTGGGTATATATATGAATGAATCCGGAGAAGCATCTATATATATATTATATATATATATACACTGGGGATCAAAAGTCTAAGCATGTTCCACAAGTGCCACTGACTTGAAATTTTTACGACATATTGGCCATAACGTGTAACCTCCAGGAAAAAGCCGACTTTGACTCTCAGTGTCATGGGTTCGATTCCAGAAGGCCCCAAAGTCACGATTTTGTCCATAAGAATACATGGCGGGGATTTTCGAAAATTTTTTTGAGGCACTTCCCGGAAGAGTTGAGAGTTGAAATTCTAGAGATCGCTAGATGCCGTGTATATCTAAAGGAAACCACAAAGACATCTACAAATATTATCCTTGGTTCGATGCTAGGCCAGGGCAAATATTCTCCCGTTTAATTTACATTGCGATTTTTAAGATTTTTTTTTATTACTTACAGATGACTTGGAAACTTGAAACTTGGCACGTAGATATATATCATAAATATATTTCACAATAAAATTTTAGAGCTCGCTGATGGTCCTTGGTTCGATCCCAGAGGGCCATTTACATCCTACAATGCATTTCTTATGGAGATTACGGAAGCAAATTTTTGGTACTTCCTGGCAAGTTGCTGACTTCAATCTTTGCATTTAATAAGATCAGGTCAAACCAAGTCATAATATGTTTTCACAGCTGCCAGTAGGTCCTGGGTTCGACACCACGCGTCTCTACAATCAGTAATTGATTCAATTTTTATGAACTATTTTGAACCCCTTCCCAATAATATAGAAACTTGAAATTCGGCATATATACAGAGATCATAAATAACTTTCAGAAACATGTTGTAGATTTCCAAGATCGTCCTTGGTTCGAATCCAGAGAGCCATTTAAATTCCTGAAAATGTGAACGTCTTTTGAGGCAGTTGTAGCCCATATTTCTGCTTGAATTTTCACACATAGTTAGAGATGGTGATTTTCTATTGTGTTTCATAGTAGGTTCACCAGTAAGACCCGGGTTCGATGCCAGACGATGGAATTTCAGCGAATTTTAAGAAAAATTTCAATCCACTTTTTTCTTTTGATGGCCGTCCCGATATGATGCCGACATGAAAATAGTGTTGTCGATCTGCTAGCAGTATGCAAGCAACATTTTACTCGTATATATCTATTATATATAGATGCTTCTCCGGATTCATTCATGTATCCATATATATATATATATAGAGAGGATACAAACTCACAGCCTAAACCACAAGAGTGATTGAGCTGAAATTTTTACGACATATTGGCCATAACGTATAACCTCCAGAAAAATTGCGATTTTGATCCTCAGTGTCATGGGTTCGATTCCAGGGGGCTCCAAAGTCCCGATTTTTCCCGTTTAAATGCATTGCTTTGATTTTCGGGAACTAAAAAAAAATACTTCCCGGATAGGTAGAGAATCAAAACTCAGGGAGCCTTTACATATGGTCATGATCTATCGAAAACATAAATGAGTTTTACGGAAAATAACCTGGGTTCGATGCTAGGTCGATGCAAAAATCTGCCGTTTAAAATGTATTGTGGCGATTTTTAAGATTTTTTTTGGACCCTTTCCCGATGGCATGGAAACTTGAAATTCGGTATGGGGTTAGATATCATAAATATATTTCATAATCGATTTTTATGTTTCCCCTGATGTTCCTTGGTTCGATCCCAGAGGGCCATTTACATTCCTCAATGCATTTCTTATGGAGATAACGGAAACAAGTTTTAGGTACTTCCCTGCATGCTATCGACTTAAAACTTAGCATGATGGAAGAACCAGTCTAAACAAATCAAACTGTGCATTCATAGCTATCAATGTGTCCTGGGTTCGACACCAGGTGTCTCTGCAATCAGAAGTTGATCCGAATTTTAGGAATTATTTTGAAACCTTTCCCAATAATATAGAAACTTGAAATTTGGCATATAGATTGAGATCAATAATAACTTTCAGAAACATTTTTTAAATTTCCAAGATCGTCCTTGCTTCGAGTCCCGAGAGCCATTTACAATCGTAAACATTTGAGCGTCTTTTGAGGCAGTTGTAGCCAATATTTCTGCTTGAATTTTCACACATAGTTAGAGATGGTGATCTTCTATTGTTTTTCATAGTAGGTTTTCAGTAAGACCCGGGTTCGATGCCAGACGATGACATTTCAGCGAATTTTAAGAAAAAATTAAATCCTTTTTTTTTCTTTTGAGGACCGTCCCGATATAATGCCGATATGAAATTAGTGTTGTCGATCTGCTTGCAGTATGCAAGCTACATTTTACTCGTATAATAGATAGATAGCCATATAGCTATATAGCCATATAGCTATATAGCTATATAGATAGGATACAAATTCACAGGCTAAACTACAAGCGTCATTGCCTTGAAATTTTTATGACGTATTGGCCATAACGTGAAACCCCCAGGAAAAAAGCGACTTTGATCCTCAGTGTCATAGGTTCGATTCCAGAGGGCCCCAAAGTCCCGATTTTTCCCGTTTAAATGCATTGCCGTGATTTTCGGGAATTTAAAAAAAATACTTTCCGGATAGGTAGGGGAATAAAACTCAAGGTGCCTATACTTATGGTCTTGGACTTTCGAAAACATCAATGACTTCCACAAAAAATATCCTGGGTTCGATGCTAGGTCGATGCAAAGATCTGCCCTTTAAAATACATGGGACCTTTTTTTCATTATTTTTTTTGATGCACTTCTCGAAATAATAGGAAGTTCGTGCTTAGCCGGAAAGTGTAAGGTAAGAATTGGTTTAAGAAAATAATTTTCGTAAGACCGTACTATTCCTGGGTTCGATGCCAGAGCACATTAACATTTCTCTCATAAGGAATGTAAGGGAAAAGTAAGACTTCGATTGAGGCAGTTGCAGCCAATATATCTGCTTGAATTTTCGCACATTGTTAAAGATTAATATCTTCTATAATGTTGCATAGGAAGTTTTACCAGAAAGACCCGGGTTCGATGCCGGGCGGTAAATATGTCTCCCGTTTAAAATACATAGGGTTAGTATTTCATTATTTTTTTGATGCACTTATCAAAATGATAGGAAGTTCGTGCTTGGCTGGAAGATGTATGGTTATAACTGGTTTAAGAAAACAGTTTTCAGAAGACCGAACTATTCCTGGGTTCGATGCCAGAGAACATTAACATTTCTCTCATAAGAAAAATAAGGGAAAAGTAGGACGTTGTTTGAGGCAGTTGCAGATAATATTTCTGCTTGAATTTTCACAGATAGTTAGAGATGGTGATCTTCTATTGTGCTGCATAGTAAGTATCACCAGGAAGACCTGGGTTCGATGCCGGACGAATAAATTGCAGCGAATAATCAGAATATTTTCAATCCATCTTTTTTTCTTTTGACGGCCTTCCCGATATGATGCCGACATGAAATTAGTGTTGTCGATCTGCTTGCAGTATGCAAGCTACATTTTACTCGTATATATATATGGATACATGAATGAATCCGGAGAAGCAATTATATATAATAGATATGGATACATGAATGAATCCGGAGAAGCAATTATATATAATAGATATATATATATATATAGAGAGAGGATACAAAGTCACAGGCTAAACCACTGGCGTCAATGGCTTGAAATTTTTACCACATATTGGCCATAACGTATAACCTCCAGAAAAATTGCGATTTTGAACCTCAGTGTCATGGGTTCGATTCCAGAGGGCCCCAAAGTCCCGATTTTTCCCGTTTAAATGCATTGCTCTGATTTTCGGGAATTAAAAAAAAATACTTCCCGTATAGGTAGAAAATTAAAACTCAAGGAGCCTATATATATGGTCATGATCTATCGAAAACATAAATGGGTTTAACGGAAAACATCCTGGGTTCGATGTTAGGTCGGGGCAAAAATCGGCCGTTTAAAATGCGTTGTGGCGATTTTTAAGATTTTTTTTGGACCCTTTCCCGATGGAATGGAAACTTGAAATTCGGCATGGAGTTGGAGATCAATAATAAATTTCAGGATCAAATTTTACATATTCGCTGATGGTCCTTGGTTCGATCCCAGAGGGACATTTAAATTCCTCAATGCATTTCTTACGGAGATAACGGAAACAAATTATAGGTACTTCCCGGCGCGATAAAGACTTCAAACTTTGCATTAAGAAAGATTCAGTGTATACAAATCAAACTGTGCATTCCCGGCTGTCAATGTGTCCTGGGTTCGACACCAGGCGTCTCTAATATCGGTAACTGATCCGATTTTCAATAATTATTTTGAACCCTTTCCCAACAATATAGAAACTTGAAATTCGGCGTGTAGATAAAGATCATAAATAATTTTCAGAAACATTTTTTAGATTTCCAAGATCGTCCTTGGTTCGAATCCAGAGAGCCATTTAAATTCGTGAAAATAAGTACGTCTTTTGAGGCAGTTGTAGCCAATATTTCTGCTTGAATTTTCACACATAGTTAGAGATGGCGATTTTCTTTTGTGCTGCATAGTACGTTCAACAGTAAAGACCCGGGTTCGATGCCAGACGATGGAATTTCAGTGAATTTTAAGAAAAATTTCAATCCATTTTTTCTTTTGATGGCCGTCCCGATATGATGCCGACATTAAAATAGTGTTGTCGATCTGCTTGCAGTATGCAAGCAACATTTTACTCGTATATATATATATATAGAGAGAGAGGATACAAAGTCACAGGCTAAACCACTCGCGTCAATGGCTTGAAATTTTTACGACATATTGGCCATAACGTATAACCTGCAGAAAAATTGCGATTTTGAACCTCAGTGTCATGGGTTCGATTCCAGAGGGCCCCAATGTCCCGATTTTTCCCGTTTAAATGCATTGCTTTGATTTTCGGGAATTAAAAAAAAATACTTCCCGGATAGGTAGAGAATTAAAACTCAAGGAGCCTATATATATGACTATGATCTATCGAAAACATAAATGAGTTTTACGGAAAATATCCTGGGTTCGATGCTAGGTCGGGGCAAAATTCGGCCGTTTAAAATGCGTTGTGGCGATTTTTAAGATTTTTTTTGGACCCGTTTCCGAATGCATGTAAACTTGAAATTTGGCATGGGGTTAGAAATCATAAATATATTTCATAATCAAATTTTATAAATTCGCTGAGGGTCCTTGGTTCGATCCCAGAGGGCCATTTGCACTCCACAATGCATTTCTTATGGGGATAACGGAAACACATTTTAGGTACTTCCCGGTATGATATCGACTTCAAACTTTGTATGAAATTAGATCAAGTCCTAGCAAGTCATTTTGTGCATTTACAGCTTCCAATACGTCCAGGGTTCGACACCAGGCGTCTCTACAATCTGTCACTGATCCGATTTTTAAGAATTATTTTAAACCCCTTCCCAATAATATTAAAACTTGAAATTCGGCATATATATAGAACTTATAGATACATTTCGAAAACACATTTTATATTTCCTAGATCGTCCTTGGTTCGAATCCAGAGAGCTATTAACATTCGTGAAAAGTAGGTTTTCGTTTGAGGCAGTTGCAGCCAATATTTCTGCTTGAATTTTCACACGTATTTAGAGAAGATGATCTTCTGATGTGCTGCATAGAAATTTCACCAAAAAGACCCGGGTTCGATGCCAGACGATTAAATTGAAGCGAATTTTAAGAATATTTTCAATCCTTTTTTTCCTTTCCGGGACCGTCCCGATATAATGCCGTTATGAAATTAGTATTGTCGATCTGCTTGCAGTATGCAAGCTACATTTTACTCGTATATATATATATACGAGTAAATATATAGTGTAATATAATGTATAATTATATCATCATCATCATCATCATCAGCCATTTTCAATCCGACGTCGGATGTAGGCCTCCCCAAGTACTTTCCAATTTTCTCTGTCCTGAGCTTCTCGTTGCCACGTTACACCTAAGTACTTGATGATGTCTCTGTTCCACCTGTCCATAGGTCGTCTTCTTGGTCTCTTCACATCTCTTGGTATCCAGTTGAGAACTGCAGATGTCCAACGGTTGTCGTTTCTTCTTGCAATATGGCCGGCCCACCTCCATTTCAGTGATCTTACCTTATCTATTATGTCTGTAACTCCAGTCATCATTCTCACCCAAGTGTTTCGTTTCCTGTCTCTTCTTGTGATTCCCAGCATGCAGCGCTCCATGCTCCTTTGTGTTGTCTGAAGTCTCTGGGTTATTGCAGCATTTAACACCCAAGTTTCACTTCCATAGGTCAAGACAGGTAAAATGCATTGGTTGAAGACCTTCCTCTTCAAAACCATTGGCATTCCTGACTTCAGAATGTGTGAGTTCCTTCCAAATGCGCTCCAGCCAAGTTTCATTCTTCTGTTTACTTCATTAATCCTGTTTTTCTCTCCTGTTGTTACAAGTTGTCCCAGGTATGTGTATTCCAAGCAAACATCCAGAGGTTTTCCTTGAAGTTTGACTGGCTCTTGCACTGTAAAAGAATTATACATAACCTTTGTTTTTGTTAGGTTTATCCTGAGTCCTATCTTATGTCCTGCTGTGTTTAGCTCTTCAAGTCTTGAAGTTAGATCTTCTGCGTTAGCTGCAAATAGAACTATATCATCTGCAAAACGGAGGTGACTGATGTACTCCCCATTTACTCTTAACCCCTTCTCTTCCCAATCAAGGGTTTTAAAAACTTCTTCTAAAATGGCTGTGAACAAGATGGGAGATAGACCGTCACCTTGTCGAACTCCCTTCTCAATCTTGAATTCATCGGTCTCTTCATGAAGCATTACAGAAGCTGTGGCATTCTCGTAGACACTGCGCAAGAGGCGGATGTACTCAGAATCTATCCCTTGATTCTTCAGAGCTTTCAGAGTGGAGGAGGTACTTACCGAGTCGAAGGCCTGTTCATAATCTACAAAGCAAAGGACGAGTGGCATCTCGTATTCATTCGTTCTGTTTATAATTTCCTGTAATGTGTGGATGTGGTCCATAGTGCTGAAGCCTTTCCGGAATCCCGCTTGTTCTCGAGGCTGGGCTGAAGACAGGGTCATCTTAAGACGTTCCGCTATTATCCTCATGAATGTTTTGTAGACAACTGGAAGGAGGCTAATGGGGCGATAGTTCTTCAAATCTTCTTTGCTTCCTTTCTTGTGCAGAAGGGCAATCCTTGCGTGGTTCCATTCCTTGGGAATCATTCCTTGTTTTAGACAATTACTGAATAATTGTGCTAAAACATTAGCAATCTCTGTTCCACCAGCTTTCAGATATTCCGCCAACACCCCATCTGCTCCTCCTGCTTTCCCATTCTTCATCTGCTTAATCGCCGCCATTACTTCTTCTGGGAGGATTGAGAGGAGATTTTGTGAGCTTTGGCTTTCATCCTTGTTCTCCTCTTCGGCGTTTCCTACCTTCTTGTATAGGTTGCCAAAGTATTCTGCTACAATCCTTAATATTGCTGGTCTGTTATATGTTGTGGTGCCATCTCCTTTCTGTAAGGCTAAAATCTGTTTCCTACCAATTGCTAGGCGTCTTCTAGCCCTCTTTATGCTTTTGTTATTTTCTATGGCCTCTTGCACAATCTTTTCATTGAAATTCCTCACGTCTTCCTTGATTGCTACTCTGATGGCTTTGCAAAGCTCGGCATATTCGATATTATCTCTTGGAGTGTTTAAATTCTTCATTTCCTTCCGTCGTTTCATCATTTTCCGGGTTCTATCACTAAATTTCTTATCCTTAGGTTTTCTTGGCATGCTTGCTACTTCCTCTGCCGCTTTCTTTACAATTTCCATAACTTTGGTTTCGAGTTCTTCCTCCTGAAGTGCTGAGAATCTATTTCTAAGTTCCAGCTGAAACTTTTTCTCGTTATCTGATAGTTTATCAATATTTATCTCCTCCTTCTTGCAAGAAACCAACTTCTTTCGTTCCATTCGGGGGTTAATATTGATTCTGCATCTAACAATTCTGTGGTCACTTCCAGTGTTGAAATTATTCAAAACTTCACAGTTAGTTACAGTGTAGAGTCTGTTTACCAATATGTAGTCTATTTCATTTTTTGTTCCATTGGGACCTCTCCACGTCCATTTCCTTGTAGGATTTTTCTTAAAGTATGTATTTGTTATATACATATTGGTGCATTCTGCAAACTCTACTAAGCGGTGACCTCGCTCATTTCTCTGGCCCAGTCCATATTGTCCTGCGACAGTGTCATCAGTTTCCCGCTGCCCTACACGAGCATTAAAATCTCCCATAATGACTTTATAGTAGTGGGCCTCCTTGTCATGTTCAGTGCCGAGAGTTTGGTAGAAGTTTTCAATTTCCTCTTCGCTGCTTGCCGCTGTTGGTGCGTAGACTTGGATGACCTGTACTGAGTAACGCTCATTGATCTTCAGTATGAGTTTACAAATTCTATCTGATACACCTTCGATTTTCACCACATTATCCTTCCATCTCTTGTTGATCAAAAATCCAACGCCTCCATTTCTTCCATCCTTGGTACCCCTGTAAAAGAATAAGTGTCCTTCCTTCAGTGTAAGTAGCTCCTCTGATTTTCTTCTGACTTCGCTGAGACCGATGATATCCCATTTTATCTTCTCTGCTTCATTGAGTAGTTCCAGCAGTCGTTCTTCACTCTTCAAGCTGCGGCAGTTGTAGGTTGTGAATTGCAGGGTAGTAATTCTTTTCTTCATGATGGACCTCTTCAATGCCACCACCTCCCGGACATCCGAATGGGTGGTGCTTTTACGTCCGGATAAATTTCCATTAAAGAAGCTCATCATGAAAATTGTACTTATATTTGGGGGGGTTAGGACAATAATTCACCAGACTGTCCTACTGCCGGTTGGTGAATGCCACTTTCATTATTTGGCCGGAGATATTGTTGAAGCCTTCTTAGCATGGTTGAACCTGGGCTATGCATCGCCTCCAACCTCCGTTAACACCCCTCCGCCCCGATGAGGCAATGAACTGTGGCGGTGATGAGGAGGGGTGTATAATTATATATATATATATATATATATATATATATATATATATATATATACGAGTAAAATGTAGCTTGCATACTGCAAGCAGATCGGCAATACTAATTTCATATCGGCATCACATCGGGACGGTCCTCATAAGAAAAAAAAGGATTTAATTTTTTCTTAAAATTCGCTGAAATTTCATCGTCTGGAATCGAACCCGGGTCTTACTGGAAAACCTACGATGAAATACAATAGAAGATCACCATCTCTAACTATGTGTGAAAATTCAAGTAGAAATATTGGCTACAACTGCCTCAAAAGACGCGCTAATGTTCACGAATGTAAATGGCTCTCGGGACTCGAAGCAAGGACGATTTTGGAAATTTAAAAAATGTTTCTGAAAGTTATTATTGATCTCAATCTATATGCCAAATTTCAAGTTTCTATATTATTGGGAAAGGTTTCAAAATAATTCCTAAAAATCGGAACAACTTCTGATTGCAGAGACACCTGAAGTCGAACCCAGGACACATTGATAGCTATGAATGCATACTTTGATTTGTTAAGACTGGTTCTTCTATCATGCTAAGTTTTAAGTCGATAGCATGCCGGGAAGTACCTTAAACTTGTTTCCGTTATCTCCGTAAGAAATGCATTGAGGAATGTAAATGGCCCTCTGGGATCGAACCAAGGAACATCAGGGAAAACATAAAAATCGATTATGAAATATATTTATAATCTCCAACTCCATGCTGAATTTCAAGTTTCCATGCCATCGGGAAAGGGTCCAAAAAAAATCTTAAAAATCCCCACAATACATTTTAAACGGCCAATTTTTGCTTCGACCTAGCATCAAACCCAGGATATTTTCCGTAAAACTCATTTATGTTTTCGATAGATCATGACCCTATATAAAGGCTCCTAGATTTTCGATTCTCTACCTATCCCGGAAGTATTTTTTAAAAATTCCCGAAAATCAAAGCAATGCATTTAAACGGAAAAAATCGAGACTTTGGGGCCCTCTGGAATCGAACTTATGACACTAAGGTTCAAAATCGCCATTTTTCTGGGGGTTATAAGTTATGGCCAATATGTCGTAAAAATTTCAAGCCAATGACGCTAGTGGTTTAGCCTGTGACTTTGTATCCTCTCTATCTATTATATATAGATGCTTCTCCGGATTCATTCATATATCATACGAGTAAAATGTAGCTTGCATACTGCAAGCAGATCGAAAACACTAATTTCATGTCGGCATCATATCGGGAAGGCCGTCAAAAAAGAAGAAAAAGGATGGAAAATATTCATAAAATTCGCTGCAATTTATTCGTCTGGCATCGAACCTGGGTCTTAGTGGTGAACTTACTATGCAGCACAACCGAAAATCACCATCTCTTACTATGTGTGAAAATTCAAGCAGATATATTGGCTCCAACTGCCTCAAACGACGTCCTACTTTTCAATAATGTAAATGGCTCTCTGGAATCGAACCAAGGACGATCTAGGAAATTTAAAACACGTTTTTGAAATGTATCTATGTTCTCTATCTATATGCCTAATTTCATGTTATAATATTATTGTGAAGGTGTTTAAATTAATTCTTAAATATCGGTTAATTTACTGATTGTAGTGACGCCTGGTGTCGAACCCAGGACACATTGGTAGTTGTGAATGCACAGTATGACTTATTAGGACTTCATCTTATTTCATACAAAGTTTGAAGTCAATATCATACCGGGAAGTACCTAAAACCTTTTTCTGTTATCTCCATAAGAAATGCATTGAGTAATGTAAATGGCCCTCTGGGATCGAACCAAGAACCATCAGCGAATATGTAAAATTTGATTATGATATATATATATGATTTCCAACCTCATGCCGAATTTCAAGTTTCCTTGCCATCGGGAAAGGGTCCAAAAAAATCTTAAAAATCGCCACAATGCATTTTAAACGGCCGATTTTTGCCTCGACCTAGCATCGAACCCAGGATATTTTCCGTAAAACTCATCAATGTGTTAGATAGATCATGACCATATATATAGGCTCCATGAGGTTTGATTTTCTACCTATCCGGGAAGTATTTCTAAAAAATTCCCGAAAATCACGGCAATGCATTTAAACGGGAAAAATCGGGACTTTGGGGCCCTCTGGAATCGAACCAATGACACTGAGGTTCAAAATCGCAATTTTTCTGAAGGTTACACGTTATGGCCTATATGTCGTAAAAATTTCAGGTCTTTGACGATTGTGGTTTAGCCTGTGAATTTGTATCCTCGCTATATATATATATGGATACATGAATGAATCCGGAGAAGCATCTATATATAATAGATATATATATATATATATATATAATTTTAATTAATTATATTAAAAATGTATCATATGAAAGTTAGTTGCTACACCACTAGCCGTGTCCATTTCCACCCGTTATCCATTAAACCCTTGGAATCCGTTAACTTTCCATTTCGCCAAGGATCGAAGAAGTATTTAGTTAAAATCTCTGCTGTTTTATTTAAATTCAAAGAAAAGACAATGAGAGATTTTCATAATGTTTGCGAATTTTAACCCTAACAACAGCGTATAGTGACTCTCTAAAAAATGTAATACCTTTTTGTATCCAGGGAGTGGCGGGGGTGGGGAGTTGTTGTTACAGGGTTGCAACATCGTTCCAAACCCTTTTTCTCTTTATTTTTTCCTAGACCTTATGTTTAGCTCTAGGTAATATGGAATTTATTTGCCCACAGCTGCACTACATACAAGCTACAGCTGGGAAGGTGAATTCACTGATGAAGAATAGACGGCTTTAGTTTTTTGTTCTTTTATATTAATCAATTATCCTAATCATACGTCTTTTTACTCTTTCCCATCATCCTTGACGGCCATTCAATATCTTCACCTTCATCACTAAAAGCCTTCCCACAGATTTGTATCGGCAACAGGCAATTGCCATTCCCTTGAGTGTATGGAACCCAAGCTACTGAATTGCATTGCAATGTTGCCTAAATCAATCACTATGCTCACATTTCATCATGTTTGTTGAAACGTAACCATTGACGCCGCATTGATGAAATAGTAATACGCTACACAGCGAGAATATACAATGCGATTGTATTATTCTTGAAGGAGAAAACATTGTTTGTGCTGAATTATAAGTAGTTTATCCACACTCTCTCTATATCCGGTATTATATATTAAAATATAATGAAACGTGTTCGTTAGGTCAAGATTGAAATTGACACATCAACCAAAACAGTAACATATTATGAATGCGCATTACTATTGATTACTTAAATGTAGTTAAAATCAAAATTTGATGTTAAATGTGATTGAGAGATATGTACAGATATTTAAGCTATTTATAGATATATAAATGGACATTTCTGCATATTTAAATACGATAAAATTTAAACGTTAATGGTGCTCTAACATAAATGGTGAAGTCACTGGCTAGCGAAGAATGAAGTTTTCCATTAATTCATGCAGGCCTCGTATTTGACATAAAAATTCTCAGTCAACATATACTGTTCCAAATTGCATCTTTGCAACAACCTCCAACCACACATTGAAAAATAAATCGATCTTACATATCGATGCTGCTCTAAAAACAAGAGGATGAACTCTTACATTTAACTGAAATACTTGGGTAAATATTAAATAAGCACAATTGCTACACATTCACGCTGACTAATGACTCCAAAAAATAAAAATAACTGGTACGATATTATTATAGTTATTATAGTTAATGACTCCTAAAAAGTAAAAATAATTGGTAAGATATTATAATAGGTACGATATTATTATAGTCACTGTTCAGTATTGTTGCAGTTCATCATAATTTCGCACAATAATTAACTACATTTAGATTTTTACACTTGAGCATATTTTTGTCGACGATTGTTTACGAAATTTACATGGCTAACCAATTTTAAGAAATACTGTGTTGAAATTTTTCAAAGGAGCAGCTCCTGTATTTTGACATTTTCTTACACGGGTATATATTTGATCAGATCACTATATATAAGAACATTTAAAAGAATATATGGAAAATTAAAAACAATGAGTGTTTGAACTTTATTTTATTTAAACAAAATACACACCAGGTATTCATTATTTCATTCTGTCATTAAGACTGTAAAAATTTTTCATTTATACACTTATATACATATATCATATCATATTAAAACTGAAACGGAGTTATTTTTATCGAGGTTAATAATTTTACTGATGTTGGCTCATATTTTATGTTAATAAAAAATAACGTTCAGAAAGGAGCAATTTATGGACTTTTCAAATGGGTTGCTGAATTTCTATCGTCATGAATTATTACTAATGATTCTTCGGGGGCGTTCCTACGGAGGGTTAATAGGAAACGTCTGGATTGGAATGAATTTGTTAATAATAGTAGACATTTCCGCATGGCAGAAAAACTAATCAGTCTTTTCCTAGAAACTCGTAAAACAAGAAAAATATATTTTATAAACTCTTATATTTCTGATGGATTTTGTTTGAAAGATTCCAAATTTTGCGTACAGAAACCAGAGTTACTCCGTACAACAAGATATTTTGTTTTGGAATCGGGAATTATTGCCTTTTTTATGAAATGCATGACAATCTTCGCCCTTATAAATGAGATTCGTGATGTATAAGCTTCAAAACTCAAATACTGAAAACCAATCAGATTTGATTTGATGTGTTAAATTGCCAACACTGTTAGATGTTAGTTAAAGCCATTTCGATTTACAACAAAAATCTTGATTTCAAGATTTCTTGTTGTATCAAAAGAAATGTTACACATATTTACCAATCATAAACAAATACGATGCAGAAATATTCGTGAAAAAATAATGAGAATAATTCTGTAACAAAAACGACATGGTTGGGCTTCTGCTATTTGGCCATCAGATGTTGTTCTGCAAAGGCACTAAACTTTCCATCAAAGGAATCATAAACTTAGCGAAAGAAATGTGTTTTTCAAATAAATCATTGTAAAGTCAGGATGAAACGGGAGAAGAACTCAATACTTTTAAAATATTAATCAGAAATTGTACGTATAATATTTTTCTTTAGAAAATTTCACTTATTTTAGGGAGATTTAGTCTTTGATCCTGATACTTCTGTGAAACATGATCGTTTCGAAGAGTGAAACAGGTCTTTCGCCAGAAACAAGCAATTAATTAAGTCTCATTTCTGGAACGAAATCCATGAATTCTTGTTTCAAATGGAAAGAAATCAAAGTAACGCTTCTCCCAATTGGAAGTAGAGCGTTTTGAATGTCTCTCCATCAGTTTTAAACACGTTTATGCACAGAAACCCTATCATTTTCGTTTATCTATAAATATGTATAAATCAGAAGTATTTAACCCTCAACGAATGACCCTCAACAAAGAACTAGACCAGTTACATATTTTATGAAAATATATATTCCCAAATTCGCTTTTTGAACCTAACGATACCAATGCGATGATTTGGAGCAACTGATCTAATCCTCATTGTTTAAATAATTCCACTGCATTGAGCCTTAATAAATAGATTAGGCATGTTATTATTCACAGATGCACAGATGTAAGCGATTGATGAATTCATAACTTAAGTATTGTCGATTGCAATAATTCTGCCTCTCGAGTCGAATTCGCCTTAACACACACAAAGAATTTCCTGTTTCGTATAATAATGTCTGAATTAAGATTCTCTAAGGCCCTTTAAATATATTCCACTGGGTATTTGGCAAAAATAGAGGGTAAAATATTGCGATCGAATAATTTCTAGTTTCCGTGAAACTATCCAAGTTTCGACGATGAACATATCATTGGCAAAATAAATCTTCCCGAAGTAATAAACTCTTGTGTCCACTACGTGGTTTTATTGCTCCTATTTCTATTTCCAAACGCGTTTGCAGTTGGAGGAAATAATATCCGAAGACTCATGTTTAACATTCCTCTCATTTCAGACATTAAATTGGGAGAACTAAAGAAAACATTTCGTCTCAAGAATATGTTGTCTCCAGGTTCAGTCATCTTAAGGTTTCTCGGGGAATATCTGATTACGTCACACATCGAACGTAGAGCTGAATTACAGCTCAAAATCACAGTATATTCTAACATCGATTACAATTTTAACATTTCGAGCTTACCAACAATATGAGTTATTTTCCTCAATAAAAAAATTAGCGGCACAGTTCTTCCAATCGCACTGTATGTAGCGCTTGTTAGCGTAAATAGCGTTCTCCAATTAAGCGGATATTGTATCTGAATTGGGTAATTAACTTCTTGCGTGATGGTCGTATTGGACAACAATCCAGATGCGTGTCACGTCTCTGAACATCTCGTCTAAGACGATTTCCAGTTTCTGTGGTAATTTTCGCTTTGCAGAGGATGACCGGTGGGCGAAGGAGCGTTCTTCACTTCGTCGCAATCCTCCTCTCCCCCGTTGCAGAAATTCACGGAAATAGTCACGGGATGCAGTGCCGGCGCTTGCTTCGATAACTGGGATGCGTGCGGAGCGAGGGTGTCCAGATCTAGCATCAGAGGGACGTAGAAAGAGTGTTCGGAATGCAGAGCAAACACCGGCACGCGCGAAGGAGCAGGATGGGACACTTTCACGTTCCTCGGATCCGTCTGTAGGAATGTTGTCTGAATGGGAGATTGAACGGAATGCATCAACATCACTTCTTTCTTCTCCTCACACTCCTCTTCGATCTTCTGCCGCTTCTCCAATCCCGCCGTGAAACGCCATTTGATATTGTTTTTGAACTTGTAAGAGGCACCGGTTTCCTGACAGATTGCCGCTGATGATCGGTTATAACCGTTCATGTGGCAGTTGTTGTCTTTCTGCTTAATTTCGGGCTTCTGTTCCATGCGCTCCAATTCGACGTAATCCCGGTTCTCTCCATTTTGAGGCAAATCCTGATCCTCTTCCATGCCAGCTGTTGGGAGTAAAGAAACTGCTTTAGTAAAAGATAGGATAGTTGAGATTTCCTAAGTTTCATATACATAACAATTCTATCAGGATTTAATTTAACTGGAAGTGCTTCCAAAAAAGCAAAATGTAGTATTTTTACCTTTTCTAGGCAGATATATACTATAGATAATACAAACTAATCAAGTAATTTATAGTACGCTATTTTTTGTGAAGGCATTCATGTTTACAAGGAAATAAGTTACAAGGAAGAAGCTATTCTTACAGTTTTTTAATAATTAATATCATACCGAGAATCATGATAATGTATACAATAGAATATATCTATAATCTGCCTTTAACTATATCAGAAATGGCAATATATAACAGCTACATATTTGCTTTAGGCAGGATTAAACGAGGGTACTAAAAAGGATGGCAAATCATCCATGGAAGTCATACGCCTTTTTGAATGCTAAATCAGCCTTCGTAGAAATGATTTATATCTGAAATGGGTCAACCTGCGAACTATAGGACTAAAGAAGTCTTTCGAAAGAATTTTCAAGTATAATAGGATATAATTGAATACATGGCAGGCATTTTCAGATTTCACTACGTTTAATTACTGATCAAATAGTTTGTATTGAATCAAAATATTTCCTTTTCGCTACCTGTGTACCTTTTTTATTTCATTTCCCTTTTCCTCATTAGCCCAATTTTTCATTTCGAATCTAATTTCAAATTCATTTGCTGCCTTTTCCTATTTCTTTTTGCAGATTATTTTACGTAGTTGTCACATCAGACTGTAGCTTGAACTTTGCTAGTTGTAATTATTATCGTTGCTATTATTATTTCATTTGATCCATCGTCTCCGTCCAATAGAAAAATAATATTGGAGAAGATAATTTACTATTAGAATTGCAGGTGTTGTATTTGCCCTCTTCTCATTCGAGTCAGTCTCAGATTATTCTAATCTTAACTTTCCACTCCTGAATTATCACAGATTTAATGTCAGACTAATTCATTTATAACGACAGTATTTCATAGTTATACTCGTTTAAAAATGTTGACCTATAGTTTATTTGTTCACGTATAAATTATAATAAATTCTATCAAAATTCTCTCTGATGATAGATATCTCTCACTTCTTTTCCAAGCCATAGCGAGCTCTTCCTATGGCTCTCGTCTCTCGTTCCCTCGACAGAGTACTTGCTATTTTTAAGATTTTCTGCTACTTAAGCAGTTTCTTCTCCCTGG
Organism: Sympetrum striolatum; assembly: GCA_947579665.1. Classification (NCBI taxonomy): domain Eukaryota; kingdom Metazoa; phylum Arthropoda; class Insecta; order Odonata; family Libellulidae; genus Sympetrum; species Sympetrum striolatum. The sequence continues at coordinate 84,538,581 of OX388341.1, forward strand.
TTCACATTTCGCTGAGGATATGTGAGAACGCTTGGGTCTGTATGTGTCTATGGAATTCGCTGAATGCATTTCGCACCGTACTGTATCTCTCAACTATTACCGGTAAAGTACTAAATGTTTCCCTTTGAAATCTCGATTACCACTAAGTAAGATATACAGGCATTGCAAGTTCCCAATGAACCTATCATGGAATTGAGCTTTAGCCAATTCGACATACCTGTATGCTCGGATGGTGCATGCTGCCCGTTCCTTTGCGCAGCAATTTCAGAGAACTGATTATGTTCATCTTGGCTTCGGTCACGTTTAAGGCTCTTTTCACCTAATAAATAAAAGAGAAACTATTACAGAAAGTTGTCGTAAGTACACACAAAATTGAAGTTAAAAGTCGTGAATGGTTTATCTTTGCATGAAATTCAATTAAGCTTCCTTTAATATATATTTTTAACTCAATATTCGATTTAAAGATAAATCTTTGACTACATGTTTCAATTTCATTTGGAAAGTCAATTGTATTTTATTATGTTTTGCTGATTCTGGCATCCAAACTATTTTTTTCTGAGAATCTTATATGTCTTCTAATCATACAAAAATAATAATTTTTGATAAATCGTTCAAAGTAAGTTTTAATATAACATAATATAACTCGATACCAATATTAAATGCAGTAATATAACGCAAAATTTTCGATTTCGTGTATGCGGAATTTTGTTAAACCTTATGAAATTAAATAGTATATTTTTTCATTCGTTTAATTTGGCTAGTAGAGAGATTGAAATAAAATAAATCAACCACAATTTCAGGACAATCACCTCTAACTTAATACAACGAAAAACAAATTTTCTATAATGACATAGGTTATTGATTTTTCGACCTTATTGATATATTCGATACTTGAACAATATTTTGAAGGTGCGGATTTACTTGCAAGTGCACGCTAGGAGTGAATTTTACCATAGTCGTTCATAGAAGGACCAAAGCCACAATATAGGTAGGCATTGTGGTATAACTTAAATAATTTCCCTCTTGGAAAAACAAATGATATAATATATCTCTAAAAATAACTAAATTAATATTATAAAATTAAATAATTTCTTCGACATTTTTTCGGTTAAGAAGAACGAAGATGCCCTCTTATGAAATTCAGTATGGTATTCTCTTCGGATCTGCATGTGTAACTCTAGTATGAGGAATATTATTGGTTAATTCATCCTTATTAGCTGCCCATGTTTCCTTTTAGCTCAAGATTTGCTCTTTGTTAGGTCAAATCAATTAAAATTTAGCTCTGCTTTGGCTTTCAATTCCACAAACAAAAATAAACTCTACTTAAGTCAGAGTTTCCATTAATGTTAGGGATTTTCCGAAATGAGCTTACCGTTAAGCAGTGAAGTGCAGTGTGCTCGGAGGTGTGAGTCTAATGACATGCAGAGAGATGCGTCCGCTGGGAAGCCCTCGACTTCGACGAGGAAACGCAGGGTCTCTGTGAGGCATTCGAGAAAGCCGGAGCGGTATTGCTCGCTCGACCTGTCGCCGGTCATGTGCCCAAACCTCTCAAAACCCTCATCTGCAGTCTCACAGCCTTCTATTGAAGATACTACTGAAAATATAACAAACCCCCAATTTAATACAAAAGGCTGTCAAAGGCTACGCAATGATATGTTTGAAATCTACAAATCTAATCTATTAATCACCATCGATGATTCGCAGTAAGGCTCGTATCTGTTTAATGTCAATATTTACTTGAAGGTTGGAGTAGCACAGATTTCTCATATACGTATACCCTAAGATGATATACCTTTTAGGTTGTTTTAAATTAGATTACTTGTATTTAATATTCTCAGGTCTAAGTTTCCAAAGAGTCAAATAATAAGAGCACAATATTCTCTTCTTAAAATACAGGTAATGCGGTCATTACATTTTTGAGTAATAATATTTGCATAGACGCTGCGAAGTACAGCCCTGGCCAAAATTAACGCAGCACCGGCCGTAAGGATCGCTAGGGAGGTGCTGCGTTAATTTTGGCCAGGAGTGTACAACTGTATCTGATGCATTTTCATAAGTAACTCTAGAATTTTATACTGTAAACTTATTCACATATATTGATATGAATTATATTGACTTCTAGACATGAATTATAAAGTTGAGTATTAGTTATTCTGTTTTCTACAGAATTTGGTAATTAAGAAGCATACACCCAATTAAAGCATTTCAAAATTTACACTAAAAAATTTTATTTTTACCTAAAAAGACACTTTACTTACTAAATATTTTGCTTTCCCATTCTTAGACATAAAATTCAACTAAAAAGTGCGGTCTATCTCAATAGTTTTATAATAAGTAGACTCCGTATATCTCAATCTTAATTAAAAGTGATTGTATTCTTTTAACTCACAGACGAGCCACTCTTACTTTGCATTCTGTTCAGTTTACAGGATGTTTGTATATCATCTTTTCACTTTCTCGAAGTACCACTTTAGAGATTGCATTTCCAGGAAGTATGAAATTCAAGTAAGAATCCGCATTCTAGATAAGCTAATACATATTCCATCTTTGATAAGAAAATGGTATTGCATGACAAAATTTGTGTGAAGGTAAAATGAAAAACTGAAGTGGAGACTGAGTAATTTGTCACTCTATGTGACCAATGCGACCTGACAATACCACGTGAAACGCTTCACAGGACTTAATTAAAATTCCTTTCCTAATTTCCATAATTATTCTTAATGTCCACCGACCTCAGGTCAATATGAAGTCGATCTGATGAGCACCAGCTTGCGTTGAAAGCGGCCGACATTAAATATGTAGTAGTTTTGGAAATTACTAATTATTTTTAATTCAAACTAAAAATCATTATTTAGAATTATTTTATAAAAATAGTATTAATTCATTGTTTTCATAATTAAAAATGCACTCCAAAATCTACTTGGGGCATTAAAATATTCGCATGCAGTTCTTCTTAAAACACGAAAATGCAAATATCACGAGATTACATTATGAGTAAAATTCTTTCGGGATACAACAGCGTTGAGTCATTCGTTAAAAACAAAGCTACGTTTAGCCGACTCTACCGTCGGCTTCTTCAGGCTGAAAAGCCACTTCAGTCTGAATAAGCCGTCAATAGATTCGGCGTAACGTAGCTTTGTTTTTAACGGAAGACTCAACGCTGTTGTATCCCAAAAGAATTTTACTCATAATGGAATTCCTTCAGGTTGAAAGCCTTCGCACCAGATTTATCACGAGGCTGTTTGCAGAAAAAAATTTAAAAATTGATTAATTCGAGAAAAAACATCCATAGTTATCAAAGGAATTGTTTTTCTCACTATTTTTTATTACTGGAATACGGTTTAGGTTCGATATAGATAATTCACGACCTCAGCGCAACTCAGGTGAGGCCTGGGTTAGGATAGTAGTTGCAATAATTTTCTAACATAAATAGTGTATTTATTAGAAACTAGCGGTGCTGTAGTCGTAGTTGATCTATATCGAACCTGTTCCCTGAAGTATTCACATTTCTTAATAAACATTCTTCTTCACTGGTTTACTCTCGATTTAGATTTAATTTGAGTTCAAAATTTAAGAAAGAAAATGAGATTGAGCGAGTTGGAAAATCAAATTATCTCATTTAAACTCAATTTAAGTCGATGAAGGCGTTAAGGTTTTGTTTTTTGTAGCAAATAGTTTACCTTGGTGACAACTGGCACTGGTGGTAACATTGGAATACGACGTGGAGGACCCTGGGGATGACGAAGAAGAGGACGACGATGAGTAGGATGAGGAAGACGATGGGGGAGGCGTGGGTTGACTGGAGAGAAGAGAAGACTGCGACTCTTGGAGATGCCTCATGTGCCTGATCGCCATCTCTATTATCTCCGTCTTTTCGATTCGACCACGTCCTCTTTTCAGATATTCCGCAGGGATTAATCGGGAGAGATCCGCCAGACAGCTGTTCATACGGTCTCTCCGACGCTTCTCTATTATTCTATGAGACATGGGATCCTAGGAAGAGAAAGAAATTCATCACACAATAACAAGGTCTGGAAAAGAATCTGATTCTGATCTCTCGTTGTCGTTGCACTGAAAATATCAACCTTTGCTCTAAATTATCGGAAATTCCAACCAAACCGTTTCGAAATGTGGAAAATCCCGAAAAGTAATCAACTTCGGATTTGAAACTTTCTATTATGTGACAGTGAAGGCTTCTATGTTAAACTTTCGGTATTGTCCTCAATAAAGGAATCGTCAATATCCGTCTTCTATTCAAGTACGCTACGGTAGTGTGGATTCCTTATGAAGTATGTCGCATCTAGAATTAAAAAAGGTTCAAAAGTTGCAGCTCTTTATGTGATGTTGAGCTTTAGGAAAACAGATAGCGTCTCGGAAATGTTAAAGCTCATTGGGTGGGCTAGAAAATAGTAGGAAGATAAACAGACTAGGTGGTGTTTGCCAGATAATAGAAGGCGGTAAGGGATGGGAAGGTTTTAAAATGTAATCGAGGCATCAGGATTCTTACGAAGAGGTAGTCATAACCTCAAAATAAATCTTAGGCCGCAAAGAGTAAACAACGCCAAAAACTAGCTTCTAAATAGAGGAATATATCTCCGCGAGGAATAAGCTGTCTTAAAATAGAGGCATAGAGGAGTAGATTAAGCTTCTGGATTGCTATTTAAGTCCTTTCCAAAATAGGGAAACATGAAATTGTTTGAGAAAAAACGTGCTGATTTAATGTAATTTTAAGGGCTTGGTAGTGAATTAAAATATTTCTCATAAGTTGTGAATACGTTATGTGATAGGAATAGCGGATTGCCTGGTAGGGTGATGTACGGTGGGGACGTGGGCCTCGGAACCTCCATAGTGCTTGTGAAGGTTAATGGGTAACACTGAAAAATCTTGCATGCTTTCCCATATATCTTATTGATAAGAATTAAAATTATCTATTTAAAGTTAAATCTCCTTTATAATTCATTAATTTAAGAATACGATACAAATTCATTACTCTTAAACCAGTAAATAAATGAAATTTTGTTTTTGGTCCAGTTTAATCTGAATGCAAACTGCAATAAAAAAAATAAAGATAAATTGGCAGTTTGAGGTGCATTAGAACTTTTTAGCAATAATTAGGAACATTTATGATGGAAAAATTGGTTTTAAACTAAAAGTTATGATTGAGACTAAATGAAAAATTTCATCCCAATAATCAATTAGAATCAGTGTCAAGCTTTAGTTCTGGGAGTTTGTGCAAATAATCAATGTTTATGACCAATACAATAAGCTAAAATTATTATATAACATGCTGTAATAAATAGCTTTCTTGATATTTCAGAGAACTTCTCTACCAGTAAATTATCCTACTTATAAATGAAGCTTTAGATTTAAGTTTTCTTGTGAACACTGAAATCATCGACGCTTTAATTGTAAAATTTTATCCGAGGAAATGTTTCAATCTCTACAATTGAATTTTTCAATATATGCGTAGCACTGAAACCATTAAATAATAAATTTTTAAATTAATTTATAATTATTACTTTATAAATGGAATAGGAAACACATAGAATAATTGTTCAGTATTTTTTTATACTTAGACAAGGGTGGAACCCTTGGCGATGTAATTTACGTACTACTGAATGCATTTTATCTTCTTTATCAGTTTTGTTGAAAAAATATTTTTGAAGCTATATGGATATATGGATAATAGTTACCTGAAAATTATATAATATCATCATTGTGCTGTTTGGTGCATTGTAATTCTTTTCTCATGAAAATTCTCCTGTTATTTATCGAAAATATTTAAAACAGCACCGAAATAAATATTTAAAAAGTCTTACCTCATCCTCCGAATGACGAGATGTTCCTAATTATGGTCGAAGATTCTTGGTGCCCACACACTAAAGCCCTCTGGGTCAGGTAGAAATAAAGACATTAGCGAAAAAATAATTCAAGAAAAATCCACGTCAAACTAGATGTCACTTTGTGATTTGTAAGAGGATCTGACGTAATTGCATGAAAAATAGCGGCAAGCAAATCAGGATGTGAAGTAAGTCTGTTCTTAAGGCATGCTTGCCCCTATTTGGATGCATAGTCTCCAGAGATTTTTCAAAAAAAACCATGGAATTGAGAGTATCTCTTTCAGGAAGGAAGGACCTCCTGTCTTTGCACAACATTTTATTTAAATATGTGAGTGGTGAGAATAGTTGAATCTGTACCAATTAAATGTTCACTTGCGATGCTTCAGCCCCGTTGCAGCGATGACAAGACAGCTCATTCCGGCCTTGGACGCGGACGACCTTCCAAAACACTACACCTCTTGAATAATCTCATTTGCATTGCTATCTGGAAATATACATATGCACATTCCAAACACAACATTCCGCTTCGGAAATATCAGGTTATAGTCTTCTTTCTCGGTTGCACATTTCTTTTACCTAAGAACCACAGTTCCATTCAAGCATTCATTCTTCAAGCTCCTTTCCTTTTATTTTGGAAGCTCATATACCACACTGATGCAGATTTTAAGCCGTTTTCATCTACTATGCAATCCATTCTCTCTAGTGCCGTATCCCCATCCAATCTGTTCGACATGCACTTAATTTATCAATATATATATGTTCAGATCAAATTATTCATATTGTACATTGCACATTCGTCTCAGGCACTCAATCGGTACACTTCTATCACTGGGACAGTGACTATCTCTGATGAATTTCTTAGATGTGATTTTTTCTACCCTCTAGCCTTTATGAATAGATTGAAATCATCTTAGTCGATATTTTGTAGAATTCCTGTATAAAACCGGTCGAGATACGTTAGACAAGGACTCAATCCATCAAGGCTTACCTCGATGGAAATACACAAACTTTTTCTCTCTTTTTCTTCTCTGTCTGAATATTAACCTTAATTGGGAGTGCTTTTTCCTCCACCAAAAGACGTTTATTGCAATTACTCCTCCTTTCCAAAAGATGATACATTTTAAAAGCTCAATGATGGAGACTTTGCAAGTCTTAAGGGAAACTGTGAAACTAAGGCATTGAATCCAGTAGAACAAAAAATGAAGATACGTTCCGATGATCGGAAAGAAGCAGGAATAAATGCTGGGAGTTGTATTTTGAGTTAACGAAAACCGGAGCCCAAAATGACTAACCAATGCCTTGATTGAATTATTCCCACGTCACGGAATCACAACTGAGAATCAGAGGCCTTTCTTCGAGATCTGAAAATGCAATTAAAGCACTCTTGGGCCCCGAAGATATTTTCGTAGGAAACCGTTACCCTATAATTTTTAGAATTCAAAGAAAAATTGTACCCAGGGTACCAAAGATAACTCTGATTATGACAACAAACACGCTCATTTCAATTCATTTCATCAATTTCTTATAAAAAATACTATTATGAAATAATCGCTAGCTATAACGAAAGCTTAAGGTGATATCATTGCTGAATTCTATCGACTTCTAAGAAATAAAACATATTCCTGATCTACCCATTCATAAAAACTGCCCAACGAATGACCCTTTTACTATTTAGAATACTATTTATTTTTAGCAAGAAAACAAAGCCAACTAAGAACCTACTTGTATAGGTTGTCTCACAAGACTTGCTAGGAGCTCCAATTCCATGATTTTCTAGAATATGTTCTATCTGTGAAATTGCTTTTTATAAAATATATGCGTAAAAATCAAAACGCATTACTTTTCTGATCCAATGAAAATTCTCTCTTACCTATCACAAAATTTCTTTTGCACGTCGAAATGTCATTTTTGCATCTTTTACCTGTCATTTTATTTATCAAGATTAGGATCACAAGGAGTATCATCGATTAATACTGCTTACTCTGATCACATAAGCAAATCGTTAATATTGTCAGTATATTAATTTACTGAAGTTATTATGCTGCCCTCTTCATATAAAGAAAGTATGAAATTTAGTTGTGAGTAGTTCTTTAATTAGCTATTAACACCAAAAGCCAAGTTAAATTCATGCCATCATTTTGATATGCTACCCAATTTTATATAGCCCAATATTACGGATAATAATATTACATCTATGTTGAATTTTATCCTCTAAAATACATTAAAGTAGGTCTTGTTATATTACGAAATCGGTGCAATTGTAGTCGGAGTGCTGACATTTAAGGAAATATTTCACACATTTGAGTTTTACTTAGCGTAACTTAGAAACGAAGCAAAAAGAGAAACCCGCTTCCTCTTACTTATTTAAATTTGCAATACGACTATCATTCAGGAGCAGGGATAGTTGAGGGAGGAGCAGCAAGCATTATTGAAGGAAACTTATTCCTAAGCCGTAATGATGCACTGGTGAAGGGGTAGGAAGGATTAGAATTTGAGCCCAGTCAAAACAGGAATCAAAGGGTGAGAACTAAATATATTTAAGAAACATTTCTGACCCAAGAACACACGTTTTTCATTACTTTTCACACCCTCTGTAACATGCAAACTTCTCCAAAAGCCAAAATCCCACTCCTTCGCGTAAGAAGCGAAAACAATCGAAAAATATTATCCACGATACCCGGTTGAATGAATACCCTACTCACACCATCCCTTTACCACAGTTGCTATATCAAAAACTTCTAATATTATATTCTTCTCGCGAAAATATACAACAAAACAACACCCAAAAACTAATAAATATAATAATATAGTGTAATTTACTTGTATTCCCTACCGGAGGTTTTTGGAGGGGTTTCCCTTCCGTCTTCGGGCTTAAAATCAATTTTTTATGTTCACCAGCTTAACATTACTTAGAAGTAACTTTCCTTGGCTGAACTATTCCATCGGCCGTGTCACGTTTTCGATTGTTAAGGTTAAAATCCATAATTTCTATTTAATACTGAAAAAATTTATGTAGAATTCAGACAAAGATGTTAACATATGTACTAAATCACTTTATGCGAAGGAACCAAAGTCGTAATTTCATGCTTAATTTTAAGGAATAGCATGCACTGTGATTTATTCCTTACATAAGCACATGGATATCTAAAAGGAGCCAACTTACATAGAAATCGAAGTGGTATCAAAGAATATGATTTGAAATAATTTGCCATATATCTTTGAAAAATACTCTTATTGTTTCTATGTTCTCAAAACCAGGCAATTTTGAATTTGGAACGGATCTACATTTTGTTCTGATTAGACGATTATAGAGTTGAGATCAGCGCAAAACTTCATTCTTTACAGACGACTAAACAAGCGTACTTCCCGAACTCTATCATCGTTTTTCTCCTCACTTCAACTGTGTTGCGTGGCTTCCCACGTGCGGATATTTCATTCCATCACAAATCTTTCACGATTATTTCGCAAAACCGTTTTGCTTAGTCCGACTTTAAACAGTAAACAACGGAACTCGGATTATTATATTGGAATCGTCTAATGAAATATAATCTTTATTTTCATCATATCCGTCTTAAGTTTTGGAGCATTTAATTGCTGGTTATCCCATTTTCATCGCAAGAGCCTTAAGCATCATGCTTTTCCACTAAAAATTTACAGCAAAAATAATCGAAACGAAATTTAATTGATGCAAGAAATGTGTTTCATGAAAAGAAAATAAATATGTAAATTATGTTCGCGATCGTGATCTTATAATTTTTAGCCCAAAATTTATCTTTTACGAAATTTGGTTATTAAGCCTCAAGAAAAGCTATTTATTAATCAGAATAATCTTATAATTAACTGCTTCACTAGAATCCGGTTTAAAATCATATTAGGCGTCAAATATGACATGTAAGCTAATAATCGTTCGATTAAGATTGTTATATTATGATTAGAAGTTCGAATCCAAATTAAGCGTAAAGAGACTATTTGGATCTTGGTGATTTATAAAAATTAGCTTGAGTATTTATCCATACGAAGTACTCTCGCAATCTATCGAAAACTCCACCTTTAGGTCTCTTTATAGGTGGGCAAATTAATGCTGACTAATCAGAAATACCGCAGTCACATTTCGCTGGAAGGATTTTCAGTTATGGCTTCGTTGAATCACTTTCGTCAAGTGATTCATCGAAGCAATGAAAGTCTGTATAGAAGAAGAAAAAATAGAGCCTCACCCTAGAAGCTCTTCGTCGGAAACATTCATCTTCTTCCTCACAATGTCCTTCTCCGCCGAAGTTAAGGTCCCTTTGAAAGACAAAACAGAAAATATCTTAAAAACCAATCATATGCGATGTTAAGACGTGATAACAAAAATTTGACTAATCTATACGTTAACGCTAACAATATATTACGTTACTATGGTATCAATAAATGAAAAGAGTCAATTGAATTCTCTAATTCCGTCTTGATTGTATCATCCGTCCCCAAAGAAAATATTTTTGGAGATTTTTAGAGACATTTCACTAGACATATATTCTCGTAACTTGAAAGGAAAATTTGGGGTCTTCCTTCAGTTACGAGCATTACGGTACGAAGCTATGTGAAAATATCAATTTAATATAGATTGGGAATTATTCGGATGTTTTTTTTTTCAACCATTTTTTATTTAGTTCAATGAAGTCCTTCTTATGCACTTATTTTCCGTCTGTTTACTAGGTCCTAGAAGAAATTTCCGATTTGCTCGGTGGTTGCATAATGATGAATGGAACGAGGAATCACGTGTTGGAGCAAGCAGCGACTGCTGGAGCGATCACGAGGTCGCGTGCAACACAAGAGAAAATTGGAATCGCTAACGTGTTTTCCCGAAACACCATCCAAACGAACGTGACACCTATGTAACGAAGAAATGAATATCCTGTTTAGCATTGAACTAACCATAAGGCGGGAAATTTACCGATATTCCTAAATAGAGAAACAGGCCACCCTGCCTGACCGATAATATTGGTGATACCGGTATTTATTTAGGTGCCAAAACGACTTATCTAATTTATTTTGCACTTTTTGGAATTTGCATAACTATTTTTATGCATTTTCAGAGGAGTAGCTAATACTAAATATGTCACGTATTATAAAACGTGATTGGGAACTACAATCAATTTAGCAAGATGTTAATCCGTTGGAGAAATCGGTAAAAAATTCCTTGTGAAAGGTATGACATGTTATTATTTAAGATGCTTAATATAGATGTTAAATTCGGCTTCCACGATTCGGACTTACGTGAATAACAGGGTTATATAACCTAAGGAAAGCCTTACCTCCCTTTTTCCAGATTCAGAATTTCTGTGAAGGAGTTATCCTATGAATTAACCAGTACGAAAAGTACGATTCTAATAAACGAGATATGAAAATATTTTAAGTGGATTTTAATCGCTGTTTTCCTCGTACCATAGGTTGAGAATCGCTCTTCGAGCAACAAAGCCATAGAACTTTTAAATTGTTTTTTACATTCTTAGGAGAAAGATCACGTTAACAATAGAGGTAACACGACGGTAATATTCTTTGAATGAAAATCAAGTTTTTGCAAGAATTTTTCTGTTGATATTCATTTGTTATGAATCAGTGCATTTGCAAAAAAAAAACAATCAATTATTAAGTGTAGCGTGAGTTAAGTAAAGACGAATACTCTATCCTTTATGGTCAAAGTCATACGTCATCCTCCTACCGATGAGTAATACCTCATACGTAAGAGTAGATGGCGAGTAGAAATCCAAAATAGATTTTTGTATTCTTTAAACCAAAGTTGAGTTTTCTTTTAAAAATTTCTGAAGGGCTGTTTCAGTGCGAATGCGGAGGAAGTTCTATATAAAAGAGACAGAAATATTCTGGGAAAATGTTCGTTCGACCAAATAACCGGCACGAAGGATTTTGCTATAGAATACTTAACAATATGGTCTATTCGACTAAGATCTAGTCATCATCAGACCATCATCTAGTCATCATTCTAGCCTAATGATGAGTAGCCCTTTGCCGAAACCAGTCGCGAAATAAAGTTCTTGTGTAGTTACTCAGTCATATTTCTCATCACCTGATAAAGTTCCACAAAGTTAAAATATCCTCTTTGGTTAATACCTAGCATGTTTATCAGCATCGTGTATTATCAACACTAATGGCATTATCAAACAATTAGAGGTTTAAAATCTCCAATAGCCGTTTATGTCGGCGTTCCTCTTCTCATTCCACGGTATTCCGAGAAAACAAGATAGGACACTGCACTTTTTGAGAGAGTGCGGTGTCCTATCTTGCTTTCTCGGAATACCGGTGAATGAGACGAGGAACGCCGACATAAACGGCTATTGGAGATTTTAAACCTCTAATTCCTTAACATCCGTGTCCCAACTTTCATTTCTTTACATTATCAAACAAGTTGCTATTAGAAATATTACAATTAGAAATAAGAAATATTACAAAAAAGTAGGAGGCGGCGGAAATAGCAAACAATGAAAGATTTTCACAGCCGATTTAAAAAATTCGAGGTGTGTGCGAAATTGAGGATAAATTTAATGCTATAGTGAATGTAAATACATGGGGATTTTCTATTTTTAACCATCAGGCGTTAATTAAGATACGGTTGAAATGGAAACAAGTTGCTCAACGTGCATTCTGTGAGGGAGGAAATAGGCCATTACTCCTATCCGCGTTTCAAAATTGCGATTCTATCCGAGAGGGGAAGTTATTTCAAACATGAGCGCATAAGCACACTGAAACAAGGAAATAGACTTATTATGTGGAGAATTGCATTGATTGATGCAGCTCATTTCTAATAATCAACCGTATGAACCAAAACTTGGAATTAAAAAATCATGACTGTGTTTTTGAAAATTATTGCATTTCCATCTGAAAAACAAGGAAATAACTCCTAGGAAGAGGTAGGACAGATGGGGAGGCAATGGAAGAACGGAACTTCTCTATTGATAAGGCAAAATACACATCCTCTAATACGCCACAGTGCAAAACTCAACCGGAAAGATGCACTTTAGATGAACGCAAGAAGCTTCGCTAACGAAGATATTCCAGCAAACGCATACATTTGTATCCACAGTTTACCACGCGGTATTTATCCAACCAAAATTTTAAAAGAAATTGCAATACTTCCGATGACTTTAATTTATTAAAGATTTATTGCAATAAAAGGAAACTGAGGTAAAAGTGTTCAATCAGAGAAGAGGACGAGCTTGTTTACGGAAGTCTAATTCTGTTGCATACAAAAAAACGAGCTGAACGATGGAGACAACAACAAAATTCAAAGAAGTACAGACTTATGGTCTCAAGAGTGCCTCCTTACATTTAGTTCGAATTGAAAACAGGGAGAGAGGAGCAGCGGTTCGCTGAGAGAGCGAGTAGTAAAATAACCACAAAAATATCCCAAATGGTTCGCAGAGTACGGGCATTGGGGGTGAAACAGAAGTGCAGATAATGGCAAGGAACGATAAACATGGAGAGAGAAGGAAAGGAAGAGAGGGGGATGTAAGGAGGGGAGGGATAAACAGAGAGGAGGAGGATGCGTGAGTATAATTAAGAGGAAGTGGAGAGGGGCGATGAATCGGAAGGGGGCCCGCGTCGCTGTCACTCCACTGATTGGAGATTTAAAAAGGAAGTGATGCTGCGAGAAACGGACGTGAGACAAGTGTGAATTTCGAGATCGCCTACCTTTGGCCGTGCTCTTCCCAGACGTGCGGGTTCATGATGTCCGCGGCCTCAACCGCCGCCGAGGCCACGTACTCTGAAGGCCGCATACGATCCGAACTCTTGCAGCGCTCGGCGCTCACTGCAGAAGGCCTTCGAAGCCGAGAAGAATTCCACTATCCGGCTCCTATTGCTATTCAGAGCACCTCGCTTTCATCACACTCTTTAAGAATCGTCTCTTCAGATTCTATCTTTCGCGGAAACAAAAAACTCTAGTCTCTCGCGATTCTCCGACTAGTATTAAGTCGGAGGGCGGACGTTGAATGGACGGAGGTCGGCCTGGCTGCGCTGTGCGGGAGGAAGGAGGGGCGGCGAGGGGAATGCATGCACGCCGATTCCCACGTGATGCGCGCGGAGGGGGCAGGGGAAGGACGTGTTTTCAGTGACGTATGGCATAACCGCGGTCACGCGACGTTTGGTTGTAACACGTGAATTGCACGCGTGAATGAGAGCCGCCGGGCGGAGTCACGTGTGGCCGAACGTGTCCCGCCGTGAACTTTCGGAAGGGAACTTCGCGTGCGGACATCGCCGATGACTTATTATGCGTTCCTTTATAGATCTTTGTCCCGGGTCGGCCCGCCGTGGATCCACCTGTCGCGGCATAATTCGCTAATTACGTAAGCTCCGGACTTAAAAATAAAGCGCAGTTGTCTCTCGGCTTTCAACTTCGATTAGAATGTTTTGCTGAGTCGGAGACGAGTACTTTCATCATAGAAATGTTTGTAACTAAGTGAAGGAAATCGGCACAAGACAAATGTTCATAACAAAGTGTAGATGCATTCCCGATTCGGATGGTTAGTTCCGAAGGAGGAAATGCTGTGTCAACCGACGAACGGAAACAGAATGATTATGAAAGACTCGACTCTAAAGAATGAGTAGTAACTCACGCATCTGAAGTATTCGCGAACCAGACAGCTTCGAATTTATCTGTGAAAGAGCCATTTCGCACCTAAAAATGTTAGCTTCCACGCGGAGGACTTATTTTTGGAATAATCGAAAGTCTATTTTTGTTTATCGCTGTGATCAAAATAGCTTCAAATAAAAACTTTCTAAGGAATGTTTAATCACAATGACCAGCTCAATTACTTTAAGATTCAAATTATCTCGAGGGAGGCACACTTCCTGCAAAAAGGGAATATTCCTCCAAATTATAAAATCATTTATGGGGACGTCAAGTTAAAAAAATTGAATATTCCGAAAGAATAAAAAATTAAAAGATATATTTATGAAGAGAAAAAAATTTCAAAGCAGTTGGTTTGAGCAGAGGTTATTGTAACATAATTCATTGTATTCAAAATAGAAACGGCATCTCGCTACATCAGAGACGTGCAGTTTTTCTGAAATAACCCGAGCATGTAAATGTCTGCAGATTGAGAACTTAACCGAATTAATTTTAAGATTTAAAATGTTTCTGCAAAAACACGTGCATCATCGCTACAAAACTGATTACTTCCTCGAATTAATACTTAGTTACAGCTTTTTTGTAACCACTAAGCATTCAGAACGACTGACAGATTATAGAAAAGGAGATAACATCAGTTTTAAAGATTTTAATGAGAATGGGGTGAATATCAACATTTTCAATTTTGTACTGTCTACTGCATCATTAAAAAAATATTTCTGTCATTTTGTTTCAATCTATAGTAGGTGTCTAGATGTGTATTTTCTGACCTCCAAATGGCAATTTGGTGATATGAAATATAACACCACAAATACTAATTTTATATGGTGTTGCTATTCACACGCTGGTCGGAGTATAGTTTATCTAGTGGGAAACAAAAATTACACTGGGAAACAAATTAAAATTTTTTAAGGGCGTGAAAATTGTGATGTAAGGAACAAAAAAAAATCGAAATGAACATACGCACATTAATTAACATACAAAATACAAAATAATATAACTGTGAATAATTCACCAACCAAAAATCTTCACCACAGTTTTGCATTAAGGGAAAATGATGGAAGGAAAGAATTGAATTTGCACATGAAAGTGAGCTGCTTAAACCAAAGTTATTCAGAGGTGAAAAATAGTGATTTGGGAGGGACTCGAACCTACGCCTTTCCGGGTAGGTATTCTAACCACCGAAGTACTGAGCCACGTTCTTCTTGTAAAACTTTGGGTCAAGCTACACACTTTTATGAGCATAGTCAATTGATGGATATCATACTTTTTCCCTGCTTCCTTTAGGCTCATTCCATCTTTCACTGCATCACCTTTCCTGTAAATTTTCCCATCAGGCTCGTAGACACGTGGCATCTCTGTTGCTATTCCCCACTCTTCACCAAAAAAATGTTATTGTTTCAAATTAATTGCCTACATCCATAAATTTGTTAAATTTCGAAAAATTAGTTGTTAATAAACAAATATTAATAACTCACCAGTATATTTATATGGAAACTTGTATTAAATGCAATAATCTACTTTGATAAAAATAATAAGCTTTGTGGCATACAAAACAACACGTTTCTCTAACCAAACAAAAGACTTATGAAAAAGAATGACTTCCTCTGCAAATGCTTGGAAATATAAATAAATCCAGTAGGAATGTATCTGCTAAGATGAAAAATCACTTAAAATTCCCCATTTCTCCAGTACTTTCCAAATATTTTCTAGGAAATTAAAATTAAAAAGTTTTTGTTGCTATTCACCCCAATGTTTCTGTTAATCACATTCTACGTACTAAAACGCAATTATTTTATTTTGTTATTTAACGATCGAGTTTAATGGAGTATGACTTCATAATTTATTTCAGTTTTTCTGCGATTTGCTTTTTTAATCCTGAGTTATTTAGATGGCAGATAGAAGTCAACGAAGTTTTTTCCTTTTTAAAATTTTAAAGATATTCGAATCAATTCTTGAAGTAACCCAACATTCCTGAGAGCACCAAGAGCTCATTGATATCACTCTACTGATCCGTTAGATACGAGTAAACACACATTTGTGCATCCACAAAATTTCCACAACAATCGATCAACCCCGATTGATCTTTTCATCGATTCCTATTAGCTATTTCCTACCTTTGACTCAATCTTTTCCCCCTCTTTCACCACTTGAAGGGAGAGGCATGCGTGGATCCCACTTTTAATGTGCCGATCAATTATCTATATTTCTCCTTTCCTACACTCCTTATCCCACTTCACTAATGTCTCCTCCTATCCTCATTTCTTCTATCATCGGTTTTTACATTGTGTGTCATATCCAACTACACGACAATTGCTTCATTGGCTACGGAAGAGAACCACTTCACTCAAAACAGAACGAATGCGCGACCAGTTCCAAACTACAAGATCATCTTCAGACGAATTAAAACCACAGAAGTATTATGGCCAAAAAAATCAGAATAGGGGACGGGAACAAAAGGGAAAGGAAGTGAAACACCATGGAGATGAGGAGTGATAGTGGGAGTTGGGAAAGTGGCCGACAGCAATGAAGTTGGTACGGAAGTGGCGCATGATGAGATTTCAATTACTTTAGATCTTCCAGTTTCTATCTAGGTGATCTAAGTTAGGATCTCTTTGTTACAAATATTAGAAGTACTAGTTAGTTTTTGTGTCATGAATGAGTGAACGTTTGTCGAAATTACTAAAAGTTTTCTCTCAATAGTATCTTAAGAAAGAATTTCTAATCGACAGGATTAAGCGACCTCTTAATTATTGAGTGAACAAAATAAAGAGGGATGGCGATTACTTACAATCCCGTATTAGCCCAAATATAACGCGATATTTTTCGCCCGTTTATTTTCCGTTAAAAAATCGACTCGCGCTAAATTTAGGGTTTAAGTAGTGGAATTTAATATAAACAAGGACATTTTCCTACAGAGGTTGAAACGCGACTGAACGTTTTCAATGATTTAAATGGGACGGAAGATGACATTTTGTGGGAGACTGAAAGCGTGAATGAAAATACTGATGATACCGATGTGACTTCAATGAGTTCTCATTCTGAAAACAGTTCAGATTCTGAATAAACATTTCCGTGTTTTGTTGCTACTTACGTAAAATTAATTTTCTTTTACATTACTTAATTTTATTGACATGAATGTAACCTGTGTTATTAGCTATAATTACCTAAATAAGTGTGTATCTGATTGAATTTTAATTTCTTTGGATTCTTTTATGAGTATTATTTTTTTCTAAATATCTTCATGAAATTTTCGGAGTCGCGTTAAATTCGGGGTCGCGTTATATTCGAGCTAATGCGGTATATTACAAAGTTCTACATATTGGAGAAAATATCACCAAACAATACTGCCACACCTTCCCCTAATAGCAGGGGAAGGTACGGAATACTTAATTTTCTCAGATCTTTTTTTTGGGATTATTAAAACTTTAACTTTGTAAAAAGTCATATATTTGGTATTGAACATTAGTATTTTTATACTATCAATGGTTTTTCAAAAAAGTGTACCCTTCTACGGGGTACAACGAGGTTCTATGTTACAATAATGAGAAAATATTATGAACCTAAATTCAACATGAAAAACATGTAAAAAATAAAAGGTAACTTATGTAGAGCATGAAATACACATGCCATTCACATAATACACGTATATGGGTGGCCTCATCGTCTTCACTGTCTATTCCGGCAAACCCATTATGTGCCCACTTAAAGCAACTGAAAAATCTTGACCAGCCGTACGCTGAATTGTCAGGACAGTAGAGACAGTCGTCTTATTATTCACTGTCACTAGAAATGGATGCTGAGTTACCCTGAGGTTTCATTTACATTTACATTTAAACCCTGCAATCCGCCAGTGGCGCGTGGGAGGGGGTGTAAGACACCGAAATACCTATCTAATCGGGAGAGCTATTAGCTTCTCTAATACTTCGCGGGAAAAATAACCAAAAAACTATCTGTCCTGGCAACTACTTCCCTGTATCGTTTCTTTGTTTTCTCTCGAAGGTCGCGTAAGTACGTAACTGGGATAAAAATATCAATTATCTCCTCCCCGAAATTGATAGTGATAAATTTATCAAAAATCTTCCGTCGATATTCAAGTCTTCTGTCACTAAGAGAATTCCATCCGAGGGATTCTATCATAGCCTGCTGTCGAATCTGAAATTTCCCTTGACGAACCTTGCTGCTCCACGTAGAACCATCTCGAGATCGGAAATTAATCCTACTTAGTGAGGATCCCAAACTAAAGTAGAGGTCGAATTAGGGAAAAATACGCAATTTCTTTTACTATCGATGAACATCCCCTAAGAATTCTACAGGCTAACCTTTGCATTCTATTCGCCTTTCCTACTACGCCTCGAATATGCTCTTAATGGTTACCTCGGTAGTACCCCGTTTTGCACCACCCGATCTGCCCCACAACTTCATTTTTAGGTTAACCAATTCTATCACGACAGTATTCTAGACTAATAAACATTAAAGCTATACAGAAACGTAGATTATAATTCATTTTCATAAATGCTAGAAGTAATACTTAAGTATTCCGAAGAATTACTACTAACATGATCAAGAACAGATGCCCAAAAACGATTACTGGTCACTTACTGTACTGAAACACTATGGAGCACGGGACGGCGAAAATTGCTCGCACACTAGTCTGGAATATATGTCCAATGTAATTGAGTCGTGTTTCCTTATATAATAGCACTAATTACTAGCACTAGGAAAAACCCCTATCACGTATCACCTTTTGCCACATTACCCCGTTCTGCCCCACGTTCCCCTATATGCAATAGCTGCATTTATTGTCAACCCTAAAAATGAGAGGATGATTCATATTTCTTTAGTTCTATCCTTGGTATAAGCACGACAGTAAACAGCTAAGAACAAAAGATTAAGTAATCCATTAAAAATATGAGAAAAAGAGATAACTATACCTTATCAAGATACTAAAATAATAGTTAAATAATGTACATATCTTCATGTGTGACTTCGTGGAAGAATTCCATCATCAGATAAGTGAAAACAAGACACGTTAAACGGCATAAAAGGTTATTTTAGAGAAGAGTTTTAAAATGAAGTTAAGTCACGTACATTTTTATCTTACAAGGGAAACGGTAAGTTTGCGGGAAACGGATTCGAATGAAAGTTTCAGGACACATGCTTTGCTTAAAATAGTGGACACGTGTCCGACCGTTCAACTCAATGTGCCTTTGTTTATGAAAAATTAGCAACTGAAAAAAAAACGGAGATAGGTAACCATCACATACTCGTGCATTACCGTATAGATCTCGAGATTTTCAACTTATGAAATTATTTCTTCCATTTTTTATCGATAAATTATCTTTTTGCAATTAAATTTCTTTTTCTTACTTTTTTCAAAGCATTTCTTACCATTTATTCTAATACACGTAACGGCGCACAGTGAGCTAGAATCGGAAAAAGCTGGCCAAAAAAAGAAGTGTTTTTTTTGAGTCCAGACTTAGATACTTCGCTCTTAAATTAGCGAAAATGCTATTTTATAGGACTAAAATCAAGTTTCATTCCAACGAGTACCGAAGGATTACAGTGAGCTATATTATGAACCATCATTCATCATACTTTTCGTGAGGCTCTCCGTCATCGAAGTTCATTTCGTTGAAATAAGGTTATTTGATCGGATATTGGGTGCATGAATGGAAGAATTTATGACAAAAGAAAATAAAAAGAGGATAATAATGGAATGCAACATAATGACATGCAAACAGTGAGTTATTTCCTATAGATTTGGGATAGTGCGGATGAGTAATTCGGGGTTGCATTCAGTCCGATTATAAATTTTCAATTAATTATTTCAACTAAACTAAGGCTCGTTTACACGAACGCCATTAAAATTTTTCACATCCTCTTTTCCTGCATCACCACAAATATTTTCATCAAAATTCCCGGACAAAAGTGAGAGTCTACCCTTGTAAGACCGATATATTTGGCAAAATTTGATCTACTTTAACCCCCTGTATAATTTTAACGCCCAAGAATCAACACAAATTACTTGAAGGCTTGTATGTAAAATTTATTTAGCAGAAAACGTGCGAAGTTACAAGTCCACAATAAAAAAAACACTTTTCTATTTTTGGCTAGCTTTTGCCGATTCCAGCCCACTGTGCGGCGTTACATGTATTAGAATAAATGCTAACCAAACGGTTAAATTGCTTTGAGGGTAAGAAGATGAAATTTAATTGCAAAAAGATAAGTTATCATTAAAAGAAATGAAAGAAAATAATTTCCTAAGTGGAAAATCTTGAGATCTATACGGTAATGCACGCTTATGGCATGATTGCCTATCTCCGATTTTCAGTTACTAAATTTTCATAAACAAAGGCTCATTGAGTTGAACGGTCGGACAAGTGTCCACTATTTTAAGCAAAGAATATGACCTGAAATTTTCATTCGAATCCGTTTCCTATAAACCTGGTGTTCCCCTTGTTAGAACATAAATGTTATTAGCGTAAAAAAGAGAGGAAGTAGACAATGGGCAGAGTGAAAGATCTTAATATGTGATTGCGATAAACATGATTAGGAGTCAGCTTGGAAATGAAGAAAGCAGGGTAGATATCATCAGATGTAATAAAATGAACGATAGTCAGCAAAAGACTGGACAGGATCTGAAATCTTCATTGCCGATAGCTAACCCGACAGTGAATCAAAATAGTTGCTGAACGGGCAACATATTATAATTTATAGATGAATTAAGAAAGATGATGGCACATGACTTTCTCCATATATAAGATGTAAATATTTATCTACGACAGTAATTTTGAACTCTATATTCCATCTAAACTTTGAAGATGAGTGATTAATTTATATATTATTATCTTTTATGTAACAAACATTATAAATAATGTTTTTCCGGACATGTTCGATGAAAAACGATGAGGTGGCCTTTCGCCTAAGCGCCCAGAGCGCCCACGACGTACATAATCAGCAACTTCCGGTTTATCAGTATTTCACAAATTACTCCTACACAATCAGTGATACAAAAATATGTTTCATGCAAAAGTCATAGTAAATAACGTTTTATAAAACTTTTATAAATAATAGTATATACCTAAATATCATATTTATGGAGATATTTTGAAAACCGGAAATGAGCTTTGAAGAATGAAGCTTGACTTTCGGTTACCCGATTTACTCCAAAATCTAATCAACTCTAAAAACAGCAATCAAAATACAATATATGAAATTTGGTGTTGATCCAACAAACAGTTTTCATGTTAGAGCGCCCACAAATTACATAATCAGCTACTTCCGGTTGACCAGTATTTCACGAATAATTCCTAATCAACCGGTGATACAAAAATATGTTAAATACAAAGGTTATAGTAAATTATATTATCTAAAACTTTTATAAGGTATACAATATACCTATATATCATATTTATGGAGATATTTTGAAAACCGGAAATGAGCTTTGATGAATGAATCTCGACTTCCGGTTTACCGATTTACTTGAAAAACTAATCAACTCTGACAGCACATACTACAGTACTATATATGAATTTTGGTATTGATATGACTAATAGTTTTCACGTTAGAGGGCCCACTGTCACACACACACACATACATACACACAGACATCATTCCAAAAATGGTCAAAACGTGTTCTAGGGACCCCAAAACATGTATTTCCGTTGAAATCTCGAAGTCGATTTTTTTCATGAAAACAATACTTTCTCTATACTTCGTATATGGAGAAAGTAAAAATGTGAAATACATGGAAAGGAAGTAATTTTGGAGCATTAAAGCACAGAAATGAGACCAATTTGATTTATCAAGAAAGAGAACCGTTTAGAGAAATAAAATTTACAAGGGATGGCAGTGTTACGAGGTGATAATATTTCAGCAGAGATTAACATAGGAATGGACACCTAACACTTCTGTTTGGCACATTATAAATTTGCTTCGGTAGCAGGAGTCATTTCCACGTGAGCTTGTTCTAGGAATCGAACCTGGGACTGCTTTCACCAAAGGTCCAATGGTATAACCAGGTTGGCCATCCTAAACCACATAATACTTCTAATTTCTCCTTTTAAATTTTAGACCCTAGTAGATTATTAATTAGAGTATATTTTATCCTTGTGGAATAATGATTATTATTGATGCACAAATTTTGGCACACAAAGCAGTAAAAAAACATCTGATAGCTTTATGGCAATGTAATTAAGCGGAAATACAAAATTTCTTTCATTATGATGTGTATCTTGTGTATATTAATGTGTTGATGTAATGTTTATGAACACGTGATTAAGGATGTTTGAATTGATTTATTAATAGTTTTGTATTTTGTCGTCGAAAAATAATGTTGGTGCCAGATCCTATGTATACCTCTAAGTAATATTACGTGAAATATGGTCCGCAAGCCAAATATGTATGCAACTATGTTTTAGATGCTAAGGTAGGTAACAGATAAAAATCCCTTTGATAAGCGATTAGAACTGAAATATTCTCGAAATGAAATATTAGTCAAATACGAAAATAATGAAAATCTTGACTGACTCCAAACTAAGGGACTACACCATGGGCGTCGCCAGGGGGGGGCAGGGGGGGGCAGCTGCCCCCCCCTGGAGACCCATTCGTATTTTGGTTCGGGATGTGTTGTAGAAACAATTTTTAGGCACGAGCGTAATTGAAAAGAATTTAGACCCAAAACAAAGTCAAGTGCTGGCACGTGTAAACACCAGTGATAGGTAAAGTACTTCCTCGTAAGAAATTCATTTATACCTCCAGCGCAGCACAAATCTTTCAACAATACTTTGCAGCAGAATCAACAGCCATCCCTCCTTTCCTTCGCCCCTTCCCTCCCAAAAGAAGAAAAGTTCGGTTTCAGGGTGAACAATGTAGTTAGAACTGCCTCTCGATGCGATCAGAGCGCGAGGTTATGCGATTATGTCCTCTAAGTTTGGATTTCATAAGATACAGATGGACATCCGAAAATTTTTTTTCTCAGTCCGCTAATAGCTCGAGGCCTCTATCGGGAAAACGTAAGTTAATGTCTATGTAGTTTTTTGTAAAATAACCATTATTAGTTGCATAAATTAGGATTTTCTTATGTTAGGGCTGTCATCGGAGGGCATATCTCAAGATGAGTTTAGGGATAATTCCAAAGGAACTGGTTCCTTTGTTAAGCATTCTGGACGATTAAAAGTCTGTACAGTAGACTCTTCATTACTCGGGATGATATAAAATATACTGATCCTTATTTTATAATTACCCGTTAATTTGCAGTATAGTTACGAAAATAATTCAATAACTGGGTTTCCGTAGAAATTTGTGAAAGTATTGGAGCAATACAATATATCAGTAAAAATTAATTTTCGATGATATTATTAATAATATACCATTTTGGAAGCAAATCAGTCAGCTGAAAGGTATTGTGCGCGTAAGTTACGCACATATTTATCGGAATTGTGACTTGATGACTTGAAATAAATTTGAGATACGGTTAAAACTGTGACTTAAATTCTTCAGCTTCCTTTTCGATGCATTCAATTTTTTCTCTAGTGATAGAATCCCGCGAATATCATATCTGGTTATGCAATGCCCATTCAAAATTTCAATTCGTGGAAACTTTTGTTTCCTTTGAACACTCAGTGCGTAAGACTGGGTTTTGTATCATCTCTCTGCTGGTTAAACCACCTATTACTTAGTCTAAATAATTGTAAGTTGACATCTTCATTTTTTCCACCTTGGTATGTAACTTGATTTCTGCAAATTCAATTATAATATCAACCATAATCAAGAGTCTACAGAATATTTTAACGCAGCCGAATTTTTACTCTCCGGTATGTGACGCATTCAATTGAATACATGGCTAATAAATAAATAACGAAATCAGACTTAATTGTAAGCCTACCAAAAAATTTCATCTGATATAAATGATTTTTTGTTTCTTAGAAGAGTTGGTAATTTTCAAAGCAACGGATGAAGTCATTCCTAAGAAAGCTGCTGATGATATAGTCTAATAACGAAAGATGTTCTAATAAGGATGGGTGCACCAATGTGGTGATTTATTGAGACGTTTTATATCGCTTGCCAAATAACCGTAAAATACTTCAAAACAACATGGAAGAATCCTTCAATCCCATGGCCGAGCCATGAACGGCGCGCTTCGTGTCGTTTGAAGACGTCCATTATATAACACCCATGGTTATTTGAAAACACGGCGCCGTGCCGTGGACGGCGGCCGGTGAAAAGTCGTCCCGTCTGAAAGGGGCTTTTATTTTTTTCCTTTTCATGCTTGGCAACCTCTTGGAGGAAAGAACTCTCACAGACTCGGGAAGTATATATCTACAGCATCAAAATATTTTAGCATCGAAAAAAATTACTTTTTAATAGGAATTGGACGTATCCAAACTAGAAATCCAAACAAAACTTATGATAAGTTTCCAATAGTTTGCTTATGTAAACTACTATCTTGGAAAGTTTAATGAGTTGGCCGTATAAGCGTTAAACTCCTCTAGTTTTCAATACATTTAGTTTTTGAAAGATTTGTCATATTTGTAGTAAGAAGCGGGCATGAATAAACTAGCCCCTGTAAGTTAGGCATTTTTCATTTTATCAGGCCGCTTGCCCCCCCTAGCCCAGTGGCTGGCGACGCCCTTGGACTACACTTTACCCTACGAATACAAACTTTTAAACAAATTGTATGCTTGTATTCTACTTTTCCATTCTTTACGGATATGTAATCTTTTTCATACTTACAAGGGACTTTTATATTCATCATTGGTATCAAATATATCTACCTTATGCAAGGCCGGATTTAGATGAACAGAGGCCCTAGGCTATTCCTATTATGAGGCCCTTTCACCTCCCATTTTTAGGTTTGTAAATTACATGAGAGATAATAAAATACATCATTACTGTGATATATATCAATATGTTAAATTAAACATGTTGAGAGAAGTTAGCCAACCACACAACACAATATAGTTAATTTGGCACTAGTACGTAACTAGAAACAAAACGAGTGGAATTGCAATATCTCGACAGTTTATTAGTCATATGCGTAGAATTTCTCCTAATTTTCGGTTCAGTGTTTTAGTGTTCACTGTTTTTAGAATAGTGTAATTTTAATTTTGCTAACAATTTAAAATGTAGGCCCCTCTTGATCTTGAGGCCCTAGGCTGAAGCCTAGTTAGCCTATTGGAAAATCCGGCCCAGACCTTATGCCACTGGTGCACTTCTGTACAAATATATATTTTTAGAAAGAAAACTTTTAAGTCTCTCTCACATACTAAATTTAAAGTTTCACTTGGCTATTTTGGAAACGTAAAGGGCATATCCGAGGCATGTTTGAAAAGCAAGTACCGTTTAATCTTGAAAAAGGATAGCAGGACTGCAAAAATATTATTTTATTTTCATTATAAAGTCTGTAACTCAAACATCTTTTCTACATAGTTTCCCTCATTGCTGAGGTGTTTAATAAATCGAAAAACACGCTTTTGAAAACTCGCTTCATGAAAAACTGCCACCAATCAAGAATCCGTTGATTAACTGCATTTTTTACACCATCAATTTCGTAGCGCTGACCACCCAAAGACCGCTTTATATGAAGATACATGCGGTATTCAGAAGGTACTAGGTCGTGTTTGTAAGATAGACCAAGATTTTGAATATTTTCATCAACTTTCCTTAACTCCTGATTGATTACAGAAGGCTACGCACTCGTTAAATTGCTTTAATTCAATTTTTAAAATTACCACTTTCTATACCATTCTATCACTGCATTTTTACCATAAATCTTACAGATTTTATGATGCATGTTAGCTGGCTTCATGTTTCTTCCATTGAGGAATCGGGTGACCGACCGTACTCCACAGTCGGCGGGAGAGTCAATGGACTTAAACATTTCAAACGATGAATAAACATGTTGAATGTTAACCCCTGATGCTGTGATGGCGTCTGCGCAAAGCTAAAGAAATAAGGAATGATGTGCATGTGCGCAAAACGGTACTTACTTTTCAAATATGCTCGTAAATTGAGTTAAAATCTGCTTACGTGGTTTAACTCAGAGACAGGATAAAGATACTCTGAATAAATTTTAGTCTGTATATTATTTTGATTCTCGAAGAATAAAAAGCATATAACGGTTAGGAAAGAAATGCTATTGATCATTGCGATCCAAAATGTATATATTTGGGGAAACAGTGATACAAGAAAGGCAGTTAAGTCAGAAACTAAATTAAAACAGCAACCGAGCAGAATGGTTGGCTTGTAATGTTGTATGGCTGCGGAAGTCATACGACGATCAACTCAAAACGGAAGATGCAAACTTTTTATTCTAATTAATGTTTTCGTAACCCTTAAGCAGTTGCTTCTTTCTACCAGAGTAAATAAAACCTACGTGGAAAATATTTTAAATGGGAAAGAAGATTTTTAAAACTACTTCTTATGGACCGAAAATTTAACTCATACTTTTATCTTACCTGAAAACACTTATTTTAATAAATTGAGTCAGTTTATTTTCTTCTAAGGTAGAAGCTTCTTAATTTTCATTTTCTATGCTTTTGCAGGGATTTTAATGTGTTTATTTTTATTTGATATATGTTTCATCAACTTTTAAATTACGAGACGTAAGTGTTTCTCAAACTTTAAATCTGAGCAAATGACGTCATGAGACTTCGAACACGCGTGTTCCGTGTCATATCACACCGGATATGAATTAGTCCATTAAGGCATAAAGTGTTCAAGACCAGCGAATAATTGCTGTATTATACTTTTGTAGACGCTACTTTGTTCGGCAGTTATGAAACGTTACTATCCAGTCTCAAATTTTTCATAAAAATTTCATATTAGAGAAACTCTCAATCTATTTCATTCAATTAATTTAATCTCTTACATTTCAGATCTAATTACAGGTTCTTACATTTCTTGTACCATCTCCTTCCTAGACTACATTAGTTTTGCTATCTTTTATCTCTTCCTCGAAGTAGGAAGTTATGGCTAAACGGAAAGGATCAAATGGAACCTGCATAGAGGAGTCACGCAACGTGCGATAACTACCAATGAATCCGCGCATGCCAAACAGGGAGATATAGCAAGCAGGACGAAGCATCCGTTGGCCTTCAACAGCAACCACCCGCACTCCCTCACAAATGCCCACACACTTGCTAAAACTCGGTCACCGGTGTGTCAGGCAGATAAAATACCTCTCCTTCGCAAGGACGGTCGATGAACTCCAGGAAGTAATTAGAAATTCCGAAGAACCGTTCCATGTTCCTGTAATCAGCGACCGCCTATGCTCTTACCCAACACTATTCGTCACCATAGTCTTCCAACCAAATCCTCCCCTCCCTCTCTCCCTTCGTCCTGGGGCTGTTTTTGTTGTTTACAGACATCGCACATAATTAAGATGCATCAGGTCGAAACCTAAGTTATATCTACAAGTAAAAAATATTTGGTAGAATGACTGCGATAATTAATTGCTTCCTTTATTTCTTCCATGATTAATATTTGATTAAAAGTTCCAGGTATTTTCGAGAAGTCCCATGGCGATTATAGATTCCTTTCATCATTCCTATTAATACTGATTTCAGGTGACTATCACGTTTGAGAGAGCCATCGATTTTTTTCTATCTTCGTTTGCTGTAGAATTTCTTCATCGGTTACTTGGTCTGCGCATTTTATTCTAATCATTCTGTAGCATATCTTCATTGCTTAAAATCCTATCTCCTACCTGAAAGAATCATTCTGATTCTTTATAGAACTGTTCTTGTAAGTAGAACAGTTTAATACCCAATCATGCTATCCCTACAGCAAACATTTCTCTTTCAGGTCAAATCTCTTCATACTGCTCGCATATTCATGCCTCCTTCTATTTTGGGAATGAAAAAATATGTTCGTTTGAGCATTCTATAGAAGTCTGCGTTTTCCTTTATTTGCACCTCAGCTTAATAGATGCGCAACAAATCGATGACAAAAGTAACATAAAATTCCGTCAAATGCTTTTGCAGTAGTGAATGGCTTTAGTGAAGAAGCAGCATCAGCAATTCTTCTTACGCACGTATGACGTAGGTTCATCCAGAGGAATTTAATCACCTTAGGAAGGAGGGATTAACGATAACAATACGAGGGAGAATCCTATCAGGATCTTTATGCCGATGAGGCTACTGTTATACACCTAAGACCGAAAAATGTAAAATAATCCAGTCAAATGGCATTTATCTGATTCAGGTATGATGCTTAATTTTTCTCAAGTTTGAAAATGAATGCAATGGTAAGTCCCCCATCAAATAAGAACTATAACAATTATAATGCAATTTTTGGGTACTTCAGAAGATTCTTTAAAGTAATCCTTCCCGAAACAAGAGTGATTACCAATCATCAATGAATCTATGTACTGAACAAATGTATTAAAATACAAGAAGTATCATAAAAAGAACTTGTTCAGGTCACCTATATTCAAAGAAAGCAAAAATTTTCTGCTCGTTCTTCCTTCCATCGCTACAGTCTAAACGATTTCATTGACAGATTTTGTCCACAAGAGTTTTAGAAATCTAGGGATTGCAGTGAGTCCTCATTGTATAAACGCAATGTAATTAAAGGCAGATCAGAAATTCCTGAAATATACCATCCTTGTCCATATCAGAGATTCTCTGGATACCTCAAGAATAATAACAGCTTGTGCACCTCCAGTCTAAGAGTGAAAGAAAGTGAAACTAATTATTTACTTGTAAAAAAATTGGATCAGATTGGATGTAATTAAGTCAGAATAGGTAATCAAAAATGTTTAAAATTCATTATGAGACAAAATTTAAGAAACATATTGTTCAAGTAACATGTCTACTTCACAAAATCATCCTGATTTTTACCTTTGTTAACATTTACAAAATGAAAGCATTATCTTCTTTAAATGGCACAGAAAAACTGACTTATGCCATGATCTATAGATAGTAAATCTGTATTGATATCCTGTAACAGAGGATACAGATATTTTCAGGTATTTCCTTTCACAGTTTCTTTAACTCCAACTTTAATGCTGATATAACACTGATGGGATATAGTGGAATAATACTGATTGATTTTTTTACAATAAAAAGATTTTCGCAAAAGACATCAATCATCAACAGATCCAAATTCTTGAGATTCAATTTGAGCTTATTGAGAATTTTCAGAGCAGAGGGTGGTGAAAGATATGAATGTTATGCAAGCCCAAAGAAGCACAGAGTTATCCAGGTACGTGGAACATGAGGAGGAAAAATATAAGAGCTATCCTTGCTAAGAATTCTTCATTTTAAAAAATTAAGCATCGAGATTGATGATTGTGAATCATACAAATTAGTATTGGATTTATTGCCAATATCAATTACTAAAACCAATCATTGAAGAATTAACATAGCGAAGTACAGCATCTCGCGCTAAGATTAGCACCACATTGGCACTCAGATCATAGACTTTGTCAAATAAAGCACTGATTTGGAAAAAAGTTCACCATATCTGTTCTAGAGAATAAAGTATAAATGCCATGTAATAGGAATGGGAATAGGATAGTAAACTTACTCTTCTGGAGATGAAAGACTTCTATATTTTTTTATTAGCTACCACAAAGAATGAGAAGAAACATAAAAAGTGGTCTAAATAGCTGAGGGAAGATTCAGCTAAATGCAGGTGAACAAGTTATTTGAAGAGATTTTTTGTAAAGATCTTTCAGTCGAAGAACAGAAGAAGGAAAGTCCCCTTCTTCCATTGCACCACATTAATCAAATTCAATTTTACACTGCATTTGAAAATTAAAAAAAATGCAATTCCTCTTTCAAGCATGAGTATTCGACAATGAAAATTATCTGAAATTTTTCAACATCTTTTATTTAATTAAACACACATACTTTGAACACAGCAGGACTCACGCACAAATTTAAGCATACTAAAATATAAGATTTAGCAACATTTAAAGCCATTATACAATATAGAAACTCTGATATGTACACAAAAATATCAAGATTTCTAATAACAAAATCTTTTGCTATGAGCAATAACTAATGATAAGGCCTTCAGTGAAAATATTTCAATTGAGCAAAGTTAAATTGTGACACAACATATTTCACTTGGTAAGTAATATCACTAGAAATCTTAAAACAACTTGTACTATAAGGCAAAAATAATGGACATTTGCAAGATTAAGATTTCATAGAAATTCTAAAAAATAGTCATGCAATATGTCAGCTTTTAATAGCTTCATATGTTACTTAATCTAAGAAAACAATGAGTGCATAAGGAAGATTTTCAAAATAATTCATAAATAAAATAATCTTGTTATTCTGATTCCATCATGATGGGTATTTCAATAATAATGAAATTCTGTCCAAATATTTCTAAATTAAATTTCCTGTTAAAATCTCACTCGCAGTTAGTCAAATGGCATCACCTGTAACTGTATGCTACAGATACCATACACTGAATTCAAAAGCAGTCATGGGCTGCTTCTACATTCACAAAAGTTCTTCTTTAACAATCCATCTACCAATTCCAAGGAAATTCCATGTTTCTAACTTATCACAATATTCCAACCCAAATTTGTTGCTTGAGAAGATTAATAACCATTAAACAGGTTCACCAAGTACTAAATTTATAATATTAGCAATGGTTTAAGATAAAACTGAGGTGTCTGATTTCCTTTAACCCACCTACTTCAGTTCACAGAAAGAGAACTTCCTACGAAAAAACAGCATCTTTTAGCCTTGTGACTGAGATGACAACTGATGGATTACTTCAGAGATGTTCAAAGAGAGAGTAAGCAACCAAATTGAAAAGTATGTATGAATAAATGCCACAATTTGAAAAAGATTCAATTTAGAACTGCAACACGAGATTTTACAACTGTAATATCCAGAAAGCTCACCCTAGCCTCTCCCTAGAAAGTTCTTTTCACGTACCTTAAAAGAAGTAAAGATTTTAAAACGATAATGTTTATGGTCAACACAACCAAAAATAGAAGATATAAACAGCCCAAAGAGTACTGAAGAGGGAAATCGTATTTTACTGCACAGCCAGAGATATTTTAGTGGACTATTTTCTCCTTTGTACCTTTAGCCTGTTGAATTGTAGACGTCTTTGCTCACACTCTAATCTGCTGAGTGACATGATTCAAAATGAATGGGTTAAACCTAGACACTAGAAAGCAAAATGAACACTTCCAAGGGAAAAAATAAATATACAATCCATTACTAATATAAGGTACTTAAAGCTAATATTTCTCTGAGGTATTTGTACTTTTTAACTCCAGATCCTTCAAAAGATTAATTTTGCAGAAAAAATAAAGGCAACAAACTTAATACCAATAATATTGGTATTAAATTTGAACAGCACTTCTCAAATGTAAACATGATGCCTCTTCATGCAGCTGTAAAGACTCATTAAGGCCTCGTTCAAGGGAATAGTTTCCAGAATATTTAAAAAATACCACACAATATTAAAGGACTTAAATTGAATAACCTTTGTTTGATTTAGATATCCAAACATATGTTTTTATAAATAACAGCAACCAGCCATGTGAGCTAGTTTCATCTAGTTTGGCCATGGAACTCAATACAGGCATTTTTAAACTGCCTATCTGACATAAAGGACCACTGTTGGCCAAGGATAGTTGATACTGCTTTCTCAGTTGATTCATAAGATGTAGCTTGAGATAATAAATAATTATCTTCATCTTGCATTGCAGTTTTTGGCCAATCACTGCGCAGAAGGACAGCATTACGTCGCACTATCAGCCGCTTCAGATTTGGTGCTGTCTTTGCTAACAGAATCACAGTTGCTGTTGACACTCGTTCTCGAATAACCTGCAAGCAGATTAAATTTTGTATATAACACAGTATCTTTTCCGTTTACATGCAAATGAGCAACATTTCTTAGTTAAAAAGGGGATGGGGCATAAATGATCTGAAAAATCTCAATTATATAAACTTTGCATTGGTTCCAAGGCTAGATTTCACAATTTAAACATAACTAAAGTATTCTCATTACAGGCATCAACTACCCATCCTTGCTGAAAGATCATTTATCTTCCACCTGAAGGATAATGAT
The DNA here is from genome assembly GCA_947579665.1 of Sympetrum striolatum. Classification (NCBI taxonomy): domain Eukaryota; kingdom Metazoa; phylum Arthropoda; class Insecta; order Odonata; family Libellulidae; genus Sympetrum; species Sympetrum striolatum. The sequence continues at coordinate 84,571,098 of OX388341.1, forward strand.
TTTTTACTTTAGTTTCCCTTTATAAACTCTGTGTTACAGAGATGTCTTTTACAGCATGCATCTTTTTACAACGTAAATGTTTTTGAACTTTTGCACAATTCTGTGTATTGATAATTTATGGCTTTTCTAAAAGAGATGTGTCCTGCAATAAGGTAGAAATGTTGAGAAGCATTGATTCATGATTGTAGGTATTTTTCAGAATAAGAGGGATGGATAACTAGACATAGTGTTCCAAATCTTAAATTCTACGTGAATAAAATATGAAAATCAATGCAGAAAAACAAGATAACATTTTAGAACTTCCTGTACTGGATGAATATGATTCACAATGCAACACTCAAGTTTCTCCCTATGCAAGTCAATTGATATTTAACCTCTCTCCTTTCAGTTTATCATGATTCTTCAGTTATATATAACACTTTCAGCAAAAAAATACTTGTTCAAGCATAAATAATTCCTATCTTTGACTATTAGTACTCACTAATGAAGGAAGCAAACAAAACGGTCACTATTAAATTATACAGATTACAGCATGCTGTTGTTGTAAGGGATAAAAGCTCTCTTCAGAGTAATTCACATGTGTTATCAGATAGTAATATTGCCAGCATTTGGTTCCTTATTAGTCAGAACAATAAGTTCTCTTGTTTCTTTTTGGTGACGGCCCCTCTAATCAGTGCCAGAGTTTATAACATCCACTCGGGGGACTTGTTATCATACGAAACTTGGCACCAAATCGTCTGATGGGTGGGAATATAGGAGATAAAAGCAGTGATGTTTTGGATTCACAGGGTAACCTCTCCCACTCCCTCGCAAAACAATCATTGCTTATGAAGCATGTGAATGAAAAATACCTCGAGAAAGTAATTTGATATGAGTTAGGGGTACCTTATAAACATAATGGGCATCGCTCTTTCATCAGTTGATCATGAGACGTGAGTCTGTGCAGCACTTTGGTCATGGTTTATGAATCATTTAAATAATATTTTGATGCAAATGTACTTTTTTTTAAGCATTCTGAACCATTTGCCTAAGAATTAAAAACCCTACAGTTCCATTCTGCAGCACTCACTGCCATTGGATTCAAGAGAACAGACACTTAACATTAGAAATGGGTTATAACGAGTACACTTTATAACAAGTACTTTTTTTCAATTTTTGTCAGCTTGTTATGACAGACTTACTGTATTTAAGACTCTTTAGCTTTATCTTTTTACAAAGATTCCAACAGTGTTGTAAAATTCATACAATTTCTTTGGCCGATGAATACCTTTTTAACTCATACATCCAAGTACTTCAAAATTTTTTGGAATAGATTAATTATCTCCATACCAGATAAAATCTATATAGAATAAAAATTTTGTTTACCAGTGTGTGCAGTCTAGTGCAGCGTCGGCAGATGAGAAGAAGCAGAGAATCTGCTCTATCATGGAAGGATCGTGAGCGCCAGAAATGAGGAAGACCTCTGTGTCCAAAGACCTCAAGGTCATTGCCATAGAGTTCTACTGCAGTTATGACAGACATTGAAGATACCTGAGAAAACAAAATTAATGGAATTACATCATAATTTTTCCCCACTGAGAACCAAAGCATCACTTTAAAATTTCTTGAGCTACATTAGACAACACAAACTAAAACATTCGCATGATTTATGATTGAAATTAGTTTTTCCTACTTTCCTGCTTGGTTACAGTGCAGGATGACCATAAAAGTTCACACTTCAAATACGTTTTCTTACATCTAAACCAATACTATTTATTTAATCAAGGAGTAATACAAATAAAAGTTTAAAATAATCTAAAAAACAAATAATTCATAAAAGAGCATTTAACACTTAACACAAATTTAACTAGGAAACCTTGACTGATATGTAAAATAAAAATTTTAAAGTCATTTTGTCAAACACTTCCTAGTATTAAAATAATGAGAATTTGAAAATCAGCAAACCATTTCATGAATTCCTTAATTCCAATTACCATATTTATCAGTATATTATACACTTTGTTCTATAATTTGCACCATGATTCTTAGAGAGAATTTGAGAATAAAAATTAAATTTAAAATTAAAATGGTCAGGCTGAAACACTCTGTAGAGCAGCTGACAACAACTATGAAAGCTATGATATTATTACAATTTGCTGAGTAAAAGGTGATTAGTGAAGGTAAAAATCTCTTTTTCAAGTCCTCTTTATAATTAAGAATGATTTCCAATTGTAACATATTCATACCATGTGTTTGTTCAAGTTTTAATATGAAATTAGTGGGTAGTCAGATGTTTGCTTCTCTGTACCTCTTGTATTCACAACTGACAGGAATCATCGTTTATTTATTTAAAATGAACCTTGTACGTAAATGGGAAAATGCAATGTTTTGTATGAGAAGATTAGCACACATATGAGTGCTGATCAGCAAATTTGAAAAGTATCCCAAAAAGTTGTTTTCAGGAAACAAGAAATTTTCAAAATAAAATACCAAAAAAAAGATGTTTTACACTGAGTTAAAAATTAATATTATTCTTTTTGTTAAATACAATATTCAGAGTATTGTCCAGACACGACTGCGGAGTATCATGAAGTAAAAGCAGTAGGAATAGATCTCAATCAAGGAGGCAAAAGATTTTAAAAATTTGAGTACGATTCCAAAAAACTAATGGATCTTTCTGCATTCAAACATCAGTTTATTTTTTAATTATGTTACCAAAACCCTATTATTGGGTGCTGTGAAGTTTTTTCAAGAAAGAGCATATGTAGCATACATGTAGCATACATGTAGCAACATATGTAGCAACATAGCATATGTAGTCTCAATCAGAAAGTAAGGCTAGAGAAAAGTTTGGGGTTAACAACAGAAAAGAGGGGAATCTGACCTCTTCGATTGTTTCAAAAAGGAGTCATCAGATTTCAGTCAGAAAAGACAGGCAACTGAATTGGAGGAAATCGATAAATTAGCTATTAAAATAAGAGAGTTAAAAATGAGGCTTTTCAAAATGAGAGGGTTAACTGCAAGAATATGAGGTCCAATGTTACAGGATGTAACTCAAGATTTCTAGAAATTTGATATACCTAATTTTAGAGCATCATTAGATTTGCTTGAATGTTTTAAAAAGAGAAATAGCATGTCTTCAAAACATTTGGCAGGTGAGACAAATGGTCAATTCTGATATAATAGAAAACTTCCAAAGCAATATTTCTGAATGTTTCAAGTTTTAGTCCAGAGAATATATTTAATGCTGATGAGTGTGGCTTGTTTTACAAAGCAATGCCTGATCGGTCTTTGGTAATCAAAGGGGAATCATACAAAGCTAAATAAAGTAAACAATGTCTAAGGAGGTTGGTGTTGCTTGCTGCTAGGGCAAATGGCAAAAAACTCCGGCCTCTTGTCATAGGAAAATACAAATACACATCTTTTGAATGTAACTATAAAATACAGTAGAAGTTCATTATAATGAAAACAGACAATAATTGGAAAAGTGCTTGCTATAAAGCATACTCGTAATAGGCAATCTCTAAGAGTAAATGCCCATCCTCTTGGATCACAGGGCAGCGAGTGCAACAGATAGGAACTGTAGGGTTTTTAAACCTTAAGCAAATGCTTAAGGTTTAAATTCAGAATTCGTAAAAGAGGATATTCACATCAGAAATATTATTTCATTAATTCATAAACCATAACCAAGGTGCATCCTCTAATATGAAATATTGCTCAATAATTGTCGAAAAGTAATGATATATCATTAGATAATCCTAATTCATATCAAATTGTTTCTTTAGTTATTTTTCATTCACACCCTTCATAAACAATGACTGCATTAGGAGGGAGTTAACCTTGGAATTCAAATCAGCCTTGCTTATATCTCCTATATTCCCAACCATCCCGGATCAGAGAATATGGTGCCAAGTTTCGTATTGAAACAAATCCCACAGGTAGATACCAATATGATTGAAACTCAATTAATGATTTTGGCACTGATCAGAGAGGCCGTAACAAAAAAAAAACAAGAGATGAGGGGTCAAGACGTACAGAGGGACAAATGGAAGAGTGAAACTAGTGACAAGTCTCTAATCAAAGCTCCCTGAAGCATTTTTGCCAAGGAAGGATGAGGCGAGTTGTGGGAAACAAATGCATAAATTTGATGATGGTAAGTTTTGCTTTTAATTATTTTCTGTTTTCATTAAAGTATTATCAAGGGCTGTTTTACGCATCAGTCAACGTTTCCTCATAAGAGAATTCAATAACACCTCTCATGAAGTAGATGGATGTGTCTGTATAGAAGTTCCTAATACTTAATAAAATTAGCTGTTTCAGTATTCATACATTTTGAAAATGTTAGATGTTTAGATGAGGGAAAAAATAAGAATACCTTAGCATATGGTGATTCATACAAAATGCTTTTGACAGGTGCTCCGTCCTGCCACACAAGCTCTGACGCAGAATCCCCTAGCGACTCTCCCCTTCTTGGTGCTCTTCTCCTCCACTTATGTACTCCTTCCTTCAGCTCTAAGTGCACCTGAAGTCTTGGGTTGTCCTCTCTGCAACGCTTCCAAACACGATAAGGTACAGCTTGAGCTGATCCAGTTGCAAAATAGTGGTTTTGTAAGAGATGTAAGTGATGGAGTGAAGTTTTTCCAAGAAGCAAAATAACATCCGGTCCAATATTTTGAGGACTTATAGTCAAAACCTATGGAATTAGATATGCATCATGTATCAGAGCAAATATCCTTAAGAGAGTTAATAAAATTAAGCCTAATTATATTAAGGAAAGGGTTAAGTAAATATTGCACATAAGAGTGTGCCCCAGGAAAAATCCCAAGGAAAATCAGACACGACAAAAGTCTGACAGGGCCAGGAATCTAGATCTTCCTCTATCAAGGAGGCTGCCTTAACCATCTAGGCTACCCGGCCAGAACATTTTCACAAGCCATTTAGGGAACTCTGTGTAAAGGGCAAGTAAGGTTTCATCCGACTGTGTCCGAACCACACTTGCCCTTGCACACAGAGTTCCCTAAATGGCTTGTGAAAATGTTCTGGCCGGGTAGCCTAGATGGTTAAGGCAGCCTCCTGGATAGAGGAGGATCCTGGATAGAGGAAGATCCCAGCAGAGTTAGATTCCCAGCCACATCAGACCCTTTTCAAGTCTGTTTTTCCTTGCTAATTATATTCATAATTACTGTATTTTTTTCTAGAAATTTAGGCCTGATATTCATGCTTCGTGTTATAGGAATATGTAAAATTTTTATTTAAACTTAATTAAATAAAAAGAATCATATTCATTTCCATTTCAGATTAAGATGTCTTTTTTAGGTATTTTATATTGAAAATGTCTTGTCTCATGAAAACAACTTTATGTGATGCTTTTCAAAATCAGCTGATCAACACTCAAATGTATGCTAATCTTCACATATGAAACATTGCATTTTCCCAATTATGTACAATAAATAATTTTAACAATTAAATACCTAATAATTACAGTCCACTGTGGAAACAAGAGGTATAGAGAAGCAAACATCTGAGAACTTTCCAATTACGTACCAACATTCAACCATATGCGTGGCACAAAATATGCTACCATCTAAAATCAATCTTTGTTAAAGAAAGAACCTGAAAAACAGATTTATCTCTTTACTAATCACCAGGTACTTTGCAAATTGTAAAGATAGCTGTTAAATAATCACTTTCAGCTGCTCTGCGGAGTGCATTGCATCTCCCTCCAAGTCTTTTATTTTAAAGTTTAGTATTTTACAATTCAAATATCATTTTGAAATCATGGTGTATATTATAAGAAGGTGTGTGTTATACCCCAATTATATATTTTTAGATTTCTATTACAAAGTTTATCACAGTTAGTATGGAATAATTTCCATTAATTTCACAATACTTTGTTTTAGAAGTACAATTATTTCTTGCATTAGTTCTGATTTCCAAACATTGACATGATATTTACTTAAGATCAATTCTTGAGACACCAAGGTATATTTTTATCAAACCATAAAGGTTCCATTCTGCTTTCTTTTGCACTTCAATGAAAGTTAGATAGCAGTTAAGCTCCAACGCCTATCATTGATTTTTTCACTCCGAACTACAAGGATAAATAAGAGGGAGTTCAAGAGAATTATAATCAACAGTAACAAATAGAGATTCTTTGCAAATGTCCTATTATTCATTTAGGATCGAGGGACATATGTCAATAGAGTATAAAATAAAATATACATAGTTAAAACTATAATAATAATTAAGAGATAATTCTTATAATAAAAAACAAAGTAGTTTTAAGAAAGAAAAACTAAGAAAGCTTGCCTGTAAATTCACAAAGACTCCTGGATGAAGCAGCTGACTGTGGTGTCTTGTGATGTTCACCAAAGTGAGACGTCGCATAGATGCTGTAGCTGAAGCACAAGTATCATCCAGCAAGACCTGAGCTTCCTTTTCTTCCAGCATCAGATCAACAAGTTCCAGAGTATTCAATGAATGAGCAACATCTAACAACAAGCGCTTGAGAGCCTCTAAGAGTTTTCCTCCAGTACCAAACACTTCGGGGCCACCTCCAGCCCTGGTCCGAGCACGTGCAGTCTGTTGTCTTGCCTCAAAAGCTGCTAATCTGAAATGAATACGTAAAGTTAGATTTCATTACAATTATACACTTATTCACAATTGAATCAGAGAAGAAGAGAGAGTAAAAACTGGAATAATAAAATGCAGCTAACTTTAAGGTATTGGGGCCTCAAAAACAGTGAGTTAAGGAATTTTTGGAATGACATTCATCGATAGTAATTAAAATAATTTATATCCCTGTTACAGTATTAACCCCATAGGTGGAATCTGTCCACTATATGCAAATACTAACCAGTAACAACTATTATACTCCAGGATCAAAACAAAAATTCTCTACATGTCCAACAAGAACAAATTCATCAAGACCAGTGATTCCCAAAGTGGGCAATAGCGCCCCCATAGGGGCCTAGTAATCCAAATGGGCATTTGATGCTAAGTCATTTTATTCCAATTTGATCATATTTCCATTTCTACTCAATTTTACTGGGCTCTAGGCAGTTATTTAACATCAGATATAATGATTTGGTGGACAATTTAAACATAGTAGATTTTATTTTGATTTTTATATATTATTTGGATAGGTCTTACAGAAAATACTTTTTAAAGATTTCAGTTGGGGGTGGTGGTATGGGAATTGATTAGGGAGTGGTAGCATAAAATAGTTTAGGAAACACTGATCTAGACAGTGACGTTGGTAAATAATGCATTCAATTTTCATAAATTTATTATATTTTCATCAAAAATTTTTCTATGTGAATTATAAAAATTAAAAATGAGATCTGAAAACATGATTTAATGATTCTACTACCTTCATCTGCTGGGAAAATAGTATTTTCCATGGATCTTGGGAGATTTTCCAGTAGACCCAGGCAGTGGTACCAGAAAAAATGGCTTATTAGACACATATGCTTCAAACTGGCAGCTGGCACTTGATGAAAGTATCACAAGCAAATGTTCTGAGGGTGAAGATTCCACCACTGCAATATTTCCTTAGTAAAAGGAAACTTTTTAGAAACATGCTCAGGGATAACACGAACTCAAAGACTGCTAAATCCATTAGTAACAAATGAGAGTCTTTACTTCTCCAAAAGGACAACAACAGAGGATGCAGGGATGGAAACCTGGAAAATTAGTAAAAGGCAAAGGAAAATGTAATCATTACAGAAGAGTTCAGATGAAAATTAAGGTAAAATTTTGTTAAGAGAGGAGTCAAAATGGTGGATTAATGAAATATATACCCGCATGTAAGTCAAATAAATGTTCACTCTTGGGCTATGTAATCATCAAATAGTTTAGCAAACATGTTACAACATATATATTCCTTTCAGTTATGAAGACATCTCAGTAGATGTGGTACTTATAAATAGTCCTGAGGCTCGTAATTTACTTTAAAAAAATTAACTTCAAAACCTTATGTTGAAAATTTATCTTTGTAAATCAACCATTTGATGCTTACAAATTCATAAAAGAGCGTCAATTTAGAACAACAAGAAGCTGATCAATGAGTTTACCTGGTCTGCTGCAGTCATATATTGAAACTTTTTTCACTAGCATATTAACCCTATCACTTACAGGGTAAATTAATCATCATAAAGATGATGGTTATTCATAATGGTGAATTTTGTTTTGGTACTATTTTTATGGTCATATTGAAGAAAAGATTTCAAGAAAAAACCTGGGATCTAATTCCACTTCAGTTGCATGGATGACCAGTAGAGATAAGTGGTAGTCTTGCTACCCTCATATATTGTTAAAAATAAAAAAAATAACTTAATCAAATTTTACTAGCATCTTCGCCCACAAATTTTTGCAGTTTATGAATATCTTATGCAGTAGAACAAAGAGTAATCCATAAATGTCTCTAGATCTGTCATTAAAGCTACGGAACTGACAGCATAAACATTTTTCACTTCTGACAGCCTTTATGATTACCCAAACATTTTGTCATTCTACATTAAGATAATTAAAGATGCTTTGAATTTCTACATAACATTTTCATAATTCTTCATTAAAAACCATACTTTCGTCATACATCCTTCCAGCAACTGCTGAATTTTCTGAGAGTATTAAACAAGCAATAGAGGACCATTGTGCCTTCATGACATAAACTCACAAATTAATCAGTTTATAAGACATTATATACAACTTATACACCATCTGAATTTACTGTAAATAAGGTTGTTTGAATAGTATTTCATAAGAACAATAATCCATGACTTCAAAAATTTTAGGCAAACTTTTGAACTTATTCACAATTTTTTTTTTCAGGATAATCATAGAGCATATATTCAATAATCCACCCATAGGATCCAAGCCACATAAATTAATACCCATTCTAACAAACTAGTGTGCAAAGCAATTAAAAACCTATGCATTTAAAAAAATTTACATTAAAAAATTACATTTACAAAAGCACGAGGTCCATGAGGTAGTTTGTATGATAAAGCCTAAAACAGGGGCCATGCTTTGAATTGGTATTTATTACAGGTCAAGTACTTTGTGGCCACACAGAGTTAAGAAACTTATTATAATCAAACAGATGAGTGAGTCATAAAGAGAAAATACAAAATTTTGAGTAAGCTTACCTAAATGCTCTCCTTTGAGCTGATCTCTCTTTGGGGGTCATTTTTGCAAGCACTTCTTTGTTTGCTTCCTCTCCTTCTGCCCGAGCTTGGAGTAAACAAGCTTCCTGTGCTCCAGGACCAGTACCCCATCTGTTACCAGTCCCATCACCCATTTCACATGGAAATGTAAAGCTTAAGGCTTCAATGCGTTCTCCAAAACCTGCTCCTCTTGATGTTCCATGATTCTCAAGAAAGTATGCAGCCATTGTCATGAATTCGTACAGATTGTGAAAGTTATACATAGGCTCGAATATAAGAGTGTGAATGTGACGACCAACTCTGGAGAAGCAAATCTGAGTGCGAAGATGGTCCAGCACATGCTACAAAGAAAATCAAAGTTCATTCTTAAATATTGCCCATGATACTTCAGCGCAGAAGCAAAATAATTCATAAAAACATCAATTTTAAATTATTCACAGTGCAATTGGTTTTAAAAAGAAGAGATAGAAGAAAAACATCAAAAGAATCAAAATACATATATTTCAACACAAATTCAACTGTCTCTCCTGTCTCATTCACAGGAACTCCTAAAATGGAGAGGTGTCACAAACATTCTTATTAGAATAACCTCCAACTTTTGTGAAGTCATCAATAAAAATTAGCCAACAAGATAGGTTTATATTTGAACCTATGATGGGAAAATCTTTACGAATCAAGGATATGAAATGAAAATGTACGAAAGGCTGATGTAACTCAAAACATTCAATGCAATCTCAATTAAGTAAACTCCTAATCTAATTTATAAAAAATAACCAAAATTTAACTTGACGGATGTGCTATATCACCCAGTACTTCGTGATTTAAAGAAACAATCAAAGAGACATTCAACTATTAAACGCTTTTTAAGTGCTATAAACTTCAAGCTCAAAAGAACGTTCCATAAATAAAAAGCGAGTAAAAATACATACAGACAATACTGTACAGCCAACTCATAATAAAATGAAAAATAGGTTACCTGCCAACCCATGTAATAATTAAATTTCCTTCGAGTTAGCGTGCTTTCTTGAAAAACAAATCGAGACCAGACATAAGGTAAATAGAAGGCATCACTCCAACGTCGGCAAACCATTGAAGCGTAATAACGTTCTCTAAGCGACAAGTACGAATATATTTTTTCAAGAATAAGATCCGGTAACATGGACCACCAGCTGTCGCCAACATCATCTTCCACATCTCTTTCCATATCAATGTATGATTCTATGAGGACGTAGAAGATAGGAAGAATGGTTGTTAGGTTAAAAATGAATAATCAAATGCATGAAAATATTGTGCGCTTGGTTTGCGCATAATACTGACCCTCAGAGTTATCATCAACTATCCAACCAGCTGCCTGCATGTCACTTAGTTTTACTACAATTATAAACGAGAAAACTCACGTACTACCTGATTGACGGCCGTCACACACGTCTATAAAGATAGGTGATCAAGAATTACTTACAGCCTCTTTGAAAGATCGACGCAAGACACAGAGACCCTCTTACTTTCATAGTAATAAAACTACAGTAATTTTTATCGACCGCCATTAACCCATATCCTCCAATTAATTCGGATACTAGCAAATAAATTATGCCATACGGACTTTCAATATATGCTAGTAGTGCGAACGGTGCCAAAACTAAATCCCTCTCATTCCACCACCCTACGACCCTACTATAAAAATCCCGTTGCCAACTTAAAAATATTTCTTATGAAAGAAACATATTTTCTTGCATCCAATTCCTTCAAAAATTGTATTTCTAGGAATAATTATCATCAACCTAGAATTATTTAATGAATAAATTATTATCACCCACTTAATAACATAGGATTATATTTATATTAAATCTGCTAGAATTCAAAGTTAAGTGGACATTAACTTCATGATAAATACTAAACAGTCGGAAAATTTTCCAATAATTGGATAATTTCTTTCGTTATTTCAGTTGAGCAAAGTCAGAGAGAACATTTACCATGAAATGATTACCTATATCCATTTATGGCTAGATATTTCTATCAAATCAGTCACTATCTCTTTGCTGAAAATGAAAACCCTTAAGATTGATAATAATTTAAAATTTGCATTTTAAAAGCTAAAGAATTAATAGAAGTAATATGTTCCTAGAAAATCATGTACTATGACTTCTAACTCATCAATCTGTACCAACCAATTACTTTGCCTCCTCCTTTGAACCCAACTCCTACAATGTGACTTACTTATATCGAAGTTATACTCTCATAAAATTGAATCATTAATGGTTATAAGGTAGCCATAATCGAGGTTAAATTTTATAATGCTTTTTATGAATTTCACTTGATTGGGAGGTAAAACTCTCAAGAGCAGTAAGTCAAGGAATTCATTAAGTGATAGCATGAAAACTCAAGCCTGTATAGGAATCTATTCAATAATCTAGATAAAAGAAAATGGACTTTATTCAGCAAAATTGAGAATGGAAAGTCCCATCTTCCATTTAAACAATCCAAATATAAAGCAACTACATGAGAATTTGAAGTTGGATTACACACCTTATATTTGAACTAAATTGGGCCAAGAAAAGGGAGAGGAATATGAATAATGTCTTTGTTAATCAAATTCTGTATTTCTTTTGTCTCAGAATGCATTGATGGAGATGTGACATAAAGAAATGCATTATTCAAGTTAAGAGTAAAAGGTTTCCGTTACCAATTGAGGCACAGTCTTCCCTATGATTCTGTAAAATGACCGTGTAAAGATTTTCTACGAAAAATGAAGTGCAATATTGAAAGAAAATTTAATTGAGTAATGGCTAATCAGAATGGGTCAATTATGTTACCACTAGGAAATTCTAGGTTTTGGATTTCCATGTGAAGCTTAAATTAAACTTTGAGTAGGATGATATCTTTGTACCCTACTTTCTCTTGAACCCAGGCCTATCTGGAAGAAACCCATGTCACTTATTATTATCTAATTGTCTACTTTCAGGTAAAAAAGTATCATTGTGATTCTTGAAATTGATCTGACAAGTACTTCATGTAAGTTAAAGTAGGATTTTCAACATGTTAAGGGAAGAAAATACTATGACTATTACATAAAACAGATTTGATAGGCTAATACACAGTTCCTGATATAATAGTCTCAACAAGCTACTCCAAGGATTCTCAACTCAAGGTTGTTGTATTTTATCAGGAAAAGTAGGGAATTTCAATGAAGAAGGCTAATTGGAGTAATTAGTAGTAGCATTGTGACTGCTTAGGTCATTTTGCACATAGGCTTCACAGCTTTGACTTGCACCACGGCCAAGTTCCACTCATTCATGAACTAAATATACCCCAATCGGCTGAAGAAAAATGAGTTTGTATCCTAGGTATGAAATAAAAAACATTTCAATCTGAATATTTTAATCAATAATAATAATAATAATAATAATTTTGTTGTACAGTAGATGTATATTTCATTATAAAAATCCCCTCATCCTTGGCATTGCAATTAAAAAAATATCATCCCCTATAACAATATACAATATTACTGGCTCTTTAGGTTCAGTATGTTTCAATACGAAAGGAAGCGGTCAAATTCAAATTTATAACTGCAATATCTTTAGTCCTTAAAGTCCCATTGCAACAGTCTGAGCAGATGGCTGGTGGGAGAGAAGAGGTGGATTTACAGAAAAGTTCTCGGACACAGCCTGCTGCAAGAGTTGTGAAGCTGGAGATGAGGCCTGTCGGACACTCATCTCCCATGTATCCAGCAACTGAGAAATGGAATATTGAGATGGCAGCTTGCTGACACGAGACCACAAGGCCTTTTGAACTGTAGCCAAAAACGGAGTTGATCCTGAAAATGATTCATTACAATTTAGAATTTTCATACTTAATTTCAGACAAATTCAATTCAAATTTATTTGGTGACTTTCAAGCAAATTAAATATGATTACCGTATTCCTGCTGAGACAGTTCACATTTTGGAGGGCTGTTTGGATACTCTCCTGGTACTGTTAGAGATATTGGAGGTACACATGGCAAATGGCGATCATCAAGCCAGCATACTAAATGCACTGAACGAGAGCCTGGGTGTTGTGTGGCATCCAAACTAACCTGTAGAAATGAATCATAATAAACATTTTACTAATATGCTGTGATAATAGCATTTTATTTAAGAAATACATAAGCATAGGGTCTTTAGGTATTGAAGTGAGAAGAATCAAGGATAAGTAACAGACATATATTGCTACAAAAATATTTCACTACCTACAATCAAGAAAAGGATCTGTAAATCTTTAAGGAAATTAGAAAAGGAAATAGGGGAATGAAATGAAATCATATTTGAGTCAAGAGACGTGATTTATGCATATGAAACATCTACTATAGAGTTCAACACATTGTTTGAAGTCCAGAATGAAGCACAATGAGATTTTTAACATGTATTCCTAAAATTTTCTCATAATTTAATTAATCATTAATCTCAGAAATGTACCATTAGACTAAAAAAATTATAGCCTATCAAAGAAATCACGTCTTAGTCTTATTTTGACTCAAATTTTATTTTGTGTACTTGATTGTTTATTAAAATATCAGCATATATATTTTCATCAATATATTCCTTTCTAAATATACTTGATTCCATTCATAATCTGTACAAAAACAGTAAAGTCAAATAAATAATAGGTATATGACAATATATACTACTTTTTATACTTTTACAAAAGAGGGATGGTCAAGTTAAAGAGCCCAAATTGAATCATATTGTAGAAAATTTTTTAATATGGCCTTCATACAATTCAGGTTGACAACTCAGTTTCTCATAGAAAATATTAAAAACTCAAGGGTATGTCTAGTTCTCAAAGGACTTGTAGTTTTGAAATTATCCAAACAACACGGAGTCTAATTTTGAAACCCTAGAAATGTTAGGATTTTCCTTGAATTTCTTAACACAGAAAAAGAAATTTTCTTCATAAAATAATATAGACTATGATATTAAAGTCCACCATCTTTAAGGAGACTAATATTTATGCCAAAAGAATAGCAGATCATCAGCTTCAACAAATTTTATGCAATTACCTTGAACCTTTGGTCTAATCTGGCAATCTCTCCTTGAAGGACATCTGGTATGTCATTTATTGGCTCTTCAGGTTTACTGCGTTTTAATGGGGGTGGAAGCATTCTGTAGGGAAAAAAGTAAGCATGAGAATCATCGCTAACAGAAAAAATGCAGATAAAAAGGAAAATGAAATATATTTATGAATAAAAAATGTTTTAAGTTAGCCAAAGGAATAAAAAATTTAATGTTACATATTTTCATACAAAGATAACATTTATGGTACCCACAAATTTATCTGGAATGAAGATATGAATGGGAAGATACGATGAAGTGTTTTATTTGAGCTTAAAAATATTAAAAATTTAAAGTTTAGAAGAGGAAAATATTCCATGCTTAGAATTAGCCTAGTCTGACTAGCTCCTGGGATTTATTGGGTCCTCTCAAAATTTTAAGTAACTCTGGTCTCATGCAAGCATAGTTTCTGCTTCTGATAGCTTATATTATTACAACTTATCATTAATAATTCATTATTTTAATTATTAAAATTTTATGATTTCATGATTTCACTGCAGGTCAAAACATTTTGCTGAAATAAATTTGTTTAAAGAGACTTTAAAGAGCTATTTTGCTTGCAATTCTGAAATAAACAATCTTACAAAAAATGTAATGAAGCACAAAAGAACCAGGCATAACATACAAAGACATGATAAGAACCTGAATGAGACCAAAATTCTAATGAGAATGTTTTGTGGCAAGGCTGATAAACTAAGAAGGGAATCAACATAGTATCTGATAACAGGCATAAAGAATATGGTAAAGTATTATGTCAGAGGTAAGTAAATAAAATTTTGTACAGAGAGGATAAACACAGTCTTTCTAATAGCTAAAACCTTACATGTTAAAGCAATCTTCATGATATTATTAATACATAAAGTAAATCCATATTAATAATTCACTTTAGAGACACTTTACTTATAAGTTTAAGTAAGAGATTCAACTAGATGATCAGTAATTCCATGCATAAAATTTACACTCTCATAAAAATGATTTCCATGCATTAATTGATGCATTTCCAAAGATTTTAAAAATGGTTAGAGCCATTTCAGTGAATAATAAAGCTGATAAAAAAAACAAATAATCATTCTAAATCAAGTGTCCAACAAGAAGCAGTATCAGCCTCATTAATAATGAATCTAAAAATAAAGGAAGACAGCAAATATTGAACTTTCTATAAGAGAGTATACATACTTAATTTCTGGCCCAAATAAGGCTTCCATTGTGGGTCCAAATGTCCTCTGAAGGGTGTGATTAATGACTAAACTGTTCAAGTGATTGCTGACAGCTTCCAACAGAGGACTGAACACATGATTCTCCTTTGAGATTTGAATGGGTGGCGGCAAAGGAGGAGGGAGAGGCAAGGGAGGCACACTGCCTCCGCTTCCACATCCTTCATTCTGCATCACACACAAAATACATATTTATGTGTTTCAAATATATTGACAGAATTATTGAAAGAAATACATCACCAACGTAAACCAAATAGCTGAAATATGTAGCATAATCTACTGAAAGTTACATTAATTTAAAAGCTTTAAGTACAAATTTCTAACATTTTCTATAGAATATAAATGATTCTTTAAAAATTTGCAGCTTGATTTATCAATTTTTTTCTATACCCTCTAATTTAAAATAAAATAAAATATCTAAAAATAAGATAGATATAAAATCATTGTTGTTGACATTTATAAGCTTTTCCTGTCTAGAAAATATAAATATATATAATAACTCAAGGCTTTAAAATATTTTTTTTTCACTACCCGCTACAAATAAAAAGGACAAAGACTGAATTGCATGCTATCTAATAAAATATGTAAATATGGTCATGAAACTAAACTTGTTAATGCAATACTACAGAAGTAATTAAAGAAAACAGACATCAAGGAAAAGTATTGAGTAATAGTTTCTTTCTGCATAATTAACAGGAAAGAAAAGATATTAGCTCTCACCACAAAACCACAGTGATCAATTTAATAATTATATTTGAAAATAGAAAATATTAAAAAGCATATCTCTAACCCTTTTTAGATCCAATTTTTCCAGCACGACTTCACACTTGAGCAATGTTTCTAAAGGCATTCTCTTGCTAGGATTGGATAAAATTTCAAGCAGTTTCTTCATTTTGCTCAGTCTTTCAACATCTGTAATGACAAATAAAAGAAATTAAGCCATACTCAATACATAATTATCAATATAGCATCACTTTTTTTGGAATGAAACAAATATACAAAATACAAAAACTTGATGAGAACTCCACAAATGGGTAATACATTTTGTAAAACACTACAACACTTAATAATTGATAAATTTAAAATTATGATATCTGTGCAATAATTTGAATGATAGGTATGATATTTGAATAAAATAACTACTTAACATACCATCATTGCCCATCCGTGCTATCATGCGTCGCAAAGGCTCTATATACTTGCTTAGCTGTCTTACTTTCTCTCTATAAGCCTGATCCTCAAGAGGATTGCAAGGGCTAGGAGTGGGACCACCTCCTCCAACAGGCTGCCCAGGTGTATTAAGACAACTGCTTGGAGAAGGAGCCATACCTATTAGGAAAAATTCAGTAATTTAAACATAAAAATCAAATTTTGAAACATAAAAATAAAATATGGTGAACATACAATGAGGATGTGTTTTTCATAAATAATATTTGTGATAATATTTTACTACGCCTCCTAACTTACATTCTTATTTAAATACCGTAATGACACTAAGGTGATATTAAAACTAGATTTACTGTATAAATCATATTGGCTTAATCTCAAAATAATAATCAGAGGAATGATACCTAACTGAGGTACTTGAACTCCTACTTTCATTGGAAATTCATCAACTTTTAGATAATAATGATTTTCAATTATATAGAAACTGACTATGGTAAATATATTCCACAAAATTTTATTCAAAGAATATATTTATTGCATTGATTCATCTATTATTCTAAGGATCCACCAAGTCTTATGTCTTACAAGGAAATCTCCAAGAAACAAATTTAGAAATCAGGTCAACATATATTAATACTAAATTTTATTGAAGAATTTTCATTGACTTAGACTAAAACTATAACCTATGAATTAACTCTTTATCAAGAGGACTTATGAACAGAAAAAAAACAGAATCAGGTGAGTGAAGATAACTAGGTATGTTTTCGTTGAAACATTAATTAAATGTTTGCATTGAGAATGAAAACTTGCCTATAGATCGCTGATTTCCAACACTGCCAGGAGGTCCACCAAGAGGTGTCATCTGAGGACTAGGAGAAGCAACCATTGCTGGAGAAGGTGCCATCTGGTTCATTTGATTGCTTTCCAAAGAGATAATAAAAATTGATATTTCAATTGCTAAGATCTAATAATAATCTGGTATTCTTACACATACTTTCATAAACACATCATAAAGCAATGAATGAATTATTCGTGTATAATTCTGAATTTAAAAAATGATTAATGAAATGCAACACCATCAAATACGACTTCTGCAGTTCGAAAATAGCTACTGACCAATGAAACAGATGAATTAATTTAACTATAGACAATTGGTAAGAGAATATGTAACATACATATCACTTTTTTGCAAACTTAATGAAAACTATAAAAATATATTTTAGTAAAATTTTGTTGCGACACCAAAACATAAATCCCAAGAAATAAAAATGATTAACAGAAAAGCAGTATTGCATTAAATAGATAATTATATATAAATGCAGAAAAAAATTAGTTTTGACTAAAAGTGATAATAAACTAATTAGTTATCAATTTATGCAAACATGAATAATGATGATCCTAACAGATAGGTAAATGAAAGTTTAAGCATCACTTTATTAATAATAAAACATTTTTCCTGATATTAAATAATAAATATTAAACTAAATAAGAAACATATATACATAAAAAGGTATCACTCTAATATGCATTTTAAACACTAACTCATTCATTAGCAAAACTTAACATAAAACATGGATACGTTAAAAAGGAATATAATTTACAAACTCCTTTCATAATTCACCTTGGAATGCTTCCACCATGAACAGATGCAGGGGAAGGAGCCGAAGCAGGTCCAACCCCACCTCCGACCTGGCCTATAGATGGACTTGGACTGCGCCTTAAATACTGAGTAGGAGTGGAAGATCCTGGCCGCACAGCCACGAATTGTTGTTGAGGTCCTCCTACCACTCCAGGACCAACTGCCATTGATCCTCCCATCATCCCTCCTTGCCCAGGCACCATTCCTCCACCAGGCATTCCTCCACCAGGCATTCCTCCACCAACCATATTACCCCCAGGTACTCCTCCCATTGGGCCACCACCTCCTACCATGCCTCCTGGGACCATAGAGCCCCCAGAGCCTCCGACCATACCACCACCTGGCACCATCGATCCTGGAGGAACTCCTCCCATGCCTCCCATTACTATGCCCTCAACCATCTGAAAGAATATTAACAAATACAATCATCTGAGCTTGACTTCAGTAAGATAACAAGTTGGCAACAATTAACTTGGTACTATGGGATGGAAAACAGCTGTTATTAGAATGTTATGAGCTTGTTTCATTGTTTGTAAAAACAATTTTGGCCATAAAATCAATAGGAAATCATTTAAAAGTGAATGTTAAATTTGAATAGCCCACAAAAACAGATGGAAAAAAATATTTAATATAATAGTGATATGAATTTAAATTTCCATGGAATAATCATTAACAAGCGTAAGTAACAAGAATACAACTGTCAAAAAACCAAATTGTTAATTCCATGGATTACAAGGGTACAAATTGTATTCTATTCGAGTTTTAATATAATAATAAGTGTCTATGTTATCCATAGAAAAGCTACGGATTAAAACACAGTATTTTACCTTTCAGCACTGAGTAATGTACATTGTACATCCTTCATGACTTTCAGGTGATGTAAGCATTCAATCCAAATTAATTTTTTATTTTATTTTCCTAAAGAGTTAACATTCAGTATTATGCTTCATTACTTATTTACTCCTTATTTTTCTTTCTTAGATGCATATTTTTCATTGTTAAATTTTAAAGTAGACTGATGCACTTTGAGATATTTGACAACAGGAGCTCTTGTTAGGGATCCATGGTGGTCCACCAGTTTAAATGGATTGAAATGATGCCAAGATATTGATTTCAGGGACCTATAAATCTACAATATCCCAAGAAAAAACTGATTTGAAAAAGTCTTATTGGGTTGGGAATCGAACTCGGGTTCTTCCTCTATCCAGGAGGTTACTTTAATCATTTAAGCTACCTGGCTAGAATAAATCTACAATACGTCATTTTGCTATTATCTCTTAATATTTTATACTCATCATCACATCAGAAACACACTACTCATAAGAAGTCTCTTATCACGAGCTTCATTTTACATTACTTTCATTGTATTTAGTAATAATTTTCTTCAATGTAATTTTAAAGAAACCGGCAGATGGCCCATATGTATATTTCCATATGACACATATATGAATTAAACATATATTTAGCATAAGTATCACATCTGTAAAATTAACATCTCAAACAACGAACACATAATTTAAAATATTAGATGGACTTATCTCCCTTATTGTCTTCTATAATAGCTTCCATAATTTAGGATCCACCAATATTAAGCTGATGAAAGACTAATAACTGTCAGTATTGCTGATTAGATTTTAAGTACTATAACATTATCTATTAATTTCAATTTCAACTTAATTCTAATGATTAATATGAAGAAAATAAAATGTTAACTTCATCATGGCAGCATTTTTATATCAAGGAGAAGAAGATACCTTTCGCTGTTGCATTTGCTGTTGCATTTGTTGTTGCTGTTGTTGCTGAAGCTGCTGTTGCTGCATTTGCTGATGCTGTTGGAGTTGTTGCTGTTGCTGATGCTGTTGTTGTTGCTGCTGTTGCATGTGTGCCATTTGCTGCTGTAACTGACTCTGCATCTGAGGTGAATTCATCGAGGCACCCTACAACAACATGAAGCACAAATAATGGGAAGTTTTTCATTCAATGGAAATGCATTTGGAACTCCAGGAGAACATATAGCAGTCAGTCAACTGCATGCACCTCTAAAGGGCTTGTTAATCAAATTACATCTTATATTATTCTATAGCTGGACATATTCTGAGAGTACCTTTCAGTTTTCAGTATTTGGTATTATTTGAGCTTTATGCTCAAAACATAATATGAAGGAAGTAATGAATGAAAAACTCTGCATGCTCCATCAGCTTTAACTATGACCACTATTTGATATATTTTTGAGTTTGAACACAGATTTTGTAACTATTAGTTAATGAGAATAAAAACTATATGCTCATCTAAAAATTTTGGCAATGCTACCTTTCCAAAGTTATCTTTTTTTATACATTCTATAAACAGAAACTAGTACAAAAGGTCATGAAGGATATGAACTAACTAATTTAAATCATAGCTTCAATATGTTAAAATAGGGCACAAACCTTAAAATGATAAGTCAAATAAACTTAATGATGATAATCAATGAATGAATAAATAACTAAATAGAACTCCAAAGAAAACGTTTTGTGTAATGCCAAAATGTATAATCTAGAGACCAATGTAATTAGTATGTTTTGAATTTCTGTTGTGTAATATTAACATGTAACTGATAAATATACATGATGAATTATAGAGCTTCTTAATCAAACATTAATTTATATTTTACCCCTAAGTCTTACTTGAGATGCTGCCATGCCCATTCCAGGTGGTAGCTTTCCTGGATGACCTTGCATTCCAAGCACCACTTGTTGCCCACCACCTCTGCCTTGATGACCCATTGTCTGCAACACTTAAAATACAAAGGTTATTATGGTAATTATTACAGAAACACAGAATGAAATACATTATCTAAAATTTCTTGTTACAATTATACTCCATAATTAAAAAAAGAGGTAGAATCTTTCATAATTACAAACTTTTGATATCTGATCTCTCTTTGATTTAATAAGCATCTACATGCATTACATAATCCTGACGGAAAATCTTTTCCATTTAAACTAAGTGGTAGAGTCTTATAGAAGAGACCAACAGAAGAAAGAAAAACATCATAAAAATTTGAGAATAGGTTAACTGCCAAATGTTAACACAATTTTTCCACTTCCTACATTCATTAGTTTTATGCTAATTAAAATTATTACAAATATCAAGCTAAATTTAATAAATATCACTTTTATTTTCTATACACATATAATTAAAATATAAAACAGAAGTTTGGAGAAGTTTCACCAACACTTAAAAAAAAATTATTTAACTGACTGTAAATATATCATAAAGAATGAAATAGGTTATTTTAGACTTAATTAATATGTGTGTACACACAGTTATCTCTATATAAGGAATATTTTGAATAATGAGGACAATAGCCCTGAAATTAGCCTTTAAATAAATAAAAGCAGGAAGATACAAACAATTCTTAGAGTCATTGTGGATGTAAATACAGCTTTTGATAATGATTTTTCTTATT
Organism: Sympetrum striolatum; assembly: GCA_947579665.1. Classification (NCBI taxonomy): domain Eukaryota; kingdom Metazoa; phylum Arthropoda; class Insecta; order Odonata; family Libellulidae; genus Sympetrum; species Sympetrum striolatum. Next base: position 84,592,801 of record OX388341.1, read on the forward strand.
TACACTTTCCTAAAGTTGAATAAAGATGAAAGATAATAAATCCCTTATCAAATTGCATAAATTGTTAACCATAAAATAAATATCTAGAGCAACAGAAACATGTACATGATCAAAGAATGTTAAAACAGAAAACTTACAACCCGTAGCAGACATCTGCCCTTGCTGGGGTGCCTGCTGTTGCTGCATCATGGCTTGCTGGGCATTGGTAGGAATGCTCATTAACGGGTTTGGTTGGTTCATCCCACCTCCACCACCCCCTTGTGGTACACCCATGTGGCTTATCATCTGAGCATTTGCAGAGCCTGAGAGAGGCATGAAATTATTGATACCTTTAGTCATTAAAAATTTCAAAACAATCATTTTACTTCAGGAATAATTATTTTATCTTCTGCAAGTCTGAAAATATAAAAAAATAGATAGAAAGATTAGTACCTGCTTTTTGGTTCTTTATTTTTATACAATCATCAAAGCTGAAACTTTGAACTAATACCAGAAACAAACCAATCTGAAATGCATTTTTAAGTGCATATTTTGGGAAAATTTAACTGAAAGCAAACCAAAAACAATGTAGGAGTAAAACAGGCCTAACTGGGATATGGCAAAAAATTATATTGTGGCAATATAAGTGATAATTTTGTGGTAAATTCAAAACATTGCATCCCTAGCCAACCTTGCAATGGGACCCATCATTGGGAGTAAACAAACCCATCTAGTTGTAGGATCAGTAGTGAACGAGTAAGAAGCTTTTCTTAGTTTTTAATCAGCAAGTGCGTTTTATTTTATAATAAAAATAAACAATGCCATTAACTCTAACAATATCTATTCAGTAATAGTCCATTATTGGTGGAGGTATTTCTGAACACACTCATATTGGAAACTATATTCTCTTGATATGGGTTGATGGCAGGAAGAATTACAGCAATACAAATTAATGCCAAATCTAACTGTCATTGTCAGATGAGATTATCCTCATCAGACATGGGAAAAAAGCTAAGAAAGTTTTCAATAGAATACTCAAATCTAATATGAGCTTGGCAAATAATTACTAGATATCAAAGAAGTAAGATTGGAAAAATTATGCACCTAATTTCATCATAATGAAATTCGATAAAAAATTATCTACAACAATGGAAAATAAAACCTTAGTAACTTATGAATTTGAAACTCATCCTGGTTCTTCCATGTTTCCTAATGACTAATTACCTTTGACACAGATAAAATAATAATAACTTAAATAAAGTTAACAATAACACCCCAAGTCATGAAGCCTATCATGATCTAATAGATCATGTTACTTCTGTTAATCAAACTACTTTACATTTCTTAAAACAGAAGTTTCATAGTCACTCTACCACCTATATATTAATTATAAAAAATCATTGGCCATGGAACCACCATTCCTTAAGTACTAGTAATTAGATGTTCTTTGGGAACTTGTGATGATGCTTTTTTCTCTGCTTGCAAGTGGTTACTCCTTCTGAACAGGAACTTAAAACAGTAACTTTCATAAATGCTGATTTAAAAAAATCCTCATTGGTCAAATCTAAAGATTTGGACAGCAATAAAACAAAATAAATACACTTTGAAGATATATTTATTTAAATATTGCCATGAGTTCACTGAAAGCTAGCTATATTTTAAGAATTCTTTGACAGCTAAAAAAAAATGAGATGTTAAATGATTGAGGACAGAAATCAATAAATATTAATAATTGATAATGAGGGAATTAGAACAGGATCTAGGTTTTGGGTATATGGCAAATACCTTAACATTGCTCCAACCAATATCATTGCCTACACTATCTCTCGCGCTTCAGGTGAAATTTTTATTACATCAAATTTTATCAATACCAAATTATTTTTTTTTCTTTAGCCTTCAACAAAAGAAATGGTTGATGATTATGAATTATGGGTAAGGTATCTGATTATTACAATGTTAATGCCTCTTAAATCAGACCTAACAGTCAGTCAGTCAGTCCTTTCTAACAAAAACCGAAGCAACTCATCATTTTTGAATGAGGCATAATGATTTTAGATGAATCTTTAATCAATAAGAATTATCCATACACTGATAAAATAAAACCTGTCACCCAAAGAACCGAGTGAATTTTCTGGCATGCGTAGGTTTTCTGGCTTAGGTAGATTAACCCGAGGTAAATTTATCTAACTTGGATTTGTAATAATGCCTCACAACACAACTTTCACAACAAAATATATAGTGTAGTGGAAAACCAAGAATTGACAGGGAGCAACTAAAGAAAGTAGCTACTGACAACAAATTTCATTTAAGTTCTTCTGTCAGAGGTTCAGCTCATTCAATTGAAAAATTGTATCAGTGGCAAGCAAGAAACCAGCTTTCAATAGAATTTTCATAAATTTAAGCATTAACCATTCATTCAGCCCTTCAAGATGGTAAATAAACTTATAAAAGAAGAAAGCCAATAATAAATACTTTAGAAAGCAAGAAATATTTTTAAATTTTACATAATATAATTATACATATACATAATTCTTTTTTTTAAGTTTACATCTATAAAATTGTAAACAAATAAGAAACATTCGGGAAAGATAATAACACTGCACATACAGAGAGCGTTTCATAAGTCTGACTTGTAAGTTCAAAAGAAACTTTTCTTACTGAATGAAATTTTTTTCTTGACATAGTATTCTTTTAGCTCAATACACTTTGTCCATTATTTTTGTCTGTTGTAGCATACATCACCCTATAGTGGATTTTGTTGACTACATCTTCAATTATGAACTCCAGTGAATGATTTGCAGTATTCATGCATATACAATGAAATGGAGTGAATTACTAGTGAACCATACCATAGAGAAGAACAGACTTTCCATAGTAAATTTTCAACTTTTTTCTGTTTCCTTGATCATTTCCCATGCAAGAAGTAATGCAATATCAAAAATTTGAGTTCTGCCATTTCAGGAAATGCACACAGGGTGGTCTGATTTATAATGTTTTCAATTAAGTTCTAACTAATAGCCTTAAAAAAATTTCTGCAAGCATCAAAAACATGTCTGACATTATAGAAAATGAAACTTGAGATTCAACTAATATCTCATGGCAAAGTCTTCAATTTATCAAATGCCCTTTGAGTACACTTAAACCTTAAAACCCAAAGGAAATAATAATGAAAACATTTCTGGGGCTTAGATACAGATTTTCTAAGCAGATATTCTATCACTTAACAATTCTGCTGAGCAAATTCTACCATTTAAGTAGATATGCTTCATAAGCAAGGAGTAATTTCAGTTCTTTTCACGCAACTGAATTATTTTTACTATTTCTTTATTCCTTTCATTAGCTGGCTGAGACCCTGAGTTAAATCCAATACGAGAATAAAATTATAATTTCTTAGCCTGATAAGAGAATTAATTATACATGGAAACAATACAGAATCCAAGCAGGAACTCCTCTCAAGTTTTTAACCAAGCTAAACTGCTGGAAAATTCTGATGTTTCAGCTACAACCTCAGTAACCATTTTCAAGATCTGAGTGACTGCTTCCAATAGGGAATTTTCACTCATAAAACCAAGAAAATTCACTGCACAGCATTCAATGGGAAAGCATAAGATCTGTTGGTACAGACATGTGGAGTGAGTGGGTTTTTGGTACATGCAGAGATTAAAGTCCTGGATGTCCCCATGTTGACCCTAGATTTGGGCATGTGTAAGCTGTGTGCAAAGATGGTTTCCAAAAATCAAACCAAGATAGAAGAACACCAAAATACTACATTTGGATCTGCTGGAGCCCACTCAAATTGACAAGGATTTTCTTAAAGCTTTGTAAAACATTCAATATGTGATCAAACCTGGGTATTGAGAGGTGAACCAGAGATGTGAAAATCCGAGATTAAAACAATGCTTCTTTGCTCTTTCTGGCAGCCAAGGAATTGCTAACATGTTCATGGTTGATGGAAATAACCCTGCTTACCCCCTTGGGTGTTACTATTTGACATTAAAATTCAACTGCTGACTTTCTTAGAGAACTCTAGAAAATGATAATTTGAAGGTCTCTGTGGGCATTAACATAAACTGTATGTCTTCATTTCAAGCATATGGGTGTGAAATATCCTTATGGGGGCTTTGGCCACTGGTGCTACTAGGCTGCTGAGTGGCTGTTTGCCAATGATCCAACGGTGAGTCACACTGCTACAAACATGTGAATAAGGAGTTTAAGCGTATAAGCAAATTGTGAATTAACATTGCTACCCCAAATCTTACAATACAAAGAAATAACTCGGGTGAGACCAAGCATTGCTCCAAGTTGGATACTGCATCCTGACAATGTGACTAGTCACCCTGTACTTTGTCAACTAAGTTTTTACTAAAGAAGGCATTTCTGTGGAAATCAGCCTTTGTCCTCACACTCCTTCAACTTGTATACTTGTAGGGAATTACTCTTTTCTCTCAATATAATTGAAAAACACCTCAAAGGATACTCAATTTGAATAATGGAGATCATTAAAAAACACTACAATGGAGAGACTGAAAGAGATTAAACTTCCAGCACTGCTATGAGGAGTACTCTTAACTCTCGGTTCTAGCGGTTGAGGAGGCTCATCTTGCAGATTAACTATCTCAGCATAGTCTCCTACATACAAAGGGACTAGATTCCCTTACTACAATTAATTCATTCAGTGATGCCTCACCAATTGACATGCCACAATGCAACAGCCCTGCAGCCTGAGAGTCAGATGCTAAATTGCAATATCATTTATGACCTTATATGGTTTTAATTAGTTTTTTATTATAATACTGTTTATCATAATTTTTGGGTTTTTCTATTGCTCTTTACAGCTATGTAGTACATTTATGTATGTAAATTTTCTGAAAGAAACTAAAAATAAGTTATATAATATATAGTAAATGATATGTTCACTACTGTGAAATAGATTTTGATATGCCAGTCATTGCATCTTATCCATATTTTTAGATTTAAAAATGTATCAGAATACTAAAATTCAACAATCATACATTTTGACACCAACTTAGCAATGAATAAATAACAAACTACTACTTGAAAGAAAATTACAAGTTGTTTAGAAAGTCGAATCAGCTCCTCCTTGTTTATAATAATTAATGAAATAAAATCTAACCACAATATTATTCTGAGTATAATGAAAATATTTACAGGAAACAAAGTAAATAACCCATCTGTCAGCACTAAATAATGCTAGGACTCATTAAGAAAATACAACAATATTTTGACAATTTTTATTTTACGTACTTAGCCAATTCAGAAATTTTCTTTAGAATTCTGTAATCATTATAAATTTCCACACAAACCTTGTACTCTTAATGTTATTTAACTAACAATATATGTTTAAAGAATAAATTCAAATTTGGTACTTTTCTTTTATTCCCGATTTATTTTTGACCAAAACCTTTTCACCAAAAATTGTTCCTAAAAGTTTGAAACCAATATATATCTGATATCATTATCACAATTTCTTTTATTTTTGCTACTGTTTTGTATTTATTAATTTATTATATCACATGTAATTACATCCTTAACTGTTTGTGATGAATACATTATTATTATTAATTCCAAAAAGTTCATATGGTTACTATGCCTATGTATTCTATTCTAAGCAATTTAAGATCTAGATTTAATCTTTTGCAGATTTAGTATAATTTCAGGATTAGTGTTATACTTATTGATCCTATATTATATTCAATTACTCAAAGTTTTGTTTTTACCCCAATCTCTGCTTTAAAAGCATTGTTTGTAAGTTCTTTTTCACCCTACGATCAAATATTTCAGCCAATTTTAGCTATTTAAAAGCAAAACTTTTTGATGCACTTAATCCTACCAGCCTCCTCCGTTTTTAATACATCTCTGAAAATAAGAGGATTTTCTCATGTGTCAAACTATAATATTCCTAGCCCTTGACATCTATATCTCCACAGAGTTACATAAAATTCTCCAAAAACTGAAAATGAAAGCAAAAGGTTTTCTGAATCAATCTAATTAACACTTTTGATTCATAAATGTCATTTTGTTAGAGTAAGTTTATTCTTGATTATTTTCATACGCTCAATTGAGTTTCCATAACTTGTTGAAAGATTTTTCCACATCAAAAAGCATGGAACTGATTCCAAATCACACATATACTTTTAAGTAATAAGGAACTAGTTTAAGATTTGTTTGGAATTGTCTTGGCAAATACACCTCTATCTAATTAAGAACACATCAAACTTAAAAAGTTTGGGATAATAGACCTGGAATAATTAAAAAAAATGTGAAATGAGAAGACATGCATAAAATATGATCACAATATTGTAGGGGGGAGGGTTAGTGGAAAATAACAGTTAAATGGACATAGGACACGCAAGGTGGGTCTGTTGGAGGCTTACCCTGTCGGGCAAGGGTTTGCAAGGCATTGATGGGGTCTGGCATACCCTGGCCACCTGGCCCTCCACTTCCAGGCATTCCAGCTGTCTTTTTTGTATCTGGAGAAAAAGAAAGAAAAATAACTTCAGTGATTTACTCTTAGAATGAAAATAAATTAATTAGATTTAACTAAATAATAAACTTAATAAAAGAAAATTTAACAACATAAGAATGGATTTATTTAAGAAAGAGTAAGAACAAGTACCAACAATAACTCAAGAATAAATAAATATATTTATTTTTTAAACAGTTTGAATAGTACGGATTGTGAGAAAAATTCAATGGAATTTATCATTCCTATGTATTCTGTTTCATAGGAAGCATCATTCGAACATCAGTAAACAATTTACTTAAAAAGTCGAAGAATAAAAAACAAAACAAAAAAGTATCGTAAAAGCAAAAAGAAAGTCAAATCTTTATCCAATGTAAATATTTTGACAAGTCGTTGCAAAAGAAACTCCAAGTAAATCTTCACACAACCCAACCAAAATATGTCTAATATATATAAATACGAAAAACTTGACGTAAAACGAGAGGGAAAACTTTTCCGAAAATAACGCGATACTTCCGTAGCGAGTCATTCTACCACGCGTAAAGGCAGAGAAAGTACACGACAACATCGACCACAAAAAAAACAGCCGCAAGTAACACACACACACACACGCGCACGCACATTCACGCAGCTACGAGATCGCGACGGAATCTCGCAAACGAGATTTTTTTAAAGGAAAGTTAGTAAAGATGCCGAGTACGACAAGGAGGAAAAAGATCCCGCCTCACTTACACGAGCCCACGTAAAACATTTTCCGAGGAAGAAGTGAATTAGAGGTAGATAAAGAAGACGCAGAGACACGACCACCGCCTCTCGGGCCAACCACGCGGATGTACCACGGAGCGCAATCAATGGGCCCTCCTCTCCATCCCCTTCCGAAGCCAACGGCGCCGGCGCAGGGGCCCCCTCCGCCCGAGCGCCTGCGCCTCCCCACCCCGTCGATAAGATAGACACAGGAGGGCGGAAGATAAAGGGAATAGAGAATGGAATAGAGCAAGGGGAGGGAGGGCGGTTGCGGACCTTTACGCGTTGTTCCTTCGCGAATCGTGCTTACTTCCAAAAGAAAATCCTGAGAAAATTGCGCCCGCCTGTCGTTTGAATCTACTCCTTTCCTTCATCGATAGAGGGGAAAATGGGAGAAAAACCTAGAGAAACAAATAATCGATATTTTAGATGACTTGCATGCTACACGTAGTTCATACGGCAATTGGTTCAAAGTTTTTATTGCCTAACTTCTCCAAAAATTAAGAAAGAATTCTTAATGTTTCTGAGCCCGTCTAGATATCCCAACAACTTCCTCAAGTCATCAAATTTTAAATACACTCCGCTCTTATGTTACCTTATATGCAACTGGGTGACATATGGTTACCAATAAAATAAAACAAATAGCAAACGTTAATGAAAAATCGGCATTAAGAATAAAAATGATAAATCCTAAGATATTCTCAAGGTAAAATAGCTGCTATGCATTTTCATAAGGCTTTAAACGTACTTAAATATGACATAAAGGAAGAGGTGAGTTTATTTCAGCGCATCTAAGATGCCAATTTATATTTTCTGAAATAATTGCACGGAAGAATGGCTATGTCGTTTCCGTTATAGAAAAACCATTAAAGTTGGTTATTCATTCGTCATTGCTTACCAAAAATGCATCAGGTCTCAAGGAAAACAGTAGAAAACAGTCTAAACTATTTATTGAAATTTAGCCTACGATTTAATCCATCTCAAATAAGAAGGAAGAGCCTGAAGAGGTATCGATTTAAAGTTGACTTTTTGCCGCTGGTTAAAGTCAAACAAAAAATACGTGAATATTTCAAATCTAGAGGTGTTTCACATTTATCGATCATCTGGTGGTAGCAAGAGTAACATCGTTTTCAGCCCGTAGAAGTTGTGAAAATTGAACTTCCCTTGTCAAAGCGGTCGAATGTAAGGACAACGGTGTTTGAGATAGAGAACTCACAACGGAGGACGGGTTCGAATGAAATGCCCTCTACCGACCAAGGAAGTCTTTTCTCATAGGATCCCACTCTCTCCCCCCACACCCACAGAACGGATCAATTTGATCTAAGTTTCGGCTTCGATACGAGCAGCGATACAGAACATCGATCTTTGGTTGAGCACATAATAAAAGGAATGAAAAGATTCATACGTTACGTTTCGGAGACCGAAAGAATGCATCTTATAACGAACTGCTGATTAAAGGCAACTAAAGCAATCCTACACTCCAGAATCGGTCGAGCGTCGTATCGAATTTCTTCAAGGAGATAGTTCGGTTAAAGAAAGCAAAAAGAGGGTTCTACGCTACTTGAATAGAGTAAAGAAATAACAAAATAAATACTCACTCATCTCGCGAACGTGAAGAATCAGCCTCGCCACGAATCCCAAGTACTCCTCCTGTTAAAAAAAGTAAAAATCAGCCGGTGAGCCAAATTAAACTTCAATTTTTACAAAATAATGATAGTAAAAAGTCGATTAATTACATTTCACAACGCTTTTTCATTTATTCATGTAAAGATGGTTAGTGTTGAAGATTAATATCTTCCCTGTGATTATATTTCACAAAAAATCATATCAGTTTTTATCTCACAGATGTTACTCGATATTAATTTCATAGGGTTACAAATTGTGGAAAATTATATTAGGTGGATCTTCCATCAAAACTAATTCATCATTACTAATAATTTTGGAAAAATAACTTTATCGATTTTAGTCATCCTAGTTAACGCTATCCTAATCCTGTTCATTTCTTTGTCAAATTCTATGATAATGGTATGTCGCAGAACCCACCATACCTTTAATATTTTTTCTAATTGCTGAGAAATACTGACGATATCGATTCACAGCATGCATTCATTTTCTACTATTAAATATCCGCGTATGCGATTGAAATAGTCTCTGAATGTTATAGAAGGTCTCCTACAACATACGCCTAAATAAATGCTATTAAAACACAAGTGATGAGGAACATACATATCACAATAGATTACCTTTCAGCATGCAACTTTAACACCCCACACTTATATAATACAAATAAAATAGTATTTTGACCTAACTACTATAAGATGATTTTTGCACATTGCGGATTTCTTTAATTCCGCTTGTAATTACTATATTTTTTAAGTCAATCGACGAAAGATAACAATAGCAAAATCGCATGAGCTATACACTAATGATATATAATAAATTATTTTTTCAGAAGTTAGTTTTCGATTGCAATACTTGCGAAATAGGACCGAAATTGGCGATGAGTAGATTTAATTACAATAAGAGATTTTATAAGATTTTTTTTAATCATCGAAAGCAAGGTGGAGAGGCAACCACAGCATCGGAGCGCCCCAGTGGTATCTTCTCCTTTACTGATTGCACGGAAAGATGGACAAAGAAAGGGGCGTTTACGAAGGAGTCATGCATCGGGTTTCCTCGGTGTGTATGTAATTGTGAATTGCCCAGAGCCGCTCTTGTTCGAGATTCCTGGCTGCAAATACGACAAGTTTATGGCAACTCCTTCTAAATCTAGACCAAGGTATGCTTTCCGACTCTAACCACAACACTTAAAACATCTTTTATAAATCCAATTAATAGACGTATAAATTGCTAAACTCTTAAGTAATAGTACTATTGCTACACTCTTAAGAAGGTGTTAAAAATTAAAAAATTTACTTGACTTAGGAAAAGAGTAGAAATGTCTCTATTGAATGGACACCAAAAAATTCCATTTTGGCGTATCCATAGGTTAATAAATTTAAGTTTTCCTGGACGATTAATTCCTCATTCATGTAGATCTCTTTCCAGCAGATCAAACACCCGCAAAGGGAGAAATTTTCCGTCAAACGAGTCACTTTAACTTAATGACTCCACACAGTGCACAGTGAAGCGCTTTTTCGCAATCAAGTCACCAAATTTTAAAGTCAACAAAAATTTACAATGTCTTAAGAAAATATTTCACTGCATATACCTTTCCAAGAAAATATGAACAACTCATAAAATTCATCTTCACTAGGTTTCTACGAATAAAACCTGAAACCTAGCTAGCTAGGATAACGTGAACAACACGAAGATGAAGCGAAGTTGAAATAATTCGAGAAAATCAATTCGGTTTGAGGTGACACATGGTACTTTCCCAATCGACTGAAAATCAAGAATGTTCTGACTCCTAAACACAAATGAGAATGAAATTCTGCCATAAAGCTCTCAGTTGTTAAGGGGTCGTACACAAATGACGTAACGCAAAATTCTCTAATTTTCGACCACCCCTCCCCCATGTAACTGGACCGTAATGCCAGGTCGTACCCCCCGCTCCGTTACGTGACGAGTGCTTTGTGAAAGGTTTTGGGCTTATATTCAGGAAAGAAAGATTTTTAGTTCCCAATAATAATTCAATTTTTAATAAACAATTTCAATTTTAAAGGCCTTTCATACATTTCACCTAGATTCGATTATATACCTACTTCCCTTCGACACTCGTGCGCGCTCGGATCAGAGCTGCCAACTTTCTCCGGTAAATTGCGCGCGAGTTTTAAATTCAAACTTTAAATAGCAGAAATTTTGCTGTTCTAAAACCGAGACGTAACGCAAACCTTGATCCCTCTTCCCACACGTACCAGGACTGTAACGCCTGGCCGGACCCCCCTCTCCCCAAATTGCGTTACGTAATTTGTGTACGGCCCTCGAGGGCATTCTTCAATATTTCCAAACTTAGGAACGTTGAATAAAACTTCAGATATTATAATTATTTTATTGAATTTTGTCGGAAAAATTCGCTTGTGCAAATAATATCCAACTTATATCCGAAATAAACCAATTATTATAATATTAATATTTATCTTACATATTATCTCAGCAGAAAAGTGACGAGCCAAATTTCTTGATTGAGATTTCTATTATTTTCAAAGATATTTGAGCATCAGTCATAAAAGTAATAGCAAAGCAACATCTCAATATTTATGTTCTGATCAATAATATTCGAAATCCCCATAGAAACCTTAAGATTGATTCAAACTGACACAATTGAGAAAATGAGCTGTAAGAAAGTTTATAAGGTATGAAGATAAATCATAAGTCAAGTTAATTTGATGGGTGGGAAAATGGCTGGTTTTAACTGTTTTTGTCTCACTCATTGCTTAACTATTAAAGAGAAACCAGAGTGGAAAATAGGTACACATCGAGCAGACTTCATGTCAAGCACTGCAACAAGCTATGTATGATGAATGGTTCTTATAATATTTGCCAATATGTCCCATCAGTCAAATGGTGAACAGCAACTATTGCTAAGGTGATCTGTATCACTGACAGAACATCGAAGTGATCAATCACCTTTCTAAGTCTAATTTGATTACACGCATTTCCTTGCAACTGCCATTAACTGGAATTGGCGATGAGAGAATGATTTCATATGTCCAGCTGTCTCAGGCAATGGTATTGGAGGATGCTCGGGGTTATGAAAGAAGTTTCAATATAATCGGCGATTTGTTAGTCGAGTACTTGTGTTAAGAACATAAATGTTTAACTGCACTCTGTATAGAGGAAATACAGCAAGAAAAACAACTAAAAATTGTCAATAAAAGTAACTAGGTAGGAGATTACAGTGCCACTATATTCGGGCAGCTAAGACTAAAGACAGAGAAGTTAGAATCTCATTATTTTTAAGGAGGCTTATATTAGTTATAGATTTACACAAAAGCATGACTAGACTAAAAGAAATTTAACCATCCGGATTTTCAAGACAAATTTACGGGGAAGCAGTACTTCCATAGGATGAACAAGTAAGACTAATGAGACTGATAGGTCTGAATTCGTTTTGCAAACAGAAAGAATAGATTTCTTTGTTTTGTGTGCTGCAATCTTATTCCAATGGTGATTGACTTTATATTTGACTGTAGAAATATAATTTGGGTATAGAAATATGATATCGTGATTTGCAAATAAATAACTTATCGTATTGCTTCTTACACCACTTACTACTAAACTCCCCTGTCACAGTAGCTTACAGCAACTTTAGTCTCGGTGGGTTACAACAAGAGCATCCAACTCTATTATTAAAAAGCAAATTATTTTATCATGAACATATACAATTAATTCATGGGATTCCATTCAGAGGACAATAAATTTTACATTTTATACAGTGGCCTATTGTTTGCAAATTTTAAATTTAATCTGATGCTAATACATGTATAGCATGCCACAAAAATTTTTATTTAGTAAATGAGGAATTTTTGCCTTTGTTGCAATTTATAGTTGTGAGTATAGAGTTGAGGGTAATAGAGAGGATAGTTGTGAATTCATCTGAAAGTTTTATAAAAATTGATTTCTGTACAAATACTGGCCAATGAATAAGCTGTTTTATAACTTCTACATTCATGCTTCTAGATAATATGATATATATTTAAAAGGAAAAGTATGGCCAATAATTGGTAGGATAAAACAGTATGTGAGTAGGCACATCATTCACACATTGATTATTAGAATATGTTTTACTATTTAATTCATAAATTATTCAGATAAATTAATACTCCAGTTTTATCTCAATATCTTTATTTAATTTTGAATAACAATTTGATTCATAATATACTTTTAATGAATATTGAATCTCAATTTGGGTTACGTATTATAAGTGCTTCATTTTATGTTGGATGCATTTGAAAGAATTTAAACTATAGGAAACTTTACGGTATCATATAATAATAAATAGTTAATATATTTATCACACATAATAAGCGTTACACAAAGGAAATAAAGTTTGCATTAAGGTCCTCCTGAACAACAAAGAGGCTCATCAAGAGTTGCCATAAAAATACAAATCTGAATTTATAATTGCATTGTTGATAATATGATATATATTGTAGATATATGATATATATTCTGATTAATATTAAAAACATCAAATGATGTTAATTCATTATCCAAAAAAATATCCCATTCTTCAGAATTCCTCCATGAATGAAGTTTTCTATATTTGCACTTTATAAGCTTTAGATATTCTTTAGCATATAGATTATCTAAAAAATTCACTCTTTGATGACTTAAACATTCTATTATTTAATTAGGAAAGATGTTATGTAAAGATAAGAGGATAGTTGAAGTTCATAGATGTGATAACCATATGAAGAATTTATTGTTATATTACATTAGTGAGCTCCTTTTGGCTTACTGTTTTTGTATTAAATGTTATCTAACTCTAAATTTCCTGTTGGGCTTAAAAGTATCAAAATAATTAATGCCAAACTTAAGAATTAATTTTAAATACTTTTACTGTTTCAACAGAAACAAATATTATGAAAGTTTTCAACTACAACTATAATGATAAGAAGGCTCAGTAAAATGCTAGCTCTTAATTTTTATGCTTTTATTTTAGCTTTAGTGAAAGTTCCTAATTTTATTTCAAATCATGAACTATGGTTCATGAAACTATTAAAATAAATTATTAGAAAATAGTGCTAATAAAACCAATTCCTTCTTAAAAACATCATTTGACAATGATATATAATTTTCAAGACATATGATTCTGATATATACCTATATCATCAGACAATGATTTGGACGAGTGAAAAGATTTGGAAGTGGATACTAAGCTTTTCTTTCTATTTGATAAAGTATAATTTTGGGTGATTTGTGAATTTCCTTGTACAAACATACATACATTTCTTGAATTAAAATTACTCTGGTAATTATTATTATGCTATTCAAAACAGCAACAATATTACAAAGGTAGTAATATAAATATATAATTTTAGTTGATTAAAACAATTTACTATAATTCTAACTGATAGTATAACAAATGGTTAATACAAAAGTTACACTGCAACTTCTAGAAGATGAGGTTGAAGTATTTCCAAAAATGAAAATAATTTCTTATATACACATACACAAATAAACAAATGAATCTTACTATAGAATTTCTACATTTGTAGTTGCAGGCATTATAGGGTAATTTTCTTATGCCCTTTATGCTAACATACAGTACTTTCCTAAATTACATACACAACCTTATAAATCTTTAAAGAATGAACACTAAGTTGGTAGCTTCCGGAAGAGATCAGCGGTTAAACTAATTAGTGTATTTTAGGATTCCTCTAAAAATCCACAAATTGAAGCTTGATTATGTTACCTTTATTCTAGTATTTAAAAATAAATAAATATATTGACTGACTTACATAAATATAGGTTGGAACCTCTGAAGAATTGATTCACTACTTATATTCCATCATAAATAAAAACATCCTTTAGAATTCCTACTAATATTCAGTAATTCAAATTTAAAACGAAAATATGCAATAGAAAGGGTTGTACAAGAAGTGAAAAATAGTAATTGACAGGAAATCGAACTTTTCTCAGTCTTCACTTCTATGATCTTTGCACAGTAAATATAATGTCAAGACAGAAAGAATATTACAAAATCTAAACAAATAGTTGTAAATATATTGATTAATAACTTAATGGCTGGACCTCTCATGGCACATTTTTACGAGGATTTAACATAATTTCAGATATTAAAAATCTTTCAGAAAATTTTCTGGCAGTGAAAGGTTGAAATGATAGATAGATTAAAGGATATATGATGATCCAGTACTTTTACATTTTCCTTTCATTAGATTATACAACTGTAGAATTCTGAGATTTTTCACACAATGGATAAATTTCTTTGAAAAATAGTGTAAATAAAAATGAGACATAGCTATGGAAAAATAAAGGATTATGATACTGGATATATTAATTTTAGTACAGAAATATGAATGAAAGAGTACTCCTATGCCATAGTTGGTTAATTTCACTGACAAAACCTCTCAATAGATGGTGGCCATAACATCAGATAATTCTTGTCTATAGACTTGTAGCCATTTTCAGCCGTTTCCCTATATAAACAAGAAGAAACCTTTCTCCAAGTTTTGACGCCACAGTGCTAAGCTACCAGAGACTTTAGTTTTCCTTAAAAATTTTATGCCAAGCTTAGTTAGCCCTCTCCTCTTGGACATTATAATGACTCTAGACAGTGATACTAAGTAATTTTCAAATATGTGCATTTGAGGAAATTAGGATCGCTAAGGGCCAGAAAGCAAAAGTTTGAACAAAAAGACTTATTGGCTTCATTTGATCGATACATAAGAAGAGATAAAAAAAGTTCTTGGGATCAAACTTCACTGCTTCTCATCATATGAAAAAGGACCTTTTACAGGAACTCTTCAAACACACAATGTATATGACAGCAATATCTTGCCTTTATCCGAATTTCTCTACGAGGGACATCCGGAAATTAAAAAATATGAACCTGTAATCGGTAAAGAAACAAGATTTGACAACTTCTCTACATAGCTGCTGTCAAATTTAAGCAATTGTCATAATGTGTGACAAGTTTGTATCCCAGCTTCTTATTCCTCCAACACCCATGGAGATACATAGACACACTTTTTTTCAGTTCTTCATTACTTTAAAATTTGTTTCCTGCCAAAAAGCCCTTCAGCTGTATGAAGAGATGAAATTGTTCAATTTACGATTAATCTTCAGTAATTCGTCAACTTAACACTGCAGTTCGTCCATAATAACTGGCTGCCACCTCGAGCGCTCGTCATCATGGGTGTTCTCCCTTCCCAAGTTGAAGTTACGACACCAGCATTGATCAAAAGACTCATCCATAACATTTTCTCCATACACTCCTTCAATTGATGACGAATTTTAGTAGGTCGCACATTTCTTGCATTGAGAAAACTAATCACTGCCCTAGCTTTACAAGCAGCTGCATTCTCTACTTTCTTAAACATTTTAACAGGGTATTATAGATTTAAATCAAAGCACTTAATCTGATTGAGAAATGGTCCTCCTCTCCTAGTTTATGACTGAAAATATTTAGACTCAAGCGTGAAATTATTTCCTGCAAATAATAATTTTTTGGGCTGAGCTATTATCACCACACAATAAAATAAACAGAAACTGTTTATTTTATTGTGCGGTGATACACAAAAGATAGGATTTAAAGTGATTTGCAAGATTAGGCCCAGATAAAAATTGAAAAGATACATGGAATTGAAAAAAATCGAACAAGACTAGGCATATGTGCCTAGCAGCAAATATAATAGCACATTTTTATAGACTGACATGAGAAGATATTTTTGGAATAGCAATTTTTGTGGAAATCTACAGCAGCAAGAGGTGAAAAAATTTTACGCTGAACTCGACAAATAAATTTAGTCTTTTATAAAAGAACTCAGTTCCTTTAATTGTGATATGGCTTATACATGAAATATAGGATAAGACTATGATATAAAGACGAAGGGACAACTTTCTTAAAAGAAAGCTCTTGGATATCATACTTCTATTCGCTAAATTTTACTCCTAGAATTAGAAAAATTGAGTGTTAAAGAGACTCAAGTCACTAGATATTTCTAAAACATGAGCAAAACCCCAATTTCCTTTAATATACAAAAATCTAAATTCTAATTCTCACTTGGAGATCCTTCCATCTTTTTACATCAACCTCCGCAACCTGAATGCAGCACTCAATGACTCCCTTTCCTAATTCGCAACTCAAACCATCTTTTTTCATATCTATATTTTCCTATAGCATCATTTGAAGATAAACCAGCTTAAAGTGCGGCATAAGTTATAGTTAAACCGGTCCTTTCTTTATAAGATATAATGTTTTAAGAAATTGAACCTCTTTATTTAATCATTATTCTCTGTTGCCGACACCCAATTGATGGATTTATTAGATGCCTCGTACACAGGGTGCCAAAATCATTAAAATAGTATACAATGCTTTAATATAAAATGTTTCACTCAGGATAAATTAATTTTAAGGAGAATGTACATATGTACCAATTTGGTTGATTTGGAATAGACTGTTCCAAGTGCAATATGTAAAAATTAAGAGAGCCTTTAATTTATCAGGAAATGTTTAATTAAATTAGAAATATAGGCAATTGGTGCAAAATCTGTGATTAAATCAAGCAGGACCAGAAAGCGCAGCTATGGGGGTATCAGAATTGGCAGTTAGATAAGGCAGTAAGTCAAGTCTGCGATATGTTTCTGTCACTTATCATTATACCTGTACAGGAAATCATGGAGGAGGTTGAAAAACAAGTGGGAGTTTGCAAGGAAATAGTAGAGTAAGTAAGACATGAAAAAGACAAGGTTATTTAATGTGATTCTAAATTCATTTCTTAATGCCAAAATTAACTAACAAGTAACAAAATAATTTTTCAATGAAAAAAGCTACGTTGAAATTCAGGTCTTAAGGAAAAATGAGAACAGGATGATGAATTATTTAGCATAATTTGGTGTAAGTAGGAAAGTACACAAATGAGGTTGGAAAAGGCACAAAAGCCAAAGAAGCTTTCATGATTGAAGGTAATAAATGATAAACGATCTTCATAATGTGAAGATGTTTAACATGTGGGTTTGGTATAGAATGTAAGTGGGGCTGATAGAATAACTATGGAAATTATAATAACATAGGTAAGTTATAATTACTATGGCAAGCTATAAGAAATATCAAAAGCAGAAATGGGAGGAGAGTAAAGGGTTTTAATAGAAAAAATGCAAAAAGGCAGAGGCAATGGGAAGTCAAATATTGAGAGAAAGGAAGGAGCTAATCGAGAGATTGGCGGCCTAAGAGATAAAGGTGTGGCATAAAACAGAAAAGGTATGTCAAGATGATAGGAAAAAGCAAGGAAATACTGAGCATGTTGTTGTTTGAAATAGATAGTTTTGAGTGATATAGTTGAGATATGGGTGGATTAAATAATGAAAGGTAAGGATTTATATAGAAGTAATTTTGAAAGTACTTCAACAGTTGGCATCATTTCATGAGAGGAATGTGAAAGAAGATACAATGAGAGTGAAAAGACTGAGTGGATGAGAAAGACAAAAATTGATGGATGAAATAAAATTCAGGATAAGATATTGAGAATTTAATACACATAGTATAAGGTAGAACACTTTTCTGTATTTCACTTTCAAATATACCAAGGAATTTACTTAGGGAAATGCTCATTAATCCTTCTTTTTATAATGATAGCCACCAAATCCAAACAAAATTACATCCTGATTAAATAAAAGATACATATTACTCTAATATTAGGAGGTGAAAATATCACAATAACCCTTCTATTTTCCATACATAGTTTCCCTAAAGCCCTTCACCCATCAAGTTCCTTAGCTCCTGCAAGAAGACAATTTCTTAACAAGTCATTTTATTTGAAGATAAGAATCCATGAATTGAAACTAATAGAATTTATTTAGTAAGAGCAATTTGATTTAATTTTTGAATATAAATTTCAAATTATTCAAATGCCCAGCTTGCATAACTAATACTGTAGAAAATATTAATTGAATTTCTAGTCAATATATGATCTATAAAAATTGTTTAGTAAATGCATCAGTACTTCAATACTTGTAACCAAATCATTAATCTTCAAATGTAATTGATAATAAGGTTACAATATCTTAACTGAAAAGAAAATATGGGAATTCAACTAATGATCGGTCACTGAAGTTAAGAGATTAACTACAATTCTCAAGGAAAGGTTATTCATAATAATTTTTAAAAATGAACATGGAGTCGCTTGTTAATCCAAAATTTCCAGAACTCTAAATGGCTTTGCCAATGCTATCTCAGATTAAAGATTCAATTATTTTTTCAATGTGCATACTAAAGTAATCGATTACTATGTGAGTATGAAAATTAATTTACTTCAACTGTAAAACTACATTACAACATATAAAAGAATCCACAGAATGACTGAAATCAAAATTTGTACTTCATTCTTTATTGCCACATTTAGGAACAGAAAGAATAATACTAACATACTTTTAATTCTCATACATTTAAGTAAATGGACCATTGATAAGTTCCAATAAAATCGAATATAAATTGGAAGTCTAACCTAGCTAACAGAATTTTTCCATCAATCCTCATTCTTATTTAAATTGATAACAAATCCTTTCCACCTGCATTATATGCTCACGAAGGATTTTTTTATTATTGATATAAGTTAATAACAAGGGACTCATCCAGGTGCTTTCCACAACTTCTTAAGTATCTATATGACTTCAACCCAAAAATATGTCATTACAGTTCAAACTTTAAGTTTTTGTAAAAATGGTATTACCACACTGAAATTGTGGCATCTAAAATTTTACCAGACAATAAGTAGTACAGAGGTATAGTTTTCATAATTTGATCACATGCATTTAAAATTGATATTCTAAAACCATCCTACTTTGTCTTTCGTTATAGCTTAATCGATAAAATAATTCTTAGCATTTTTCTAGGTTGGAATAACGAATTTATTGCAAAAAACTATCTAAAATGTTTTACCTAGTTTATAACTAATTTATGTAGATATTAATGACTTTCTCCGATGTTTGTAAATTTGAAATAAACGTTAAAATGAAAACGTATCTTTGCTAAATTTATATTCCATACACTGTGTTTTTGCAATGAGCATTTCAATTCAAGAAATAAATTGATTGATACGATAATTCCTAAAATTTAACAAGTACACCATGCATACTTTATTCAAGGTGCAATTCTTCCTAAGGTTGGAAGCTAAAGAATAAAAAATATTCTACTGAAATTCTATTAATTTACATCAAGAATTCAATACAGATTTCTATTATTGGTATACGAATCGCAATATCTTAAATTTCATAACAAAAATACTATTGCCAAGGTATTACACTGCATTAAATTCAAGCATAACCAATGCCACTAGAAGAGAGCATATGATAATGAAAACTCTCAACCACTCAGATAAACTGGAAATAGTACATAAATATAAACTTAGTAAAGCTCCTTTGATTCCGAATGTTACTGTAAATCATCTAGGAGTATTATATTAATAAAATTAATGAATAATATTAATTCTCGTAACATTGGTACATTGATATAGGATTGAATTTACATACACTCAGAGTTCGTCACTCACCCGCGACTTAGCCTTTTGGAAAACATGATTTTCCATCTCTAAACTATTTTTCGACGTTGGCATGCCAGAACGACGGATTGCTTCTTCGCTGAAAATATAAAAATACTTGATAACCAACAGTAACTACAATATGAACAGCTACATAACATTAAATTCTCAGATTATCTTAATTTTAAGGAAAGCAGGTGATCGGAAGGGAAAAAGTAAAACAGCCGCTTTCGCATAAAAATACTTACATTTTAGCAACGACACTTTGCCTGAACGTTGGAGTTCTCCAGGATATATCTTCCGAAGCCATTTTGCTAAGCTTAATTAATCTTCAGGAAATCCAATGCAACATAAAAATTTCTCGATGAACTGACAATTAATTAATAGCTAATCACAAACGAACCAAAAAATTACGGGCATCATTCGCTGGCTGACCCACAACGCCCGCAACTCCGAGAATAACAGTAGAGTTCTAGAATGGCGTTACTCGCGCAACTTGAAGGGTGGAAGTACGAAACCTACGAAAAGTATGAAATCATTACTGTCATACGGCAGTGATGTCACTGATTATGGGGAATACTTCCCCGATCGACTCATGAGTTATCGCAATTTTTTTTAAACTATAGGAAGAGCTCTTGGGGAAGTTTCCTGTTTTTGTGGTTGTCATTCTTCATTTTATCTGGAAGTTGGCTGAGAAATAACAAATAAATTAGTTTTTATTTATTTCCAGTCAATAGCAAAGTTGAACGAAGTAATAAAAGACAAGAAAGAGATTACATATATGAAATACATTAAAATGTCTTTATAATTCAAGCTATCGGTCCCAATATTTCATTTTCGAATCAGACAAAAGGGATTAAATTCGCATTTGCGAATCAGACTTGCAATTCTTATGAATTAATATTTGTTTATTGATTTCTTAAACTTCTGCAAAGAAATCATTCAGAAAAAATTTCAGAGCAAACGTGAACAACGTTTTGTTTTAATTCAGAAAATTTTTCTTGAAGCTTCGTTATTTCTACTACATTTCCCAACTTGTTAAGATTCCTTTACTTCTTGTCCTATGACCTGCCTTCAGTTATTACAGCAATAGCCTTTCCTTGCACATATTCGGAGCCAGATTTAAGTTATTTTCCGAGTGTGGGCAATATTTTGCTTGACCGCACCTTTAGCGTCGTATATATTAATTCTGAAACTACCAACGTGTAGGCTAGTTACAACATTGAAGGCTTGCTCATTAATAAGTATCGTATAATTAAGATAAGTAAGGTAAAAATGTAATGTATCAATACATTTCAAATTTTAGAGTTTCAATTTGCCTTTGAAAATTGGTTGGTAATTGTCTAGTCGCCCTTACGACTGGCTGCCTGTGGCTGTTGCGTATTATATCCACGCATTGAACCGGTACCTTCCATGCCGATACTTCACACCCCGGATTATCCATTTAAAATCAATATATTTACATCGGGGAAATTGTCAAAACTGATTGCGAATGCAGTTTGGTTTCTTAAATTCCTGGAAAATTTAATTTTTCTCACCACTTTATTGATTGATTTTTTTTTTCCACTGCAGCACTTTTTCTTTCTTTATTAAACTTGATGAACTGAAAGCTCCACAATTTTAACATACATTCAAACACAGTAACCACTGTGTTGAGGATGGTGATTCAATCTCCAGAAAGATAGGTTAAGGTTGAAAAGTAAGCAAGTTTATACAACGAATAATCAGCCATGGACGATGTGGCTGAACTTGTGATGAATGAAGTTCACAAATGGGTTAGATGGCAGAAATAATAATAAATCCTGCAAATATGTAGTGATTAAGCCAATGGCTTCACAATATGTAGTCCATAATCTGGGTGGAGGGGAAGTAGCTTCCTTCTGCGAGTTGAAACTGATATTATGATATCAAACAAGAATGAATAATTGATGGAAATGATTCATGAAGATTCCTGGATAGTCACGTGGACAGAGCTCCTGGGTTCGATTCTTGATGAGAGCTTATGTGTGAAATTACCTAAGCTGCCTTAGCACTTTTAACAATACTACCATGATTTATGAAATACACTAACTGTGATGATAATTCAATAACGAACTACCAACTAGTTAACAGAACTGAAAAGATCATTGAAAAACCATTAAAAAGAGGACTGAAAGTGACCGAACCAAGATCAAAATTCTGACAAAACAAATTATTAATGGTGTCAACTGGTGAAAAAAGTTGGCAAAATATTTAGAATGGAATTCTGGAAGCTTCTTAAGAAGCTGCAGGGCCAAGAAAATGTTTACTTAAAAGTGCTACTTGTAAGATTTTTATTTGCTTAGTGCAACAAAAACCTTTTGCAAAGTAAGGCTATGGCTTCTAGTAGATACAACACTTAATTATATGAGACTTATCTTAAATGAATCCTAAGATATAGCTAATGCTATTTGAGAGAGAAATTAGAAAATACCTTTATAAGCTTCATCATGCTCTTTTAATGGAGCATGATTTTACAGACCTGAATTCCATCATTACAGGTGATGAAGACAGTTTATAGCACATCTCTCTGAGCTGGCAGACAAGAGTTGGGCCAAGATTTTACAGCTCAATGGTTAGTTACTTCTTTGAAA
This sequence comes from Sympetrum striolatum, assembly GCA_947579665.1. NCBI lineage: Eukaryota > Metazoa > Arthropoda > Insecta > Odonata > Libellulidae > Sympetrum > Sympetrum striolatum. Next base: position 84,615,783 of record OX388341.1, read on the forward strand.
ATAACTATACCAAGCTACATCCAGCCCAGTATACTTTTTGATTAAGAAATGTACATTCTTTATTGAGAAGCCCTCATCCCTTAAACAACCATCTGTGTCCAAACTTAAGTTAATGAGAGATAGACATCAATTAGTGCTCATACATCAAATTCTCTTTGAGGAAGCCTGATCAGGATACACCTATGGTCACAAGATGATAAGCTTTATAATTCATAATAAGGCTAAGGTTGTGACTGGCAATGGAAAAGTTTAGTTATATTTTGTTTGATTTTATTCCTGGAATTTCATTCTTTTGACTTCAACTTCATTTTTTGCGACTATGAAAAACAATATTTAGGAATAAGTTAAGCAAAAAGCTGAACAACTTGTTTCTCTTCATTGAGAATTGATTCCATATACTTTAAAAATAATAGATTCAAAGGGTCATATCAATGTGATAGGATCAGAAACACACCTTCTGCATGACTAAAATTGATAAACACACCTGCATCACCAAAGAATCAACGAAAATAAACACTTTAAAAATATATGTTCCGTAAGGTTAGTAGAGAGATTTTGATTGAATTTATGCAAAATCCATTTATTAATTTACTAATTCTACATATGAAAAGACACAGTGAAAACATTTGATAATCATTGAAAATTAAATCTAAACAAAACTTGTACAGTTAATCAGGAATGTCTCTTGTCATGCAATCTTCTCCAAGGTTACTAGGCGAAGTCTCCATTTCACCAATTTCATTTGATTCACTGAAATTAAACATAAAAATATTAAAACAGGTTATAAAACAAAATATCTCTTTTTCGAAAAGAAATCATTAACCTCAGAAAGAGATTTTTAAATCCCAATTCAAATAATAACTAATAACACAGGCTGACTAATTGTAAGTTTTTTCGGTAACATAGATGTTAATAGCTGTTCTATACTAACTTTGGGTCGCTGATTACACATACTCAGAAAAGTCCCACCACATAAGGTTTTTACTTTCACCATATAGGTAGTATAGAGAAAGTATTGTTTTTATGAAAAAAATCGACTTCGAGATTTCAAAGGAAATACATGTTTTGGGGTCCCAAGGAACACGTTTTGACGATTTTCGGAATGATGTTCGTGTGTGTGTGTGTCTGTGGGTGCTCTAACGTAAGAACTATTTGTCATATCAATACCAAACCTCATATAGAGCACTGCGGTGGGTGCTGTCAGAGTTGATTAGTTTTTGGAGTGAATCGGTTAACCAGAAGTCGAGTCGAAGGTCGAAACATTCTCAAAAATGTAAGTGGTGGATGATTTTCACCAACAGGGCTGAATTTATTGCAAAAATACAAGAAGAGACAAGTAAGTACGTCAATGTTACCAAAAACTTGTTTGCCAGTGTAATAAACAGTTGGTAATATAAATTAGAATAAACTGTTGCAATTTTATGTCATTTTTGCTGATACTTAAGGGAACACTAATAAACAGCAATTAAATTAAATTAAATAGCGATTGTTACATTAATTGAGGATATACGAATCCTCATATTTCATAAATTTAACATTACAAAATAGAGGGTCTGAGTGTTAACAGAGGGTTTCTGTAAGGATCTTTTTTGGGAGCTTGTCTACTTTCCATTTTGTTGCTCTTCGAATTTGGTCTGGGAACATAAGTTGAATGTAAATATAGTGAATTTATGAACTGATAATCATTTAGAGAGTTACCAACATAAAAATATAAAGATAAAAACTAACAAAGAAATACCTTTGTTTATTTCATGTTTATGCAACATTCTAAAAATGTAAGTAGTGGATAATTTCCACGAACACGGCTGAATTTATTGCAAAAATACAAGAAGAGACTAGTAAGCGATTTCAGTAAGTAAAGAATACTCATTTTCCTGATAAGATTTTACGTATTATTATTAGTAAAAGGAGCATTTAAAAGCAAATTGTCTGTGAATGAAGGATGAAAATTGAAATTTCTATTTATAGAAATTAAAAAAATTAAGGTGGAAAAAGGAAATTAAAAAAATTGTCACATGTCGGAACCAGCAAAAGTAAACACGCTAACCACTACGCCACGGCTGCTAATGGCAATCACATGATACCTGCGAAATATGGATTTCATGTGATCAGACGCTAATTTTTAAAAGCTTATTATTAAATAACTAGAAAGAGTTGATCAAAACGGCTTCAGATTTGTTAGAAGCATTTGCTGAAGAAACTATTTCTTGAAGTATTATCAATGGCCCTTTCCCGCAGAGGTAAATTTTCCCTTGTGAGTCTTGTGATTGCTCTTGTGATTGCTAAATCATAATTGCTACCTGAGAGACAATTCAATGTTTCCCAAATGCTGAAAGGGACATCTTCATGATTGATTCTTCAGCTCATCTTCATTTTTTACAAAGTCTAATCATTGGATCAGTTATTTTTAATAGGTCATTGATGTATTTATTTATTCTGGACAGGCTGGTGTTTTAACATTGTATTTATAGGGCTACTGTCTTTTGCAACAAGGAAAACCATTCGAGGGAGGTAGAGCCAGTACTTGTGTTTATAATTTATACCTATTCATCTTTTAACCTTTTTTGCTTCATGGATAAGACAAAAGAAATTACTTATTTCACATAAATATGTTTTAAAAACCTATTTTCAACATGGTTTTCTGAGGCATTCTCATTCTCCTTATAATTCTTCTTCATTAAATATAGTTATTATTGCATAAAGTTCCTAGTGGTAGAGTACGGGCAACGCCTTTGCGGCAGACATAGGGAGGGACCGAGGGAATACTGGGATAAGTATTCAACTCCATATCAATATATGGAGCAGGGCACTCTCTTGTCCTGGGATTGAGAAATCGATTCTAAAGGCAGATGAACCATTAGAAGATGTTCAACGGCATAGACAGCAGAAGGCAACGGGAAACCACTGCTGTAAAGATCCGGAAGGATATCCCTAGAAACGACAGTGCATGCTTGAGAAAATGCGTTCTTTGGTAAATTCATCCAGAGGTAAAAAGGTCCCCCATTCGGATCTCTGGAAGAGGACCACTAAAGCCGTGTTTTTGATTAAAGAAGGGAAGGTGAGGAACGGAGAATAGGAACCTGGAATGTTAGAACACCTCTTCAATGCAGTAAATTTGAGAATTTGAAAATGAAGATGAAAAGAAAGAAACTAGATGTGCTGGGAGTTTCAGAAGTAAGATGGCCACAACCAGGAGACTTTTGGAGGGGAGAATTTAGATTCATTCACAGTGGAATGGCTGAAGAAAGACCAGTAATTGGAGGAGTAAGAATAATGCTGGATTAGAAGATGGGACGTAGAGTAATGGGCTATGTGAAATATAGTAAGAGGATTTTACTATTAAAGCTAGAAACAAAACCAAAGAACACTGTTATCATCCAGGTGATGAGGGAAAGTTTGAAGCTGCCTATACGTGTGTACAATCCTTTTTTGGTAAAAGAAAATTCAGGGGTAGTGGATTGAAGAATAACAGAGGAGAGTTTGTTTACAATAAGAAGGCCATCGTTAAAGTGTGGAGAGTGCATGTTGAGACACTATATAAAGGGAAAGGTCAAAAGAATATGAGATTGAAGAAGAATCAGTTAACGCTGAGGAGAGGGATCCTGAAGGATGAATTTGATCTGGCGGTATGGAAACTCAAAGATAAGAAGGAACCAGGAATGGATGATATCCAGGGAGAACTAATCAAAGTGGCTGGAGAAGGGCTAATGGAGACTATCTATGAGCTAGTCTGTCAGATATACGAGGCTGGAAAGATACCTGATGATTTCACTAAATGTGTTATAGTCCCCATTCCAAGGAAAGCAGCTGCCTCTATGTGTGAACACTATTGAACAATTAGCCTAGTGTCACATGCAAGTAAAATTCTAACTTCTATTTTGCTAAAGAGAATTGCGGGTATAATTGAAGATGTACTGTCAGATGACCGATTCGGGTTTAGGAGAGGTAAAGGTACACGTGAAGCTATTCTGGCTTTAAAGCTCTTGATGGAAAAAAGAATTAGGAAGGACAAGGCAACATATATGGCTTTTGTGGACATATAAAAAACCTTCGGTAATGTAGCATGGAATAAGTTATTCGAAGTGCTGAAGGAAATTGATATTAAGTTTAAAGAAAGAAGAGTGATTGATATACAATCTATACAAGGATGAGAAGGGTGTAATAAAGGTTGGAACTTACGAGGAGGAAATTAAAATAGAGAAAGGAGTTAGACAAGGGTGCTCTATCTCACCAAAGCTCTTCAATGTGTATGTGCAGAAAGCAATGGACGAACTCCTCAAACGGGTAGAGGGGGGACCAGTAGTGCATGGAAAGAGAATTCCAATGCTTCGTTTCGATAATGATATAGTGATTTTAGCAGAAAGTGAAGAAGAGTTAACACATATTCTTTTGGAAATGAACGACATTCTCAACAGCCAATACAGTCTAAGGCTAAACTGGAAGAAAACCAAAGTCCTTGTCAGCAACAGAGAAGATACTGATATTAGAATCAGGCTGGATGGGGAGGTATTAGAAAAAGTGGATGAGTTCTGTTACCTACGAAGCAAGATAACCCGTGATGGAAGAAGTAGAAGTGATATATTGAATAGGATACTAAAAACAAAGATTGCTTTTAATAGTAAAAATCTGATGTGGCCAGCACTTGACTTTCTCCATATATAAGATGTAAATATTTATCTACGACAGTATTTTCGAACTCTATATTCAATCTAAACTTGGAAGATGAGTGATTAATTTATATCATATTATCTTTTACGTCACAAGCATTATAAATAATATTTTTCGGGACATGTTCGATGAAAAGCGTCGAAATGGCCTTTCGCCCTAGCGCCCAGAGCGCCCACAACGTACATAATCAGCAACTTCCGGTTTATCAGTATTTCACAAATAACTCCTACACAATCAGTGATAAAAAAATATGTTTCATACAAAAGTTATAGCAAATTACCTTTTCTAAAACTTTTATAAATAATAGTTTATACCTAAATATAATATTTATGGAGATATTTCGAAAACCGGAAATGAGCTTTGAAAAATGAAGCTCGACTTCCGGTATACAGATTTACTTCAAAAACTAATCAACTCTAATAATACCAAGCAAAATGCTATATACGAAATTTGGTGTCAATCCGACTAATAGTTTTCATGTTAGAGCGCCCACAAAGTACATAACAGCTACTTCCGGTTTATCTGTATTTCACGAATAACTCCTTATCAACCGGTGATACGAAAATATGTTAAATTCAAAAGTTATAGTAAATGACATTATCTAAAACTTTTATAAGGTATACAATATACCTATATATCATATTTAAGGAGATATTGTGAAAACCGGAAATGAGCTTTGATGAATGAAGCTCAACTTCCGGTAAACCGATTTACTCCAAAAACTTATCAACTCTGACAGCACACACCGCAGTACTATATATGAAATTTGGTATTGATACTACAAATAGTTTTTACGTTAGAGCTCCCACAAGCACAGACACACATACACACACACACACACACACACACACATATATCATTCCGAAAATAGTCAAAATATGTTCTAGGGACCCCAAAACATGTATTTCCGTTGAAATCTCGAAGTCGATTTTTTTCATGAAAATAATACTTTCTCTATACTTCATATATGGAGAAAGTAAAAAGAGATTATTTACTTCAAAATCCATCGATATAGGAATGAGGAAAAAGTTGGTTAAAACTTATGTGTGGAGAGTATTATAACATGGGAGGGAGGCGTGCACTGTGGGAATGGCAGAGAGGAAACAGTTGGAGGCATTTGAGATGTGGTGTTACAGAAGGATGTCAAAGATCAGCTGGACAGAACAACTGACGAATCAGGAGGTCCTGAGAAAAGAAGGTGAAGAAAGGTGTCTGTGGAAGACTTTAAAAAGGAGGTGGGTTTCGTGGATTAGACATCTTCTGCAGCATGAGGGATTGGTGAAAACCATAATTGAAGGGATGGTGGAGGGAAAAAAACAAAAGAGGAAGGCCAAGATTGGAATATATGAATCAGATAATGGAGGATATGGGATGTGGAAGTTATTTAGAATTGAATCGAGGAAGGGGGAAAATAGAGAGAGATGGAAAACTGTCGCCAACCAATCCTGAGGGATTGATAAACAGAAGAAGAAAGTTCCCTGAAGTGTGCAAGAGACTCACTTTTGACATCTCTTGTTTCACATAAAGTGTGTTAGGTTCAGGTTAGCCTTTCATGCTGATTATACACTCTAATGCTACACTTTCAGAGGAATATCAAAGGAATATGTTGATATCAAAATTTAAAAAATAGCTTTTGTTTGAAGCCTGTTTTAAGAAATACAATTCACTGAATGCAATGTCAGATTATAACATTATCAAAGAAATATGATTGTTTATCATTTGAAAATAGTCCTTCAGTTGTTAGAACTGTATGATATAGTGTTTTGATTACACTCTTCATGCATATTGTAGGCTTGTTACACAGACTAAGTTATCAAGACTAATTTATCTAAGGCTTAATATTTTCTGATGAAGCCTTAAATAAGAGGAACTTTAGCTACATTTTTCATACCTGTCAAGTGATGGCTCATTACTAAACATCTCTGTTGGTACTGTAGGAGGCGCTTTTTCAGGTACCAGTTCCAAATAACTCTGGCACTGACGAGATTCCAGATGTCGCTCTACCTCTTCTGGAGTCATATGACCATCGGCCATCATACAGGAGGCAGAAGCATTGGAGGCAACACTTGCGGGATGTAGACGAGGCATTAGAACCTAGAAAATAAAACAGAAAACAGAGATTGAAGGAGGAATTAACAGGAGTAGTTAAATAACCTTTTATCTTAATTATTTACATTGCTATGACAAAAATTGTCTAGAAATTAACGTTTTTTTTTTTTTTCAAAAATACGAAAAAAATTCGTCACTTGAAAACGAATGAAAAGCAGACACCCTAAGTGGGGTGATTCGGGTAACCCAAGAGGAGCTCTACCCCTGTGCTTCAGATCATCACTACTTTTTCGGACACCCTGTATAAGTAAACATAACATGAAATAGTCATACAGGGTGAAAAAACTCTATAAATTACTTTTAAAAATTTCTTTTGAATTGAACCCAGGACCAATTTCATGAGAACGGAATGTGCTGCCAACATGGAATGTATTTTCAGAGCCTAACTGGAATATATTTTCAGTGGAACTATGATGGAAGAGCTCAAAATACCTGATGAAGAGGGTTGATTGAGGAGCTGGTTGTTGGGGTAGATGTACTGAGAGGTCCAGCACTGCTGTGCTTTGAAGCTCTTGATGTTGGGGGCCTTTTCCTTTTTGCAGTAGAAGCTATTGGCCTGCTTACACTGTGAGCAGCTACAGAAGAAATGTTTCCATGATGACTATTGTGACCATCGGTTTTTCTTCTGAAAATAAAAAAATGCTTATTTACTCTTTATTCAACATAAAAATAATTTGCTACTGTACTACATGGAAATCTGCAAATGAAAGACTTTCTATATGGAAAAATTATCAATTAATACCTAGGTTCAATTAAAAATAGAACTACTCATAAAAATCATCAGTAAGTAAGTGCCATCCGATATTCAGATATTGGAACCCTTACAGTAAAAGCTATGAAGAACTGCTACTTGTGTTTGAAATCTAATTTCATGTAAACATTTTTACCTTGCTTCAATAAGATCATAAATGAGTTACTTGCTGCTCAGATGTATTTTCTCAGGTTCTCAATATAATATCTGTACCGGATTTTTTTAAAGCTTTGGCATGGAGGTTAAGTTGGGATTACAATAATGTGAAAATGAGTACATGCAATGAAGGTCTAGTTAAAGTTACAATAAAATTTTCACAACTACTCAAAATTGAGTTAAAACTCACCTTAATGGGCTTGGAATTAACTTATCCCTAATAAAAAAGAAGTTCCTCAACATCGTGATAGGAGCATGTCATACGCTTAAATGTTTAATGATACATAAAATCAATTTCTTGGTGTATAGGTTAACACGAATCCAATCAGATGAAATGATAAGTTAGGTAACGCTTTCTTAAAACCTGGTTAAGTAATGGAGCTGTCACCTTATCGGTAATACTCCGAGTAATGATGCAGTTAGATACGAATTAAACTGAGTGACAAACACACTGAGTTATAAAAAACATCTAATAATATACTCGCAATCTTAATTACAATATTATGATAAGGAGACGTCCCATAAGTACTGACAAAGTTTCATATATTAAGAGAAAAATCATAACAAAATTTACCTCTTCCCACTGGGCTCATATCGTATAGGATCGAGACAGCCGATGTTGCCACTAGTACCACTGACATTGCCTCCTCCACCGTCATCGGAAGATTCTGTTTCTTCACTATCACTTGAAGACAATTCTACTTTTTCATACTGTAACAAACGGTCTAACAAGAAACTACAGTCTCGCCCAGCTTTTAATAATCTCTGCTGAGCAGAACGAAGCTCCTCTCTGAAGCACTCATTTTCCTGCAAATAATTGGAATTAAACTTATTTTCGTACAACAAAGGAAGACAAAACAACAGTTACACTATTACATTGACTTACATATATTAAAAATTTCAATTTCCTCTTCAAATTGCGATAAAGCACTTTATAGTTAGAGCATTCTCCAAGAACTTCATCTGTATTGGTGACCATTATTAATTTCGATTCGTTTCAATTGCAAGATCCAACTTTAGATAAAATGACCAGCACAAACGGCATCAGGGCTCTCCGGATTTTGAAAAAGTGCACCGGGGACGTTAAAATCAGCAGTTATCTAAAGTTATTCCTCGGTTTCCCTATTTTCTCTGTTAGAACAAATTACAAGCAGTAAACCAAAACAACTGCATGGAATAACGTGCATCAACTGTCGAAATATAGTATGCTTTCTTACCACTTTCAATTTATATATGCTATTATTGGGTTGTTAACGCTGAGTCTGCGAATAATTCATAAACCGGTGCATTGCATACATTAATAGTATTTACCTACATTCGCAAGTAACAGAAAAATTTATTCATAAAAGTATGAACCGCATAAGATTTGGGGATTGAGAATTAGATCAGCGGGTCACGCTGCGCGTCTTTCTGTCGATGGCGCCGTTGAATTCTCAATCTTTCGTAAAGGAGAATAAATCACATACTGTCAGCCACAAATCATAGACTAAATTAAGGAGTGACGGCAGTGCTTCAGAAATGAAAATAAAGAATTAAGATCGCAAAGTGGAATATTTTATTCATTGATGCTGAGTAGAAAGAGAAGCTTTTCTAAATACATTCCACTTTGGAAGTACATCAGTAGTAGTTCCTTCATGTTATCCATATAAAAGGTTCTGAAAACGAAAGTTACGGTTGTAGGGGAAAGGAAACTTTTCTAGAGCCACCGGATAAGTCTATACGTCACTATCGTCGAATTAAAACGAATTCATTTGTCGGAAGTCGTGTGTATTCTTTTAGGTCAAAATCAAACAGCTACAGCAATGTTAGCTACTGGTGCTTTCTTTCCGCTGTTGCTAAAGCTCAAATATATTAAATTAATTTAGACCCTTGTGTGAAATAATAGTACCAAAAATAAGGAGAACCATCTCATTAATTATTTTTAAATGTCTTTTACGTCAAGAATGTAAATGCAAAAATTTGAAACAACTGCAGTACCACCAATCTACGTAGATCCACCGCATGATGACACAAGAATCCTTCAATGACTACTAAAGCCATCCGTGAGACCGTCTACTTGATTTATATCTCTTACACTGCTCAACTTATAATCTAAATATATTTTTGAATAACTTTTTACTGTTTCATTTAATTACTCTTTACACCAAACTGGCTAAGAAATGACATACGTTAAATCGAAAACCAATCAGAACACGCAGTTTATGAATATAATAACCGCAGCCACTCAAAAATATTTTTCTCATACTTTTGGATGCATGTATTACATTTAAGGTGCAAATTTTCTTTATGGCTAATAGCGATATTGAGATCCGGCTGTTTGTATCGTTTGAATACTTGCGGTCAATACGATGTTTCCCGGTTCCTCCCGGACCCGAACCATCGGCATTCGTTCTTCAATTGATTCAGGACGTGATGTATTTGAATAATTTTTAGGGATTATATATTTTCTCTGGTTAGGGTTTGTATAAAACAGTATTTCATGTTAATAAATCTATAATCTGCTATGGAGAGGAATGTTGTACATTAATTTGCGAATGGAATTCAGTATTGTTGTATTCACACTGCAACGGAAATGAAACACTCTAGAGCTGAGATCATCAAATCTACCCTTTGCTCATATTTAAAGAGACGGCAGTACACAGTAAGCTAGATGATTTGGACAATGCATTTCTTTTTAACAAAGAAATCTTAATGCTGATCTTTTCTCGTAGGATTCGGAAGTAATCTTGAAATCAGATCTCCAGCTATGCCAGACCAAACAACAATTTGCAATATTAAGTGCTGTTAACAAAGAAGCCGCCAACAAAAACTCAATTGCATTCAGTAGCTTCGTTTTTGATTTTGATGTCTTGGATTTACATTTCTCGAGGTTAGAAAATTCTTACATCCACAAATAATCGTAGATGTTCTATTCTACTCATTTTTATATTTGTTTACAGGTTGAAATCTTGGGTGTCTCGACTGTCGGGATCCGTCCAAAAAGAAATCTTCGCATTTTTACCACCACTTCTGTGTCATCTCACAATTGATCTCTTGAGTTGGAATGTTATTTTTGAATGTAATCCAACGTCCGTTTCGCCGGCGATAACTTTTTTGAAAAAGTACGCAGCTGAACTATCTGTCCTGGAAAGTTCACCGAGAGAACTGGTTAATCCATATGAACATTGTAAGCCGCGACATTCGACGAGTGAAATTGATGAAGAATTGGAGATAGATGGAAGAAACAAGGATTGGAGATTGATGGAAGAATTGTGCGTCTTACAAAGTTGCTGGGATATTTGCAAGAGTAAATCATTACTACTGTTCAGGTAAGAACCTATGTTATCATTAATAATTAATTATTACCGCCCTCCCTTGTGCCATTTGTACTCCTTCGTTGTGATAAGTGGTTTTATCAACTATTTTTGCCTATTTTCATTGTGGACATAGACGCTTGAAATTTGCTAATTTTTCTGGAAAATCTCATGGTTGCTGTTATTTATGAAGGTAGAATATTTCCAAACGTTTATTTAGTTCGCGAAAGAAGCTCTTAACTTCAAAGAGAAATTTCCTTAAAACTCTTCAAGTTTGATTCTTTGGTGTTACCTACCTCATCTTAAGTTTGGACTTGAGAAGTATTATATGGAAGGGTATCAGCAAGGCCTGTGCTGATTGTGTCTGCGACATTAATTTAACTTTGGTAGATATTTTACAGGTGCGTTGAGTACAAAATACGATGAGTTGCAGAAAATTTTATTGAGAAATACATTAAAAAAACATTTATGATGTATATTTAACTAGATCCAGCCTTGGAATTGCATAATTACATGCCTTTTTTGCTAAGAATGGCAATTTGAGTGAAGCATTACATTTCAAAGCTGCAATTTTAATGATTAGTGATCCTTCATTTGGTAGCATTTTACATCAGAAGTCCCCTTAAATTCCATTAAGAGCTGTTATTAGCAATGAAGCTACCGGTAGCTGACCCCCAGAGCAGGGATTGGTTCAGCTTGGAGGACATTTTATTATCAACCTGCTATTAAGATTTCTGCAATACCTATTTGGTATCTTATTGATAGAAAGTTTCGTATTGATATTATAAAAATATAAGTTTGATACTTATCTATTTTGAATGATTGGTAAATTGGATATATTTTGCTGTCAATTTATTGCTGGTTTCCTGATATTTGGATGTGTTGATTGATTTCTTTGTTTTATCTCCTGCTCACACTCTGGATATAGAATTCTTACAGCCTGATTAAAAAACATACATTTTCATTTATTCATTTAGTTTCACTTTTTTAGTTAATTATGTATACATGTAATCAAAAGGAACTTTTTAAAGTATGATATTATCTTTATAATCTATCCACTTCCATATGTGAAGTAATTCAAGAAGTTTTTCTAATGTTTTCTCTTAATTCACTGGGATGGTTAGAAAAAATGGAAATGTAATTGATGTAATTTATTCAGTAACTCAGTGGCTTTTATCAGAAAAAATCCTAATTTCTTAATTTTTAAATGTTATGGAACATAATCATCTTTGGAGAATTGCTTATTGACCATCACTTAACGATAATGCAAATTGAGATTCTTAAATTTGTGCTGTAGTAACCTCTCTATTTTTTGAATCTGATGTTGACCTAAGTAGTAGATTACCTTACGTCTTTCTTTCTATTGTTTTATTTTGTAATTTTATTCTACTATTTCAATTTTCTTTCCCTTTTAATTTAGGAGCCATCTATGTGGAAAAAATAAGTATTTCTTAGTGTTTTGTATTACTTATTCTTTAAGCTTCTTTGGTTCTTATATCATGTATTCATTTAACAATCATTTGGTAAAGCTGCCCAGTATTGCATACTTATTTATTTCAAATAAATTTGCAAAGAGGTATAAAAGTATAAACATCTCTAAATAAGTATAATTCTTGTGATGGCCAAAGGATTATATCATTTATTCTTCTCCAGCTATCTATAGTTATCTATATAGAGTTTCCCTACACTCACTTTTTTATGTATTGAGTTTATCTACTCACTTCACAATGTCTTGTACCTGTTTCCTGCTGGTTTTCAGACAAATAAAGCTTTATTATTATTATTATTACTATTTTTATACTTAAGGACTTTATCAAACTCTGAGAAAATAAGGATATTAATTCAATATAATGACAATATCAATTTAAAGCTATATTACAATAAAAGTTTAGAAATTAATTTAGCATGAATTAAAAATAAAATTTTGTCACATTCAGTCACCTTATTAAGTCTATGGAAAGAAATACTGAAAAAATAAGGAACTTCAGAGGATTGTAATTATTTTTGTCTACTTGCATCCTTGGATACCTTAAATTTAATTCTTATTCTTTGTAATTGCTAATGATATTGAAATTTACCTTATCTTATTTTTGCCAATAGTTAATTTTTTACTTAATTTTATTATTAATAGCATGTATTCAACAGGTCCTGCAAGTATCGCTTGAATTTTACTTCAGAAGCTCTTGCATTACTTCAGAGTTACCTTGCAGATCATGGTCATCCATGCATCATTCAGGTAAATTAAAGTTTCATTGTTGACACTTCATCATTATTTTTTTAATGAATAATTTCGATTTGGAAATGTTATAAGAGAAAATTTCATATTAGTTTGGTGTAATTTGTTTTGTAGCATCAGCTTGCTTATTTTTTCCTGTTAATCACTATTATTATTCGATGTCTTTGAGTAAGCGCAATCACAAGTAACGTGCTATTTGTATACTTCCCTTAATCAAGCACTGAAGAGTCTCTTCCTCTTATTGCTATAAATTAAACCATTCTTCTGTAATACATCTTTTTAAGATACAGTAGAAGTCCGTTATAACGAGAGCTGACAAAAATCGGAAAAGTACTCGTTATAACGCGATACTCGTTATAGCCGATTTCTAACAGTAAGTCTAATTAAGTCCGTCTTCTTGAATCTAAGGGCAGCGAATGCTTCCAAATGGAACTGTAGGGTTTTTAATTCCTACGCAAATGCTTCAGAATGCGTAAAAGAGTACGTTCGCGTCAAAAATATTACATCATTGACTCATAAACCATAACCAAAGTGCGTCCTCTAACATAAAATGTGGATCATTATTGCTAAATTATCGTCGAAAGTAATAATATATCATTAGATAATCGTGTTAGTTAGGATTTGGTGATTTAGCTTAATAATTAAATGTGTCTTTCCAGTAGTGTAAGTAGTCATGCTCGTTAGACGCGAGTTTTTCTCAGGTGCCGGCAATTCTTCAACGCAGCTGGTGAGAGTAGAATTCCTTCTCCTATACTCTAATGGACACAGTTCTCCAGCTTCTAGGCACTAACTCCGAATTCAGCTCAGCAGATCCATCGACAGAATCTTTTTCTGTAGTTTTTTAAAACCCGAATGTTTGAAACACTTATTCACACTTTCGGATGATATTTTCCCCAGGCCAATGCAAGCCCATGGATTGCCTCCAGGAAATTCCATTTGATGTGGGTTTCTTTTGACATTAACTTCCTCATTAACGTATTAACGAGGTGTGATCTAAAATGGC